>LR738710.1:903387061-903415550 GCA_902687465.1 Secale cereale | reverse complement strand
ATCACCCTTACTTCAGACAAGACGAACATGCATAGCAACTCACATGATATTCAACAAAAGTGTGACAGTTGATGGTGTCCCCAGAAACATGGTTACCGCTCAGCAAGCAACTTATAAGAAATAAGATACATAAGCAACATATTCTTTACCACAATAGTTTTTAGGCTACTTTCCCATGAGCTATGTATTGCATGGTTAGTTTGCTTAGTGCAGGTGGAGGTTAGCAAAAGACTGGGAGCGACCAACTAAGAGAGCAATGACGGTCATAATCATGCAGAGCGACAAAGCAATATTGAATCAGGCATGGTAGTTATATCGCTACTTAGAAATAAAAGATCATCAAGGCTTGACAGACTTTCTTTACAGTCTTGAATATGCGTGAGCATACGCCAAGTCAATCAAAATAAATTCTCGAAGGAAGATATTACTAAACCATACCACATCATAGGCAAACAAACCAAGTTGGTACTCCAATAACATATTGGGAACCCCCCAGCTATTTGAGATTAACCAAAAGAAAACCTGAACTACTAAGCACCATCATGAAAGTAGCATCTTTATCACAGACACATTAACCAATGCAACGGAAGCAAACTCTCTTAATAAGGTGAGCATGGTAATTAAAGAGAGTTCAAGCAACCAACTAAATAAAAGCTCTTGAAAAGATAAGCATGAATACTAAGAGCAGAGCACGATAGTAGCTATTAAAAGACAAAGAACACACACAGCATAGATAGACATGAAAATTCTATGTAATGTTCTAGGTAGAAGTGGAGCGTGTTTCTCTCCCACATAAAGGAATGCTGGGTTCCAACTCGTTATGAAAAACTAAAAATAAAACTAAAAGCAAGACGCTCCAAGCATAGCACATAACACATGAAGTGATAAAAATATAGCGAAACGAAAGACGAACTGATAGTGTTGATGGAGAAGGGGATGCACGGGGGCATCCCCAAGCTTAGACGCTTGAGTCTCCTTGAATATTTCTTGGGGGTGCACGGGGGCATCCCCAAGCTTGAGCGCTTGACACTCCTGAATCTTTTTATCATCTTCCCTCGCACACTTGAAAACTCCCTTCATACATAACTCATCATAATCTGATTAGCGAGGTTAGTACCCTTAATAAAATAATTATACCTTGCTGGAAATAAGGATATTCTTGAAGTTCTACTGTTTCTCAAGATTTCCAAAAGGTTTTTGCAAAGAAAAAGCAAGTTCTTAATTTGCAAAGTGAAGGTAAGGCAAAACAGGACAGAATCTGTGAAAAACAGAACAGCAGGCAATAATTGGTCTGTTCGGGATACTTCTGCAACTCAAATCAAAAAACTCAGAACTGACGCACGAAAGACAATTATATAGAGAACGCTGTCGAAAAAATTCAGACCAAAAAGATGAACTGGTGATTTTATACGAATTTTTCTATCCAAGGACAGAATCTGTTTCCTGGAGAGCACCTCACAACTTTTGAACTTTCTAGCAATCGGAGGCTATACTTGGCACAAATACGAAAAGAAAATATACAATGATGATGCTACAGCAGTAAACAACATCAAGACACAACAAAAGCAAAAATTTTATTCATGTGGGCTGCCTCCCAAAAGCGCTTTCTTTTATGCCTTTAAGCTAGGCATAATGCATAGATCAAGTTTTATCAAGAGTAAAAGAATAGCTAGCCCGTACAACGGACTCAAAAGGTAACTTGATCTTCTTACGAGGGAAGTGTTCCATCCCTTTCTTGAGAGGAAACTGAAATTTTATATTACCCTCTTTCATGTCAATGACAGCACCAACGGTGCGCAAAAAGGGACGTCCCAAAATAATTGGACAAGAAGGATCACATTCAATATCCATAATAGTGAAATCAACGGGCACATAATTATCATTGACAACACTAAGAACATCATCGATCCTCCCCAAAGGTTTCTTTATGGAAGAATCAACGAGACGAACACCAAAAGAACAAGAATCATAAGGTTTCAATTTAAGCATATCATATATCCTTTTGGGCATAACAGAGGTACTAGCACCAACATCACATAATGCATAACAAGAGAAGTCATTCAAATAAATTTTTATCATAGGATCCCAACCATCTTCTAGCTTTCTAGGTATGGAGGCTTCTACTCTAAGTTTCTCCTCCCTAGCTTTGATGAGAGCATTAGTGATATGCTCTGTGAAGGCAAGGTTAAGCGTGCTAGTGCGGGGATCTCTAGACATCTTGTGAAGGAAATCAATAACTTCGGTAAGAGTGCAATTATCAAAATCAAGGTCACGAGCATCAAGTAAAGCGGTAGTGGTGTCCTTAAGGTTCACTTGTTTGGTAGCTTCTATAGTCATAGCATCACCATTAATAGGTCCATTGGGACCAGGAGTACATTGGGTGCTAAGAGTGTGAACATCCTCAATAACTTGGATAGTAGCAACAGTGTGGTGGGTAGGAAGGCTCTTAATTCTTTCCTCTTCCTCCCTTTCTCTAGCCCATCTTTCTTTTAGCTTAGCCATCATCCTAATATTTTCATTAATTTGTACTTGAGTAGCATTAATAGGGATGACTTCCCTCTCCTTAAGAGGAGAAGTTTCAATTTTTAGCAATTTTACCTCATTGGCTAAGTGGTCTACCTTAAAAGAAAGATCATCTAGTTTATGTAGTTTCTCTTCTACACTCTTATTAAAGGCTTTTTGGGTAGTGATGATGTCGGGGGAAACTGTCCGCCACGAACACCTATGGGACCGGAGCCCCTTGTCTGTGCGGTACGAGGGCGGAGGGAGCACGAAGAGCAGATCGAGGCAGACGCGCGGGCAGTTTTTACCCAGGTTCGGGCCGCACGGATGCGTAAAACCCTACTCCTGCTTGGTTGTGTATTGAGTTGAGCGCTCGGGAGCTTGAAGAAGCAGCTACACCGTGCGTGAGAGTAATCTAGGTTTCGAACCCCCTCCACGTTGTGCATGGGCCTCCTTTTATAGTGCAAGGGGTCACCGACAGGTGTCAACGTAGGAGAAAGGGGTAAAAATGTAAAAGAGGTGGTAGTTGTAACAGTGCGGGAACAGTGGAGCTACAGTACAGAACAGTGGTCTATACCTACTTTAACAGTGGGGGACAAGGGCATTTAATGCCCGTCGCCGTCGACCCCAAAAGCCCCCGCCGTTGCGTCTCCGTCTGCCACGGCGATGGATCCTCTGCCGTGGAGTGCCACCGTGTCCCCCAGGCTGCACAGCCATCCGCCACGCGTCCCTGGAGTGGCCCCAGGGCGACGCGTGGGCCGATGAGCTGGAGCGCGGGCACACAGCGCACCTCCCCCGGCAAGCACCTTGCCGGGGATCTCGACCTTGCCGGGCCCGGAAGCTTGCCGCTCCCCGAGCCCTTGCCGGGTCTTCTAAGATAAAATCTTCTATTCGTCCTGACAAGCTCCTCTTGCCAGGGCCTCGTGCTAGTTAAGCAATCTCGAGCCTGGGACGGCCTTCCCGGCAAGCTCCTCTTGCCGGGGTCTTGGTCTTCTGTCTTGTATACTTTGTTTTTGAATGGCTAGATAAGGGTCAGGAAGGTCTCCGGCAAGCGCGTGGTGAACCCTGCCGCGGGGAGCTGCCGCTGCCCGTGCACAAGTTGGGGTACTAGGGTACCCCTACCTTAGTACACCGACACAGGGGCACCTCCAAGGTTTAAGTGATGACTAGATACAATGATTTCAGAATAAACGATATCACAATCATGCAAAAGACAATGCTACTTTGGAACAATGCACATTACACTTAGAATGACAATCATGCTCTCAGTAGTTGGTGCTTGAAGAAAGAAGGTGGAGACTCAAAAAGTAAAAGAATGGTTATGTGCTAGAGCTTTTTTTTTTGAAAACATAGAAGCAATTTTGTCAACGGTAGTAGTACTTCATATGTGTTATGCATAAGACATCCTATAAGTTGCAAGCCTCATGCATCGAATACCAATAGTGCTCGCACCTTGTCCTAATTAGCTCGGATTTCCATGGGTTATCATTGCATTACATATGTTTCAACCAAGTGTCACAAAGGGGTACCTCTATGCCACCTGTACAAAGGTCCAAGGAGATAAATCGCATTTGATTTCTCGTTTTTTATAGATCTCAACTTGAGGACATCCATACCGGGACAACATAGAAAATAGATGATGGACTCCTCTTTAATGCATAAGCATATTCTCATAAGAGATTGAGGATTAATGTCCAAGCTAAAACTTCCACCATGATACATGGCTTTGGTTGGCGGCCCAATGTTCTTCTCTAACAATATGCATACTCAACCATTCAACCCATGGCAAATCACCCTTACTTCAGACAAGACGAACATGCATAGCAACTCACATGATATTCAACAAAAGTGTGATAGTTGATGGCGTCCCCAGAAACATGGTTACCGCTCAGCAAGCAACTTATAAGAAATAAGATACATAAGCAACATATTCTTTACCACAATAGTTTTTAAGCTACTTTCCCATGAGCTATGTATTGCAAAGTTAGTCCGCTTAGTACAGGTGGAGGTTAGCAAAAGACTGGGAGCGACCAACTAAGAGAGCAATGACGGTCATAATCATGCAGAGCGACAAAGCAACATTGAATCAGGCATGGAAGTTATATCGCTACTCAGAAATAAAAGATCATCAAGGCTTGACAGATTTTCTTTATAGTCTTAAATATGCGTGAGCATATGCCAAGTCAATCAAAATAAATTCTCGAAGGAAGATATTACTAAACCATACCACATCATTGGCAAACAAATCATGTTGGTACTCCAATAACACATTGGGAATCCCCCAGCTATTTGAGACTAACCATAAGAAAACCTGAACTACTAAGCGCCATTATGCAAGTAGCATCTTTATCATAGACATATCAACCAATGCAACGGAAGCAAACTCTCTTAATACGATAAGCATGATAATTAAAGAGAGTTCAAGCAACCAACTAAACAAAAGCTCTTTGAAAAGATAAGCATGAATACTAAGAGCTGAACATGATAGTAGCTATTAAAAGACAAAGAACACACACAGCAAAGATAGACATGAAAATTCTATGTTATGTTCTAGGTAGAAGTGGAGCGTGTTTCTCTCCCACATGAAGAAGGCTGAGTTCCGACTCGTTATGAAAAATTAAAAAGAAAACTAAAAGCAAGACGCTCCAAGCATAGCACATAACACATGAAGTGATAAAAATATAGCGGAACGAAAGACGAACTGATAATGTTGATGGAGAAGGGGATGCACGGGGGCATCCCCAAGCTTAGACGCTTGAGTATCCTTGAATATTTCTTGGGGTGCACGGGGGCATCCCCAAGCTTGAGCGCTTGACACTCCTGAATCTTTTTATCATCTTCCCTCGCACACTTGAAAACTCCCTTCATACATAACTCATCATAATCTGATTAGCGAGGTTAGTACCCTTAATAAAATAATTGTTCCTTGCTGGAAATAAAGATATTCTTGAAGTTCTACTGTTTCTCAAGATTGCCAAAAGGTTTTTGCAAAGAAAAAGCAAGCTCTTGGGTTGCAAAATGAAGGAAAGGCAAAACAGGACAAAATCTGTGAAAAACAGAACAACAGGTAGTAAATGATTTGTTCGGGGTACTTCTGCAACTCAAATAAAAAAACTCAGAACAGACGCACGAAAGACAATTATATAGAGAACGCTGTCGAAAAAATTCAGACCAAAAAGATGATCTGGTGATTTTATACGATTTTTTTCTATCCAAGGACAGAATCTGTTTCCTGGACAGCACCTCACAACTTTTGAACTTTCTAGAAATCAGAGGCTATACTTGGCACAAATATGAAAAGCAAAGATACAATGATGATGCTACTGTAGTAAACAACATCAAGACACAACAAAAGCAAAATATAAAAATTTATTCATGTGGGCTGCCTCCCAAAAGCGCTTTCTTTTATGCCTTTAAGCTAGGCATAAGACTTTAATGATGCTCTCGTAGGAATAAGAGTTGAAGAACAAAAGAGAGCATCAAGAAGCAAATACCGAACACATTTAAGCCTAACATGCTTCCTATGCATAGGGATATTGCAATACAATAATTCATTGAAGCACAAAGCAATAAGCATAGGAAGACAAAACAAGTGCAGCTTCAAAACCTTCAACATAAAGAGAGGGAACTTGATATTATTGAATAATCTATAAGCATATGTTCCCTTCTCATAATAATTTTCAGTGGGATCACGAATAAACTCAACAATATAAGCATCACATAAAGCATAGTTACCATGATCCACATGCAAAAAGGTACTCTTACTCTCCACATAAGCATCGTGAAGAGGATAAAACTTAGTATAAAAGAGAGACATAAGCTCTTGCCAATCAAGCAAGTGCGAGTTATCGAGAAGCTTATACCAATCTGAAGCCTTATCTATAAGTGATACGGCGAACAATTTCCTCATGACAAACTCCCTTGATACACCTGCAAGCTTAAATAATGAACATAGTTGTGACAGATATAGCAAGTGTTCACCGGGACGTCTGTCTCCTGCATAACGATTAGCCAAAACATAATCGATAATACCAGCTGGTATTTTATAGGGCACAATTTCAGTAGGGGGAGGAGCAACCACCACAGGTGTGGGGAGTCTTCCCGCAAGCAACGATCCAATAGCAAGGTTGTCCATAAGCATAACTAGTGAAATACATAAAGAAAACTGAAAGGTAAACTAACAAGACTAAAAAGCAAAGGTAAAAGATAGCGTGCAACTCCCCTATCCTGAAGAGTGGAGTCCCCGGCAACGGCGCCAGAAAAACTCCTTGATGGGCCTCTAACCCCTCGTTGGTTACCCCAAGTGGAAGGTGTGAGATGCAGTGTTGTGGAAGTTTTTCCCTTAGCTAAGATGCCAACCCAGAGACTCCTAGATTCAACAAGTAGGTGTCAACTGCTAACGGCGCCAGATATTAGCAATCAACGTGGACCTGCACACAGATACAAATAACTTTGCTCCCAACGAGTACAGAGAGGTTGTCAATCCCTCCGGCCTTGTAGTTCACAAAGGATTAAACGCAAATGATAGTAGTGATGGATAATGTTTGCAATAGTAAATAAAAGCGAAAAGTAAATAGCGGATGTGATCAATGATGGTAATATGGACCGGAGTCTCATGATGTTCACTAGTGATGTCTCTCTCCCAAAAGACGATAAAACAGCTATGTGAGGTAAACGAATTACAGCTGGGCAATTGACAGGACCACGAACGCAAACCAATGCTGACTACATTGCAAGAAAGGTTGAGGTTCAAAGCATGGGCGGTACGCCAAAGTAAGTAGACCGAAATCCATCAATATCTACTACTAATCATCCACCTTGAGATATCTATCCAGAACATCTCGATGGTATTAAGTTGCGAGCCCCACCCATAGTGTAAACTCAAAGCAACAGACAACTGCATTAAAAGAACTTTGCGTAAAGTAAACAATCCTTGCACCCGCGGGCACAAGCATCGTTGTTTTCCCCCTTGTGGCAACAGCACATCCCCTAGACTCATGTTTCTGTCACTCAAGCTAGTCATCGAGGGGCATGAACCCACAATCGAGCATAACGTTCCCTCTTGGAGTCACTACGTATTACTTGGCCAAAGCAATAAATAACAACGGAGAACATGCAAGAATTACTTATGAACATAAATATAAAAGAGGTAGATCAAATATATTACTCAAGAACAATCTGAACATAATCTCATAATCCATCGGATCCCAGCAAACTCATCATAGCAACAGCATAAGGATTACATATGTGCCTCGATCATGTAGGGCAGCTCACGAGGACTAATTAGTGAAGCACAAGAACGGGAGGAGAACATCACATAGCTACTGGTCATGGACTCATGGTCCAAGGGAGACTACTCACAACTCATCCGGGAGGCGTCCATGGTGGTGGAGAAGCTCCCGGTGGTGATACTCCCCTCCGGCAGGGTGCCGGGAAGAGTTCTCCTGGTGCTCCCGATCTTGGAAGCGGCGGCGGCGGCGGAACAGAGATGAGATCGCGAAAAAGAGTTCCCGTCCCGAGGGTTTCGAAGGACGCTCTAAATATATGCCGAAGGGGGGCACCAGACGGGGCTCGCGGGGCCCAGGCGCCCCCCCGGCGCGGCCCAGGGGGGGGGGCGCCGCCAGGGCGCCTGGAGCCCTGGTGGCCCCCCCAGGCTGTCCTTCGGGCGCAAGGTAGGTTCTGGAACGCTGATTTTTTATATAATTTTTCTGGATTTTTCCTGGCAGTTCTCGTAACGTGAAAACCTGAAATACAAAAACAGCCGAAAACAGAAACTGGCACCGGGGTGCACTGGATTAGTAGGTTAGTCCAAATATGATCAAAAGTGTATGGAAGTGTATGAATATCATAGCAATATCACCCAAAAGTGGCATGGAGCAAGCAGAAATTATAGATACGTTTTGGACGTATCAACATCCCCAAGCTTAATTCCTGCTCGTCCTCGAGTAGGTAAATGATAACAAGAATAATTTCTGTGGTGACATGCTATTAACCATATAGGACTTTCTCATAGTCATATGACAAAAGTTTAATGAGACAATGATTCTAAAGTAATTAAGTTGCCTCAAGAGAAAATCACAAATGACTGAAAGTTTTACAACATGAAACTGAAACATCTAAAAGATTTGCAATGAACATGATGTGCAAATATGATCAAGTGATATCTAGCTTGCCCCCTTTAGTGATGCAAAACATAAATGCAAGGGCACCTTCAAGGTTTAAGTGATGACTAGATACAATCATTTCAGAATAAACGATATCACAATCATGCAAAAGACAATGCTACTTTGGGACAATGCACATTACACTCAGAATGACAATCATGCTCTCAGTAGTTGGTGCTTGAAGTGCTAGAGCTTTTTATTTTGAAACATGGAAGCAATTGTGTCAACGGTAGTAGTACTTCATATGTGTCATGTATAAAACATCCTATAAGTTGCAAGCCTCATGCATCGAATACTAATAGTGCTCGCTCCTTGTCCTAATTAGCTCGGATCCCCATGGGTTATCATTGCATTGCATATGTTTTAACCAAGTGTCACAAAGGGGTAACTCTATGCCACCTGTACAAAGGTCCAAGGAGATAGATCGCATTTGATTTCTCGTTTTTGATAGATCTCAACTTGAGGACATCCATACCGGGACAACATAGAAAATAGATGATGGACTCCTCTTTAATGCATAAGCATATTCTCATGAGAGATTGAGGATTAAGGTCCAAGCTAAAACTTCCACCATGATGCATGGCTTTGGTTGGCGGCCCAATGTTCTTCTCTAACAATATGCATATTAATTCAACCCACGGTAAATCACCCTTACTTCAGACAAGACGAACATGCATAGCAACTCACATGATATTCAACAAAAGTGTGACAGTTGATGGCGTCCCCAGAAACATGGTTACCGCTCAGCAAGCAACTTATAAGAAATAAGATACATAAGCAACATATTCTTTACCACAATAGTTTTTAGGCTACTTTCCCATGAGCTATGTATTGCATGGTTAGTTTGCTTAGTGCAGGTGGAGGTTAGCAAAAGACTGGGAGCGACCAACTAAGAGAGCAATGACGGTCATAATCATGCAGAGCGACAAAGCAATATTGAATCAGGCATGGTAGTTATATCGCTACTTAGAAATAAAAGATAATCAAGGCTTGACAGACTTTCTTTACAGTCTTGAATATGCGTGAGCATACGCCAAGTCAATCAAAATAAATTCTCGAAGGAAGATATTACTAAACCATACCACATCATAGGCAAACAAACCAAGTTGGTACTCCAATAACATATTGGGAACCCCCCAGCTATTTGAGATTAACCAAAAGAAAACCTGAACTACTAAGCACCATCATGAAAGTAGCATCTTTATCATAGACACATTAACCAATGCAACGGAAGCAAACTCTCTTAATAAGGTGAGCATGGTAATTAAAGAGAGTTCAAGCAACCAACTAAATAAAAGCTCTTGAAAGGATAAGCATGAATACTAAGAGCAGAGCACGATAGTAGCTATTAAAAGACAAAGAACACACACAGCATAGATAGACATGAAAATTCTATGTAATGTTCTAGGTAGAAGTGGAGCGTGTTTCTCTCCCACATAAAGGAATGCTGGGTTCCGACTCGTTATGAAAAACTAAAAATAAAACTAAAAGCAAGACGCTCCAAGCATAGCACATAACACATGAAGTGATAAAAATATAGCGAAACGAAAGACGAACTGATAGTGTTGATGGAGAAGGGGATGCACGGGGGCATCCCCAAGCTTAGACGCTTGAGTCTCCTTGAATATTTCTTGGGGGTGCACGGGGGCATCCCCAAGCTTGAGCGCTTGACACTCCTGAATCTTTTTATCATCTTCCCTCGCACACTGGAAAACTCCCTTCATACATAACTCATCATAATCTGATTAGCGAGGTTAGTACCCTTAATAAAATAATTATACCTTGCAGGAAATAAGGATATTCTTGAAGTTCTACTGTTTCTCAAGATTTCCAAAAGGTTTTTGCAAAGAAAAAGCAAGTTCTTAATTTGCAAAGTGAAGGTAAGGCAAAACAGGACAGAATCTGTGAAAAACAGAACAGCAGGCAATAATTGGTCTGTTCGGGATACTTCTGCAACTCAAATCAAAAAACTCAGAACTGACGCATGAAAGACAATTATATAGAGAACGCTGTCGAAAAGATTCAGACCAAAAAGATGATCTGGTGATTTTATACGAATTTTTCTATCCAAGGACAGAATCTGTTTCCTGGACAGCACCTCACAACTTTTGAACTTTCTAGCAATCGGAGGCTATACTTGGCACAAATACGAAAAGCAAATATACAATGATGATGCTACAGCAGTAAACAACATCAATACACAACAAAAGCAAAATTTTTATTCATGTGGGCTGCCTCCCAAAAGCGCTTTCTTTTATGCCTTTAAGCTAGGCATAATGCATAGATCAAGTTTTATCAAGAGTAAAAGAATAGCTAGCCCGTACAACGGACTCAAAAGGTAACTTGATCTTCTTACGAGGGAAGTGTTCCATCCCTTTCTTGAGAGGAAACTGAAATTTTATATTACCCTCTTTCATGTCAATGACAGCACCAACGGTGCGCAAAAAGGGACGTCCCAAAATAATTGGACAAGAAGGATCACATTCAATATCCATAATAGTGAAATCAACGGGCACATAATTATCATTGACAGCAATAAGAACATCATCGATCCTCCCCAAAGGTTTCTTTATGGAAGAATCAACGAGACGAACACCAAAAGAACAAGAATAATAAGGTTTCAATTTAAGCATATCATATATCCTTTTGGGCATAACAGAGGTACTAGCACCAACATCACATAATGCATAACAAGAGAAGTCATTCAAATAAATTTTTATCATAGGATCCCAACCATCTTCTAGCTTTCTAGGTATGGAGGCTTCTACTCTAAGTTTCTCCTCCCTAGCTTTGATGAGAGCATTAGTGATATGCTCTGTGAAGGCAAGGTTAAGCGTGCTAGTGCGGGGATCTCTAGACATCTTGTGAAGGAAATCAATAACTTAGGTAAGAGTGCAATTATCAAAATCAAGGTCACGAGCATCAAGTAAAGCGGTAGTGGTGTCCTTAAGGTTCACTTGTTTGGTAGCTTCTATAGTCATAGCATCACCATTAATAGGTCCATTGGGACCAGGAGTACATTGGGTGCTAAGAGTGTGAACATCCTCAATAACTTGGATAGTAGCAACAGTGTGGTGGGTAGGAAGGCTCTTAATTCTTTCCTCTTCCTCCCTTTCTCTAGCCCATCTTTCTTTTAGCTTAGCCATCATCCTAATATTTTCATTAATTTGTACTTGAGTAGCATTAATAGGGACGACTTCCCTCTCCTTAAGAGGAGAAGTTTCAATTTTTAGCAATTTTACCTCATTGGCTAAGTGGTCTACCTTAAAAGAAAGATCATCTAGTTTATGTAGTTTCTCTTCTACACTCTTATTAAAGGCTTTTTGGGTAGTGATGAAATCTCTAAGCATGGTCTCTAGTTCAGTAGTGGTGTTCTTGGTACTAGGATAAGCATTGTTGTTCCCATAAGAATTAGAGGGGAACGGTCTAGGATTGTTACCAAAGTTACTCCTATAAGCATTGTTGTTAAAATTGTTTCTAGAGATAAAGTTCACATCTACTTGTTCTTGAGCAATCAAAGAATTTAAAGGAACATCACGAGGATCAACAGTAGATTGCTTCGAAAGTAGAGACATGATCAAGTCAACTTTTTCATTAAGGGAGGAAATCTCCTCGACAGAGTTTACCTTCCTACCTGTTGGAGCGCGTTCGGTGTGCCATTGGGAATAGTTAGTCATCATCTCATCGAGAAGCTTTGTGGCAGCACCAAGTGTAGTTGACATAAAAGTTCCTCCCACGGCCGAGTCTAACAAGTTCCGCGAGGTAAAGTTCAAGCCTGCATAAAAAGTTTGGATAACCATCCAAGTAGTCAAACCGTGAGTAGGGCAGTTCTTGATAAGAGACTTCATACGTTCCCAAGCTTGGGCAACGTGTTCATTATCCAATTGTTTAAAATTCATTATGTTACTTCTAAGTTGGATAATTTTAGCAGGTGGATAGTATTTTCCGATAAAAGCATCTTTGCACTTGTCCCATGAATCTATGTTATTTCTAGGCAAAGACTGAAACCAAATTTTAGCTCCTCCTCTCAAGGAGAAAGGAAAAAGCTTAAGCTTAACAATATTACCATCTATTTCTTGGTACTTTTGCATATCACAAAGTTCAACAAAGTTGTTCAAGTGTAAAGCAGCATCATCTCCAGCACCGGAGAATTGTTCTCTCATGACTAGGTTAAGTAAAGCAGGTTTAATTTCATATGAAGGTGCTGAAGTGGCAGGTGTAGTGATAGGTGTGCTGATAAAGTCATCGTTGTTGTGACTAGTGAAGTCACACAACTTGGTGTTCTCGGTGGAACCCATAGTAGCAAGCAAGCAAGATAACTATTTTTGTGATTTTCGATAAAAGGAACTAAAGCAAAAATGAAAGGTAAACTAACAAGACTAAAAAGCAAAGGTAAAAGATAGCATGCAACTCCCCTATCCTGAAGAGTGGAGTCCCCGGCAACGGCGCCAGAAAATACTCCTTGATGGGCCTCGAACCCCTCGTTGGTTACCCCAAGTGGAAGGTGTAAGATGCAGTAAGTAGAAGTGTTTTCCCCTAGCAAAGATGCCAAGGATCGATTCCCCAGAGACTCCTAGGTTCAACAAGTAGGTGTCAATTGCTATGGCGCCAGATTAGTAGCAACCAATGTGGACCTGCACACAGATACAAATAACTTTGCTCCCAACGAGTACAAAGAGGTTGTCAATCTCTCCGGCCTTGTAGTTCACAAAGGATTAAAAGCAATGATAGTAGTGATAGATAGTTTTTGCAATAGTAAGTAAATAGCAAAAAGTAAATAGTGGATGTGATCAACGATGGTAATATGGACCGGAGTCTCATGATGTTCACTAGTGATGTCTCTCTCCCAAAAGACGATAAAACAGCTATGTGAGGTAACAAATTACAGCTGGGCAATTGACAGGACCACGAACGCAAACCAATGCTGATTACATTGCAAGAAAGGTTGAGGTTCAAAGCATGGGCGGTACGCCAAAGTAAGTAGACCGAAATCCATCAATATCTACTACTAATCATCCACCTTGAGATATCTATCCAGAACATCTCGCTGGTATTAAGTTGCGAGTCCCACCCATAGTGTAAACTCAATGCAACAGACAACTGCATTAAAATAACTTTGCGTAAAGTAAACAATCCTTGCACCCGCGGGCACAAGCACCGTTGTTTTCCCCCTTGTGGCAACAGCACATCCCCTAGACTCATGTTTCTGTCACTCAAGCTAGTCATCGAGGGGCACGAACCCACAATCGAGCATAACGTTCCCTCTTGGAGTCACTACCTACTACTCGGCCAAAGCAATAAATAACAACGGAGAACATGCAAGAATTACTTATGAACTAAAATATAAAAGAGGTGAATCAAATATATTACTCAAGATCAATCTGAACATAATCTCATAATCCATCGGATCCCAGCAAACTCAACATAGCAACAGCATAAGGATTACATAGGTGCCTCGATCATGTAGGGCAGCTCACGAGGACTAATTAGTGAAGCACAAGAACGGGAGGAGAACATCACATAGCTACTGGTCATGGACTCATGGTCCAAGGGAGACTACTCACGAGTCATCCAGGAGGCGTCCATGGTGGTGGAGAAGCTCCCGGTGGTAATCCTCCCCTCCGGCAGGGTGCTGGGAAGAGTTCTCCTGGTGCTCCCGATCTTGGAAGCGGCGGCGGCGGCGGAACAGAGATGGGATCGCGAAAAGAGTTCTTCTTCTGAGGGTTTCGGAGGTCCCTCTAAATATATGCCAAAGGGGGGCACCGGACGGGCTTCGGGGGGCCCAGGCGCGGCCCAGGGGGGGGGGCGCCCACAGGGCGCCTAGAGCCCCTGTGGCCCCCCCAGGCTGCCCTTCGGACGCAGTGTTGTTTCCGGATCGCTAATTTTTTATATAATTTTTCTGGATTTTTCTGGGCAATTCTCGAAACGTGAAAACCTGAAATACAAAAACAGCCGAAAACAGAAACTGGCACTGGGGTGCACTGGATTAGTAAGTTAGTCCAAATATGATCAAAAGTGTATGGAAGTGTATGAATATCATAGCAATATCACCCAAAAGTGGCATGGAGCAAGCAGAAATTATAGATACGTTTTGGACGTATCAACATCCCCAAGCTTAATTCCTGCTCGTCCTCAAGTAGGTAAATGATAACAAGAATAATTTCTGTGGTGACATGCTATTAACCATATAGGACTTTTTCATAGTCATATGACAAAAGCTTACTGAGACAATGATTCTAAAGTAATTAAGTTGTCTTAAGAGAAAATCACAAATGACTGAAAGTTTTACAACATGAAACTGAAACATCAAAAAGATTTGCAATGAACATGATGTGCAAATATGATAAAGTGATATCTAGCTTGCCCCCTTTAGTGATGCAAAACATAAATGCAAGGGCACCTTCAAGGATTAAGTGATGACTAGATACAATCATTTCAGAATAAACGATATCACAATCATGCAAAAGACAATGCTACTTTGGGACAATGCACATTACACTCAGAATGACAATCATGCTCTTAGTAGTTGGTGCTTCAACATAAAGGTAAAAGAAAGGTTAAGTGCTAAAGCTTTTTATTTTGAAAACATGGAAGCAATTGTGTCAACGGTAGTAGTACTTCATATGTGTCATGCATAAAACATCCTATAAGTTCAAGCCTCATGCATCGAATACTAATAGTGCTCGCTCCTTGTCCTAATTAGCTCGGATTCCCATGGGTTATCATTGCATTACATATGTTTTAACCAAGTGTCACAAAGGGGTACCTCTATGCCACCTGTACAAAGGTCCAAGGAGATAGATCGCATTTGATTTCTCGTTTTTGATAGATCTCAACTTGAGGACATCCATACCGGGACAACATAGAAAATAGATGATGGACTCCTCTTTAATGCATAAGCATATTCTCATGAGAGATTGAGGATTAAGGTCCAAGCTAAAACTTCCACCATGATGCATGGCTTTGGTTGGCGGCCCAATGTTCTTCTCTAACAATATGCATATTAATTCAACCCACGGTAAATCACCCTTACTTCAGACAAGACGAACATGCATAGCAACTCACATGATATTCAACAAAAGTGTGACAGTTGATGGCGTCCCCAGAAACATGGTTACCGCTCAACAAGCAACTCATAAGAAATAAGATACATAAGCAACATATTCTTTACCACAATAGTTTTTAGGCTACTTTCCCATGAGCTATGTATTGCATGGTTAGTTTGCTTAGTGCAGGTGGAGGTTAGCAAAAGACTGGGAGCGACCAACTAAGAGAGCAATGACGGTCATAATCATGCAGAGCGACAAAGCAATATTGAATCAGGCATGGTAGTTATATCGCTACTTAGAAATAAAAGATCATCAAGGCTTGACAGACTTTCTTTACAGTCTTGAATATGCGTGAGCATACGCCAAGTCAATCAAAATAAATTCTCGAAGGAAGATATTACTAAACCATACCACATCATAGGCAAACAAACCAAGTTGGTACTCCAATAACATATTGGGAACCCCCCAGCTATTTGAGATTAACCAAAAGAAAACCTGAACTACTAAGCACCATCATGAAAGTAGCATCTTTATCATAGACACATTAACCAATGCAACGGAAGCAAACTCTCTTAATAAGGTGAGCATGGTAATTAAAGAGAGTTCAAGCAACCAACTAAATAAAAGCTCTTGAAAAGATAAGCATGAATACTAAGAGCAGAGCACGATAGTAGCTATTAAAAGACAAAGAACACACACAGCATAGATAGACATGAAAATTCTATGTAATGTTCTAGGTAGAAGTGGAGCGTGTTTCTCTCCCACATAAAGGAATGCTGGGTTCCGACTCGTTATGAAAAACTAAAAATAAAACTAAAAGCAAGACGCTCCAAGCATAGCACATAACACATGAAGTGATAAAAATATAGCGAAACGAAAGACGAACTGATAGTGTTGATGGAGAAGGGGATGCACAGGGGCATCCCCAAGCTTAGATGCTTGAGTCTCCTTGAATATTTCTTGGGGGTGCACGGGGGCATCCCCAAGCTTGAGCGCTTGACACTCCTGAATCTTTTTATCATCTTCCCTCGCACACTTGAAAACTCCCTTCATACATAACTCATCATAATCTGATTAGCGAGGTTAGTACCCTTAATAAAATAATTATACCTTGCTGGAAATAAGGATATTCTTGAAGTTCTACTGTTTCTCATGATTTCCAAAAGGTTTTTGCAAAGAAAAAGCAAGTTCTTAATTTGCAAAGTGAAGGTAAGGCAAAACAGGACAGAATCTGTGAAAAACAGAACAGCAGGCAATAATTGGTCTGTTCGGGATACTTCTGCAACTCAAATAAAAAAACTCAGAACTGACGCATGAAAGACAATTATATAGAGAACGCTGTCGAAAGAATTCAGACCAAAAAGATGATCTGGTGATTTTATACGAATTTTTCTATCCAAGGACAGAATCTGTTTCCTGGACAGCACCTCACAACTTTTGAACTTTCTAGCAATCGGAGGCTATACTTGGCACAAATACGAAAAGCAAATATACAATGATGATGCTACAGCAGTAAACAACATCAAGACACAACAAAAGCAAAAATTTTATTCATGTGGGCTGCCTCCCAAAAGCGCTTTCTTTTATGCCTTTAAGCTAGGCATAATGCATAGATCAAGTTTTATCAAGAGTAAAAGAATAGCTAGCCCGTACAACGGACTCAAAAGGTAACTTGATCTTCTTACGAGGGAAGTGTTCCATCCCTTTCTTGAGAGGAAACTGAAATTTTATATTACCCTCTTTCATGTCAATGACAGCACCAACGGTGCGCAAAAAGGGACGTCCCAAAATAATTGGACAAGAAGGATCACATTCAATATCCATAATAGTGAAATCAACGGGCACATAATTATCATTGACAACAATAAGAACATCATCGATCCTCCCCAAAGGTTTCTTTATGGAAGAATCAACGAGACGAACACCAAAAGAACAAGAATCATAAGGTTTCAATTTAAGCATATCATAAATTCTTTTGGGCATAACAGAGGTACTAGCACCAACATCACATAATGCATAACAAGAGAAGTCATTCAAATAAATTTTTATCATAGGATCCCAACCATCTTCTAGCTTTCTAGGTATGGAGGCTTCTACTCTGAGTTTCTCCTCCCTAGCTTTGATGAGAGCATTAGTGATATGCTCTGTGAAGGCAAGGTTAAGCGTGCTAGTGCGGGGATCTCTAGACATCTTGTGAAGGAAATCAATAACTTCTGTAAGAGTGCAATTATCAAAATCAAGGTCACGAGCATCAAGTAAAGTGGTAGTGGTGTCCTTAAGGTTCACTTGGTTGGTAGTTTCTATAGCATCACCATTAATGGGTCCATTGGGACCAGGAGTACATTGGGTGCTAAGAGTGTGAACATCCTCAATAACTTGGATAGTAGCAACAGTGTGGTGGGTAGGAAGGCTCTTAATTCTTTCCTCTTCCTCCCTTTCTCTAGCCCATCTCTCTTTTAGCTTAGCCATCATCCTAATATTTTCATTAATTTGCACTTGAGTAGCATTAATAGGGATGACTTCCCTCTCCTTAAGAGGAGAAGTTTCAATTTTTAGCAATTTTACCTCATTGGCTAAGTGGTCTACCTTAAAAGAAAGATCATCTAGTTTATGTAGTTTCTCTTCTACATTCTTATTAAAGGCTTTTTGGGTAGTGATGAAATCTCTAAGCATGGTCTCTAGTTCAGTATTGGAGTTCTTGGTACTAGGATAAGCATTGTTGTTCCCATAAGAGTTAGAGGGGAACGGTCTAGAATTGTTACCAAAGTTACTCCTATAAGCATTGTTGTTAAAATTATTTCTAGAGATGAAGTTAACATCTACTTGTTCTTGAGCAATCAAAGAATTTAAAGGAACATCACGAGGATCAACAGTAGATTGCTTCGAAAGTAGAGACATGATCAAGTCAACTTTTTCATTGAGGGAGGAAATCTCCTCGACAGAGTTTACCTTCCTACCTGTTGGAGCGCGTTCGGTGTGCCATTGGGAATAGTTGGTCATCATCTCATCGAGAAGCTTTGTGGCAGCACCAAGTGTAGTTGACATAAAGGTTCCTCCCGCGGCCGAATCTAACAAGTTCCGCGAGGTAAAGTTCAAGCCTGCATAAAAAGTTTGGATAACCATCCAAGTAGTCAAACCGTGAGTAGGGCAGTTCTTGATAAGAGATTTCATACGTTCCCAAGCTTGGGCAACGTGTTCATTATCCAATTGTTTAAAATTCATTATGTTACTTCTAAGTTGGATAATTTTAGCAGGTGGATAGTATTTTCCAATAAAAGCATCTTTGCACTTGTCCCATGAATCTATGTTATTTCTAGGCAAAGACTGAAACCATATTTTAGCTCCTCCTCTCAAGGAGAAAGGAAAAAGCTTAAGCTTAACAATATTACCATCTATTTCTTGGTACTTTTGCATATCACAAAGTTCAACAAAGTTGTTCAAGTGTAAAGCAGCATCATCTCCAGCACCGGAGAATTGTTCTTTCATGACTAAGTTCAGTAAAGCAGGTTTAATTTCATATGAAGGTGCTGAAGTGGCAGGTGTAGTGATAGGTGTGCTGATAAAGTCATCGTTGTTGTGACTAGTGA
This sequence comes from Secale cereale, assembly GCA_902687465.1. Classification (NCBI taxonomy): domain Eukaryota; kingdom Viridiplantae; phylum Streptophyta; class Magnoliopsida; order Poales; family Poaceae; genus Secale; species Secale cereale. The sequence goes on along the minus strand of LR738710.1, from coordinate 903,396,248 downwards.
AGTCACACAACTTGGTGTTCTCGGTGGAACCCATAGTAGCAAGCAAGATAACTATTTTTGTGATTTTCGATAAAAGGAACTAAAGCAAAAATGAAAGGTAAACTAACAAGACTAAAAAGCAAAGGTAAAAGATAGCATGCAACTCCCCTATCCTGAAGAGTGGAGTCCCCGGCAACGGCGCCAGAAAATACTCCTTGATGGGCCTCGAACCCCTCGTTGGTTACCCCAAGTGGAAGGTGTAAGATGCAGTAAGTAGAAGTGTTTTCCCCTAGCAAAGATGCCAAGGATCGATTCCCCAGAGACTCCTAGGTTCAACAAGTAGGTGTCAATTGCTATGGCGCCAGATTAGTAGCAACCAACGTGGACCTGCACACAGATACAAATAACTTTGCTCCCAACGAGTACAGAGAGGTTGTCAATCTCTCCGGCCTTGTAGTTCACAAAGGATTAAAAGCAATGATAGTAGTGATAGATAGTTTTTGCAATAGTAAGTAAATAGTGGATGTGATCAATGATGGTAATATGGACCGGAGTCTCATGATGTTCACTAGTGATGTCTCTCTCCCAAAAGACGATAAAACAGCTATGTGAGGTAACAAATTACAGCTGGGCAATTGACAGGACCACGAACGCAAACCAATGCTGATTACATTGCAAGAAAGGTTGAGGTTCAAAGCATGGGCGGTACGCCAAAGTAAGTAGACCGAAATCCATCAATATCTACTACTAATCATCCACCTTGAGATATCTATCCAGAACATCTCGCTGGTATTAAGTTGCGAGTCCCACCCATAGTGTAAACTCAATGCAACAGACAACTGCATTAAAAGAACTTTGCGTAAAGTAAACAGTCCTTGCACCCGCAGGCACAAGCACCGTTGTTTTCCCCCTTGTGGCAACAGCACATCCCCTAGACTCATGTTTCTGTCACTCAAGCTAGTCATCGAGGGGCACGAACCCACAATCGAGCATAACGTTCCCTCTTGGAGTCACTACCTACTACTCGGCCAAAGCAATAAATAACAACAAAGAACATGCAAGAATTACTTATGAACTAAAATATAAAAGAGGTGAATCAAATATATTACTCAAGATCAATCTGAACATAATCTCATAATCCATCGGATCCCAGCAAACTCAACATAGCAACAGCATAAGGATTACATAGGTGCCTCGATCATGTAGGGCAGCTCACGAGGACTAATTAGTGAAGCACAAGAACGGGAGGAGAACATCACATAGCTACTGGTCATGGACTCATGGTCCAAGGGAGACTACTCACGAGTCATCCAGGAGGCGTCCATGGTGGTGGAGAAGCTCCCGGTGGTAATCCTCCCCTCCGGCAGGGTGCTGGGAAGAGTTCTCCTGGTGCTCCCGATCTTGGAAGCGGCGGCGGCGGCGGAACAGAGATGGGATCGCGAAAAGAGTTCTTCTTCTGAGGGTTTCGGAGGTCCCTCTAAATATATGCCAAAGGGGGGCACCGGACGGGCTTCGGGGGGCCAGGCGCGGCCCAGGGGGGGGGGGGGCGCCCACAGGGCGCCTAGAGCCCCTGTGGCCCCCCCCAGGCTGCCCTTCGGACGCAGTGTTGTTTCCGGATCGCTGATTTTTTATATAATTTTTCTGGATTTTTCTGGGCAATTCTCGAAACGTGAAAACCTGAAATACAAAAACAGCCGAAAACAGAAACTGGCACTGGGGTGCACTGGATTAGTAAGTTAGTCCAAATATGATCAAAAGTGTATGGAAGTGTATGAATATCATAGCAATATCACCCAAAAGTGGCATGGAGCAAGCAGAAATTATAGATACGTTTTGGACGTATCAACATCCCCAAGCTTAATTCCTGCTCGTCCTCAAGTAGGTAAATGATAACAAGAATAATTTCTATGGTGACATGCTATTAACCATATAGGACTTTTTCATAGTCATATGACAAAAGCTTACTGAGACAATGATTCTAAAGTAATTAAGTTGTCTTAAGAGAAAATCACAAATGACTGAAAGTTTTACAACATGAAACTGAAACATCAAAAAGATTTGCAATGAACATGATGTGCAAATATGATAAAGTGATATCTAGCTTGCCCCCTTTAGTGATGCAAAACATAAATGCAAGGGCACCTTCAAGGTTTAAGTGATGACTAGATACAATCATTTCAGAATAAACGATATCACAATCATGCAAAAGACAATGCTACTTTGGGACAATGCACATTACACTCAGAATGACAATCATGCTCTCAGTAGTTGGTGCTTCAACATAAAGGTAAAAGAAAGGTTAAGTGCTAAAGCTTTTTATTTTGAAAACATGGAAGCAATTGTGTCAACGGTAGTAGTACTTCATATGTGTCATGTATAAAACATCCTATAAGTTGCAAGCCTCATGCATCGAATACCAATAGTGCTCGCTCCTTGTCCTAATTAGCTCGGATCCCCATGGGTTATCATTGCATTGCATATGTTTTAACCAAGTGTCACAAAGGGGTACCTCTATGCCACCTGTACAAAGGTCCAAGGAGATAAATTGCATTTGATTTCTCGTTTTTGATAGATCTCAACTTGAGGACATCCATACCGGGACAACATAGAAAATAGATGATGGACTCCTCTTTAATGCATAAGCATATTCTCATGAGAGATTGAGGATTAAGGTCCAAGCTAAAACTTCCACCATGATGCATGGCTTTGGTTGGCGGCCCAATGTTCTTCTCTAACAATATGCATAGTTATTCAACCCACGGTAAATCACCCTTACTTCAGACAAGACGAACATGCATAGAAACTCACATGATATTCAACAAAAGTGTGACAGTTGATGGCGTCCCCAGAAACATGGTTACCGCTCAGCAAGCAACTTATAAGAAATAAGATACATAAGCAACATATTCTTTACCACAATAGTTTTTAGGCTACTTTCCCATGAGCTATGTATTGCATGGTTAGTTTGCTTAGTGCAGGTGGAGGTTAGCAAAAGACTGGGAGCGACCAACTAAGAGAGCAATGACGGTCATAATCATGCAGAGCGACAAAGCAATATTGAATCAGGCATGGTAGTTATATCGCTACTTAGAAATAAAAGATCATCAAGGCTTGACAGACTTTCTTTACAGTCTTGAATATGCGTGAGCATACGCCAAGTCAATCAAAATAAATTCTCGAAGGAAGATATTACTAAACCATACCACATCATAGGCAAACAAACCAAGTTGGTACTCCAATAACATATTGGGAACCCCCCAGCTATTTGAGATTAACCAAAAGAAAACCTGAACTACTAAGCACCATCATGAAAGTAGCATCTTTATCATAGACACATTAACCAATGCAACTGAAGCAAACTCTCTTAATAAGGTGAGCATGGTAATTAAAGAGAGTTCAAGCAACCAACTAAATAAAAGCTCTTGAAAAGATAAGCATGAATACTAAGAGCAGAGCACGATAGTAGCTATTAAAAGACAAAGAACACACACAGCATAGATAGACATGAAAATTCTATGTAATGTTCTAGGTAGAAGTGGAGCGTGTTTCTCTCCCACATAAAGGAATGCTGGGTTCCGACTCGTTATGAAAAACTAAAAATAAAACTAAAAGCAAGACGCTCCAAGCATAGCACATAACACATGAAGTGATAAAAATATAGCGAAACGAAAGACGAACTGATAGTGTTGATGGAGAAGGGGATGCACGGGGGCATCCCCAAGCTTAGACGCTTGAGTCTCCTTGAATATTTCTTGGGGGTGCACGGGGGCATCCCCAAGCTTGAGCGCCTGACACTCCTGAATCTTTTTATCATCTTCCCTCGCACACTTGAAAACTCCCTTCATACATAACTCATCATAATCTGATTAGCGAGGTTAGTACCCTTAATAAAATAATTATACCTTGCTGGAAATAAGGATATTCTTGAAGTTCTACTGTTTCTCAAGATTTCCAAAAGGTTTTTGCAAAGAAAAAGCAAGTTCTTAATTTGCAAAGTGAAGGTAAGGCAAAACAGGACAGAATCTGTGAAAAACAGAATAGCAGGCAATAATTGGTCTGTTCGGGATACTTCTGCAACTCAAATCAAAAAACTCAGAACTGACGCATGAAATACAATTATATAGAGAACGCTGTCGAAAGAATTCAGACCAAAAAGATGATCTGGTGATTTTATACGAATTTTTCTATCCAAGGACAGAATCTGTTTCCTGGACAGCACCTCACAACTTTTGAACTTTCTAGCAATCGGAGGCTATACTTGGCACAAATACGAAAAGAAAATATACAATGATGATGCTACAGCAGTAAACAACATCAAGACACAACAAAAGCAAAAATTTTATTCATGTGGGCTGCCTCCCAAAAGCGCTTTCTTTTATGCCTTTAAGCTAGGCATAATGCATAGATCAAGTTTTATCAAGAGTAAAAGAATAGCTAGCCCGTACAACGGACTCAAAAGGTAACTTGATCTTCTTACGAGGGAAGTGTTCCATCCCTTTCTTGAGAGGAAACTGAAATTTTATATTACCCTCTTTCATGTCAATGACAGCACCAACGGTGCGCAAAAAGGGACGTCCCAAAATAATTGGACAAGAAGGATCACATTCAATATCCATAATAGTGAAATCAACGGGCACATAATTATCATTGACAACAATAAGAACATCGTCAATCCTCCCCAAAGGTTTCTTTATGGAAGAATCAACGAGACGAACACCAAAAGAACAAGAATCATAAGGTTTCAATTTAAGCATATCATATATCCTTTTGGGCATAACAGAGGTACTAGCACCAACATCACATAATGCATAACAAGAGAAGTCATTCAAATAATTTTTTATCATAGGATCCCAACCATCTTCTAGCTTTCTAGGTATGGAGGCTTCTACTCTGAGTTTCTCCTCCCTAGCTTTGATGAGAGCATTAGTGATATGCTCTGTGAAGGCAAGGTTTAGCGTGCTAGTGCGGGGATCTCTAGACATTTTGTGAAGGAAATCAATAACTTCTGTAAGAGTGCAATTATCAAAATCAAGGTCACGAGCATCAAGTAAAGTGGTAGTGGTGTCCTTAAGGCTCACCTGGTTGGTAGTTTCTATAGCATCACCATTAATAGGTCCATTGGGACCAGGAGTACGTTGGGTGCTAAGAGTGTGAACATCCTCAATAACTTGGATAGTAGCAACAGTGTGGTGGGTAGGAAGGCTCTTAATTCTTTCCTCTTCCTCCCTTTCTCTAGCCCATCTCTCTTTAAGCTTAGCCATCATCCTAATATTTTCATTAATTTGCACTTGAGTAGCATTAATAGGGATGACTTCCCTCTCCTTAGGAGAAGAAGTTTCAATTTTTAGCAATTTTAACTCATTGGCTAAGTGGTCTACCTTAAAAGAAAGATCATCTAGTTTATGTAGTTTCTCTTCTACATTCTTATTAAAGGCTTTTTGGGTAGTGATGAAATCTCTAAGCATGCTCTCTAGTTCAGTATTGGAGTTCTTGGTACTAGGATAAGCATTGTTGTTCCCATAAGAGTTAGAGGGGAACGGTCTAGAATTGTTACCAAAGTTACTCCTATAAGCATTGTTGTTGAAATTGTTTCTAGAGATAAAGTTAACATCTACTTGTTCTTGAGCAATCAAAGAATTTAAAGGAACATCACGAGGATCAACAGTAGATTGCTTCGAAAGTAGAGACATGATCAAGTCAACTTTTTCATTAAGGGAGGAAATCTCCTCGACAGAGTTTACCTTCCTACCTGTTGGAGCGCGTTCGGTGTGCCATTGGGAATAGTTAGTCATCATCTCATCGAGAAGCTTTGTGGCAGCACCAAGTGTAGTTGACATAAAAGTTCCTCCCGCGGCCGAGTCTAACAAGTTCCGCGAGGTAAAGTTCAAGCCTGCATAAAAAGTTTGGATAACCATCCAAGTAGTCAAACCGTGAGTAGGGCAGTTCTTGATAAGAGACTTCATACGTTCCCAAGCTTGGGCAACGTGTTCATTATCCAATTGTTTAAAATTCATTATGTTACTTCTAAGTTGGATAATTTTAGCAGGTGGATAGTATTTTCCGATAAAAGCATCCTTGCACTTGTCCCATGAATCTATGCTATTTCTAGGCAAAGACTGAAACCAAATTTTAGCTCCTCCTCTCAAGGAGAAAGGAAAAAGCTTAAGCTTAACAATATTACCATCTATTTCTTGGTACTTTTGCATATCACAAAGTTCAACAAAGTTGTTCAAGTGTAAAGCAGCATCATCTCCAGCACCGGAGAATTGTTCTCTCATGACTAGGTTAAGTAAAGCAGGTTTAATTTCATATGAAGGTGCTGAAGTGGCAGGTGTAGTGATAGGTGTGCTGATAAAGTCATCGTTGTTGTGACTAGTGAAGTCACACAACTTGGTGTTCTCGGTGGAACCCATAGTAGCAAGCAAGCAAGATAACTATTTTTGTGATTTCGATAAAAGGAACTAAAGCAAAAATGAAAGGTAAACTAACAAGACTAAAAAGCAAAGGTAAAAGATAGCATGCAACTCCCCTATCCTGAAGAGTGGAGTCCCCGGCAACGGCGCCAGAAAATACTCCTTGATGGGCCTCGAACCCCTCGTTGGTTACCCCAAGTGGAAGGTGTAAGATGCAGTAAGTAGAAGTGTTTTCCCCTAGCAAAGATGCCAAGGATCGATTCCCCAGAGACTCCTAGGTTCAACAAGTAGGTGTCAATTGCTATGGCGCCAGATTAGTAGCAACCAACGTGGACCTGCACACAGATACAAATAACTTTGCTCCCAACGAGTACAGAGAGGTTGTCAATCTCTCCGGCCTTGTAGTTCACAAAGGATTAAAAGCAATGATAGTAGTGATAGATAGTTTTTGCAATAGTAAGTAAATAGTGGATGTGATCAATGATGGTAATATGGACCGGAGTCTCATGATGTTCACTAGTGATGTCTCTCTCCCAAAAGACGATAAAACAGCTATGTGAGGTAACAAATTACAGCTGGGCAATTGACAGGACCACGAACGCAAACCAATGCTGATTACATTGCAAGAAAGGTTGAGGTTCAAAGCATGGGTGGTACGCCAAAGTAAGTAGACCGAAATCCATCAATATCTACTACTAATCATCCACCTTGAGATATCTATCCAGAACATCTCGCTTGTATTAAGTTGCGAGTCCCACCCATAGTGTAAACTCAATGCAACAGACAACTGCATTAAAAGAACTTTGCGTAATGTAAACAATCCTTGCACCCGCGGGCACAAGCACCGTTGTTTTCCCCCTTGTGGCAATAGCACATCCCCTAGACTCATGTTTCTGTCACTCAAGCTAGTCATCGAGGGGCATGAACCCACAATCGAGCATAACGTTCCCTCTTGGAGTCACTACCTACTACTCGGCCAAAGCAATAAATAACAACGGAGAACATGCAAGAATTACTTATGAACTAAAATATAAAAGAGGTGAATCAAATATATTACTCAAGATCAATCTGAACATAATCTCATAATCCATCGGATCCCAGCAAACTCAACATAGCAACAGCATAAGGATTACATAGGTGCCTCGATCATGTAGGGCAACTCACGAGGACTAATTAGTGAAGCACAAGAACGGGAGGAGAACATCACATAGCTACTGGTCATGGACTCATGGTCCAAGGGAGACTACTCACGAGTCATCCGGGAGGCGTCCATGGTGGTGGAGAAGCTCCCGGTGGTGATCCTCCCCTCCGGCAGGGTGCCAGGAAGAGTTCTCCTGGTGCTCCCGATCTTGGAAGCGGCGGCGACGGCGGAACAGAGATGGGATCGCGAAAAGAGTTCTTCTTCTGAGGGTTTCGGCGGTCCCTCTAAATATATGCCAAAGGGGGGCACCGGACGGGCTTCGGGGGGCCCAGGCGCCCCCCCGGCGCGGCCCAGGGGGGGGGGCGCCCACAGCGCGCCTGGAGCCCCTGTGGCCCCCCCAGGCTGCCCTTCGGACGCAGTGTTGTTTCCGGATCGCTGATTTTTTATATAATTTTTCTGGATTTTTCTGGGCAGTTCTCGAAACGTGAAAACCTGAAATATAAAAACAGCCGAAAACAGAAACTGGCACTGGGGTGCACTGGATTAGTAAGTTAGTCCAAATATGATCAAAAGTGTATGGAAGTGTATGAATATCATAGCAATATCACCCAAAAGTGGCATGGAGCAAGCAGAAATTATAGATACGTTTTGGACGTATCAACAACCTCCGGGTCTACAAAATGATACTTAATACGGAGAAGTGCATTTTTGGTGTTCCTGCAGGCAAGCTCCTGGGGTTCTTGGTATCGAACAGAGGAATCGAAGCTAATCCAGAGAACCTGCACAACGGATCATACTACGTCGTCCTTACTATGCTTGAGCCATAGGCTCCGCTTTATGTACAATGTATATATTATGATCAATATAATAAACCGGCGCCCCCGGTAAACCGAGGTATCACCCATCTTTTTTATAAGAGTATCACATGGGGGCTTCTGCATGCCAAGGAGTTCCTATGGCCTCTTAAACCGGCGCCCTCGATAAATCGGGGTATCAGCCGTCCTTTTTTGTTCATAAGAGTATCACATGGGGGCTTCCGTGGGCAAGAGAGTTTCCTATGGCCTCTTAAACCGGCGGCCACACACTAGTAGATAAAGGGGGATCAGACCCGGTTTGTTAGGTCCTTTAGCCCCGGTTCATGAACCGGGACAAAAGTGTCGGTACTAATGCTCTGACCCTTTAGTCCTGGTTCGATCCAGAACCGGGGCAGATGGGTGTCCACGTGGCCTGTGCGTCGAGCCCAGGCAGGAGGGGCTTTGGTCCCGGTTGGTGGCACCAACCGGAACCAAAAGGCATCCACGCGTCATCATTTCTGTGGCTGTGGTTTTTGTTTTTTTTGAAAGGGGAGGGGGGTTGGAGGTTTTGGGGGGTTAATTTAGGTGTTTCATATTGTGTTAGCTAGCTAATTAATAGAGAGAAGTGTCCTCTCTTATGTCCATGCTTGGTCGACGCTACGTACTACACATACGTCTAGAGAGGACTAGACACGCTAGCTAGCTAGCTAGCTAGTAAGCAAACGAAGGAAACAGAAGATCGTATAATCAACATATATATATATATATATATATATATATATATATATATATATATATATATATATATATATATATATATATATATATATATATATATATATATATATATATATATATAT
>LR738710.1:903368975-903380846 GCA_902687465.1 Secale cereale | reverse complement strand
GGTGATCTCTCGACCCTTGACGACCCTCGGTCCCTCGACGACCCTCGACCCCCCCTAATGTCGAAGTTATCGGGGAGGGTGTATATCGACAATGACATATCCGATAAAAAAAAGAGGAAGAAGAAGAAAAAAGGAACCGCTAGAGGAGAAGATCGAAGAAAAAAAAAGGAGAAGAAGAAAGGAATAGAGGAGAAGAAGAGAAATTTCTCTTCTTCTCCTTTATTCCTTTCTTCTTCTCCTCTTTTTTTTCTTCTTTTTTCTTCTTCTTATTTATTTCTCCTCTTCTTCCTCTCCTCTTCTTCTTTCTTTCCTCTTTCTTATTTTCTTCTTTCCTATCCTTCTTTTTCTAAATTTATAACTTTTGCATATATAAAACTTTATATATATATTTAGCATATATAAACAAAAAACTATATAGCCACATACACATACACATCACATACACATCACATACATCAACTATACATCACAATTGTAACTATCTATATATAAACAAAAAACATTCTATGAAAAAAAACATTTTTAACATATATATTTAGCAAATTCCTAAGAAAAAAAATATATATACACATACAAAATATATATACAGCAACTATATACACATATACACATATACACATATACACATATACACATATACACATATATATATACACATACAAATTAAATATATATACACATTCAAAAAAAATCTCCTCACCCTCCCAGGGGCGGGGCGACGGCGCGGGGCGGGGCGCGACGGCGACGGGCCGGCGTCGGGGGCGACGGCGACGGGGCGGGGCGGGGCGACGGCGCGACGGCGCGGGACGGGGCGACGGCGCGACGGCGACGGGGTGGCGTCGGGGGCGACAGCGACGGGGCGACGGCGACGGGGCGACGGCGAGCTCGATGTGAGGGCGTCGGGGGCGGGGAAGCAGGAGAAACTGAACGAAATTTTCGCAAGTGTAGCTTATATAGGAGGAGTATTAGTCCCGGTTCGTGGCTCAAACCGGGACTAATACCCCCCCCCCCCTTTAGTCCCGGTTGGTGCCACCAACTGGGACTAAAGGTCCCTTTTCAGCAGCCCAAAGGGCGGGAAGGAGGGACCTTTGGTCCCGGTTGGTGGCACCAACCGGGACTAAAGGGGGGCATTGGTCCCGGTTGGTGACACGAACCGGGACTAATACCTCCCTTTAGCCCCGGTTGGTGCCACCAACCGGGACCAAAGCCCTTGTCCTGCCCCGCGGCGCAAATATTTAGTCCCACCTCGCTAGTTGACAGGGGCTCGGAGTGGTTTATAAACTCCACTGCGTTGGCTGTGTTGAGCTCCTCTCAATTGCAGGCTTCTGGGCCTAACTCTGCGCGCTGCTCTGTGAGCTTGCTGGGCCTTATAGTCCAGATGCATCTTGGGCTGTAGGCCTTGCAGGCTCACTGAGCAGCGCCCAATTTTTTTATTTTTTTTCCTTTTTTGCTTTATTTATTTCTAAGTTGTTTTTTGCTGTATTTAGAGTTTCTTTGTGAATATTATTGCTTTAGGTAAAAAAAATTACAAACTTTCTGTTAGTGCAAGTAGTATGCAAATTTGAATAGTTTAAATTTGAAATTATTTGTTTTCTTTGTTGCTTTATTTATTTTATTTTGTTTCTACTTACAACAAAATAATTATTGTTCCTATATTTTTTTTTTGCAAGTTTTTTGTTTTGTTTTCTGCATTATTTATTTTCTTTTGTTTTTTGCTTTATTTTTTAATTCTTTCTGGTAAAACTAATTACTAACTTTCTGTTAGTGCAAGTAGTATTCAAATTTGAATAGTTTAAATTTGAAATTATTTGTTTTCTTTGTTGCTTTATTGATTTTATTTTGTTTCTACTTACAACAAAATACATATTGTTGCTATTTTTATTTTTTGCAAGTTTTTTTGTTTTGTTTTCTGCATTATTTATTTTCTTTTGGTTTTTGCTTTATTTTTTAATTCTTTCTGGTAAAACCAATTACAAACTTTCTGTTAGTGCAAGTAGTATTCAAATTTGAATAGTACAAACGGACAATGGTATCATACTCGTCTGTTACAAAGTTGGCATGGTATCATCATAATAGTTGCGGAAAAAAGTCTTCACTTTTTCTTCGCTTGTGTCATTTGCTTATTGCGCCGTAACCATGGATAATCTTCATCGTTTATCAGGATGCTTGGGTCAGCCTTGACTTTGAAAGGAGGAATTTCATGAAACTTTTCATAATCTCCGGATATGTCTGTCTTGCCCTGCACTCCCAGGATGTCCCTTTTTCCTGAAAGAACTATGTGGCGCTTTGGCTCATCGTATGATGTATTCGCTTCCTTATCTTTTCTTTTTCTCGGTCTGGTAGACATGTCCTTCACATAGATAACCTGTGCCACATCATTGGCTAGGACGAACGGTTCGTCAGTGTATCCAAGATTTTTCAGATCCACTGTTGTCATTCCGTACTGTGGGTCTACCTGTACCCCGCCTCCTGACAGATTGACCCATTTGCACTTAAACAAAGGGACCTTAAAATCATGTCCGTAGTCAAGTTCCCATATGTCCACTATGTAACCATAATATGTGTCCTTTCCCCTCTCGGTTGTTGCATCAAAGCGGACACCGCTGTTTTGGTTGGTGCTCTTTTGATCTTGGACAATCGTGTAAAATGTATTCCCATTTATCTCGTATCCTTTGTAAATCAATACAGTCGAAGATGGTCCCCTGGACAACAAGTACAACTCATCACAAACAGTGTTTTCACCTCTGAGACGTGTTTCCAACCAACTGCTGAAAGTCCTGATGTGTTCACATGTAATCCAGTCGTCGCACTGCTCCGGGTGTTTGGAGCGCAGACTGTTCTTGTGTTCATCGACATACGGGGTCACCAATGTAGAGTTCTGTAGAACTGTGTAGTGTGCTTGAGACCAAGAATATCCGTCCCTGCATATTATTGAGTCCCTTTCAAGCGTGCCTTTTCCAGTCAGTCTCCCCTCGTACCGCGATTTAGGGAGACCTATCTTATTAAGGCCAGGAATGAAGTCAACACAAAACCCGATGACATCCTCTGTTTGATGGCCCATGGAGATGCTTCTTTCTGGCCTGGCGCGGTTACGGACATATTTCTTTAGGACTCCCATGAACCTCTCAAAGGGGAACATATTGTGTAGAAATACGGGCCCCAGAATGACAATCTCGTCGACTAGATGAACTAGGACGTGTGTCATGATATTGAAGAAGGATGGTGGGAACACAAGCTCGAAACTGACAAGACATTGCGCCACATCACTCCTTAGCCTTGGTACGATTTCTGGATCGATCACCTTCTGAGAGATTGCATTGAGGAATGCACATAGCTTCACAATGGCTAATCGGACATTTTCCGGTAGAAGCCCCCTCAATGCAACCGGAAGCAGTTGCGTCATAATCACATGGCAGTCATGAGACTTTAGGTTCTGGAACTTTTTCTCTGCCATATTTATTATTCCCTTTATATTCGACGAGAAGCCAGTCGGGACCTTCATACTGAGCAGGCATTCAAAGAAGATTTCTTTCTCTTCTTTCGTAAGAGCATAGCTGGCAGGACCTTCATACTGCTTCGGAGGGATGCCGTCTTTTTCGTGCAAACGTTGGAGGTCCTCCCGTGCCTCAGCTGTATCTTTTGTCTTTCCATACACGCCCAAGAAGCCTAGCAGGTTCATGCAAAGGTTCTTCGTCACGTGCATCACGTCGATTGAAGAGCGGACCTCTAGGTCTTTCCAGTAGGGTAGGTCCCAAAATATAGATTTCTTCTTCCACATGGGTGCGTGTCCCTCGGCGTCATTCGGAACAGCTAGTGCGTCGGGGCCCTTTCCAAAGATTACGTGTAAATCATTTACCATAGCAAGTACGTGATCACCGGTACGCATGGCGGGCTTCTTCCGGTGATCTGCCTCGCCTTTGAAATGCTTGCCTTTCTTTCGACATTGATGGTTGGTCGGAAGAAATCGACGATGGCCCATGTACACATTCTTCCTGCATTTGTCCAGGTATATACTTCCAGTGTCATCTAAACAGTGCGTGCATGCGTGGTATCCTTTGTTTGTCTGTCCTGAAAGGTTACTGAGAGCGGGCCAATCGTTGATGGTCACGAACAGCAACGCCTTTAGGTCAAATTCCTCCTGTCTGTGCTCATCCCACGCACGTACACCGTTTCCATTCCACAGCTGTAAAAGTTCTTCAACTAATGGCCTTAGGTACACATCAATGTTGTTGCCGGGTTGCTTAGGGCCTTGGATGAGAACTGGCATCATAATGAACTTCCGCTTCATGCACATCCAAGGAGGAAGGTTATACATACATAGAGTCACGGGCCAGGTGCTGTGATTGCTGCTCTGCTCCCTGAAAGGATTAATGCCATCCGCGCTTAAAGCAAACCATACGTTCCTTGGGTCCTTTGCAAACTCCTTCCAGTACTTTCTCTCGATTTTTCTCCACTGCGACCCGTCAACGGGTGCTCTCAACTTCCCGTCTTTCTTACGGTCCTCACTGTGCCATCGCATCAACTTGGCATGCTCTCTGTTTCTAAACAAACGTTTCAACCGTGGTATTATAGGAGCATACCACATCACCTTCGCAGGAACCCTCTTCCTGGCGGGCTCGCCATTAACATCACCAGGGTCATCTCGTCTCATCTTATACCGCAATACACCGCATACCGGGCATGCGTTCAGATCCTTGTATGCACCGCGGTAGAGGATGCAGTCATTAGGGCATGCATGTATCTTCTGCACCTCCAATCCTAGAGGGCATACGACCTTCTTTGCTGCGTATGTACTGTCGGGCAATTCGTTATCCTTCGAAAGCTTCTTCTTCAATATTTTCAGTAGCTTCTCAAATCCTTTGTCAGCCACAACATTCTCTGCCTTCCACTGCAGCAATTCTAGTACAGTACCGAGCTTTGTGTTGCCATCTTCGCAATTGGGGTACAACCCTTTTTTGTGATCCTCTAACATGCGATCGAACTTCAGCTTCTCCTTTTGACTTTCGCATTGTGTCCTTGCATCGACAATGACCCGGCGGAGATCATCATTTGGTTCCTCTAGATCTTCGGCAGCTTCACCCGTTGCAGCATCATTGGGCACATCGTCTGGTTCCTCTTGATCTTCACCAGCTCCCCCCATTGCAGCATCACCGTATTCAGGGGGCACATAGTTGTCATCGTACTCTTCTTCTTCGCCGTCTTCCATCATAACCCCTATTTCTCCGTGCCTCGTCCAAACATTATAGTGTGGCATGAAACCCTGATGGGCCTCTAACCCCTCGTTGGTTACCCAAAGTGGAAGGTGTGAGATGCAGTGTTGTGGAAGTTTTTCCCTTGGCAAAGAAGCCAAGGATCGAATCCCCAGAGACTCCTAGGTTCAACAAGTAGGTGTCAACTGCTAACGGCGCCAGATATTTGCAATCAACGTGGACCTGCAGACAGATACAAATAACTTTGCTCCCAAGGAGTACAGAGAGGTTGTCAATCCCTCCGGCCTTGTAGTTCACAAAGGATTAAACGCAAATGATAGTAGTGATAGATAATGTTTGCAATAGTAAATAAAAGCGAAAAGTAAATAGCGGATGTGATCAATGATGGTAATATGGACCGGAGTCTCATGATGTTCACTAGTGATGTCTCTCTCCCAAAAGACGATAAAACAGCTATGTGAGGTAAACGAATTACAGCTGGGCAATTGACAGGACCACGAACGCAAACCAATGCTGACTACATTGCAAGAAAGGTTGATGTTCAAAGCATGGGCGGTACGCCAAAGTAAGTAGACCGAAATCCATCAATATCTACTACTAATCATCCACCTTGAGATATCTATCCAGAACATCTCGCTGGTATTAAGTTGCGAGCCCCACCCATAGTGTAAACTCAATGCAACAGACAACTGCATTAAAGAACTTTGCGTAAAGTAAACAATCCTTGCACCCGCGGGCACAAGCACCGTTGTTTTCCCCCTTGTGGCAATAGCACATCCCCTAGACTCATGTTTCTGTCACTCAAGCTAGTCATCGAGGGACATGAACCCACAATCAAGCATAACGTTCCCTCTTGGAGTCACTACGTATTACTTGGCCAAAGCAATAAATAACAACGGAGAACATGCAAGAATTACTTACGAACATAAATATAAAAGAGGTAGATCAAATATATTACTCAATCACAATCTGAACATAATCTCATAATCCATCGGATCCCAGCAAACTCATCATAGCAACAGCATAAGGATTACATATGTGCCTCGATCATGTAGGGCAGCTCACGAGGACTAATTAGTGAAGCACAAGAACGGGAGGAGAACATCACATAGCTACTGGTCATGGACTCATGGTCCAAGGGAGACTACTCACAACTCATCTGGGAGGCGTCCATGGTCGTGGAGAAGCTCCCGATGGTGATCCTCCCCTCCGGCAGGGTGCCGGGAAGAGTTCTCCTGGTGCTCCCGATCTTGGAAACGGCGGCGGCGGCGGAACAGAGATGAGATCGCGAAAAAGAGTTCCCGTCCCGAGGGTTTCGAAGGACGCTCTAAATATATGCCGAAGGGGGGCAGCAGACGGGGCTCGGGGGGCCCAGGCGCCCCCCCCGGCGCGGCCCAGGGGGGGGGGCGCCAGGGTGCCTGGGGCCCTGGTGGCCCCCCCGGCTGTACTTTGGGCGCAAGGTAGGTTCTGGAATGCTGATTTTTTATCTAATTTTTCTGGATTTTTCCTGACAGTTCTCGTAATGTGAAAACCTGAAATACAAAAACAGCCGAAAACAGAAACTGGCGCTGGGGTGCACTGGATTAGTAGGTTAGTCCAAATATGATCAAAAGTGTATGGAAGTGTATAAATATCATAGCAATATCACCCAAAAGTGGCATGGAGCAAGCAGAAATTATAGATACGTTTTGGACGTATCAACATCCCCAAGCTTAATTCCTGCTCGTCCTCGAGTAGGTAAATGATAACAAGAATAATTTCTGTGGTGACATGCTATTAACCATATAGGACTTTTTATAGTCATATGACAAAAGCTTACTGAGACAATGATTCTATAGTAATTAAGTTGCCTCATGAGAAAATCACAAAGAACTGAAAGTTTTACAATATGAAACTGAAACATCAAAAATATTTGCAATGAACATGGTGTGCAAATATGATAAAGTGATATCTAGCTTGCCCCCTTTAGTGAAGCAAAACATAAATGCAGGGGCACCTTCAAGGTTTAAGTGATGACTAGATACAATGATTTCAAAATAACGATATCACAACCATGCAAAAGACAACGCTACTTTGGAACAATGCACATTACACTTAGAATGACAATCATGCTCTCAGTAGTTGGTGCTTGAAGAAAGAAGGTGGAGACTCAACATAAAAGTAAAAGAATGGTTATGTGCTAGAGCTTTTTATTTTGAAAACATGGAAGCAATTTTGTCAACGGTAGTAGTACTTCATATGTGTCATGCATAAGACATCCTATAAGTTGCAAGCCTCATGCATCGAATACCAATAGTGCTCGCACCTTGTCCTAATTAGCTCGGATTTCCATGGGTTATCATTGCATTACATATGTTTCAACCAAGTGTCACAAAGAGGTACCTCTATGCCACCTGTACAAAGGTCCAAGGAAATAAATCGCATTTGATTTCTCGTTTTTGATAGATCTCAACTTGAGGACATCCATACCGGGACAACATACAAAATAGAAGATGGACTCCTCTTCAATGCATAAGCATATTCTCATAAGAGATTGAGGATTAATGTCCAAGCTAAAACTTCCACCATGATACATGGCTTTGGTTGGCGGCCCAATGTTCTTCTCTAACAATATGCATACTCATTCAACCCATGGCAAATCACCCTTACTTCAGACAAGACGAACATGCATAGCAACTCACATGATATTCAACAAAAGTGTGACAGTTGATGGCATCCCCAGAAACATGGTTACCGCTCAGCAAGCAACTTATAAGAAATAAGATACATAGGCAACATATTCTTTACCACAATAGTTTTTAAGCTACTTTCCCATGAGCTATGTATTGCAAAGTCAGTCTGCTTAGTACAGGTGGAGGTTAGCAAAAGACTGGGAGCGACCAACTAAGAGAGCAATGACGGTCATAATCATGCAGAGCGACAAAGCAACATTGAGTCAGGCATGGTAGTTATATCGCTATTCAGAAATAAAAGATCATCAAGGCTTGACAGACTTTCTTTACAGTCTTAAATATGCGTGAGCATACGCCAAGTCAATCAAAATAAATTCTCGAAGGAAGATATTACTAAACCATACCACATCATCGGCAAACAAATCAAGTTGGTACTCCAATAACACATTGGGAATCCCCCAACTATTTGAGACTAACCATAAGAAAACCTGAACTACTAAGTGCCATTATGCACGTAGCATCTTCATCATAGACATATCAACCAATGCAACGGAAGCAAACTTTGTTAATAAGGTGAGCATGGTAATTAAAGAGAGTTCAAGCAACCAACTAAACAAAAGCTCTTTGAAAAGATAAGCATGAATACTAAGAGCTGAACATGATAGTAGCTATTAAAAGACAAAGAACACACAACAAAGAAAGACATGAAAATTCTATGTTATGTTCTAGGTAGAAGTGCAGCGTGTTTCTCTCCCACATAAAGAATGCTGAGTTCCGACTCGGTATGAAAAACTAAAAAGAAAACTAAAAGCAAGACGCTCCAAGCATAGCACTTAACACATGAAGTGATAAAAATATAGCGGAACGAAAGACGAACTGATAATGTTGATGGAGAAGGGGATGCACGGGGTCATCCCCAAGCTTAGACGCTTGAGTCTCCTTGAATATTTCTTGGGGGTGCACGGGGGCATCCCCAAGCTTGAGCGCTTGACACTCCTGAATCTTTTTATCATCTTCCCTCGCACACTTGAAAACTCCCTTCATACATAACTCATCATAATCTGATTAGCGAGGTTAGTACCCTTAATAAAATAATTGTTCCTTGCTGGAAATAAAGATATTCATGAAGGTATACTGTTTCTCAAGATTGCCAAAAGGATTTTGCAAAGAAAAAGCAAGCTCTTGGTTTGCAAAATGAAGGAAAGGCAAAACAGGACAGAATCTGTGAAAAACAGAACAGCAGGTAGTAATTGATTTGTTCGGGGTACTTCTGCAACTCAAATCAAAAAACTCAGAACAAACGCATGAAAGACAATTATATAGAGAACGCTTTCGAAAAAAATCAGACCAAAAAGATGATCTGGTGATTTTATACGAATTTTTCTATCCAAGGACAGAATCTGTTTCCTGGACAGTACCTCACAACTTTTGAACTTTCTAGCAATCAAAGGCTATACTTGGCACAAATATGAAAAGCAAAGATACAATGATGATGCTACTGTAGTAAACAACATCAAGACACTACAAAAGCAAAATATAAAAATTTATTCGTGTGGGCTGCCTCCCAAAAGCGCTTTCTTTTATGCCTTTAAGCTAGGCATAATGCATAAAGGAATCAATAACCCTCATAATAATCGGAGTTATAAATTTAGTCATATGGTTCCTCAACAAGTTCACTCTTGTTCCTTCTAGGAAAGGGGTACACACCTTTTGCCTTACCGCGTAAGCGGATTTGTCCCTTACCTATATCGATGAAGCCTTTTACCGCTCGGAGGAAGTCCCTTCCAAGCACTATGTTTCCTTGGTTTGGCTCCATGATGAAGAAATCAACCATTGCAATCCCTTTAAGGAATTTAACTGGCACATCTTTTATTCTTCCCTGGATTTCAGAAATATCTCCATTAGTGTGTTCATGATAAGATGGTAGTCTATCCATGTTAAATTTTAAAGAATCATGAACAGTTTTTGGCATAGTAGAAACCATAGATCCAATATCACAATAAGCAAGGAAGTCTTGATTAGAGATGCTAATCCTAACAAGAGGCTCCCAGTCATTATCTATTTCCAAAATATCTCTCTTATTGGGTTTGGGTTTCTCTACCTTCATTAAGTCTAGAGCATCCATTCTCTTTTCAACAGTAGCAAGTCTATCTATGACAGTATCAAAATTATGATCATACACAAAGTAACTAGATAGACCATGTATAATTTCAAGAGCTCTAGCTTCATCACACTCTAGGAAATCTCCCTCGGCTATAATGTCAAGAGAGTGTTTACACCATTTAAAAAGACCCTGGTAAAAATTCCTAAGCACAATTTTTATAGGTATCCAAGGCATAATTCTCCTATGTGCATCAGAAATTCTGTCCCATGCCTTCTTCATATTTTCTCCATCCCTTTGATGGAAATCTAGAACTTATGATTCCCTCAAAGCACCATATCCTAACATGTTTAGCTAAACAGATAGGACTACTAACAGGAAGGCAAAATAATTTTTTTTTGTAATTTTTGATAAAGGATACTAAAGCAAAAACTGAAAGGTAAACTAACAAGACTAAAAAGCAAAGGTAAAAGATAGCGTGCAACTCCCCTATCCTGAAGAGTGGAGTCCCCGGCAACGGCGCCAAAAAAACTCCTTGATGGGCCTCTAACCCCTCGTTGGTTACCCCAAGTGGAAGGTGTGAGATGCAGTGTTGTGGAAGTTTTTCCCTTAGCAAAGATGCCAAGGATCGAATCCCCAGAGACTCCTAGGTTCAACAAGTAGGTGTCAACTGCTAACGGCGCCAGATATTAGCAATCAACGTGGACCTGCACACAGATACAAATAACTTTGCTCCCAACGAGTACAGAGAGGTTGCCAATCCCTCCGGCCTTGTAGTTCACAAAGGATTAAACGCAAATGATAGTAGTGATAGATAATGTTTGCAATAGTAAATAAAAGCGAAAAGTAAATAGCGGATGTGATCAATGATGGTAATATGGACCGGAGTCTCATGATGTTCACTAGTGATGTCTCTCTCCCAAAAGACGATAAAACAGCTATGTGAGGTAAACGAATTACAGCTGGGCAATTGACAGGACCACGAACGCAAACCAATGCTGACTACATTGCAAGAGAGGTTGAGGTTCAAAGCATGGGCGGTACGCCAAAGTAAGTAGACCGAAATCCATCAATATCTACTACTAATCATCCACCTTGAGATATCTATCCAGAACATCTCGCTGGTATTAAGTTGCGAGCCCCACCCATAGTGTAAACTCAATGCAACAGACAACTGCATTAAAAGAACTTTGCGTAAAGTAAACAATCCTTGCACCCGCGGGCACAAGCACCGTTGTTTTCCCCCTTGTGGCAACAACACATCCCCTAGACTCATGTTTCTGTCACTCAAGCTAGTCATCGAGGGGCATGAACCCACAATCAAGCATAACGTTCCCTCTTGGAGTCACTACATATTACTTGGCCAAAGCAATAAATAACAACGGAGAACATGCAAGAATTACTTACGAACATAAATATAAAAGAGGTAGATCAAATATATTACTCAATCACAATCTGAACATAATCTCATAATCCATCGGATCCCATCAAACTCATCATAGCAACAGCATAAGGATTACATATGTGCCTCGATCATGTAGGGCAGCTCACGAGGACTAATTAGTGAAGCACAAGAACGGGAGGAGAACATCACATAGCTACTGGTCATGGACTCATGGTCCAAGGGAGACTACTCACAACTCATCCGGGAGGCGTCCATGGTGGTGGAGAAGCTCCCGATGGTGATCCTCCCCTCCGGCACGGTGCCGGGAAGAGTTCTCCTGGTGCTCCCGATCTTGGAAGCGGCGGCGGTGGCGGAACAGAGATGAGATCGCGAAAAAGAGTTCCCGTCCCGAGGGTTTCGAAAGACGCTCTAAATATATGCCGAAGGGGGGCACCAGACGGGGCTCGGGGGGCCCAGGCGCCCCCCCCGGCGCGGCCCCGGGGG
>LR738710.1:903320929-903368838 GCA_902687465.1 Secale cereale | reverse complement strand
CCCCCCCGGCTGTACTTCGGGCGCAAGGTAGGTTCTGGAACGCTGATTTTTTTATATAATTTTTCTGGATTTTTCCTGACAGTTCTCGTAATGTGAAAACCTGAAATACAAAAACAGCCGAAAACAGAAACTGGCACTGGGGTGCACTGGATTAGTAGGTTAGTCCAAATATGATCAAAAGTGTATGGAAGTGTATAAATATCATAGCAATATCACCCAAAAGTGGCATGGAGCAAGCAGAAATTATAGATACGTTTTGGACGTATCAAACCCTTGTAAAGCAGGTGGGAGTGAAAGATTTTCCGGTTAGAGTAAGACATCGTATTCCCACATTTAGTGCATGGACAACACATAAAACCATTCTGCTTGTTTGCCTCAGCCGCATTTAGAAACTCATGCACGCCCTTAATGTACTCGGAGGTGTGTCTGTCACCGTACATCCATTGCCGGTTCATCTGCGTGCATTATATATAATTAAGTGTGTCAAAAACCATTACAGAACATCATAAATAGATAATTAAGTGACCAAATTAATAAAAGGTCATCATCACATTAAAACCAAAGTACATACATATATAGTTCTCATCTAACAACATATAGCTCTCCATACACATCGAAACTATGTAAAACATTTCAATGCGAAAACAAATGCGATCATAATCGCAACCAAGGTAACAATTGATCCAACGACATAATGATACCAAGCCTCGGTATGAATGGCATATTTTCTAATCCTTCTAATCTTCAACCGCATTGCATCCATCTTGATCTTGTGATCATCGACGACATCCGCAACATGCAACTCCAATATCATCTTCTCGTCCTCAATTTTTTTTATTTTTTCCTTCAAGAATTTGTTTTCTTCTTCAACTAAATTTAACCTCTCGACAATAGGGTCCATCTTGATCTTGTGATCATCGATGACTTCCGCAACATGCAACTCCAATTCCATCTTCTCCTCCTCCATTTTTTCCAATTTTTTCTTTAAGGAAATGTTTTCCTCTTCAACTAAATTTAACCTCTCCACAAGAGGGTCGGTTGGAATTTCCGGTTCAACTACCTCCTAGACATAATAAAACATCTATGCATGTCAGGTTGGTCGGCATAACTATCATAAACACTAAAACAAATAGTTATAAATTAAAGATAATATACCACATCCGAATCGTAGACAGGACGAGGGCCCACGTGGGCGGATATCAAAGCCATCGCACTATATAATAACAAGCAATAATAAACGTAAGAAAATTAGACAAATATCTATCTAAAGCAATAATAACAAGCAATAAAAGCATGGACATAACAAGAGGCTCACCACGGTGGTGCCGGTGACGAGATCGGCGGGGGCGATCGATGACGGCGAAGACGGGGACGGGACGTGACGGACCGCTAAACCTAGACAAATCTCGGAGAAAATAGAGCTTCGAGAGGAGAAAAGTTTAACTAGTGTGGCTCGGGCATTCCATCGAACACGTTGTGTGCATAGGAGGTGAGCTAGAGCACCACTAACCCCTCTCCCACTCGGCCAGAAAAAAAACAGAGCAGTGTGCTCTGCTCTTGAGCGAGGGGGTATATATAGGTACCTCATTGGTCCCGGTTGGTGCTACGAACCGGGGCTAAAGGGGTGCCTTTGGTCCCGGTTCATGCCACCAACCGGGACCAATGGTGGTGGGCCAGGAGCAAGACCCATTGGTCCCGGTTCGTCGCACCAACCGGGACCAAAAGGTCCAGACGAACCGGGGCCAATGGCCCACGTGGCCCGGCCGGCCCCCTGGGCTCACGAACCGGGTCCAGTGCCCCCATTGGACCCGGTTCTAGATTGAACCGGGGCTAATGGGCTGGACAGGCCTGGACCAAAGCCCTGTTTTCTACTAGTGACATCAAGACCATCATAAGAGCACAGCTCTGGTTGCTTCAGCAATTTCCACATGATGATGAAGGGAAAAAGAGAGTTTGATGCCTAGCACAACTCAAACATAGGCCCCGACGAGCAATGCTCAAATGCTACCTGGGGGCTCCTGATGCAAGTTCATCGGCGAGTTGAAAACTCTTGTAATAAACACGGCTTGGAAGCTTGGTGTATACACCTAATACCCCAGATTAACCTGCCTGCATCAAGTAAATCATGCCATCCAGGTAAACCTGGTATGACCCGTCGAACGTACACACAAGTCAATCGTTCTGGACCCTGAACTTGGTAACGTTAAATTGACGATCATCAAGTGATTACATAAGTCAAATCTTTATAAGATTTTGAACATTGGTAGCATTTGATATTGATGATTTGGTTAAGGATTGTGGATCATCTTAACAGGCTTTGCTAAAATGGTTAATGACAGTAGCCTGGCAGCTCGTAAAAAGCCTCGAATTTGGAGCCTGGCAGCTCGTAAAAAGCCTCGACTACATGGTCTTATTTGCCCAAAAACTTTATTTTTCATTTTTTATGTTTTCTCAAATCTTTATCCTCAAGGTCATTGGTTTTTCAACCAAGTCCATTGATTCAAGAGTGGATGACTACAAAGTTGCCGCTACATCTATATTTACAGAGTTATAGTCTGGCTTATAAACACCAGCACTAAATTACAGTTAAACCGGAGTTCATTGTAACCCGGTTCGGCCTTCATGGTGAGCCGACAAATAATCAAGGGAGTCATCAGCACTTACACCTTGGATCGTTCCTGCCGGATTAAGGTTTGTTCAGACACACTTAACCGCAGGTATGGTACATGCTTATATTTTATACGCAGTTCAAGTTATTAACTTAGATCATGTGTTTGGGCAATATGACCCGTCCGGCGATAAACCGCCAGGACACTTTTAGCATTGTTTTATGCAGAAACAGGTACTATAAACCGTCAAAGCATTGCAAGCGGGGTATATTTCAGAAGTTGCCACTTGAAGCAACTCACAAATATAGTATCTCAGCTATCTTATTACAAGGCGCTGGAAGGCCTAAAAGAATATCAGTTTTTCGCTTAAGTGATCAAAGCATAAAGATAAACCGGAGCCGGTTTACGATTCCGCATTAGCCCGTCGTGACGATTGAGGGTCAGCCTGCTCCGGGTCTTCAGCGGCTTCTTCTAGCTGTTGGAAATCAATGGTGCTCCAGTCAATCTTGGCAAGGGCTTGGAAATAAACTTCATCATTTATAAGTTCTGATGGATCAACGTCAGGAGCAAAGGTGTGCTTATGGATGGGTGGAATACGATTCTCAATATCATAGGACGGACGTTCCACCCGTACGTTCTATAGATCATAGCCCAGGTGGTATCTTGATAAGTCTGCTTCATCAGCAAGTTTACTGGCAAGAGGCCGCATATCCTTGGTTAAGGCACGAAGATCATCGCTGGAGAAAGCTGATCCGTCCTCCTTCATACTTGGATAGCCATTCATTGCCTCAGCCGGATCAAAATCAGGAACCCACGCCTTGGCTCGGGTTAAAGTCATCAGAGACCCAGCTCTTGCAGATGACTTCTTCACTTCAACAATGCGGCAGGCAGAATTGACAGCTTTTCTAAAGTACCTTGGATGGTGGTAGGAGCCGGTTTATTGTGTGAGATAGCACTAATGGCCCTCTGAGCGCCGGAATAAAGTTGCTCCACCAAGGTATATGCAACTTTTAGCTTCTTTCGCATATCATCTCCAAGATGAGTGATGCGCCTCCCTGCGTAGGCAATATGAGTTAAACCAGAACAGTACATGTTTGCAAGGATAAGCTTATGTCACAAGAACTTACCGAAGATGGCAGAGGTCATGCCATTTATTTGCTGCCTCAACCCGGACAGCTCTTCTGTCACCGGGTTAAGAGCAGCCTCAGCATCATTGGCTCTTTTCTCCAAGGCAGCCTTTTCCACCTCCCAAGTGGACCGCTCCGCTTCAAAATCCTTCTTCAGCTTCTCCATATTAGATAGGGCAAGGGTAAGCTCCTCCTTGGCTTTCACCGAAGCAGTTTTTTGGAAAGTTAGGCTATCCCGGAGTTCAGTTATTTCAGAGGCCCTCCGGTTTAAATCAGTCTGCCAAGGATAAAGTATATCAGTTATTCATAAAGCAATTCAGTCAAAGTCCCAAGCACATAACAAGTTATGCACTTAACACTTGGGGGCTAATGTACATTTGTAGTGAAAGCATGCAATTTTTCAGACAAGTCCCAAGCACATAACAAGTTATATACTTGGCACTTGGGGGCTAATGTAACATCATTCTAAACATAAGAAAAGTCTCGGTTCACCCGCAATGGAGTAAATCGGCCCTTGGGGGCTACACGTGCAAGTCAAAGTTCTACATTTGATCTACTGAAGTCCCGGTTCACCCTAAAAAGGCTAAACCGACACTTAGGGGCTACAATGGACTAAAGGTACAGCTACAAGGCAAAAGCAGAAATGAAAGACAAAGGAAAAGAAATTACCTCATATCGTTCTTTCATTAAGTTCACCAAGCCGGCCTCATGGTCACGGTTGGTGTATAGCCGGTTTAAGTACCCAGAGTGAAGCTCTTGGGCACTAAGCTGGGCATAGCTGGACAGGTTGGTGCTCCACTTGCCCTTGTCCTTATGAAGAAGTTCTTCTTTGGCAGTATGTTTGGCCAAGATGACAGGCGCTCCTGGAGTGGTAAAACCGGTTCCAGTAATCTCAACGTCATCATTGGAAGCAACAGTTGGTTTGGAAGGATTGACAACAGGAGTGACTTGAGCAAGACTAGCAGGAGCCGGACTAGCCCGAGCAGGGCTAGCCCGGGCAGGGCTGGCCGGTTCAGTCGTATGATCCATGGGATCGTTCTCTTGGGCAGCAATATCTTCTTGATCCATAGGAGGAGGATCATCATGTGGAAGCTCAACATTGTCCTCCAGGGGATTGGCAAGTTCAGGACCTTCTGCCGGTTCAGAAGTAGTGTTGTCGACGGTCGGTTTATTCAATTTTGCCTTTTTGATAGGCTTGGGCATACTGAGAAAAGATTAAAGGAGCAATGAAAATCACAAGTCAAAAGGAAAAGATAAACCGGATAGAGTGAAAGACAGCTTACCCGTGAACAGTCTTGAGCACAAGGACTTGTGTGGCGGTTGACTCGCCAGAGGATGAGAGAGAAGTTTCCTGATAATTCAGATCAGACAGATTAAGAGGTTGACGAATAAGACCTGCTTTGGGATGAAGAGCAGTTGGAGTAAGTAAAATCTCAGAGCGACGCCTTCGAGCCGGAGTATGTGGTAATCCGGTCGATTCAACCACATGACCACTATGGCGAGTAGTGCGGTGAGCTTCATGTTGCTGCTTATTCAAAATAAAGTTTGGATCCAGTTGAGCATAAGGATGAGAAAACTGAAACTTCCGGACTACCCGACGAACTTTGGGTGGCAATGGTTCTGAGTCAGAGGAAAGAGAGATTACCTCAACATCGCCCGCTTTACTACCTTCAGCCGGATCCTGGGAAAAATCATTGTTAAAAGAAATATAGACAAAGGAAAGGTTAAAAAAGTCATAAGAGCTAGGTGGTACCTCAGAGGCCGGATCATCTTCCTCCGCGTTTGAACCGGATGTAGCGGCAGGTTTCTTCTTGTGCTTCTTCACAGCCAGGGTCTTTTTGCGGGTTGGCTTCGCCGATTTGTCCTGGAGTTTCCTTTTCCAGAAGGGATCATCGGCCTGTTTAAAGGAATAAAAGCATATTAAGCCAAGCAATATGGATGGGTTAAACAAAGTAAAGGGATAGAAGAATCTCTTACCGACAGCGGTTTATTATTCACGCAGAAGGGCGCTAATCCGGTCTGACTACATTCTTCCAGAGGTATATTCAACATCTTTTTGGCAGATTCATTAACTTCTTTCTCCGGAAGCACCATCTCTGTGTGACGAAGAGGGTCCTTGGGGTTCCCAGTGTACTCGCACATTAAAACAGAGCGCCGGCTTAGCGGAAGTATACTCCAAGAAAGCCAGCAGCGGACGAAGTCAACTCCTGTTAACTCGTTGGCTATGAAGGCCCTGAGCATTGAAAGCTGGGGGGAATATTTAGCTCGCTCCTGGGCGCTTAAGCGATGTGGAAAAGGGTGATCCGCTGACAGACGGTGGGAGCGATAACCTGGCATTGGATTTTCCCCTTCTGGTGAAGTGTTAACACAGTAGAACCAAGTTTGATTCCACTCCTTGAGATGGCTATGGAGAGTAGCGTGAGTAAAGCTAACATCTTTTCTCTTTCGAATACTCATTCCGCCAAGTTCGGTATTGGGGCTGTCATGAAACTCAGTCCGACGGTTCAAGTGGAAGAAGTCCCGGAATAGCTCCACTGATGGCTCCTCTTGCAGATAGGCTTCAGAGAAGACTTGGAAGTTGCAAATATTTGATACAAAGTTAGGACCTATGTCTTGGGGATGGAGTTGAAAGTCTGCCAACACGTGCGGAAAAACTTTGACCCTGGAGGGTTAAAGCCCCGGGCCAGGTGATCGAAAAAGACAATAATCTCTCCCTCCTTAGGCTTAGGAGGACACTCGTTTCCAGGAGCCCTCCAGTGAAGGACATCCTTTGGGCCTAAAGCGCCAATGGAGGCCATCTTTTCTAAATCCTCCTCAGTGATCCGGGAGGGGACCCAGTTGCAGGCAACAAACTGCTTGGCCACGGAAGTCATCTTTTTTCAAAGTGAAGGCTGAAAATGCAATAAAGATCCGGTTTACGATCTACACAGATTTAAACTGGCATATTCTATGAAGGCACTGATCTAATTGGCGGTTTAAGCAGGGGCCTAATGGTATCTACTGATCCAGAATAGCTACAAACATGACGTCTACCGGATTATGAAGTTTGAAAGGAAAAAAGTTAAACCGCCAAACACAGGCAGGTAAAACGCACATCTAAAGCTAAATCGTCGACATAGACAGATGAGATGCGGATCTAAAAGCGTGGGGAAGCAACTTTAACACGAGCAGCAGTAAGATATGGATCTACAACATATGGAAAATTCTAGATGAATCAAATTATATTCAGCGGAGACAGCGAAGGTTTTTTGCAGTTTCAGTCTAAACTAGCATTGTTAGGGAAAATAAGATTACGAGGACGGAGCGGAGTCATGCGTACGGTGGTTGACCTAAAAGTTTGAGATCTACGGCTAGGAACTACCTATGGTGAAGAACCGCGAAGAACATGGGTTCATCTACGAGCTCACATGAAATCCTAGAACTGGGATCTACGGGAAGGAGATAAGTGAACGTACCTGAGGCAACGGAAGCGGAAGGACGACAGCGGATCTCTAGACGCGTTCAGGTTGATGCAGCGGCCGGGCTCGACGGAGCCGCAGTACTCGATGGACGGCGGCGGAGCTCGAGCGTCAGAGGATAGAGGAAGAAGAAGCAAGGGGGAGAAAGAGATGCCCTTTGGCCCTATTTATAAGCCGAAGGGATAAAACGTCAGGCGCGGGAATCGAGGAGACCAAAAATCGGATATGGATGGTGCTGTCGCCTCGATCTTCGGAGCTTTAATAAGTAAAGGTAAAAAACAGGTACAAGTATTAAATGCGCGGATGGCGTCACGACGGTTTAAAGTGACCTGAGGAGATGATGTCATGCCGGTTTACAAGAAAAATCTGTACAAGACTTTGAAGATTGACATGAACAGGTTCAAATCAATCTGGGGCCTAATGTCAGGGATATACTACCAGGTATAAACCGGCCAGGAGGGTCTGGTTTACGTTATCAAGATTATATTATGAAAGGCCCAGGGAGCATGAAGTAGAAGATTGCAGCCCAAGGGGTCAGAGCCCAAGTATTAGGGCCCATGATTTGTAAACCGTCGTACTATGTAACTTGGGATGTAAGATAGAAAGAACAGAGACCGGGGCGGACACGTTTATGAGCCGGCCTCGGGACTCCGTAAACCGGACCGGGCGTCACCTCTTATATAAAGGGTCGACCCAGCGACGGTTCAAGACGGAGAACAACAGCTCGAGACACAGGCAAAGCGGATTCGCTCCCTGGTCATCGAAGCCCTAGCAATACACATCAAACTAGACGTAGGCTTTTACCTTCATCGAAGGGGTCGAACTAGTATAAAATTCCTGTGTCCTTTGTCCGCTTTAACCCCTTTAAGCTAACCCGTAGCGATGGCCTCACGACTAAGTCCTTTTACTAGGACATCTGCCGTGCTAAATCCACGACAGATATGTTAAGGCATCCATGGTGTATTTTACTAAAAATAGCATTCCACATGTTTCTTCATTAGAGAAAATAAGAAAACTGAAATGTAACTAGGGTTCTACTATTATGTGTTTCATCACATATTTTTGAAATGCATTTCTGGCTGCAGTTTGTGTTCACAGTTCTTCAGTGACCACCTAAAGAGCATACTACTTGAATGAACGTGAACCTCACATGCAAGCTCACACTTCTAGAGTGACACCTCTATCCTATATGTACATATGCATATATGTATGCTTTGAGAAACTTCTCTCGACACAAAACTATGTGTAGAACTAGAGTGATAGTCCTCGTCAATGTGTCTTGTTAGGCTTACATTTCTTTTCTTCCCTGTTCAAAATACTTGTTAGCTCTAAGATGTTGGAGGAAAACTAAAAAAATGAAGACATTTTATTCTTTTTGTTCAATGGCACATGTACCATCCAAATTCTTTCTTATGTTGCATCGCCGGTGCCTCCCTGCGAGATTTGGATGATTGACTCTCTGTGAAAAGATGATATACTATCCTAAATAAAGGTAGTGTATAAGATACAAGGGTATCACAGGGAACTCTAGGATTTGTATTGCCTAAATACAAAGCGATCTTGATCGATGTTGGTTCCTTGTGTTTTTGCGGTGTATCCGGCGAAGATTAATTTTTTATTTGGAGGGCATCGTCGTAAAACTGACACCCCTTTGTCCACTATATCTTATTCCAGTTGTCCTTAAACAGATGCAAAAATATATTTGCCAGTGATGAAACCATCCACATTGGATTCTCCATTTATTTTTTGCGGGATTCCTCCATTGAGATACGCAAATTAGAGAAAACAAGGAGATTTGAGATTCCACATGGTTTCTTGGTTAAGGGGAGCAATATAAGATACATTAAATTAATAAAACTCTCAGAAAAAGTACGGATTCCACCAATAAAATTCAGTTACAAAATTTCTATGTGCACCAAAGCACAGCTGGACCCAAAGTCTACTGTTGAGCTCTAGCTTCCCTAGCAAGGCAGCGGGAGCAAAGAGATTAATAATAGGAATTAGATTATGTAGTTTCCTACTCATCAAGTAAATAATCCAGCCCCACGCAAAAAAAAAAAAAAAACTCAATAATCCAGTGGTTGAATACATAAATAATCTGTATCTTTACACCATATTACGCATATATCTTTACCATTATCATTCAACTTTCATGTTGTCTCTTATAGAAAAAAAAAGTGCTTGAGAAACATACTTAAAAATTACACTAGTCACTCATATAACGCAATGGAGCCGTCAATAGTCGGTGTATACGTCCAATCCATGACATGCGACACACATGAATTTGTGGTACTTTGTATTCTGCATAGTTTGTACTGTATCAATTTACCCATGGTTATTAGGAACCATACTGTCATCTGCAGTTCCTCGCTTAAAAATAAAAATAATACTGTCATCTGCAATTCACTCCCTTTCATGCGATGCGAGGCAGCCAAACCACAAAGCTTAGTGTGAATCTAATCTAATCTACGTATATAAGAAGATAATGCATCATGGCAGTGTGGTAGTCCTATCAAACGGAAGCCTGCTACTCCAATTTGTGCTCCGTTCGTTGTGCACCTAGCCGATTATACACAAGTCCAAGTGCTCCTTTGCTCGCATTCTTGCCATCTCCATGCATCCATACCTGAACCTCCAGTAGAGTATGCTTGTCCATGAATGTGGCAAAATGGCCACCCAAACCAATCCCCACCGGGAGCCGTTTTGCCCATGGCTCGGGGGCGGTGCGTCTGTTCTACTGTACCTTCTCTGCTCCCCTCCACGAGGAGATCCTGGTGCTCCCGCAACTGACCTCTCCTTGGGAGGATTCTCCCTCTGGGATTGCGATCCGATCGCTCTCTCGCGTTTGTGTTCCCCCTCTTCTTCCTCAGTCGCCCTATCTTGTGGTTTTTTTACCTCGATCTGTGTTGTTCGGGGCGATTCAGGGGCGATCTGGGCATCGCTACCCGCCCTTGGCAATGGCGGATCGAGCTTCGAAACCCACTTTCGATGTGGCGGCTACTGGAGAGGTTGGGACCCGGGTTTCCTTAGAGCGCCCTGCCCGCGCGCCTGCGACGAGGGATCCGGTGCTATCCCCTGCCTTCGAGCAAGGGGGTCAGGGCTCTGTTTCTGCCCCCCGTGTGGTGGAAATGATGGAGTGCCTCCGCTTGACGGCGATTGAGGCGCAACCAGTCTTGGTGGACGATGAGTACGAGGCTGATCTGGTGGATCCGGATTGCGCGCTGGTGGGGAAGGTTCTCTCCCCCAACGTCCTCCACATCAACACCATCTCATCGGCCATGAGGCCGGCGTGGGGAAATCCCCAAGGCTTGTTGTTCCATCCGGCAGGAGTTAACCTGTTTGTGGTGGAATTCGGCACCCCTGCAGACCGTGCTCGTGTTCTGGATGGCTCACCATGGATGGTGGGTCGCCATGCTGTCCTCTTCAAGGATTTTGATGTCTGAGACTCAGCCAACTCAGCTTGTTTTTGATCGACTGACCATATGGGCGCGAATCATGGCCCTGCCTCCGAGACTGATGAAATCCAAGCTTGGGATGGAGTTTGCAAAGCCAATTGGCAGGATTATACGTGTGGAATCGGATGTTGACGGTCGCTGTTGGGGCCCCTACATGAGGGTTCGGGCCGAGATCTCGGTTCATGAACCTGTGGTCAGGTATGTTACTGTAACATCTGCCAAAACAAAGAGCACCGAGACATATTCAGTCATGTACGAGCGACTACCATTCTACTGCTTTTCATGTGGTCTGTTGGGCCACTCGTCGATGTTGTGCCCAACCCCAGGCGTCCGGGATGCAAATGGAGAGCTCCCCTACGCTGCCAAGAAAGTTTGTGTTCCTGATGATCAGCCAAAACGGTCGGGGGGGCCCAAGTCCAGTTTTGCGTCTTCCTCATCGGGCTTTTCTCAGGGAGACTCGGGTCTGAAGACGTTCTCCGCTGGTACTAGAGTTTTTGATCCCAATAGTCGAGCCTTTAATCCTGACAAGATTGTTGTGGGGGATGATACAGAGGTTTCCTCCCCAGTTAAGGGTGGTCCTGGTCGTGGCAGCTCATCCCGAGGACGGGGCTTTGGCAATCCTGCTCGGGGTCGTGGCAGGGGGAAGACCGCGGGCTCCGGCAAGGAACTGTTCCCAACGTCCAAGTCGAGGAAAGGAATGGCAGGACAAAAGCGTAAGACTGTTAAAGACGCCTCTGGTCAGCTCACTGTAGGTGCAACTTGCTTTGAGGCCAATCAACTTGCCATTGTTCCATCTGGTAACTCTCTTGGAACTACCCCTCCACCTGATGTGGTTGATGATGTTGAATCAGTTAAGAAACAGAGAACTACCACTTCCCGATCGGCGGATCCGGCGGCGGCTGCGGAGCAGCCCCGCCAGACGCAATGAGTTTGTTATGCTGGAACTGTCGAGGCTTGGGGTCGGACTCGACAGTTGGCGAGCTTCGCTGGTTAGTGAAGCTTCACCGCCCCACCCTCCTTTTTCTCTCTGAGACGAAGACGAGGGATTCACGTGTCAGAAACTTTATGTGGTCGCTAGGATTTATCGGTTGTTTGGCTGTCAGTTCCGACGGCCTGAGTGGGGGTTTGGCCCTGTTTTGGACAGCGTCTGTTGATGTTTCTCTGAAGGCGAGCAATTCCCGTTGTATTGATGTTCTGGTTTCTTCGGAGGCGGGCTCAACTTGGCGTGCTACCTTTGTGTATGGTGAACCAAGGAGAGAGGATAGGCCACAATTCTGGGAGTTGTTGAAACGGTTGAAAGCTCAGTGGCAGGGTCCTTGGATCGTTTGTGGAGATTTCAATGAGGTTTTATCCCAAGACGAGCACTGTGGTCCTCATGACAGATCTGAAGGTCAGATTTCAGCCTTTCGGGATTGTCTCATGGACTGTGAGTTGAGGGATTTGGGTTTCTCGGGGCCTAAGTTTACATGGTGTAATCGCCAAGACCCAGAATGCCATGTGAAAGTTCAGCTGGATAGGGCTGTGGCCAATTCTGACTTTATTAGGCTGCATGACGTCTGTGTTGTTGAACATGTGATCACCACCTCCTCTGATCACTATGCTATCTTGATCGAGCTTGCTGGGCAGCATACCCGAAGAGCACAACGGCCAGTACAGCAAGGTTTCAAGTACAAGGCTATGTGGCTGTGGGCAGACGACTATACAGAGTTTTTGGAACGATCTTGGTCTGAGGGGCGTAGTGGTTATCTTCCGCTGCAGGCGACATGGGACAATCTTCACCGTGTTGCTGGCGCCCTCAAGTCCTGGAGTCGTGACACTTTTGGCTCTGTCCAACGCCAGATCAGCAAACTTGAGCGACGCTTAAAGTCCATTCGGTCTGTGCCGGTCACAGACACATCCTTGGCTGAGGAAAGATCTATTGAGAATCGTTTATGTGAGCTGTTTGAAAGAGAAGAAATCATGGCTCGTCAACGTTCGAGGGTGGATTGGTTGCGGGAAGGGGATCGCAACACTGAGTTCTTCCATGCTCGCGCTGCGGCACGCAAGCGGACCAACAGAATCCAGCGCCTCGTTAGTGATGCTGGTTCTTTTTGTGACACTCAAGGGCAGATTAAAGGCTTGGTGCAAAAGTTCTATGAGAAACTTTTCACATCTGAACATTGTGATGCCGCGGATGTTGTCCTTGATGCTATCCCTCAAAAGGTCACTCCGGAGATGAACGAGGATTTATGCAAGCCCTACACTAATGAGGAAATCAAGGCTGCTCTATTCCAGATGGGACCTACAAAGGCTCCAGGACCGGATGGCTTTCCGGCCCTTTTCTACCAGAATCACTGGGAGTTCTTGGGAGAGGAGATTTGTATGGCAGTGAGATGCTTCTTGGAAGGAAGTTCAATCCCGGAAGGCTTTTGTGACTCAGTGATCGTCCTTATTCCAAAAGTTACACGGCCCAAGCACCTGAAGAATTTCCGTCCAATTAGTCTTTGCAATGTCCTTTACAAGATTGCCTCGAAGGTTTTGGCTAACCGCTTGAAGTTATTACTGCCCGATGTCATCTCTGAGTTTCAAAGCGCCTTTGTGCCTGGCAGATTGATCACGGATAACTCTCTCATTGCCTTTGAATCTCTTCACACCATCAGACAACAACGAGCTAAACAACCTTTCTTCGCCATGAAAATTGATATGACAAAAGCCTACGACCGAGTTGAGTGGAGTTATCTTCAGGGCTGCCTCTCCAGACTTGGTTTTAATCCTGCATGGATCAACTCTGTTATGAGGTGTGTTACTAATGTCCGTTATGCTGTCAAGGTTAATGGCGAGCTTACTGCACCTGTCATCCCGTCGAG
Organism: Secale cereale; assembly: GCA_902687465.1. Classification (NCBI taxonomy): domain Eukaryota; kingdom Viridiplantae; phylum Streptophyta; class Magnoliopsida; order Poales; family Poaceae; genus Secale; species Secale cereale. The sequence continues at coordinate 903,355,343 of LR738710.1, read as the reverse complement.
GGGGATTCGCCAGGGTGATCCCATCAGCCCCTATTTGTTTCTGCTCTGTACCGAAGGACTGTCAAGTATGTTACTACAAAAGGAGAGATGTGGCGAGCTACATGGCATTAGGAATGGTCGTTCCGGTCCTCCTATCTCACACCTCTTGTTTGCCGATGACAGTATCTTCTTTGCAAGATCTGATGCTCTTAGTGTGGCTGCTTTGAAGACCACTCTGGACCTATATTGCTCTGGTTCTGGGCAGTTAATTAACAAGGACAAGTCCTCTTTGTTCTTTGGGCGTGGGTGTTCGGAGACTGTTAAGCAGAGAGTGAAGACAAGTCTTGGGATCTCTAATGAAGCCTTCAATGACACTTACCTCGGCATGCCTACCGAGGTTGGCAAATCCCCTACTAGCATCTTCAAGTTCTTGCCAGACAGGGCTTGGCGCTGTGTTCATGGCTGGTCTGACCGCCCTGTCTCGCGATCAGGGAAAGAAACTTTGTTGAAATCTATCATTCAGGCAATCCCGACCTTCATCATGAGCTGCTTTGAACTCCCTAAAGGTACATCTAGAATGTTCAGACAAATTATTGCGGATGAGTGGTGGGGAAGAGAGGATGGGAAGAAGAAGATACACTGGAGATCATGGGACTGGCTCTCAACGCCCAAGTCGCTTGGTGGGATGGGTTTTCGAGATATGCACCTTTTCAATTTGGCAATGCTGGGCAAGCAAGGGTGGCGTTTACTTACCGATCCAGACTCCTTGTGTGCTCGTGTCTTGAAAGGCCGGTATTTCCCTCACACTGATTTCTGGAATGCACCGGCCCCGCGGTCGGCTTCAGCCACTTGGCGCAGTATTCTTGCTGGATGTGACTTGCTGAAGAAAGGTGCTCAATGGGGGATTGGGGATGGAAGCCAGGTTCACATTCTTTCTGACCATTGGATTCCATCTTCTCCGCCTTGTGTTCTCCAACCGGTCTCTCCTATTCCTGCCATTGCTAAAGTCCAGTGCCTAATTGACGAGGACAGCGGGTCCTGGAATGAAGAGACGGTGCGTGCCTTCTTCCAGAATGATGTCGCCTCTGAGATTCTTCGGATCCCTATCAACAAGAATGGTGAAGATTTTGTTCGATGGCCTTTCACAAGATTTGGGCAATATACGGTGCGATCAGCCTACAATCTGGCTCGATCTGCACACTTTATGGAGTCCCATAGTAAGTCTGGACATGGTTTGAGTTCCAATATTTCTTCCCAGGAAAAGGAGTGGAGGCTGTTATGGTCTATCAAAGCACCGGGCAAGATGAAGGTGGTCTTATGGCGCTTTGCACAGGATTGTTTACCATCTGGGGAACTTCTTGAACGCCGCCAGGTACCCAACTCTGCACTCTGCTGTTTTTGTGCTCGGTTTGAATCTGTTGAGCATGCCTTGCTATTTTGCCCACATGCCAGGGATGTGTGGGATATCGTCAAAAGGGAATTTAAATTCAGCCTGCACCGTGGTACTTTTCTATCTCCTAGGCAATGGATTTTTGACTTCTTGGCAAGGTCTTCTGATCAGGTGCGCTCTGTTCTGGTTGTGACTCTATGGCATATTTGGGAGGCAAGAAATTTTGCCAGAAACAACCCGGAGGCTCCCCATCCGCGTCGCACTGCCGAGAAAATAAAGGCTTATGTCGCTCTTATCTTGCAGCATCTTTTCCTCCCGGTATCTGTACATAGGCGTGAAACCAATGCGTCCAGCTCCAACTGGTCTCCGCCGCCGTCAGGTACCTTCATGTTCTACTCTGATGCGGCAATTTTCTCAAGTCAGGATAGGGCCGGCATTGGGGTCGTCGGCAGGGACGACAATGGTCAGTTCGTGGTGGCCTGTAGCGAGCCTATTAATGGTCGTTTGGAACCTGAAATGGCTGAGGCCATGGCTCTTCGGCGTGCTGTTCTTTTGGCGCATGATGAACAAGTCTCAGATGTCATCTTTGTCTCTGACTGTCTCTCAGTTGTGCAAAGGATCAATTCTTCGGTTTGTGACCGATCTTCGATTGGGACAGTGCTGGCTGAAGTCAAGTCCATGTCTGAAGGTTTCTCCTCAGTGTCTTTCAAGCATGTTCGTCGGCATTTAAACTTTCCTGCTCATGTTTTAGCTAAATCTTGTATGAACTCTAGCAGTCTGTGTGTCTTTCATTCTGTTCCGGACTGTATCCGGTTAACCCTTTGTAATGTGTCTCATTAATCTATAATGCCGATGTTCTCTCAAAAAAAAAAGAATGTGGCAAAATCATAGTACTTGTTATAAACCTTGTTACTCATGTCATACACATAAGCCTCCACGGCATTCTTCTCCTCCTTGGTTTCTAACATATCTCTGTCCATGTCAAACTCTTTCTCAACATTTTCCTCCTCCAGCACCTTGATCTTTTGTTTCTTTTTGAATTTCCTGCGCTCATTGGGACACTTTCCAGCGTGGAGAACGGTTAGAACTTAGAAGTGTTAGTGTTCTACTCCGGACTGTGCCACACGCCGTAACATCTGAATACAGGCAAGGGTTAACTGCTTCGTCTTGTTTCGCGTAGTCAAGCATCAGTTCAGCCTCCTTTGTCATACCCAACAAGGTGGCAGAAACCGTGGCACACCCATGCCTCTTGTCGGCCATAAGATCAGCGGCACATTTTCTGGCACCATTGCTTAAGTTGTCCGGAATCATCCCAGACATCATCCTGGCCTCCGCCGCGATACTCATGAAGCCAGCCGCCGCAAGACATGATTCCTCTTCGCTCATAAAATCTTTTCGCTCCGTGATCTCTTTGATTCGGCACTTGATCTTGCCGCTCAGGCCACTCTCTTCGTCGCTGAGAACCGATGCGCGACTCTCGACGAACTCGTTCTCCGACTTGAGACACTATTTGATAAGATTATTTTATGCAAGGATGCAACGAAGTTAATTAGCAGTGAAACAAAACAAATAACCGTGCATGGTTTGGTATAGATGTCAGAGAAATTAACTGAACTACCTGATCGATTGCAAGGTCCAGCGTAAGAAGAGTGCCAAGATTCAACCTGAAGAACTTCTCGAGGTATTCCTGATAAGTTTCCCACTAAGTGAAACCAGAACTCCAGGGCACCAGTCTATCCTGATACCACGCTCTCTCGATGAATTCCGGGGCACTATCTTGAGACCATGTAGGTCGCCTTCTTCCATGCGGAAAATCCATGCTCGCATCCTACTTTCCGCGGCCTCGAACAGCCGTTTTCCCTCGAGGTCTTCGGTCTTCCACGTCGCCGCCGTGATCGGGCTGGCGTGTGATCTCTTCCGATCTAGGGGAGATCAGCGAACTGGTCGGGCCGGCTGCGGGAGTACGCAGCGTCCATTTTCTTTCTTGAATCTAGGGTTTCGAAGATGGATGTAGGGGATATGATGGTATGGGGGTCAGCGAGCGATGTGCCAAATTTCGTCCTTCTGGCGACGCCATACAGGGTTTTCAGTTTTTTTTTATGGTAATGATAACTTCCGAACGTTCGGGATTTAAGCATGTCAACCGAACGTTTTAGATGGCATTTGCGTGAGATTAGGAAAACATGATAATTTTCTGATTAAAAAAAAAAAAGACAAAGTTACCATCCCTGTCGACTAAAATTGCTATGTAAAAACGTTCGGAATGAAATGCTTAAAATCCGAACGTTCGGATTTTATTAGATTCCCTTTTTTACTATTAGAAGACACATTCCGATGTTCGGTACACTTAAACACAGTAAACAGGTTAGAAAAAATAAACACAGTAAACAAAGTTAATTAATTAAATAACCTGAAACAAATGGACTTTTTTGTTTCTATGAAGGAAGGCCCTTCGGTTCACAAGATTCAGGCCACGGGAAATTCATCTAGAGTATTTTCCAACACCTCATTTCCTGGATGATTCGGCAAGAGATTGAACCTCACAACTGGTTTATTTATTCGATAATCCCATTTCTTACATAAACATCCTAATCTAACACCCCCCTCCCCCCAATTTAGAGCATCTCCAACAGTCGCCGAACGCGTCGTGCGCTAAAAACTAGTTTGCCGCGCGCCCATCGCCTAGTTTGACGCGGCGGGCAGCGCTGGCTCTAGCACCCGCGCTAAAATGCAGCGCGCGCGCAGCTCCAGCAGCGTGCGCGACTCTCGCACGAACAACATATGCATTCCAAACACAAGCAAAAAGATCAAACACAAACAAAATAAATCAATAATAAATAGTTCAATTTCGTTATTACAACTCAAACAAACAGTTTATCGTACTAGATCAGCCGGGATACCATATGCCCACATACCGAAAGCGGCGGTCACCTTCTGAAAGGTACTATGCGTGAGCTCTCCGGCGGCATTCCTCCTTTGCAGGAAAAAAACGGCAATGACTCGCTAGTTTCTCTGCAATGTGCCTGAACAACTCGGTGCTCATCCTAAACCGGCTTGAGAAGGAGGATCAGCCAGCAGCTACGCAGATGCATCTATTGAGGATCGTTGCACAAATTCAAAAAAAAAAATCTACGCACCACCAAGATCTATCTATGGAGTGACTAGCAACGAGAGAGGGAAGTGCATCTACATACCTTTGAAGATCGCGATGCGGAAGCGTTGCAGGAACACGGTCGGTGGAGTCGTACACGAAGTGATTCAGATCGCGGCCGAATCCGATCTAAGCACCGAACAACGGTGCTTCCGCGTTCAACACACGTGCAGCCCGGTGACGTCTCTCGCGCCTTGATCTAGCAAGGAGAGAGGGAGAGGTTGGGTAAGACTCCGTCCAGCAGCAGCACGACGGCGTGGTGGTGGTGAAGGAGCGTGGTACTCCGGCAGGGCTTCGCCAAGCGCTACGAAAGGAGGAGGAGGAGGAGTTGAAGAGGGGGAGGGCTGTGCCAGGGTTCAGGTGCGGCTGCCCTCCCACCCCCTCTCTTTATATAGGGGCAAGGGAGAGGGGGCCCGGCCCCCTCAAATCCAGTCCGAGGGGGGGGGGACTGATGGGCCTCTAACCCCTCGTTGTTACCCCAAGTGGAAGGTGTGAGATGCAGTGTTGTGGAAGTTTTTCCCTTAGCAAAGATGCCAAGGATCGAATCCCCAGATACTCCTAGGTTCAACAAGTAGGTGTCAACTGCTAACGGCGCCAGATATTAGCAATCAACGTGGACATGCACACAGATACAAATAACTTTGCTCCCAACGAGTACAGAGAGGTTGTCAATCCCTCCGGCCTTGTAGTTCACAAAGGATTAAACACAAATGATAGTAGTGATAGATAATGTTTGCAATAGTAAATAATAGCGAAAAGTAAATAGCGAATGTGATCAATGATGGTAATATGGACCGGAGTCTCATGATGTTCACTAGTGATGTCTCTCTCCCAAAAGACGATAAAACAGCTATGTGAGGTAAACGAATTACAGCTGGGCAATTGACAGGACCACGAACGCAAACCAATGCTGACTACATTGCAAGAAAGGTTGAGGTTCAAAGCATGGGCGGTACGCCAAAGTAAGTAGACCGAAATCCATCAATATCTACTACTAATCATCCACCTTGAGATATCTATCCAGAACATCTCGCTGGTATTAAGTTGCGAGCCCCACCCATAGTGTAAACTCAATGCAACAGACAACTGCATTAAAAGAACTTTGCGTAAAGTAAACAATCCTTGCACCCGCGGGCACAAGCACCGTTGTTTTCCCCCTTGTGGCAACAACACATCCCCTAGACTCATGTTTCTGTCACTCAAGCTAGTCATCGAGGGGCATGAACCCACAATCAAGCATAATGTTCCCTCTTGGAGTCACTACGTATTACTTGGCCAAAGCAATAAATAACAACGGAGAACATGCAAGAATTACTTACGAACATAAATATAAAAGAGGTAGATCAAATATATTACTCAATCACAATCTGAACATAATCTCATAATCCATCGGATCCCAGCAAACTCATCATAGCAACAGCATAAGGATTACATATGTGCCTCGATCATGTAGGGCAGCTCACGAGGACTAATTAGTGAAGCACAAGAACGGGAGGAGAACATCACATAGCTACTGGTCATGGACTCATGGTCCAAGGGAGACTACTCACAACTCATCCGGGAGGCGTCCATGTTGGTGGAGAGGCTCCCGATGGTGATCCTCCCCTCCGGCAGGGTGCCGGGAAGAGTTCTCCTAGTGCTCCCGTTCTTGGAAGCGGCGGCGGCGGCGGAACATAGATGAGATCGCGAAAAAGAGTTCCCGTCCCGAGGGTTTCGAAGGACGCTCTAAATATATGCCGAAGGGGGGCACCAGACGGGGCTCGGGGGGCCCAGGCGCCCCCCCGACGCGGCCCAGGGGAGGGGGCGCCGCCAGGGCGCCTGGGGCCCTGGTGCCCCCCCCCCCCCGGCTGTACTTCGGGTGCAAGGTAGGTTCTGGAACGCTGATTTTTTATATAATTTTTCTGGATTTTTCCTGACAGTTCTCGGAATGTGAAAACCTGAAATACAAAAACAGCCGAAAACAGAAATTGGCACTGGGGTGCACTGGATTAGTAGGTTAGTACAAATATGATCAAAAGTGTATGGAAGTGTATGAATATCATAGCAATATCACCCAAAAGTGGCATGGAGCAAGCAGAAATTATAGATACATTTTGGACGTATCAACATCCCCAAGCTTAATTCCTGCTCGTCCTCGAGTAGGTAAATGATAACAAGAATAATTTCTGTGGTGACATGCTATCAACCATATAGTACTTTTTATAGTCATATGACAAAAGCTTACTGAGACAATGATTTTATAGTAATTAAGTTGCCTCATGAGAAAATCACAAATGACTGAAAGTTTTACAACATGACATTGAAGCATCAAAAAGATTTTCAATTAACATGATGTGCAAATATGATTAAGTGATATCTAGCTTGCCCCCTTTAGTGAAGCAAAACATAAATGCAGGGGCACCTTTACGGTTTATGTGATGACTAGATACAATGATTTCAAAATAAACGATATCACAATCATGCAGAAGACAATGCTACTTTGGAACAATGCACATTACACTTAAAATGACAATCATGCTCTCAGTAGTTGGTGCTTGAAGAAAGAAGGTGGAGACTCAACATAAAAGTAAAAGAATGGTTATGTGCTAGAGCTTTTTATTTTGAAAACATAGAAGCAATTTTGTCAACGGTAGTAGTACTTCATATGTGTCATGCATAAGACATCCTATAAGTTGCAAGCCTCATGCATCGAATACCAATAGTGCTCGCACCTTGTCCTAATTAGCTCGAATTTTCATGGGTTATCATTGCATTACATATGTTTCAAGCAAGTGTCACAAAGGGGTACCTCTATGCCACCTGTACAAAGGTCCAAGGAGATAAATCGCATTTGATTTCTCGTTTTTGATAGATCTCAACTTGAGGACATCCATACCGGGACAACATAGAAAATAGATAATGGACTCCTCTTCAATGCATAAGCATATTCTCATAAGAGATTGAGGATTAATGTCCAAGCTAAAACTTCCACCATGATGCATGGCTTTGGTTGGCGGCCCAATGTTCTTCTCTAACAATATGCATACTCAATCAACCCATGGCAAATCACCCTTACTTCAGACAAGACGAACATGCATAGCAACTCACATGATATTCAACAAAAGTGTGAAAGTTGATGGCGTCCCCAGAAACATGGTTACCGCTCAGCAAGCAACTTATAAGAAATAAGATACATAGGCAACATATTCTTTACCACAATAGTTTTTAAGCTACTTTCCCATGAGCTATGTATTGCAAAGTTAGTCTGCTTAGTACAGGTGGAGGTTAGCAAAAGACTGGGAGCGACCAACTAAGAGAGCAATGACGGTCATAATCATGCAGAGCGACAAAGCAACATTGAATCAGGCATGGTAGTTATATCGCTACTCAGAAATAAAAGATCATCAAGGCTTGACAGACTTTCTTTACAGTCTTAAATATGCGTGAGCATACGCCAAGTCAATCAAAATAAATTCTCGAAAAAAGATATTACTAAACCATACCACATCATAGGTACACAAATCATGTTGGTACTCCAATAACACATTGGGAATCCCCCAGCTATTTGAGACTAACCATAAGAAAACATGAACTACTAAGCGCCATTATGCACGTAGCATCTTTATCATAGACATATTAACCAATGCAACGGAAGCAAACTCTCTTAATAAGGTGAGCATGGTAATTAAAGAAAGTTCAAGCAACCAACTAAACAAAAGCTCTTTGAAAAGATAAGCATGAATACTAAGAGCTGAACATGATAGTAGCTATTAAAAGACAAAGAACACACACAGCAAAGATAGACATGAAAATTCTATGTTATGTTCTAGGTAGAAGTGGAGTGTGTTTCTCTCCCACATAAAGAACGCTGAGTTCCGACTCGTTATGAAAAACTAAAAAGAAAACTAAAAGAAAGACGCTCCAAGCATAGCACTTAACACATGAAGTGATAAAAATATAGCGGAACGAAAGACGAACTGATAATGTTGATGGAGAAGGGGATGCACGGGGGCATCCCCAAGCTTAGATGCTTGAGTCTCCTTGAATATTTCTTGGGGGTGTATGGGGGCATCCCCAAGCTTGAGCGCTTGACACTCCTGAATCTTTTTATCATCTTCCCTCGCACACTTGAAAACTCCCTTCATACATAACTCATCATAATCTGATTAGCGAGGTTAGTACCTGATACGTCCAAAACGTATCTATAATTTCTGCTTGCTCCATGCCACTTTTGGGTGATATTGCTATGATATTCATACACTTCCATACACTTTTGATCATATTTGGACTAACCTACTAATCCAGTGCACCCCAGTGCCAGTTTCTATTTTCGGCTGTTTTTGTATTTCAGGTTTTCAAGTTATGAGAACTGCCAGGAAAAATCCAGAAAAATTATATAAAAAATCAGTGTTCCAGAACCTACCTTGCGCCCGAAGGACAGCCGGGGGGGACCATCAGGGCTCCAGGCGCCCTGGTGGCGCGCCCCCCACCCCCCCTGGGCCGCGCCGGGGGGGGGCGTCTGGGCCCCCCGAGCCCCGTCTGGTGCCCCCCTTCGGCATATATTTAGAGCGTCCTTCGAAACCCTCGGGACGGGAACTTTTTTTCGCGATCTCATCTCTGTTCCGCCGCCGCCGCCGCTTCCAAGATCGGGAGCACCAGGAGAACTCTTCCCGGCACCCTGTCGGAGGGGAGGATCACCATTGGGAGCTTATCCACCACCATGGACGCCTCCCGGATGAGTTGTGAGTAGTCTCCCTTGGACCATGAGTCCATGACCTGTAGCTATGTGATGTTCTCCTCCCGTTCTTGTGCTTCACTAATTAGTCCTCGTGAGCTGCCCTACATGATCGAGGCACATATGTAATCCTTATGCTGTTGCTATGTTGAGTTTGCTGGGATCCGATGGATTATGAGATTATGTTCAGATTGTTCTTGAGTAATATATTTGATCTACCTCTTTTATATTTATGTTCATAAGTAATTCTTGCATGTTCTCCGTTGTTATTTATTGCTTTGGACAAGTAATACGTAGTGACTCCAAGAGGGAACGTTATGCTCGATTGTGGGTTCATGCCCCTCGATGACTAGCTTGAGTGACAGAAACATGAGTCTAGGGGATGTGCTGTTGCCACAAGGGGGAAAACAATGATGCTTGTGCCCGCGGGTGCAAGGATTGTTTACTTTACGCAAAGTTCTTTTAATGCAGTTGTCTGTTGCATTGAGTTTACACTATGGGTGGGGCTCGCAACTTAATACCAGCGAGATGTTCTGGATAGATATCTCAAGGTGGATGATTAGTAGTAGATATTGATGGATTTCGGTCTACTTACTTTGGCATACCGCCCATGCTTTGAACCTCAACCTTTCTTGCAATGTAGTCAGCATTGGTTTGCGTTCGTGGTCCTGTCAATTGCCCAGCTGTAATTCGTTTACCTCACATAGCTGTTTTATCGTCTTTTGGGAGAGAGACATCACTAGTGAACATCATGAGACTCCGATCCATATTACCATCATTGATCACATCTGCTATTTACTTTTCACTATTATTTACTATTGCAAACATTATCTATCACTACTATCATTTGCGTTTAATCCTTTGTGAACTACAAGGCCGGAGGGATTGACAACCTCTCTGTACTCGTTGGGAGCAAAGTTATTTGTATCTGTGTGCAGGTCCACGTTGATTGCTAATCCGGCGCCGTTAGCAGTTGACACCTACTTGTTGAACCTAGGAGTCTCTGGGGATTCGATCCTTGGCATCTTTGCTAAGGGAAAAACTTCCACAACACTGCATCTTACACCTTCCACTTGGGGTAACCAACGAGGGGTTAGAGGCCCATCAAGGAGTTTTTCTGGCGCCGTTGCCGGGGACTCCACTCTTCAGGATAGGGGAGTTGCATGCTATCTTTTACCTTTGCTTTTTAGTCTTGTTAGTTTACCTTTCAGTTTTTTGCTTTAGTACCTTTTATCGAAAATCACAAAAATAGTTATCTTGCTTGCTTGCTACTATGGGTTCCACCGAGAACACCAAGTTGTGTGACTTCACTAGTCACAACAACGATGACTTTATCAGCACACCTATCACTACACCTGCCACTTCAGCACCTTCATATGAAATTAAACCTGCTTTACTGAACTTAGTCATGAAAGATCAATTCTCCGGTGCTGGAGATGATGCTGCTTTACACTTAAACAACTTTGTTGAACTTTGTTATATGCAAAAGTACCACGAAATAGATGGTAATATTGTTAAGCTTAAGCTTTTTCCTTTCTCCTTGAGAGGAGGAGCTAAAATTTGGTTTCAGTCTTTGCCTAGAAATAGCATAGATTCATGGGACAAGTGCAAAGATGTTTTTATCGGAAAATACTATCCACCTGCTAAAATTATCCAACTTAGAAGTAACATAATGAATTTTAAACAATTGGATAATGAACACGTTGCCCAAGCTTGGGAACGTATGAAATCTCTTATCAAGAACTGCCTTACTCATGGTTTGACTACTTGGATGGTTATCCAAACTTTTTATGCAGGCTTGAACTTTACCTCGCGGAACTTGTTAGATTCGGCCGCGGGAGGAACTTTTATGTCAACTACACTTGGTGCTGCCACGAAGCTTCTCGATGAGATGATGACCAACTATTCCCAATGGCACACCGAACGCGCTCCAACAGGTAGGAAGGTAAACTCTGTCGAGGAGATTTCCTCCTTAAATGAAAAAGTTGACTTGATGATGTCTCTACTTTCGAAGCAATCTTCTGTTGATCCTCGCGATGTTCCTTTAAATTCTTTGATTTCTCAAGAACAAGTAGATGTGTACTTTATCTCTAGAAACAATTTTAACAAAAATGCTTATAGGAGTAATTTTGGTAACAATCCTAGACCGTTCCCCTCTAATTCTTATGGGAACAACAATGCTTATCCTATCACCAAGAACTCCACTACTGAACTAGAGATTATGCTTAAAGATTTCATCACTACCCAAAAAGCCTTTAATAAGAGTATAGAAGAAAAACTACATAAACTAGATGATCTTTCTTTTAAGGTAGACCATTTAGCCAATGAGGTAAATTTGCTTAAAATTAAAACTTCTCCTCTTGAGGAGAGGGAAGTCACTCCTATAAATGCTATTCAAGTGCAAATTAATGAAAATATTAGGATGATGGCTAAACTTAAAGAGAGATGGGCTAGAGAAAGGGAGGAAGAAGATAGAATTAAGAGCCTTCCTACCCACCAAACTGTTGCTACTATCCAAGTTGTTGAGGATATCCAAACTCTTAGCACCCAATGTACTCCTGGTCCCAATGGACCTATTAATGGTGATGCTATGACTATAGAAACTACCAAACAAGTGAACCTAAAGGACACTACTACCACTTTACTTGATGCTCGTTATCTTGATTTTGATAATTGCACTCTGACCGAAGTTATTGATTTCCTTCACAAGATGTCTAGAGACCCCCGCACTAGCACGCTTAACCTTGCCTTTACAGAGCATATCACTAATGCTCTCATCAAAGCTAGGGAGGAGAAACTTAGAGTAGAAGCCTCCATACCTAGAAAGCTAGAAGATGGTTGGGATCCTATGATAAAAATTAAATTGAATGACTTCTCTTGCTATGCATTATGTGATGTTGGAGCTAGTACCTCTGTTATGCCCAAAAGAATATATGATATGCTTAAATTGAAACCTTATGATTCTTGTTCTTTTGGTGTTCGTCTCGTTGATTCTTCCATAAAGAAACCTTTGGGGAGGATCGACGATGTTCTTATCGTTGTTAATGATAATTATGTTCCCGTTGATTTTGTTGGGGAACGTTGCATGGGAAACAAAATTTTTTTCCTACGCTCACCAAGATCAATCTAGGAGATGCATATACGAGGGGAGAGTTGGATCCACATACCCTTGTAGATCGCTAAGCGGAAGCGTTCAAAAACGCGGTTGATGGAGTCGTACTCGCCGCGATTCAGATCGCCGAAGATCCTAGCACCGAAGCAACGGTGCCTCCGCGTTCTTCACACGTACGGCTCGGGGACGTCTCCTCCTTCTTGATCCAGCAAGGGGGGAGGAGAGGTTGATGGAGACACCGGCAGCACGACGGCGTGGTGGAGATGGTGGTGGAGGATTCCAGCAGAGCTTCGCCAAGCACCGCGGGAAAACAAAGATTGTTGTGGGAGAGGGAGGGCAGCACCGAGGCACGAACGTGTGTGGCTGCCCTCCCTCTGCCTCTCTTTATATAGGGGGAGTAGAGGGGAGGGGGCGCCCTAGGGTTTACCCCTAGGGGCGGCGGCCAAGTGGAGATGGGGGGGGGCGGCGGCTAGGGCTGCGGCCAGGGTTAGGGCTCCCCCCCCCCCAGGCGCCTTGCCCCCCAAGTTAGGGGGTGCGGCAGCCCTAGGAGGGGCCAGCCCCCCTTGCGCATGAGGAGAGGGCCCAGGGGGGGCGCACAGCCCTATGAGGGCTGTTGTGTCCCCCCTTTGTGGCCCATTAGGCCCGAAACTCCTTCCGGGACCCCGAAACCCCTTTCGGTCATCCGCCGTCTTCCCGATACTCCCCGGAACACTTCCGGACTCCGAACACTTTCATCCTATATATCAATCTTCGTCCCCGGACTATTCCGGAGACCCTCGTCACGTCCGGGATCTCATCCGGGACTCCGAACAACCTTCGGTAACCATGCACTGTTCTCACTAACAACCCTAGCGTCACCGAACCTTAAGTGTGTAGACCCTGCGGGTTCGGAAACTATGCAGACATGACCGAGACACTCCCAGGCCAATAACCAATAGCGGGATCTGGATACCCATATTGGTTCCCACACGTTCCTCGATGATCTCATCGGATGAACCACGATGTCAAGGATTCAGGCAATCCCGTATACAGTTCCCTTTGTCTTGTCAGTATGTTACTTGCCCGAGATTCGATCGTCGGTATCTCTATACCTAGTTCAATCTCGTTACCGGCAAGTCTCTTTACTCGTTCCCGTAATACATAATCCCGTGACTAACTACTTAGTCACTTTGAGCTCATTGAGATGATGTATTACCGAGTGGGCCCGGAGATACCTCTCTGTCACACGGAGTGACAAATCCCAGTCTCGATCCATGTCAACTCAACAGACACCTTCGGAGATACCTGTAGAGTACCTTTATAGTCACCCAGTTACGTTGCGACGTTTGGCACACACAAAGCACTCCTACGGTGTCAGTGAGTTACATGATCTCATGGTCATAGGAACTTATACTTGACATGCAGAAAACTATAGCGATAACTGATACGATCAAAAGCTATGTTTAACGTTTGGGTCTCGTCCATCACATCATTCTCCTAATGATGTGATCCCGTTATCAAATGACAACTCATGTCTATGACCTGGAAACCGCGGTCATCTTTGATCAACGAGCTAGTCCTGAAGAGGCTTACTAGGGACACAAAGTTTGTCTATTTATCCACACATGTATTTAAGTTTCCAATCAATACAATTATAGCATGGATAATAAACGATTATCATGAACAAGGAAATATAATAATAACTCTTTTATTGTTGCCTCTAGGGCATATTTCCAACAGTCTCCCACTTGCACTAGAGTCAATAATCTAGCATTACAAGGTAATGAATCTAACACCCATAGAGTCTTGGTGTTGATCATGCTTAGCCCGTGGAAGAGGCTTAGTCAACGGATCTGCAACATTCAAATCCGTGTGTACTTTGCAAATGCTTATGTCCTCCTCCTTGACTGAATCGCGGATGGAATTGAAGCGTCGCTTTATGTGTCTAGTCCTCTTGTGAAACCTTGGTTCCTTGGCTAGAGCAATGGCACCAGTGTTGTCACAAAACAGAGTCATTGGGTTCAATGCACTAGGCACAACTCCAAGATCTGTCATGAACTCCTTCATCCAGACACCTTCCTTTGCCGCCTCCGAGGCAGCTATGTACTCCGCTTCGCATGTAGAATCGGCTACCACGCTTTGCTTGGAACTGCACCAGCTTACCGCTCCCCCGTTGAGAATATATACGTATCCGGTTTGAGACTTAGAGTCATCCGGATCAGTGTCAAAGCTTGCATCGACGTAACCCTTTACGACGAGCTCTTGATCACCTCCATAAACGAGAAACATCTCCTTAGTCCTTTTCAGGTAGTTTAGGATATTCTTGACCGCTGTCCAGTGATCCATACTAGGATTACTTTGAAACCTTCCGGCCATACTTATGGCAAGGCTGACATCTGGTCTTGTGCACATCATTGCATACATGATAGAGCCTATGGCTGAAGCATAGGGGATGACACTCATCTTTTCTCTATCTTCCACAGTCACTGGGCATTGAGTCTTACTCAACTTTGTACCTTGCAATACCGGCAAGAACCCCTTCTTGGATTGATCCATTTTGAACTTCTTCAAAACTTTATCAAGGTATGTACTTTGTGAAAGTCCTATCAAGCGTCTCGATCTATCTCTATAGATCTTGATGCCCAATATGAAAGCAGCTTCACCGAGGTCCTTCATCGAAAAACTCTTGTTCAAATACCCCTTCACGCTATCCAAAAATTCTATATTGTTTCCAATTAGCAATATGTCATCCACATATAATATTAGAAACGCTATAGAGCTCCCACTCACTTTCTTGTAAATACAAGCTTCTCCGTAAACTTGTACAAACCCAAACGCTTTGATCACCTCATCAAAGCGAAGATTCCAACTCCGAGACGCTTGCACCAGCCCATAAACTTTGTCAGCATTCTCTGGATCGACAAAACCTTCCGATTGTATCATATACAATTCTTCCTTAAGAAAACCGTTAAGGAACGCTGTTTTGACATCCATCTGCCAAATTTCATAATCGAAATATGCAGCTATTGCTAACATGATTCGGACGGATTTAAGCATCGCTACGGGTGAGAAAGTCTCATCGTAGTCAACTCCTTGAACTTGTGAAAAACCCTTTGCCACAAGTCGAGCTTTATACACGGTGACATTACCGTCAGCGTCCGTCTTCCTCTTAAAAATCCATTTATTCTGAATGGCCTTCCGCCCTTCAGGTAATACTTCCAAAGTCCATACTTTGTTTTCATACATGGATCCCATCTCGGATTTCATGGCCTCTAACCATTTGTCGGAATCCGGGCCCACCATCGCTTCTCCATAGCTCGTAGGTTCACTGTTGTCCAACAACATGACCTCCAAGACAGGGTTACCATACCACTCAGGCGCAGTGCGTACCCTTGTCGACCTACGAGGTTCGGTAGTAACTTGATCAGAAGCTTCTTGATCATCATCATTGGCTTCCTCTTCAACCGTTGCAGGCTCCACAAAAACATCTTTCTGTGCTGCGCTACTCTCTGGTTGAAGTAGAGGTTCAATAACCTCATCAAGTTCTACCTTCCTCCCACTCAATTCTTTCGAGAGAAACTCTTTCTCGAGAAAGGACCCGTTCTTAGCGACAAACACTTTGCCCTCGGATCTGAGATAGAAGGTGTACCCAACTGTCTCTTTTGGGTATCCTATGAAGACACATTTGTCCGCTTTGGGTTCGAGCTTTTCTGGCTGAAGCCTTTTGACATAAGCATCGCAACCCCAAACCTTGAGAAAAGACAACTTAGGTTTCTTACCAAACCATAGTTCATACGGTGTTGTCTCAACGGACTTAGATGGAGCCCTATTTAAAGTGAATGCAGCTGTCTCTAACGCATATCCCCAGAACGATAGTGGCAAATCGGCAAGAGACATCATAGAACGTACCATATCTAATAGGGTTCGATTACGACGTTCGGACACACCATTACGCTGTGGTGTTCCAGGTGGCGTCAACTGTGAAACAATTCCACATTTTCTTAAGTGATTGCCAAACTCATAACTCAGATATTCTCCCCCTCGATCAGATCGTAGGAACTTGATCTTCTTGTTACGATGATTTTCAACTTCACTCTGAAATTGATTGAACTTTTCAAAAGTTTCAGACTTATGCTTCATTAAGTAAATATACCCATATCTACTTAAGTCGTCAGTGAAGGTGAGAAAATAACAATATCCACCGCGCGCCGTGACACTCATCGGACCACACACATCAGTATGTATGATTTCCAATAAGTCACTTGCCCGTTCCATTGTCCCTGAAAACGGGGTCCTTGTCATCTTGCCCATGAGGCACGGCTCGCATGTGTCAAGTGATTCAAAATCAAGAGACTCCAAAAGTCCACCAGCATGGAGCTTCCTCATGCGTTTCACGCCGATATGACCCAGACGGCAGTGCCACAAGAAAGTGGTATTATTGTTATCAACTCTACATCTTTTGGCATCAATGTTATGAACATGTGTATCATCACTATCGAGATTCAATAAGAATAAACCCCCTACTTCGGGTGCATGACCATAAAAGATATTACCCATATAAATAGAACAACCTTTATTCTCTGATTTAAATGAGTAACCGTCTCGCAATAAACAAGATCCAGATATAATGTTCATGCTCAACGCAGGCACTAAATAACAATTATTCAGGTTCATAACTAATCCCGATGGTAATCGAAGAGCGAGCGTGCCGACGGCGATCACATCAACCTTGGAACCATTCCCCACGCGCATCATCACTTCGTCCTTCGCCAGCCTCCGTTTATTCCGTAGTTCCTGTTTAGAGTTGCAAATGTGAGCAACCGAACCGGTATCAAATACCCAGGCACTACAACGAGAGTTGGTAAGGTACACATCAATAACATGTATATCACATATACCTTGCTTGTTGTTGTTGGCCCCCTTCTTGTCTGCCAGATACTTGGGGCAGTTCCGCTTCCAGTGGCCGTTCCCCTTGCAATAGAAACACTCAGTCTCTGGCTTGGGCCCAGCCTTGGGTTTCTTCACTGGATTAGCAACTGCCTTGCCACCCTTCTTAGAGTTACCCTTCTTGCCCTTGCCATTTTTCTTGAAACTGGTAGTTTTATTGACCATCAACACTTGATACTCCTTCTGGATGTCTGCCTCAGCGACTTTCAGCATTGAAAACAGCTCGGCGATGGACTTGTTCATCCCTTGCATGTTATACTGCTGCACGAAGCTCTTGTAGCTAGGTGGGAGTGACTGGAGAATTCTGTCAATGATAGCCTCCTCTGGGAACACAAGTCCCAGATCAGCTATGCGGGTATAGTACCCAGACATCTTCAGCAAGTGCTCACTGACAGACGAATTCTCCTCCATCTTGCAAGCAAAGAATTTATCGGTGGTCTCATACCTCTCGATCTTAGCATTCTTTTCAAAGATGAACTTCAACTCCTGGAACATCTCATATGCTCCATGACGTTCAAAACGCCTTTGAAGTCCTCCTTCCAAGCTATACAACATGGCACACTGCACGACTGAGTAGTCATCCGAGCGCGTCTGCCAGGCGTTCATAACGTCCACAGAGGCCGGAGCGGGGGGTTCACCTAGCGGTGCACTTAGGACATAAACCTTTTGGGCAGCTGTGAGGATGATCCTCAGATTGCGGAGCCAGTCCACAAAGTTGCTCCCATCATCTTTCAGTTTAGCTTTCTCTAGGAACGCATTAAAATTCAGGGGAGCTACTACGCGAGCCATCTACAACAAAAGATTTGCAAAGACATCTTAGACTATTGTTCATGATAAGTGAGTTATTACCTAATCAAATTACTTATAACTCCCACTCAAATTGACATCCCTCTGGTCATTCGAGCGTGACATGAGCCAGATCCACCAACCCAAGTCCGATCATCACGTGAGATGAGGTGGTGTCAATGGTGAACATCTACATGTTGATCATATCTACTATATGACTCATGCTCGACCTTTCGGTCTTCCGTGTTCCGAGGCCATGTCTGTACATGCTAGGCTCGTCAAGTCTAACCCGAGTGTTCTGCATGTGCAAAACTGGCTTGCACCCGTTGTATGCGAACGTAGAGTCTATCACACCCGATCATCACGTGGTGCTTCGAAACGACGAACCTTCGCAACGGCGCACACTCGGGGGGAACACAATTTTATCTTGAAATTTTAGTGAGGGATCATCTTATAATGCTACCGTCGTCCTAAGCAAAATAAGATGCATAAAAGGATTAACATCACATGCAAATCATAAGTGACATGATATGGCCATCAACTCGTGCTTTTGATCTCCATCTCCAAAGCACCGGCATGATCTCCCTCGTCACCGGCGCCACACCATGATCCCCATCATCATGATCTCCATCATCGTGTCGCCATCGGGGTTGTCGCGCGCCCACCATGCTCTTACTACTATTGCTACCGTTTAGCGATAAAGTAAAGCATTACAAAGCGCTTAATGATTGACACGCAGGTCATACAAAAATTAAAGACAACCCTATGGCTCCTGCCGGTTGCCGTATGCATCGACATGCAAGTCGATATTAACTATTACAACATGATCATCTCATACATCAAATATATCTCATCATGTCATTGGCCATATCATATCACATACATACCCTGCAAAAACAAGTTAGACGTTCTCTAATTTGTTGTTGCATGTTTTACGTGGCTGCTATGGGTATCTAGCAAGAACGCTTCTTACCTACGCAAAGCCACAACGGTGATATTTAAGTTGCTATTTAACCTTCTACAAGGACCGCCTTGTTCTATTCCGATTCAACTAAGATAGGAGAGACAGACACCCGCCAGCCATCTTATGCAACAAAAGTCACATGTCTGTCGATGGAACCGGTCTCATGTACGTGGACATGTAAAGTTGGTCCGGGCCGCTTCATCCCATAATACCGCTGAATCAAGAAAGACTAAGGAGGGAAGCAATCTAAACATCAACGTCCACAAACCCTTTTGTGTTCTACTCGTGAAAGCATCTACGCAAGATCCTAGCTCATGATGCCACTGTTGGGGAACGTTGCATGGGAAACAAAAATTTTTTCCTACGCTCACCAAGACCAATCTAGGAGATGCATCTACGAGGGGAGAGTTGGATCCACATACCCTTGTAGATCGCTAAGCGGAAGCGTTCAAAAACGCGGTTGATGGAGTCGTACTCGCCGCGATTCAGATCGCCGAAGATCCTAGCACCGAAGCAACGGTGCCTCCGCGTTCTTCACACGTACGGCTCGGGGACGTCTCCTCCTTCTTGATCCAGCAAGGGGGGAGGAGAGGTTGATGGAGACACCGGCAGCACGACGGCGTGGTGGAGATGGTGGTGGAGGATTCCAGCAGAGCTTCGCCAAGCACCGCGGGAAAACGAAGATTGTTGTGGGAGAGGGAGGGCAGCACCGAGGCACGAACGTGTGTGGCTGCCCTCCCTCTGCCTCTCTTTATATAGGGGGAGTAGAGGGGAGGGGGCGCCCTAGGGTTTACCCCTAGGGGCGGCGGCCAAGTGGAGATGGGGGGGCGGCGGCCAGGGCTGCGGCCAGGGTTAGGGCTCCCCCCCCAGGCGCCTTGCCCCCCAAGTTAGGGGGTGCGGCAGCCCTAGGAGGGGCCAGCCCCCCTTGCGCATGAGGAGAGGGCCCAGGGGAAGCGCACAGCCCTATGAGGGCTGTTGTGTCCCCCCTTTGTGGCCCATTAGGCCCGAAACTCCTTCCGGGACCCCGAAACCCCTTTCGGTCATCCGCCGTCTTCCCGATACTCCCCGGAACACTTCCGGACTCCGAACACTTTCATCCTATATATCAATCTTCGTCCCCGGACTATTCCGGAGACCCTCGTCACGTCCGGGATCTCATCCGGGACTCCGAACAACCTTCGGTAACCATGCACTGTTCTCACTAACAACCCTAGCGTCACCGAACCTTAAGTGTGTAGACCCTGCGGGTTCGGAAACTATGCAGACATGACCGAGACACTCCCAGGCCAATAACCAATAGCGGGATCTGGATACCCATATTGGTTCCCACACGTTCCTCGATGATCTCATCGGATGAACCACGATGTCAAGGATTCAGGCAATCCCGTATACAGTTCCCTTTGTCTTGTCGGTATGTTACTTGCCCGAGATTCGATCGTCGGTATCTCTATACCTAGTTCAATCTCGTTACCGGCAAGTCTCTTTACTCGTTCCCGTAATACATAATCCCGTGACTAACTACTTAGTCACTTTGAGCTCATTGAGATGATGTATTACCGAGTGGGCCCGGAGATACCTCTCCGTCACACGGAGTGACAAATCCCAGTCTCGATCCATGTCAACTCAACAGACACCTTCGGAGATACCTGTAGAGTACCTTTATAGTCACCCAGTTACGTTGCGACGTTTGGCACACACAAAGCACTCCTACGGTGTCAGTGAGTTACATGATCTCATGGTCATAGGAACTTATACTTGACATGCAGAAAACTATAGCGATAACTGATACGATCAAAAGCTATGTTTAACGTTTGGGTCTCGTCCATCACATCATTCTCCTAATGATGTGATCCCGTTATCAAATGACAACTCATGTCTATGACCTGGAAACCGCGGTCATCTTTGATCAACGAGCTAGTCCTGAAGAGGCTTACTAGGGACACAAAGTTTGTCTATTTATCCACACATGTATATGAGTTTCCAATCAATACAATTATAGCATGGATAATAAACGATTATCATGAACAAGGAAATATAATAATAACTCTTTTATTATTGCCTCTAGGGCATATTTCCAACAGATTTCACTATTATGGATATTGAATGTGATCCTTCATGTCCAATTATTTTGGGACGTCCCTTTTTACGCACCGTTGGTGCTATCATTGACATGAAAGAGGGTAATATAAAATTTCAGTTTCCTCTCAAGAAAGGGATGGAACACTTCCCTCGTAAGAAGATCAAGTTACCTTTTGAGTCCGTTGTACGGGCTAGCTATTCTTTTACTCTTGATAAAACTTGATCTCTATGCATTATGCCTAGCTTAAAGGCATAAAAGAAAGCGCTTTTGGGAGGCAGCCCACATGAATAAATTTTTATATTTTGCTTTTGTTGTGTCTTGATGTTGTTTACTACAGTAGCATCATCATTGTATCTTTGCTTTTCATATTTGTGCCAAGTATAGCCTCTGATTGCTAGAAAGTTCAAAAGTTGTGAGGTGCTGTCCAGGAAACAGATTCTGTGCTTGGATAGAAAAATTCGTATAAAATCACCAGATCATCTTTTTGGTCTGAATGTTGTCGACAGCGTTCTCTATATAATTGTCTTTCGTGCGTATGTTCTGAGTTTTTTGATTTGAGTTGCAGAAGTACCCCGAACAAATCAATTACTACCTGCTGTTCTGTTTTTCACAGATTCTGTCCTGTTTTGCTTTTCCTTCATTTTGCAAACCAAGAGCTTGCTTTTTCTTTTCAAAAACCTTTTGGCAATCTTGAGAAACAGTAGACCTTAAAGAATATCTTTATTTCCAGCAATGTATAATTATTTTATTAAGGGTACAAACCTCGCTAATCAGATTATGATGAGTTATGTATGAAGGGAGTTTTCAAGTGTGCGAGGGAAGATGATAAAAAGATTCAGGAGTGTCAAGCGCTGAAGCTTGGGGATGCCCCCATGCACCCCCAAGAAATATTCAAGGAGACTCAAGCGTCTAAGCTTGGGGATGCCCCCGTGCATCCCCTTCTTCATCAACATTATCAGTTCGTCTTTCGTTCCGCTATATTTTTATCACTTCATGTGTTAAGTGCTATGCTTGGAGCGTCTTGCTTTTAGTTTTCTTTTTAGTTTTTCATAACGAGTCGGAACTCAACTTTCTTTATGTGGGAGAGAAACACGCTCCACTTCTACCTAGAACATAACATAGAATTTTCATGTCTATCTTTGCTGTGTGTATTCTTTGTCTTTTAATAGCTACTATCATGCTCTGCTCTTAGTATTCATGCTTATCTTTCCAAAGAGCTTTTTTTTAGTTGGTTGCTTGAACTCTCTTTAATTACCATGCTCACCTTATTAAGAGAGTTTGCTTCCGTTGCATTGGTTGATATGTCTGTGATAAAGATGCTACATGCATAATGGTGCTTAGTAGTTCAGGTTTTCTTATGGTTAGTCTCAAATAGCTGGGGGATTCCCAATGTGTTTTTGGAGTACCAACTTGATTTGTTTGCCTATGATGTGGTATGGTTTAGTAATATCTTCCTTCGAGAATTTATTTTGATTGACTTGGCGTATGCTCACGCATATTTAAGACTGTAAAGAAAGTATGTCAAGCCTTGATGATCTTTTATTTCTGAGTAGCGATATAACTACCATGCCTGATTCAATGTTGCTTTGTCGCTCTGCATGATTATGACCGTCATTGCTCTCTTAGTTGGTCGCTCCCAGTCTTTTGCTAACCTCCACCTGTACTAAGCAGACTAACTTTGCAATACATAGCTCATGGGAAAGTAGCTTAAAAACTATTGTTGTAAAGAATATGTTGCCTATGTATCTTATTTCTTATAAGTTGCTTGCTGAGCGGTAACCATGTTTCTGGGGACGCCATCAACTGTCACACTTTTGTTGAATATCATGTGAGTTGCTATGCATCTTCGTCTTGTCTGAAGTAAGGGTGATCTGCCATGGGTTGAATGAGTATGCATATTGTTAGAGAAGAACATTGGGCCGCCAACCAAAGCCATGTATCATGGTGGAAGTTTTAGCTTGGACATTGATCCTCAATCTCTTATGAGAATATGCTTATGCATTAAAGAGGAGTCCATCTTCTATTTTCTATGTTGTCCCGGTATGGATGTCCTCAAGTTGAGATCTATCAAAAACGAGAAATCAAATGCGATTTATCTCCTTGGACCTTTGTACAGGTGGCATAGAGGTACCCCTTTGTGACACTTGATTGAAACATATGTAATGCAATGATAACCCATGGAAATCCGAGCTAATTAGGACAAGGTGCGAGCACTATTGGTATTCGATGCATGAGGCTTGCAACTTATAGGATGTCTTATGCATGACACATATGAAGTACTACTACCGTTGACAAAATTGCTTCTATGTTTTTAAAATAAAAAGCTCTAGCACATAACCATTCTTTTACTTTTATGTTGAGTCTCCACCTTCTTTTAAAAGCACCAACTACTGAGAGCATGATTGTCATTCTGAGTGTAATGTGCATTGTCCCAAAGTAGCATTGTCTTTTGCATGATTGTGATATCGTTTATTTTGAAATCATTGTATCTAGTCATCACTTAAACCTTGAAGGTGCCCCTGCATTTATGTTTTGCTTCACTAAAGGGGGCAAGCTAGATATCACTTTATCATATTTGCACATCATGTTCATTGCAAATCTATTTGATGTTTCAGTTTCATATTGTAAAACTTTCAGTCATTTGTGATTTTCTCATGAGGCAACTTAATTACTATGGAATCATTGTCTCAGTAAGCTTTTGTCATATGACTATGAATAAGTCCTATATGGTTAATAGCATGTCACCACAGAAATTATTCTTGTTATCATTTACCTACTCGAGGACGAGCAGGAATTAAGCTTGGGGATGTTGATACGTCCAAAACGTATCTATAATTTCTGCTTGCTCCATGCCACTTTTGGGTGATATTGCTATGATATTCATACACTTCCATACACTTTTGATCATATTTGGACTAACCTACTAATCCAGTGCACCCCAGTGCCAGTTTCTGTTTTCGGCTGTTTTTGTATTTCAGGTTTTCACGTTACGAGAACTGCCAGGAAAAATCCAGAAAAATTATATAAAAAATCAGCGTTCCAGAACCTACCTTGCGCCCGAAGGACAGCCGGGGGGGGGGGCACTAGGGCTCCAGGCGCCCTGGCGGCGCCCCCCCGGGCCGCGCCGAGGGGGCGCCTGGGCCCCCCGAGCCCCATCTGGTGCCCCCCTTCGGCATATATTTAGAGCGTCCTTCGAAACCCATGGGACGGGAACTTTTTTTCGCGATCTCATCTCTGTTCCGCCGCCGCCGCCGCTTCCAAGATCGGGAGCACCAGGAGAACTCTTCCCGGCACCCTGCCGGAGGGGAGGATCACCATCGGGAGCTTCTCCACCACCATGGACGCCTCCCGGATGAGTTGTGAGTAGTCTCCCTTGGACCATGAGTCCATGACCAGTAGCTATGTGATGTTCTCCTCCCGTTCTTGTGCTTCACTAATTAGTCCTCGTGAGCTGCCCTACATGATCGAGGCACATATGTAATCCTTATGCTGTTGCTATGTTGAGTTTGCTGGGATCCGATGGATTATGAGATTATGTTCAGATTGTTCTTGAGTAATATATTTGATCTACCTCTTTTATATTTATGTTCATAAGTAATTCTTGCATGTTCTCCGTTGTTATTTATTGCTTTGGCCAAGTAATACGTAGTGACTCCAAGAGGGAACGTTATGCTCGATTGCGGGTTCATGCCCCTCGATGACTAGCTTTAGTGACAGAAACATGAGTCTAGGGGATGTGATGTTGCCACAAGGGGGAAAACAACGGTGCTTGTGCCCGCGGGTGCAAGGATTGTTTACTTTACGCAAAGTTCTTTTAATGCAGTTGTCTGTTGCATTGAGTTTACACTATGGGTGGGGCTCGCAACTTAATACCAGCGAGATGTTCTGGATAGATATCTCAAGGTGGATGATTAGTAGTAGATATTGATGGATTTCGGTCTACTTACTTTGGCGTACCGCCCATGCTTTGAACCTCAACCTTTCTTCCAATGTAGTCAGCATTGGTTTGCGTTCGTGGTCCTGTCAATTGCCCAGCTGTAATTCGTTTACCTCACATAGCTGTTTTATCGTCTTTTGGGAGAGAGACATCACTAGTGAACATCATGAGACTCCGATCCATATTACCATCATTGATCACATCCGCTATTTACTTTTCACTATTATTTACTATTGCAAACATTATCTATCACTACTATCATTTGCGTTTAATCCTTTGTGAACTACAAGGCCGGAGGGATTGACAATCTCTCTGTACTCGTTGGGAGCAAAGTTATTTGTATCTGTGTGCAGGTCCACGTTGATTGCTAATCCGGCGCCGTTAGCAGTTGACACCTACTTGTTGAACCTAGGAGTCTCTGGGGATTCGATCCTTGGCATCTTTGCTAAGGGAAAAACTTCCACAACACTGCATCTTACATCTTCCACTTGGGGTAACCAACGAGGGGTTAGAGGCCCATCAGTACCCTTAATAAAATAATTGTTCCTTGCTGGAAATAAAGATATTCTTGAGGTTCTACTGTTTCTCAAGATTGCCAATAGGTTTTCGCAAAGAAAAAGCAAGCTCTTGGTTTGCAAAATGAAGGAAAGGCAAAACAGGACAGAATCTGTGAAAAACAGAACAGCAGGTAGTAATTGATTTGTTCGGGGTACTTCTGCAACTCAAATAAAAAAACTCAGAACAGACGCACGAAAGACAATTATATAGAGAACGCTGTCGAAAAAATTCAGACCAAAAAGATGATCTGGTGATTTTATACAATTTTTTTTATCCAAGGACAGAGTCTGTTTCCTGGACAGCACCTCACAACTTTTGAACTTTCTAGCAATCAGAGGCTATACTTGGCACAAATATGAAAAGCAAAGATACAATGATGATGATACTGTAGTAAACAACATCAAGACACAACAAAAGCAAAATATAAAAATTTATTCATGTGGGCTGCCTCCCAAAAGCGCTTTCTTTTATGCCTTTAAGCTAGGCATAATGCATATAGATCAAGTTGTATCAATTGAACCATCATCAAGATCATCAAAAAGCTCTTCAATAATACAACTAGTCTTAAGAGGACTCTAAAATAAAGGCCTCATAGAGATACTCCTAGGTAGAAGACCAAAATGATAAAAGTCAAGGGAAGATTCATTTATAAATTTATCAAAGACAGGTGTTTCTTCCAAGGTCTTTACAGTTTCAAGCCCTTTGGCAATAGATGGATTACTTTTAGAACGGGGAGCCTTTGGAACGTGAACGAACTTAGGCTCCCTCTTTGCCGGAGTTTCTACCTTTTTGGTTTTGATCGAGGAGAAGGTAGTTCCTAGGGTATCAAATATTTCCTCAATCTTGTCTATCCTAGAAGAGTCCAAGTCATGGAATTTGACGGTCTCCAAAATTTTAAAAAAATTATGCATGGAGCTATCAAGTCTATTCAAATTCCCTTGGATCTTACGATCCAACTCATTTATCTTATTAATGCTTGGCATCTCTAGCTCTATCTTTTCAAGTTTTTTCATAATGTGAGCTAGGGTGATGTCCTCTCGAATGCTAACAACAGGGAGATTCCCAACAAGATTTTCAATAATACTAAGAGACTCCCAAACCGGGGCTTCTAGGAAATTCCCATCGATAGCAGTATCTAGAATAAACCTATTCCAAGAAGTAATTCCAACATAAAAATTTCTAAGCAAGATAGTAGTAGGTTGCTTCTTGGTGGCTCTTTTTTGTGAATCATTAATTCTATACCAAGCATCTTTCAAACTTTCCCCACTTCTTTGTTTAAAGGTGAGAACTTCTCCCTCGTCAAAGACAAAAGGACCCGACATAATGACAACTAAAGAACGAGATAACTATTTTTGTGATTTTCGATAAAAAGGTACTAAAGCAAAAACTGAAAGGTAAACTAACAAGACTAAAAAGCAAAGGTAAAGGATAGCATGCAACTCCCCTATCCTGAAGAGTGGAGTCCCCGGCAACGGCGCCAGAAAAACTCCTTGATGGGCCTCTAACCTCTCGTTGGTTACCCCAAGTGGAAGGTGTGAGATGCAGTGTTGTGGAAGTTCTTCCCTTAGCAAAGATGCCAAGGATCGAATCCCCAGAGACTCCTAGGTTCAACAAGTAGGTGTCAACTGCTAACGGCGCCAGATATTAGCAATCAACGTGGACCTGCACACAGATACAAATAACTTTGCTCCCAACGAGTACAGAGAGGTTGTCAATCCCTCCGGCCTTGTAGTTCACAAAGGATTAAACGCAAATGATAGTAGTGATAGATAATGTTTGCAATAGTAAATAATAGCGAAAAGTAAATAGCGGATGTGATCAATGATGGTAATATGGACCGGAGTCTCATGATGTTCACTAGTGATGTCTCTCTCCCAAAAGACGATAAAACAGCTATGTGAGGTAAACGAATTACAGCTGGACAATTGACAGGACCACGAACGCAAACCAATGCTGACTACATTGCAAGAAAGGTTGAGGTTCAAAGCATGGGCGGTACGCCAAAGTAAGTAGACCGAAATCCATCAATATCTACTACTAATCATCCACCTTGAGATATCTATCCAGAACATCTCGCTGGTATTAAGTTGCGAGCCCCACCCATAGTGTAAACTCAAAGCAACAGACGACTGCATTAAAAGAACTTTGCGTAAAGTAAACAATCCTTGCACCCGCGGGCACAAGCACCGTTGTTTTCCCCCTTGTGGCAACAGCACATCCCCTAGACTCATGTTTCTGTCACTCAAGCTAGTCATCGAGGGGCATGAACCCACAATCAAGCATAACGTTCCCTCTTGGAGTCACTACCTACTACTTGGCCAAAGCAATAAATAACAACAGAGAACATGCAAGAATTACTTATGAACATAAATATAAAAGAGGTAGATCAAATATATTACTCAATCACAATCTGAACATAATCTCATAATCCATCGGATCCCAGCAAACTCATCATAGCAACAGCATAAGGATTACATATGTGCCTCGATCATGTAGGGCAGCTCACGAGGACTAATTAGTGAAGCACAAGAACGGGAGGAGAACATCACATAGCTACTGGTCATGGACTCATGGTCCAAGGGAGACTACTCACAACTCATCCGGGAGGCGTCCATGGTGGTGGAGAGGCTCCCGATGGTGATCCTCCCCTCCGGCAGGGTGTCGGGAAGAGTTCTCCTGGTGCTCCCGATCTTGGAAGCGGCGGCGGCGGCGGAACAGAGATGAGATCGCGAAAAAGAGTTCCCGTCCCGAGGGTTTCGAAGGACGCTCTAAATATATGCCAAAGGGGGGCACCAGACGGGGCTCGGGGGGCCCAGGCGCCCCCCTGTGCGGCCCAGGGAGGGCGCGCCGCCAGGGCGCCTGGGGCCCTGGTGCCCCCCCCCCCCCGGGCTGTACTTCGGGCGCAAGGTAGGTTCTGGAACGCTGATTTTTTATATAATTTTTCTGGATTTTTCCTGACAGTTCTCGTAATGTGAAAACCTGAAATACAAAAACAGCCGAAAACAGAAACTGGCACTGGGGTGCACTGGATTAGTAGGTTAGTCCAAATATGATCAAAAGTGTATGGAAGTGTATGAATATCATAGCAATATCACCCAAAAGTGGCATGGAGCAAGCAGAAATTATAGATACGTTTTGGACGTATCAGGGACTTGCCCCCAAGCAGGTGGGGCACCCCCACCCCCTAGGGTTTCACAACCCTAGGCACCTTGGGCCCTTGGGGGGCGCACCTGCCCACCAGGGACTGGCTCCCCCGCTTACTTGGTCCACTTGGCCCACCGGGGTAGGTGGCCCCACCCGGTGGACCCCCGGACACCTTCCGGTGGTCCCTGTACAATACCGGTGACCCCAAAATCACTCCGGTGACCAAAATATGACTTCCCATATATAAATCTTTACCTCCGGACCATTCCGGAACTCCTCGTGACGTCCGGGATCTCATCCAGGACTCCGAACAACATTCGGTAACCACGTACATACATTCCCTATAACCCTAGCGTCATCGAACCTTAAGTGTGTAGACCCTACGGGTTCGGGAATCATGCAGACATGACCGAGACATCTCTCTGGCCAATAACCAACAGCGGGATCTGGATACCCATGTTGGCTCCCACATGTTCCACGATGATCTTATCGGATGAACCACGATGTCGGGGATTCAATCAATCCCGTATACGATTCCCTTTGTCTACCGGTATTGTACTTTGCCGGAGATTCGATTGTTGGTATACCGATACCTTGTTCAATCTCGTTACCGGCAAGTCTCTTTACTCGTTCCGTAACACATCATCCCGTGACCAACTCATTAGTCACATAGAGCTCATTACGATGATGTCTTACCGAGTGGGCCTAGAGATACCTCTCCGTCATATGGAGTGACAAATCCCAGTCTCGATTCGTGCCAACCCAACAGATACTTTCGGGGATACTCGTAGTGTACCTTTATAGCCACCCAGTTACGTTGTGACGTTTGGCACACCCAAAGTACCCCTACGGTATCCGGGAGTTGCACAATCTTGATACGTCTCCAACATATCTATAATTTTTTATTGTTCCATGCTATTATATATTCTGTTTTGGATGTTTAATGGGCTTTATTATACACTTTTATATTATTTTTGGGACTAATCTACTAACCCAAGGCCCAGTGCAGATTGCTGTTTTTTTGCCTATTTCAGGGTTTCACAGAAAAGGAATATCAAACGAAGTCCAAACGGAATGAAACCTCCGGGAGAGTTATTTTTGGAACCGTATCTACCCAGAAGACTTGGATTACACATGAGGGAACGAAGGAGCTGGCCACGAGGGTCCAGGGCACGCCCCCTCCCCCTGGGCGCGCCCCCACCCTCGTGGGCCCCCTCTGGCTCCCCTGATGCCCTCCTTCCTCCTATATATATCCATATACCCTGAAAACATCGAGGCAACAGAGAAAACCCTAATTCCACCGCCGCAACCTTCTGTTCCCGTGGGATCCCATCTTGGGGCATGTTCCGGAGCTCCGCCGGACGGGGGATCTACCACGGAGTGCTTCTACATCAACACCATAGCCTCACTAATGAGCTGTGAGTAGTTTACCACAGACCTTCGGGTCCATAGTTATTAGCTAGATGGCTTCTTCTCTTTTTTTGGATCTCAATACAAAGTTCTCCCTCGATCTTCGAGGAGATCTATTCGATGTAATCTTTTTGCGGCGTGTTTGTCGAGATCCGATGAATTGTGGGTTTATGATCAATATTATCTATGAACAATATTTGATTCTTTTCTGAAATCTTTTATGTATGATTATAATATCCTTGCAAGTCTCTTCGAATTATTGATTTGTTTGGCCTACTAGATCTATAGTTCTTGCAATGGGAGAAGTGCTTGGCTTTGGGTTCAATCTTGCGGTGTCCTTTCCCAGTGATAGTAGGGGCAGCAAGGCACGTATTGTATTGTTGCCATCGAGTATAAAAAGATGGGGTTTATATCATATTTATTGAGTTTATCCCTCTACATCATGTCATCTTGCTTAAAGCATTACTCTGTTCTTATGAACTTAATACTCTAGATGCATGCTGGATAGCGGTCGATGTGTGGAGTAATAGTAGTAGATGCAGAATCGTTTCGGTCTACTTGTCACGGACGTGATGCCTATATATAATGATCATGCCTAGATATTCTCATAACTATGAGCTTTTCTATCAATTGCTCGACAGTAATTTGTTAACCCACCGTAGAATTCTGCTATCATGAGAGAAGCCACTAGTGAAACCTATGCCCCGCGGGTCTATTCTCAACATATTAATCTTCCATCTACTTTACTTTGCTTTATTTACTTTCTGTTCTTATACCAAAAATACCAAAAATATTATACTATCCTATCTATCAGATCACACTTTCGTAAGTGACCGTAAAGGGATTGACAACCCCTTATCGTGTTGTCTACGAAGTTCTTATTTGTTTGTGCATGTGCGAGGGACTCGCGCGTAGTCTCCAATTGGATTGATACCTTGGTTCTCAAAAATTGAGGGAAATACTTACGCTACTGTGTTGCATCATCCTTTCCTCTTCGAGGGAATACAATGCAAGCTCGAGAAGTAGCAAGAAGAATTCATGGCGCCGTTGCTGGGGAGGCTTATGCAAAAGTCATATACCAAGTACCTATCACAAACCCTTATCCTTCGCATTACATTATTTGCCTCTCGTTTTGCGCTCCCCCACTTCACCCTTACCGTTTTATTTGCCCTTCTTTTTGCCGTGTGTTTACCGTTCGCTTGCTTCTTGTTTGCTTGTGTGTTGGATTGCTTGCTTGTCACTATGGCTCAGAACAATACCAAATTGTGTGACTTTTCTGTGGCATCCCGGCTCAGAGAAACCGGAACGTCTCGTATTCTAGCCCAGAGATCGAGGAGAAGTCTTCTGGAATACGGCACTGCTTAGCATAGAACAAACCAGCCTTCTATTATTAAACGAATATGAGTACAAGGCCTCCGATATTACAAGGGGATTACATCGACACGACGACACTACGCCTGCCACAGTTGCTCTATGCAATCAGCAGAACAACACGATGCAGCGGAACGACATCTAGCAGCGAAACAACGATGACGGTGGTGAACTCCACTCCGCAGGGACTCTGGCTGGAACGCTTATCCTAGCTCGCACACACGTGTTCCACGACAACAAGAAATCAAATCCGGCATGACCTGCAAACTGGCATGACACGCCAGGTCAGTACATTGAATGTACTTGCAAGTTCACAATAACCAGAAGCATTCAAGACAAACAACACCATGGCAATTACAGGTTAAGCAGGAATCATCATCAGATCATCAGGATAACATAGCATGAACAACATGAACATGATACAGCTAGAAAATATGAGCATGGCATGAACATATAAATTTGACGATACTAGCATGCAACCTGATGATACTATATGCACCACTTATATTGCTCGGGTTACCTCATAACCATCACATGCATCACTTACCAACCTCGGACATCACACGATCATCTCAGGATCAAATCAAGCTTGGTATGAACAATGCCGTAGTAATCATTAAATGACCACAAGGAGCTTGACGTTCACCCGTGATTCTCACATAACATCACAAATATCCAACAACTTGGTATCCTCGATACCACGGTGATCATTCCGGCGATCACAACCATGACCAACACTTGGTCTCAAACGATGATCTTTCCGGCGATCACAACCAACTTATCTCATCATCGAACCAGGGTTGTTATTATTAAGCATATTATTAGTATTACTGTTGACTCATAGTGTGACCGACACGAACTGGGCCCTTATCCGCGGGCACGACTATCGATAGATTAAGACACACACTCTGCAGAGGTAGCACACTGTACCCACACCACGGACCCCATGGCCTTGCACTCCCATTCGGGTGGACAAACGATGTTCCGACAAAACCGTCCTACTGCCATGACACTTCCCGGGTCCTGGCTAGTCCAACTTACTCCCCACTGGGCTAGTCCTGGGTGGCCCCGTGTCTACCAAAGACACAACGACCACCGTCGTGGCCAAACATAAATTGTCCCAAACAGGGACACGAGCTCAAAACAATAACAACGGGCACACAAGGTTATGTCTGCTTACCGGGCCAGGGTACCGCACGCCCATAACCTTCCCTCGTTGGAGGCACCGGCGAGAGGCATGACAATAGACCCAGTTAGGACCTTCCCATAAAGGTAAGTGTGGTTTCATTGGCCAGCTCGATATGGTGGCACCATGACTCAGCCAACAGTTGTTCAAGTTCATTATTATCAGGTTAAACTTGAATGAAATAAGTTGAGTCATATTAAAATAACATGATGCAACTATAATGCAGGAGCATGATACTAACATGAGCATGGATGTGCAACCATAATCAACGAGCATAACAACAACACTTAATCATTTATTCAGATGAGCATGGCATACTAACAAGCATGAATATTACGAGTATAACTTTTTAGCAACATATCATGACCACTAGCATCAACAATAAATATCATGCAAGAACATATTAACAATACTACCATGCAAGCATTTAACCAACTGGATGCAAAGGAACATCTATAGCAACAATACTCGGAACACACGACAGTCATGCACCGAAGACCATCACCAACATCAACATATACTACTACCAAGCATAGCATACGACAAAAATACTAGCAACTAGTACATGATAACCAGGTGCATAAAGACATAGCATGGAAGAGAACACAAATTCATAAACATCACCGAAACAACGATAATCGTATCAAAAGAAGCAGACATTTATTAAAGGTTCAAGTTGAAAACCATAGCTACTGCATGCAATCATGCAAGTGGGTATTGTGGTTTGCCTGGGGTGGAAGAAATCACCGGGAAGAAGTGCGAGAAACTCGCAGAAAGAATCGCCGGAAAAAGTTCTCTCTCGGAGGGGGCTGATTAAGCGCAAGGGCAAAATGGTCATTTTCAGAATGTTAACACATGGAGAAAGTGTGACCAACAGAACAGGCTCGACGAGACAAAGAAATGGGCTTTGGATTCACCTCGTTTGGAGTTACGAGCAAAAAGTTGTGAGGTGAGGAAGATCAGGGACTAATCTGCAAAAATATCATCACAAACAAGCCCCTGAGTAGATAAGGCAGAAGCAGATTTCGGAAAATACGCTTTCCAGGGAGGAAAGCTTATTACACCCGAAGAACAAAAGAAATACGCGTGACACGCTTTGTTCTGATGAAAGCGCACATGCCTGAATATGTCTCCGCTTGTCATGTCAGCGTCAGTGTGGTCAACCCCCTGGGTCACTGACTGGTGGGGTCATAGGGCCCACACGCTCGGTCAACTCCCTCCTCCCGCTCCTCCTCATCTTCCCCACGACGCGGGCGCAGAACAGAGGAATGGGCGTCGGCGCCGGCGCTGGCCTCGCGGCTCCGGCCAACTCCGGCCAAGGGGAGGCCACCGGCAAACGCGGCGCGGCCCACCGCATCCATCCAGTGGGAAAACAAGCCCCGGGGAGGAGTAGGAATGCGGCGACGGATGGTGGAAGAAGGAGGCAGAGGCGGCGGCCGAAGATGGGGAGCATGGCACGCCGTTCCAGAAGAGGAGATAGGCTTCGGGACGTGTCCCGGGGTGGATGTGGAGGTCACTGGTGGTGGTGGGAGGGGTGGACGAGGTTAGTGCTGAGCAAATTTTGGAGGTCAGAGGCGGCGGCCATGGCGGCCATTGGAGGGCTCGAGAGCTCCTGGAGCTCAGGCGACTAGCTAGGGAGGGGTCTGAGAGAGAGGAGGAGCTGCTGGAGCGCTCGGAGGGCTCGGGGGAGGCCTTAAATAGGCAGA
>LR738710.1:903306893-903320887 GCA_902687465.1 Secale cereale | reverse complement strand
GGGGGGAGTGTCGCGCTGGCGTCGCCGCGGACGCATGGCCGGCGCCGCAGACACGTGTGCGCGCGCTCGAGCTCGGAGGCAGGCGACGAGTGAGGCACATGGGAGATTCTCACGGGGCAGAGGAGGCCAAGGGGGCCCAGGGAGGAAGAAGACGGCGAGCCCCGAGCCAAAACTGCCACTGCTCGTCCGTGGGTGCGCGGCGTCTTGCGTCAGTGAGGAAGCAAACGGAGGGGGAGAGGGGTCCAGCCGGACGAAGACGCCAAGATGCAGCCACTGGACACGCTCACAAGCTCTAAGACGACGAGAGGGAGTGGTGCCAAGGCACAAACGGTGCTCTGGACACGCCACAACGCACAGAGCACGTAGCTGTGCATGCCAGCTACGCAGTCACCACACGACATGGCATGGGGAGGGCTGTAGAGGATGGAAAACTATGTCTGGGAGCTATTACTTCCAAGGTAGGTTCATACTGCTGTGGTAACTTGGTAAAGACTGATCTGGATAGATGGAAATCTACCTCTGAAGTTTACTGCAGTAAACTTGGCAGAATAGTGTTGATCAACAGGAAGGAGATTGGGAGAAATGGAGTTGTCTGCGAGGTTTATGGTAAGAAAGACTTTCATCCTGGTAACTTTGAGAAGATTTGGACGAAGATAAATCATAGTTGCTTTGTAACTCCCATTATGGTCCAGAAACTAGACCAGGAAGGTGCACTCACATGGATTAACCACTTGAGATGAATTTTTGCAAGGCTTGGTCATTAGCACATATAGAGATGCTGTAAAAATTACATGCCATTTGGACTTTCCAAAATGGTACTTCCTTCACAAACATCTCTTCTGGGCAGCCCAAACTTTGTGGAGGTAAGTTATATGGATAATAGAAGGCCTAGAAAAATTGGCAGACATAATGGAGCAAGATAAAATACACTTGCTTCACAAACTGAAATTTTGGACATAATCAAAGAATTGAAGATGAGCTCACATGGAGGCATGACATGAGCTCTACTTTGGTGGAGGGCTATGATATGCCTAGCTTGCACCTCCTTCACAAAGCATCTTTCTGGATAGAAACTTTGGAAAATCATAATTCAATAATTACTTGGCAAATGAGGTTGCATTTTGGCATGTGGCAATGATATGGACAGGAAAAGGTGTCCAGGGATTTTGAGGTCAATTGGGAAAAGATAGATAGCACTTGCTTCACAAAGTGCCATTTAGGGCAGAATAGAAAAAAGGAATATTGGAGGATTATTTTTGAACATGGCAATGAAAAGTTTTGCCATATTTGATGAAGTTATGACCCAAACAATTTATGAGAATTTATTTGGGAATTTTAGGAGTGATGGAAAATATAGGTTGCTTCACAACCTAGGAGCAGGCAGGGTTATTCCTTTAATAGAAAAAAAGGAATATTCCCTAGAAAGTAATATTGGGGTTGGGCCAAGATGGAAATGACAAGGTCTAGGGATAGACATGAGGATGAGAAGCCACTCTGGAAAGAAAGAAGAGGTCATCTTCTTCAGTTTCCAGACCACATAGCCATGGAAAAAGAAATCTCAAGCAAAAAAAAAAAATCTCAGATAAACAAAAGAAAGAGAAAGGGCCAAAAATCAGGCTATGACAACTCTTCCCCCCCTTAAATAAATCTCGTCCTCGAGATTTGGTTGCTCAGGGAACAAGTATGAATATACTGACTTAAGGAAACCGTTTCCAACTCGGGTATCCTTTTTTCCTTTATTGATTATTCCCATTAAATTTCATATGACTATCTGTCTGGCTCGGGGTGGTTTGCTTTACTGTATCCATATGCTGACGGACCTTACCTCACATGTTCATGCTGATGCTGGCTACAATTATTTTCATATCGGCTGACTCAGCTGAGTGTGATAGATTATTATGACTGAAATATATGTTCGTCTCACAAGTCCAAGAGTGATCTCCGATTGATGTGTCATCCAGCACCGACAACCTTTCATGAAATTGTGAACAAATTTTTCCTCGTGGACACCCAATCTTTTTCTCCTTGCATTGGGTTTCTCAACTAACTGTGGGTCCTCCAGGCTAACATAGTGTGGTAGCTCATAACCGTTCTCCTGGCGGATTTTGACTTTCCGTAGGAGTTTCTGATTCATCTTGACTGGCTCTGCTGTCTTGAGTTTTTGATTCGATAATACCAGCCGATATTTTATAGGGCACAATTTCAGTAGGAGGAGGAGCAACCACCAAAGGTGTGGGGCGTCTTCCCACAAGCAACGAACTAAGAATGTGGTTTTCCATAAACATAACTAGTGAAATAAAAACAAGAAACAAAAAGATTTAATTGCAAGATCTAAAGATATACCTTCAAGCACTCACTTCCCCGGCAACGGCGCCAGAAATAGCTTGATGTCTACACACGCTTCTACTCTTGTAGACTATGTTGGGCCTCCAAGCGCAGAGGTTTGTAGGACAGCAGCAAATTTCCCTCAAGTAGATGACCTAAGGTTTATCGAACTTAGGGAAGTAGAGGTTGAAGATGGTCTCTCTCAAGCAACCCTGCAACTAAGATACAAGAAGTCTCTTGTGTCCCCAACACACCTAATACACTTGTTAGATGTATAGGTGCACTAGTTCGGCGAAGAGATGTTAAATGGCAAGTGATATGGATGGCAAAACAAAGTAATATAAATCTGTAATAAAAAGTGCAGCAAGCAAACAAGTGGTAAACGTGAGCACAAATGGTATTGCAATGGTGGAAACAAGGCCTAGGCTTCATACTTTCACTAGTGGCAACTCCCAACAACATTAACATAATCGAATCACATGATATTTCCCATAAAACATGCAAAGGGGACACAGTCGGAGGTCATTCCTTCGTGGTCAAGAGAGGACGAGAATTATGTAGGGCTACAAAAGCACACCTCAAAGTTCGTAGTTCTCAATCTAAGGATTTCCCAATGTCACCGCGGCCATCCAAAGAGAGTCCCACAATCACCACAACATATCTAAAGGATAGTCAAAGACAAGCACCAAGAGACTCTCAATCTTCAATCAACACACAAGAGAGGAAATCACTCATGAAAATACTTTTCTAATCCATGTCCAATAGACCGCTGTCACCTTGGTCTCGGGGATTATACTAGATAAAGACAAGTGAGTACATCAATCCAATACATAGAGGAAGGGGAAATATCATGGGATCACCCTAGATTAACATAGCCTATGATCACAACGAAGATCACATCATGGGAGAGAGAATTGACCACATAGCTAATGGTAAGAAGCTCAGCACCGAGGAGGAACTACTCCCGCATCATGGAGGGAGGAAGCAACGTCGATGGAGATGAATCCGGGGGCACTTCCCCGTCCCGGCAGGGTGCCGGCGCAGGAATTCTGGTCCCCCGAAGCTTGATGGCGATGGCGGCGGAGATCGGAATCGCATCTGGAGAAAAGGGGTCTGGAATCAGGGTTTCCGCGACACGGTGTAAATATATGCCAAAGGGGGGCATCAGAGGGGGTCAGGGGTGCCCAGGCGCCCCCCCCGGCGCGGCCAGGGGGGCCGCGTGGGCAGGCCGCCTGGAGCCCCTGTGGGTCCCCTCCGGCCCTACTTTGGCCGCATGGAAGCTTCCGGAACGCTGATTTTTTTATATAATTTTTCTGGATTTTTTCTGGCAGTTCTCGTGATGTGAAAACCTGAAATACAAAAACAGCCGAAAACAGAAACTGGCACTGGGGTGCACTGAGTTAATAGGTTAGTCCAAATATGATCAAAAGTGTATGGAAGTGTATAAATAACATAGCAATATCACCCAAAAGAGGCATGGAGCAAGCAGAAATTATAGATACGTTTTGGACGTATCAACATCCCCAAGCTTAATTCCTGCCCGTCCTCGAGTAGGTAAATGATAACAAGAATAATTTCTGTGGTGACATGCTATTAACCATATAGGACTTTTTCATAGTCATATGACAAAAGCTTACTGAGACAATGAATCTATAGTAATTAAGTTGCCTAATGAGAAAATCACAAAGAACTGAAAGTTTTACAATATGATATTGAAATATCAAATAGATTTGTAATGAACATGATGTGCAAATATGATAAAGTGATATCTAGCTTGCACCCTTTAGTGAAGCAAAACATAAATGCAGGGGCACCTCCAAGGTTTAAGTGATGACTAGATACAATGATTTCAAAATAAACGATATCACAATCATGCAAAAGACAATGCTACTTTGGGACAATGCACATTACACTCAGAATGACAATCATGCTCTCAGTAGTTGGTGCTTTTAAAAGAAGGTGGAGACTCTCGAACCGTGGCTTTTGTTGGCAAGGTTGAAAACCCGTAGTCGGAAACAAAGACAAAACATGTACCAGAGCTCTTGGTTTTAAAACGGAGGTAATAATTTTTTTTAGATAATGCATGTTTCGTCAACGAATGCTAGCAGACAACTCAATCACTTCTTGAGATGGACAAGTTTCGAGGAACGGCTCCCGAATGAGGACGATCACATCCTCTTAATCTCCTTTGTTTATCACTGCCAAAGTTTTCTGATTTCTCATGAACAAAGCGTGAAGGAGGGTTTATTTGTTATATTATCTTTTTGAGCCGGGCGCACTCAATGCCAGTTCCTTCTCGTATTATGGGTTTGCACATTATACATGCAATCCCGGGGTGAAGCTTGTCCAACTTAAAAAGATCATGAATTAACTACTACTTCCTCATGAACTTAAAACAGAGGCGCAAAATAGGAATGCTTTTTCTTTGAATAATTTCGAGATGGTACATGCAAGTCTCCGTTAGGAATGGCAGGTAAATACCATGTAGGAAGATATGGTGGACTCATATGGCATAACTGGATTAAAAGGATGTGGATGCACGAGCAGTCAGTTCGCTTAGTACAGGCGAAGGTTAGCAAAAGACTGGGAGCGACCAACTAAGAGAGCAATGACGGTCATAATCATGCAGAGCGACAAAGCAACATTGAATCAGGCATGGAAGTTATATCGCTACTCAGAAACAAAAGATCATCAAGGCTTGACAGACTTTCTTTACAGTCTTAAATATGCGTGAGCATACGCCAAGTCAATCAAAATAAATCCTTTGAAGGAAGATATTACTAAACCATACCACATCATAGGCAAACAAATCATGTTGGTACTCCAATAACACATTGGGAACCCCCCAGCTATTTGAGACTAACCATAAGAAAACATGAACTACTAAGCGCCATTATGCACGTAGCATCTTTATCATAGACATATCAACCAATGCAACGGAAGCAAACTCTCTTAATAAGATAAACATGATAACTAAAGAGAGTTCAAGCAACCAACTAAACAAAAGCTCTTTAAAAACATAAGCATGAAAGTTAAGAGCTAAGCATGATAGTAGCTATTAAAAGACAAAGAACACACACAGCAAAGATAGACATGCAAATTCTATGTTATGTTCTAGGTAGAAATGGAGCGCGTTTCTCTCCCACATAAAGAAAGCTGAGTTCCAACTCGTTATGAAAAGCTAAAGAAAACTAAAAGGAAAACTAAAACAAGACGCTCCAAGCATAGCACATAACACATGAAGTGATTAAAATATAGTGGAACGAAGGACGAACTGATAATGTTGACGGAGAAGGGGATGCACGGGGGCATCCCCAAGCTTAGACGCTTGAGTCTCCTTGAATATTTCTTGGGGGTGCATGGGGGCATCCCCAAGCTTGAGCGTTTGACACTCCTGAATCTTTTTATCATCTTCCCTCGCACACTTGAAAACTCCCTTCATACATAACTCATCATAATCTGATTAGCGAGGTTAGTACCCATAATAAAATAATTGTTCCTTGCTGGAAAGAAAGATATTCT
The DNA here is from genome assembly GCA_902687465.1 of Secale cereale. Classification (NCBI taxonomy): domain Eukaryota; kingdom Viridiplantae; phylum Streptophyta; class Magnoliopsida; order Poales; family Poaceae; genus Secale; species Secale cereale. Next base: position 903,315,040 of record LR738710.1, on the reverse strand, counting down.
TGAAGTTCTACTGTTTCTCAAGATTGCCAAAAGGTTTTTGCAAAGAAAAAGCAAGCTCTAGGTTTGCAAAATGAAGGAAAGGCAAAACAGGACAGAATCTGTGAAAAACAGAACAGCAGGTAGTAAATGATTTTTCCGGGGCACTTCTGCAACTCTAATCAAAAAACTCAGAACAGACGCACGAAAGACAATTATATAGAGCACGCTGTCGAATAAATTCAGACCAAAAAGATGATCTGGTGATTTTATACGAATTTTTCTATCCAAGGACAGAATCTGTTTCCTGGACAGCACGTCACAACTTTTGAACTTTCTTGCAATCAGAGGCTAAACTTGGCACAAAGCTGAAAAATAAAGATACAATGATGTTGCTACAGTAATAACAAACATCAAGACCACTAAAACTGAAAGTAAACATAACAAGGGTTGTCTCCCTAGAGCTCTTTCTTTATAGCCATAAAGATAGGCTTAAGACTTTAATGATGCTCTCGTAGGAATAGAGTTGAAGAACAAAAGAGTGCATCAAGAAGCAAATACCAAATACATTTAAGCCTAACATGCTTCCTATGCATAGGAATATTGCAATGGAATAATTCATTGAAGCACAAAGCAATAAGCATAGGAAGACAAAACAAGTGCAGCTTCAAAACCTTCAACATAAAGAGAGGGAACTTAATATTATTGAAATATCTATAAGCATATGTTCCCTTCTCATAATAATTTTCAGTGAGATCACGAATAAACTCAACAATATAAGCATCACATAAAGCATTGTTACCATGATCCACATGCAAAAAGGTACTCTTACTCTCCACATAAGCATCTTTGGGGAGCCCATGGTTAGGACATTTTAGCATTAACGTTTTCAGTCTCCCCCAAGCTTGAGCTACGCTCTCTCCGTCACGAGACCTAAAGTTATAGATATAGTTCCTGTCTCGATGAATTTCATGAAGAGAATAAAACTTAGTATAAAAGAGAGACATAAGCTCTTGCCAATCAAGCAAGTGCGAGTTATCGAGAAGCTTATACCAATCTGAAGGTTTATCTATAAGTGATACGGCGAACAATTTCCTCATGACAAACTCCCTTGATACACCTGCAAGCTTAAATAATGAACATAGTTGTGACAGATATAGCAAGTGTTCACCGGGATGTCTGTCTCCTGCATAACGATTAGCCAAAATATAATCGATAATACCAGCCAGTATTTTATAGGGCACAATTTCAGTAGGAGGAGGAGCAACCACCACAGGTGTGGGGCGTCTTCCCACAAGCAACGAACTAAGAATGCGGTTTTCCATAAACATAACTAGTGAAATAAAAACAAGAAACAAAAAGATTTAATTGCAAGATCTAAAGATATACCTTCAAGCACTCACTTCCCCGGCAACGGCGCCAGAAATAGCTTGATGTCTACACACGCTTCTACTCTTGTAGACTATGTTGGGCCTCCAAGCGCAGAGGTTTGTAGGACAGCAGCAAATTTCCCTCAAGTGGATGACCTAAGGTTTATCGAACTCAGGGAAGTGGAGGTTGAAGATGGTCTCTCTCAAGCAACCCTGCAACTAAGATACAAGAAGTCTCTTGTGTCCCCAACACACCTAATACACTTGTTAGATGTATAGGTGCACTAGTTCGGCGAAGAGATGTTAAATGGCAAGTGATATGGATGGCAAAACAAAGTAATATAAATCTGTAATAAAAAGTGCAGCAAGCAAACAAGTGGTAAACGTGAGCACAAATGGTATTGCAATGGTGGAAACAAGGCCTAGGCTTCATACTTTCACTAGTGGCAACTCCCAACAACATTAACATAATCGAATCACATGATATTTCCCATAAAACATGCAAAGGGGACACACTCGGAGGTCATTCCTTCGTGGTCAAGAGAGGACGAGAATTATGTAGGGCTACAAAAGCACACCTCAAAGTTCGCAGTTCTCAATCTAAGGATTTCCCAATGTCACCGCGGCCATCCAAAGAGAGTCCCACAATCACCACAACATATCTAAAGGATAGTCAAAGACAAGCACCAAGAGACTCTCAATCTTCAATCAACACACAAGAGAGGAAATCACTCATGAAAATATTTTTCTAATCCATGTCCAATAGACCGCTGTCACCTTGGTCTCGGGGATTATACTAGATAAAGACAAGTGAGTACATCAATCCAATACATAGAGGAAGGGGAAACATCATGGGATCACCCTAGATTAACATAGCCTATGATCACAACGAAGATCACATCATGGGAGAGAGAGATAACCACATAGCTACTGGTAGAAACCTCAGCCCCGAGGAGGAACTACTCCCGCATCATGGAGGGAGGAAGCAACGTCGATGGAGATGAATCCGGGGGCACTTCCCCATCCCGGCAGGGTGCCGGCTGATGTCTACACACGCTTCTACACTTGTAGACTATGTTGGGCCTCCAAGCGCAGAGGTTTGTAGGACAGCAGCAATTTCCCTCAAGTGGATGACCTAAGGTTTATCGAACTCAGGGAAGTAGAGGTTGAAGATGGTCTCTCTCAAGCAACCCTGCAACTAAGATACAAGAAGTCTCTTGTGTCCCCAACACACCTAATACACTTGTTAGATGTATAGGTGCACTAGTTCGGCGAAGAGATGTTAAATGGCAAGTGATATGGATGGCAAAACAAAGTAATATAAATCTGTAATAAAAAGTGCAGCAAGCAAACAAGTGGTAAACGTGAGCACAAATGGTATTGCAATGGTGGAAACAAGGCCTAGGGATCATACTTTCACTAGTGGCAACTCCCAACAACATTAACATAATCGAATCACCTGATATTTCCCATAAAACATGCAATGGAGACGCACCCGGAGGTCATTCCTTCGTGGTCAAGAGAGGACGAGAATTATGTAGGGCTACAAAAGCACACCTCAAAGTTCGTAGTTCTCAATCTAAGGATTTCCCAATGTCACCGCGGCCATCCAAAGAGAGTCCCACAATCACCACAACATATCTAAAGGATAGTCAAAGACAAGCACCAAGAGACTCTCAATCTTCAATCAACACACAAGAGAGGAAATCACTCATGAAAATACTTTTCTAATCCATGTCCAATAGACCGCTGTCACCTTGGTCTCGGGGATTATACTAGATAAAGACAAGTGAGTACATCAATCCAATACATAGAGGAAGGGGAAATATCATGGGATCACCCTAGATTAACATAGCCTATGATCACAACGAAGATCACATCATGGGAGAGAGAATTGACCACATAGCTACTGGTAAGAACCTCAGCCCCGAGGAGGAACTACTCCCGCATCATGGAGGGAGGAAGCAACATCGACGGAGATGAAACCGGGGGCACTTCCCCGTCCCGGCAGGGTGCCGGCGCAGGAATTCTGGTCCCCCGAAGCTTGATGGCGATGGCGGCGGAGATCGGAATCGCGTCTGGAGAAAAGGGGTCTGGAATCAGGGTTTCCGCGACACGGTGTAAATATATGCCAAAGGGGGGCATCAGAGGGGGTCAGGGGTGCCCAGGCGCCCCCCCGGCGCGGCCAGGGGGGGCGCGTGGGCAGGCCGCCTGGAGCCCCTGTGGGTCCCCTCCGGCCCTACTTTGGCCGCATGGAAGCTTCCGGAACGCTGATTTTTTATATAATTTTTCTTGATTTTTTCTGTCAGTTCTCGTAATGTGAAAACCTGAAATACAAAAACAGCCGAAAACAGAAACTGGCACTGGGGTGTACTGAGTTAATAGGTTAGTCCAAATATGATCAAAAGTGTATGGAAGTGTATAAATAACATAGCAATATCACCCAAAAGAGGCATGGAGCAAGCAGAAATTATAGATACGTTTTGGACGTATCACTCCTCAACTGGTAACATTACTGCAATGGTAGGTTTATCGTTTCTCAAGTTTTAATGGTAGGGAAATGATCATCTGAACCCTTGTAAGATCTCGGAGAATAAATCAGTAGCCACCAGAACGGTCTTTACAACGCAGATCTGGGACATTACTGAAATAACTCAACCACGGCTCAAGACGGCGGAAAAGCAGCTCAGAGCATGAGACCGTGTTGATAAGAAGAAAGTGGCAGCTCCCTAGGATGGCCGAAAAGCAGCTCAAAGCATAGGGCCACTGTCACAAAGAGAAACTCAACAGTTGTACGAGACAGCCGAAAAGCAGCTCAGACTCGTGACAATTGTTGAATAGAGAGAAATAAAGTTGGCATCCACCCTGAATGGCCAAAAACAGCTCAGAACACAAGCGTGGTGCCGTTACCGGAGAAAAGTAGACAAGGGCTCATCGGGATCACATTCCAGGTTCACAGGTACTTGTACAGAGCTCAGTGTTGTCGCCAAACTTGATAGTCAGTTGTCTCACTGAGGTATATATCTGGCTTCCTTCACATATATATGAGAATCTAATTCCCGAGGCAGACTTGTTTTCTGACAGATTCTTGCATATGACCAAAATGTTGCGGATCCGATTCTTGTACTGCCATTTATTGTCAGTTCCCAATTTTAATATTTTGCACAAATGCTGTACTAAGGGAGATTGGATGGCTTATACTTGAAACCATCAAGAGAATCTTGCTAAGGAAGACTGTGTACCGTGCTTCAGAAGCTTCCCCCCTTAAAGAATTGCTAGGGAAAACTTGGTACCTTATGCCGGAAGCTTTTGCGGTTTCTTACTGAAGAAGACAGAGTACCTGGCACGGGAAGTCATCCATGTATCGTACTGAGAAAGATGGAGGAATCTTGCATTGGAAGCTTCTCTGGTAGCTTGCGAGGGAAGACTGGATTGATTACAGCAGAAGATTCTCACTGTGATATGCGGACCGATTACAACATATATATCTTCTTAACATTTCTGTTGTTGATTACCTTTGATTGATAATATACTGTCGACCTTGCACACGATTTATCTTTTTGCTGATTTGATCATTACCGCTATGAAGAGTGCGTACTGAGGTAGACATGATTATTTGCACTGTTGTGAGGAGTGCATGCTGATGCAAATTTGATTATTAGCATCCAGATCAGGCATTCTCCATTTTACTGCAATCAGCTGAGAATTCCATTTTATTTATCTGAGTTTCCAAATATTTGAATTCCTTCCTGATTCTTCGGGTCCGATGTCGATTGACGACCAACTTTAATAAGGGGAAAACAATGCCACACCGAAGGCCCAAAGAAAGAAGCGAAAGAAACGACTAAAATAAAAGCACACAAGCATACTAATAAAATCAAGCAACATCAGATATTACTGCTATTCACACAATAATATGCATGCATACCTAAGCACACAAATTTCGCGGAAACTCCGGCATTGCGGTCTAATATGCTGTGGCGGTGTGCACGAAAGTGAATCCACATGTGGAGTGAGTTGGCGTAACCAAGGTTATACTACGTGTTGGGTGAACACCGGTTGCAACTGGATAAATACGGAGGCGAGGACGGACTTGGTGATCCTGTAGCGAGACACAAGGTCACAACCACATCATCGTCAAGCGTACGAAAGGAGATCGTACACGTCCAAAGAATTGGATGACAGGTTAAGATAGCGGTGGAAAACTGGGTTTGCTGGCATTGCCCTTTTTCTGACGACCAAGATCAGTAAGGATTGCCAAAGGGACAAGATGAAAGGCATGGTTCACGATAGAAACAAGTCTATCACCGAAGTAATATGGGTGGATGGCGGAAAGATATCAAAGTGATACCTGAGCATAAGTCATGCAAATGGTGTCTGGAACCACTAGTAGAAAACGGGGCAATGGTCCAGCCCATTAGTCCCGATTCAGTCCAGAACCGGGACCAATGGGGGCATTGGACCCGGTTCGTGAGCCCAGGGGGGCAGCCGGGCCACGTGGGCCATTGGCCCCGGTTCGTCTGGACCTTTTGGTCCCAGTTGGTGCGACGAACCGGGACCAATTGGTCTTGCTCCTGGCCCACCACCATTGGTCCCGGTTGGTGACTTGAACCGGGACCAAAGGCTCCCCATTAGTCCCGGTTCATATCACCAACCGGGACCAATGAGGTGCCTATATATACCCCCTCGCGTAAGAGCAGAGCACACTGCTCTATTTTTTCTGGCCGAGGGGGAGAGGGCTTGGTGGTGCTCTAGCTCACCTCCTATGCACACAACATGTTCGATGGAATGTCCGAGCCACACTAGTTAAGCTTTTCTCCTCTCGAAGCTCGAACTCGAAGCTCCATTTTCTCCGAGATTTGTCTAGGTTTAGCGGTCCGTCACGTCCCGTCCCCGTCTTCGCCGCCGTCGATCGCCCCCGCCAATCTCGTCACCGACACCACCGTGGTGAGCCTCTTGTTATGTCCATGCTTTTCTTACTTTTATTATTGCTTGTTATTATTGCTTTAGATACATATTTGTCTAATTTTCTTACGTTTATTATTGCTTGTTATTATATAGTGCGATGGTTTTGATATCCGCCCACGTGGGCCCTCGTCCTATCTACGATTCGGATGTGGTATATTATCTTTATTTTATAACTATTTGTTTTAGTGTTTATGACAATTATGCCGACCAACCTGACATGCATAGATGTTTTTATATGTCTAGGAGGTAGTTCAACTGGAAATTCCAACCGACCCTCTTGTGGAGAGGTTAAATTTAGTTGAAGAGGAAAACATTTCCTTGAAGAAAAAATTGGAAAAAATGGAGGAGGAGAAGATGGAATTGGAGTTGCATGTTGTGGAAGTCGTCGATGATCACAAGATCAAGATGGACCCTATTGTCAAGAGGTTAAATTTAGTTGAAGAAGAAAACAATTTCTTGAAGGAAAAAATAAAAAAAAATTGAGGACGAGAAGGTGATATTGGAGTTGCATGTTGCGGATGTCGTCGATGATCACAAGATCAAGATGGATGCAATGCGGTTGAAGATTAGAAAGATTAGAAAATATGCCATTCATACCGAGGCTTGGTAACATTATGCCGTTGGATAAATTGTTACCTTGGTTGCGATTATGATCGCATTTGTTTTCACATTGAAATGTTTTACATAGTTTCAATGTATGGTGAAAATTAATTAGATGCTCTGGAGAGCTATATGTTGTTAGATGAGAACTATGTATGTACTTTGGTTTTAATGTGATGATAAACTTCTATTAATTTGGTCACTTAATTATCTATTTATGATGTTCTGTAATGGTTTTTGACACACTTAATTATATATAATGCACGCAGATGAACCGGCAATGGATGTACGGTGACAGACACACCTCCGAGTACATTAAGGGCATGCATGAGTTTCTCAATGCGGCTGAGGCAAACAAGCAGAATGGTTTTATGTGTTGTCCATGCACTAAATGTGGGAATACAATGTCTTACTCTAACCGGAAAATCCTTCACTCCCACCTGCTTTACAAGGGTTTCATGCCACACTATAATGTTTGGACGAGGCACGGATAAATAGGGGTTATGATGGAAGACGGCGAAGAAGAGGAGTACGACGCCAACTATGTGCCCCCTGAATACGGTGAAGCTGCAATGGGGGGAGCTGGTGAAGATCAAGAGGAACCAGACGATGTGCCCAATGATGCTGCAACGGGTGAAGCTGCTGAAGATCAAAAGGAACCATACGATGTCACTACTAGGAAAAGGGCTATAGATGGAATTGATACTAATGGCGCACCAGACAGGCAGTGCGCCATTAGTATATAGTAATGGCGCACCAGCAACAGATACGCCATTAGAGTTCGAAGTACTAATGGCGCACCTTGCCCGGAGTGCGCCATTAGTATCAAGAAGTTTTTTTTAACTAGCGCGCCTGTCCAAACATACTAATGGCGCATCCGTGCATAGTGCGCCATTACTAGTTGGAAATAGTAATGGCGCACCTGTAGTAAAGTGCGCCATTAATGCTCTTTTTTTATGATATTTTTTATTCTTTTTTTTACAAAACTACTAATGGCGCACTGTCCCAGAGTGCGCCATTACTAGTTTGAACTAGTAATGGCGCACTATGCGACAGTGCGCCATTAGTATGTTTTTTTTTTTTTGCAAAACTTGTAATGGCGCACCAACTATAAATGCGCCATTAGTAACCTTGATTACTAATGGCGCATTTGTAGTTGGTGCGCCATTAGTATGCAGGCAGCAACAAGATATTTTGGACAGCCTCTCTACCACACTCACTCCCCCCCCCCCC
>LR738710.1:903287804-903301343 GCA_902687465.1 Secale cereale | reverse complement strand
CCTCCCTCCTTCCCCTACCTCCATGTTTCTGAAATTTCAACTGCTAGTTCTAGTAAACAATGTTCAGTAGTTTCAGTAGTTACCGTCGTCCCCCAACTCCCTCCCCGCAAACCCCACAATCTCTCTAGCGGCTGCGCTGGTTGCAAGCCGGCGGCTAGGTGAAAAAATGGAGAATGTAGGACTGGAGTCCTACTAAGATGCCATGGACTGGTTAGTTACTGCTTAAGTCAAAGCATTTGGGGGATTTGTCTTTTGCGATCTACCGCTGCTGTAAAGAAAGCTAACTAGGGCGTCGTCAGGTTCTCGCTTCGGTAGGAGTTGGTTGACAGTCTAGACCACATTTGTTGAATGCAACTTTTTTTAATGTGTTCTATACTGTCATCGGTTAACTGACCTCAAATAAGAGCACCAGAAAAAAATAAAAATGCACCTGGAGGAACAAAAACTACAAGGACTAGAAAATAATAACTGAAATCACACACATAATCTTACATCAGTACATGTTGTCGGCCATAGCTACATTTTGTAGATGAACTAATTCTACGAAACAGGCTTAGCAGTAAAGGGAGCCACCTCAAAAAATTTATGGCCCTGCGAGGGTGCCGCTACAGGAGTTGGAACATGTTTTGCTATGGATATTTTTTAATGACTAATTGGACGAACCAAAGTACATTCTTAGGTTAGACCAGTTAGACTAGTTTCAGTAGTTTCAGTAGTTAGACTAGTTAGACTAGTTTCAGTAGTTTCAGTAGTTAGACTAGTTAGACTAGTTTCAGTAGTTAGACTAGTTACACTAGTTAGACTAATTTTTCTGCTAAGCCATAGTTTAAATTTTTCTACAGCATGTGTTTTAAGTTTGCCAACTCTGGCTTACAGCTTTTGTTGTAAAACATGTTCATGTACTGAACTACTAATGCCTTGTGATGCTTGTGATCACATTGAGAAAGACTTGTAAAGATGATGATCACATTGAGAAAGACTTGTGATCACATTGTGATAGTTTTGCAGGTACCCCGAGAGGCCCTTGAGTTTGCTAGAATGTTGATTAACTTCCGTTCCGGCAAATTCGGGTACTCCATATGTCCTATTTTCAGCAAAGGTCATGCTGAAATTTTCCGTGAATTTTAGCATGACTTTGCTAAAAATAGGACATATAGGGTACTTGTGACTAATGCATGGGCCGGGGTATCTTAGTGGTTAATTAGGTAGGATCAAGTGCCCCTTTATTCTAGCTGCATTAAACCATAGGCGGCAATAGAGCCAAGTGATTAGGCCCAACTTACAATTCTCCTTCCTAGCTTAGCTTTTAGGATGCCTCGGTGTCGACAAACCATAAATTATAAAACCTTGGCTTTTAGGGTGCCTCGGTGTCGATAAAAACCGAAATGATGAAAGCTTAGGCTTTTAGGGTGCCTGGGCGTCGAAAAACCCTCAATTATAAAAGCTTAGCTTTTAAGATGCCTCGGTGTCGACAAACCCTAAATGATGAGACCATGATCTTGTTCCTTGACAATAACCAACTTTTTGACCAAACTTTGTTCCTATTTAGAGAGAAACATGGCCAACAACGATGAGGCCGGCGGTTCGGGCGGGAAGGCATTCTGGGAGCTGTCCCAGGAGATGGAGGAACAACCTCACTTGTATGAGGACGCCGCCTTCCACACCGATCCTGAGACCACTGATGGTACCGCGGAGGATGACCCCACTGATGCCACCACTGATGGTGCCGCCGAGAATGCTACCACTGATGATGGCGGCGCACGCACAGATGGCAGCCAACCGAAGAGGCAACGGAAGGACCGGCGCCCGACCGTGCTCCGCACCCTCAAGGAGGAAGTTACTAAAGTGGACTCCAACGGGAATCCAACGGCGCCCGAACGAGTAGTCAAGGGGTACTCGCTTCAGCTCGGGTGCATTCTCCGGAGCACCGTCTCGATCAACAGCGAGAACCTGAGGCATCCTGACAACGGGAATTACCGCAACCTCCTCTTCACGAAGCTGCACGAACGATACAAGTTCCCTGCTCAATTTGATAACACAAGCCTCAAAGGGAATAAAGTGAACAATGCTGCCCTCACGAAGATGAGCAAGGCCCTGTCTACTTGGAAAACCAATGTGAAGATAATGATCAAGAAAGGTGAGAGTTATGAGACGATCAAGGAGAAACATCCTTCGATCACCGAAGATGACTACAACGAATTCAAGATCACTTGCTCGAGCGCCGCACACTCCGAATCAAGTCAGTGGGGGAAAGAAATGCGGGAGCTCATCTTAGGGGAACACACACTCGGTCCCGGCGGTTACAGAGTGGCGGAGCCTAAATGGGACAAGGAGGAGGCGGACCGTGCCGAGCAAGGCCTACCGTCCCTCTTCGATAAATACGGTGACAAGCAGACCAGGAACTTTATCAAGGCCCGGTACAAGAAGGACCCGAAAACAAAGGAGCTGACCACGGATTCGAAGACCAGGGCGCTTGAGCTTGTTCTGGTAAGGAATACACCCCCCGCGTAATTAGCTCCATATGGTTGCATTCTAATTAATGAAGCCAAATTTCTAAATGATTCACATTCCTTCCGCAGGCGACTGAAAGCAGTAGCGCGGGGTCGACTAAGAGCGGCCCTTGGGACACGACTCTAAATAGGGCGTTGAATGTAATGAAGAACAAGGATAAGCTCGAGAAGCCGACGTCAGCTGGTCGTGTGGCCGGCAAAGGCTTGTCGACAAAATGGTCGTCATACTATAACGCTGGTGGGCGAAAGGAGAAAAAGACCAGCTCGGAGGCGCGCGAGGTTCAAGAACTCAAGGCACAGGTGGCGCGGATTCCGAAGATTGTCCAAGAGCAAGTGCAACAACAGATCGGAGCGACGATCACCGCCATTGTGCCTAGCTTGATCGAGGGGTTGCAGGCGTGGATTGCTGGCGGCCAACAGGGGCCGCCCCCGATTCCCAGCTTCACGGCCAGCAACTCGCAGAACGCGATGGCGGGGCCATTGGTGTCTCCGGCGGAGGCGGCATTGGTGTCTTCGACGCCGGCACGGGAGCTTAATGCACCCGTGTGTACGCCGGCCGGCACCTCTGCAGCAAGCGGCCCCTCCGTCAACTGCACACCCGCCGTTGGCGGTGCCTCGACATTAGCCGAGCTCGACGCCATCATCACGGTAACTAATTAAGCCTCTCTCGGCCGAGGACTTCATCTCCTTGCCTTTGACTGGGCATCCCTGACGCCCTACATGTTTTCGCAGGGCGCCGCCGACGTTCCGTGCACTCTCCTGCACTTCGTGAACAACGAGTTGGTCGATGTCGCCAAGGGCAAAATTGTTCAACCGGGCCAGCCCTTGTTCCACGGTACCCAGATGCCACCCAACTTGTTTAGGGTTCAACTGGTTCGGGTGCTGCCAGGCTGCGATGACGTGTTACCTCCGATTCGACCCGTCGGGGCCGACGATGATGACGTCATGACCCTCAGCGCCTGCCTGAGCTGGCCCCTGCTTTGGCCGAAGAGCCAGATTCGTTTGGGGGCGGGGGAAACCACACCAAAGACAACACCGCCAGTCGTGCCGGCGCCAAGTCGTCCCCATGGCAAGTCCGCCGCAACGGTGCCGGACATCCCTATGCCACTGGATCCAAACATGCATATGGCACAGGATCAGAACGACGACGACGACGATACATTTGTCAACGTTGATCATTACTTTGCCGATCATGGGTACGGTGACGACTTCATGGGGGCTCCTTCTCAAGAACCCAACCCAACAAAACACGTGCGCGATCAAGCCGGTACCGCGGAGAAGCCAAGTTGCAACAGGCGTCGTCTGCCGTTCAGCTCTCAGGAGACGCCTCCAGCTGCCGACTTCACCGAGCCTCAGATAGGCGAGGTGCGAAATATGATCAGCCCCAACACACTAAAGAAGGCGGTCTCTGAGCAGAACTCGGTCCCAATTCAGGAGATCAAGAAGAAGGCACGCAAAAGAAAAACTAACAAGGGTGCGAGCCAGCCGGCACCGAGTACGATCCGTGCTCAGGACGGGCCACCTTCACCCGAGGATGTAATGAGGAGGGTGCATGTGGCGGGTAGGCCGATGCTACCGACAAATATGCTCGATGCTGCAACCGGTGCCATGCGGAGTCTGCATGACAGTGTTCTTTCTGTGGAGAAGCGGCGTCTCAGAGAGAAGGATGTGGCTTACCCGATTTTCGCAGCCAAGGTGCCGGAGGGCAAGGGCTTTGTGGATAACTCCATCGGGGGTACGATCGTGCTGCGGTTTGATGACATCCACGCTATGTTGAACCTTCATCCGCTGCACTACACCTTCGTTCGGCTATTTTCGCTGAGTATGGAGATGTGGATCATTCGCGACAAGACCCCGGACATCGTGATAGTCGACCCCTTCTACATGTGTGCCAAGATCTTGGGCAGCGCTGGGGACCGGCAAGTCGCGAGTTCTTACCTCCAAGGCGTCATTCTGGCAAACCGAGATAAGGATAACTTCCTCGTGCCTTACTTTCCCGAGTAAGTCCTCCGCCTCAACCGCCCCGTAACATATAAATTCTTAGATTTCGATCGTTCTTCTTTTAACATTCCGTGTTTTCTGCAGTGACACACAGTGCACACTCATCCTACTAAGCCCCAAATATTCCATGGCCACGTATTTCGACCCGGACCGTAAGTCGGCTGTAGACTACACAAATGTCAAGAAGGTTCTTGATGATGTTCTCGCCGGCTACGCCAAATCTGGAGGCACCTTCACTAGGACAACTCGTAAGTACGGCAAGCACGTTTTCTCCCGCAACACGACGTTCTGCTGCCTCAAGCAGCCGCCTGGCGGTCGGAAGGGTGCCTACTACGCCATCCATCACATGCGGGCGATCGTACGGGACCATCATCAACTTCTGCTACCGAGTAAGCTCAAAGATTGGGCCGCGCGCGTGTCGGCAATCCAGGACGCGGACATCAGACAAGATTTCTTTCGCATCCAGTCGAAGTTTGCGGAAATCATCCATCAAAATGTCCTTCGTACCTCGGGGCAGTTCTACCTCAGAAATCAACCGTCGAACAGTGACATCGACACAATGCTACAAATGCAGGCTGACAACGCCCGTGATTTCATGACTCCCACGATAGACGGCGGCTTCATCCACGCTCCGGTGCATTGAGTCGAGTCGAAAGCAGTGATGCTGTGTCTAGTACTGAAACATCGATTGGCTCTTGTTGTAATTAAACTTTAATGAACTTGTAGTATGTCTCTTTGGTTTCGAGAGTCGTTCAACTTAGATGTAATCGATGCTATTAATGTCTTGCTTTTCTCTTTCGATTGTTCTGTTGCATACTTATATATTGCTTATGAATTGTCTGTGAATTGGTACTAACGTTTCGTTTGGCTAGTGCATATACAGCGATGCCGTCGTATGTCGTGTACAAGGGTAAGGTTCTCGGAGTCTACGACGACTGGGAGGAGTGTCGGAGACAGGTTCACCGATTCAGCGGTAACAGTTACAAAGGGTACACCACTAGGGCCGAGGCCGAATCTAGATACGCCCGCTATCTAGCGGGAGAGGGGAGGGAGCGTTGGAGGAACCGGATGAAAACGAGTTTCATCGTGATGATGCTCATCGTGACGACCGCTGCTCTCTTCTATGTGATGGTAGTTTAGATGATCGATATCGACTTGTAATGTGAAGACAAACTCGCTACTCGCGGTCTCGAGACTTGTAATATATTGTTCTATCTTTGTTCGGTCTTTTCAATTCAGAGACTAATATGATGAATTGTATTCGAAGACTAATATGATGAATTGTATTCAGAGATTAATCTTCTATTGTATTCGATGAATGTGTTGTTGATGTGTGCTGTCTATATTCTGTGCAATTATACATTTTGTAATCTGTGCAAAAAAATGAAAAATAATATAAAAAAAAACCTAATATTCATACTAATGGCGCATCAGAGAACAGTGCGCCATTAGTATGCCAAAGCATACTAATGGCGCATTATCAGCCAGTGCGCCATTACTATGCGGACACTACTAATGGCGCATCATACCTTAGTGCGCCATTAGTATGCCAAAGCACCTGGGTACACATGGCCCCTGGGAGGCATACTAATGGCGCACTACGGTGCACACTAATGGCGCATCTGTGGTGCGCCATTAGTATACCAGATACTAATGGCGCACCAGAGGTGCGCCATTAGTATCAAATACTAATGGCGTGCTAGTAATGGCGCACCACTAATGCGCCATTAATGGCCAAATTAGGTGCGCCATTAATAGGCCTTTTCCTAGTAGTGTGTGCCCGATGATGATGATCTCCGCCGGGTCATTGTCGATGCAAGGACGCAATGCGAAAGTCAAAAGGAGAAGCTGAAGTTCGATCGCATGTTAGAGGATCACAAAAAAGGGTTGTACCCCAATTGTGAAGATGGCAACACAAAGCTCGGTACCGTACTAGAATTGCTGCAGTGGAAGGCAGAGAATGCTGTGGCTGACAAAGGATTTCGGAAGCTACTGAAAATATTGAAGAAGAAGCTTCCAAAGGATAACGAATTGCCCGACAGTACATACGGAACAAAGAAGGTCGTATGCCCTCTAGGATTGGTGGTGCAGAAGATACATGCATTCCCTAATGACTGCATCCTCTATCGCGGTGCATACAAGGATCTGAACGCATGCCCATACGATGAGACGAGATGACCCTGGTGATGTTGACGGCGAGCCCGCCAGGAAGAGGGTTCCTGCGAAGGTGATGTGGCATGCTCCTATAATACCACGGTTGAAACGTCTGTTCAGAAACGGAGAGCATGCCAAGTTGATGCGATGGCACAGTGAGGACCGTAAGAAAGACGGGAAGTTGAGAGCACCCGCTGACGGGTCGCAGTGGAGAAAAATCGAGAGAAAGTACTGGGAGGAGTTTGCAAAGGACCCAAGGAATGTATGGTTTGCTTTAAGCACGGATGGCATTAATCCTTTCGGGGAGCAGAGCAGCAATCACAGCACCCTGGCCCGTGACTCTATGTATGTATAACCTTCCTCCTTGGATGTGCATGAAGCGGAAGTTCATTATGATGACAGTTCTCATCCAAGGCCCTAAGCAACCCGGCAACGACATTGATGTGTACCTAAGGCCATTAGTTGAAGAACTTTTACAGCTGTGGAATGGAAACGGTGTACGTGCGTGGGATGAGCACAGATAGGAGGAATTTAACCTAAAGGCGTTGCTGTTCGTGACCATCAACGATTGGCCCGCTCTCAGTAACCTTTTAGGACAGACAAACAAAGGATACCACGCATGCACGCACTGTTTAGATGACACTGAAAGTATATACCTGGACAAATGCAGGAAGAATGTGTACCTGGGCCATCGTCGATTTCTTCCGACCAACCATCAATGTCGAAAGAAAGGCAAGCATTTCAAAGGCGAGGCAGATCACCGGAAGAAGCCCGCCATGCGTACCGGTGATCACGTACTTGCTATGGTCAATGATTTACACGTAATCTTTGGAAAGGGTCCCGGCGCACCAGCTGTTCCGAATGACGCTGAGGGACACGCAGCCATGTGGAAGAAGAAATCTATATTTTGGGACCTAACCTACTGGAAATACCTAGAGGTCCGCTCTTCAATCGACGTGATGCACTTGACGAAGAACCTTTGTGTGAACCTGCTAGGCTTCTTGGGCGTGTATGGAAAGACAAAAGATACACCTGAGGCACGGGAGGACCTGCAACGTTTGCACGAAAAAGACTGCATGCCTCCGAAGCATTATGAAGGTCCTGCCAGCTACGCTCTTACCAAAGAAGAGAAAGAAATCTTCTTTGAATGCCTGCTCAGTATGAAGGTCCCGACTGGCTTCTCTTCGAATATAAAGGGAATAATAAATATGCCAGAGAAAAAGTTCTAGAACCTAAAGTCTCATGAGTGCCACGTGATGATGACGCAACTGCTTCCGGTTGCATTGAGGGGGCTTCTACCGGAAAACGTCCGATTGGCCATTGTGAAGCTATGTGAATTTCTCAATGCAATCTCTCAGAAGGTGATCGATCCAGAAATCGTACCAAGGCTAAGGAGTGATGTGGCGCAATGTCTTGTCAGTTTCGAGCTGGTGTTCCCACCATCCTTCTTCAATATCATGACGCACGTCCTAGTTCATCTAGTCGACGCGATTGTCATTTTGGGGCCCGTATTTCTACACAATATGTTCCCCTTTGAGAGGTTCATGGGAGTCCTAAAGAAATATGTCCATAACCGCGCTAGGCCAGAAGGAAGCATCTCCATGGGCCATCAAACAGAGGATGTCATTGGGTTTTGTGTTGACTTCATTCCTGGCCTTAATAAGATAGGTCTCCCTAAATCGCGGTATGAGGGGAGACTGACTGGAAAAGGCACGCTTGGAAGGGACTCAATAATATGCAGGGACGGATATTCTTGGTCTCAAGCACACTACACAGTTCTACAGAACTCTACCTTGGTGACCCCGTATGTCGATGAACCGAAGAACAGTCTGCGCTCCAAACACCCGGAGCAGTGCGACGACTGGATTACATGTGAACACATCAGGACTTTCAGCAGTTGGTTGGAAACACGTCTCAGAGGTAACAACACTCTTTGTGATGAGTTGTACTTGTTGTCCAGGGGACCATCTTTGACCGTATTGATTTACAAAGGATACGAGATAAATGGGAATACATTTTACACGATTGTCCAAGATCAAAAGAGCACCATCCAAAACAGCGGTGTCCGCTTGATGCAACAACCAAGAGGGGAAAGGACACATATTATGGTTACATAGTGGACATATGGGAACTTGACTACGGACATGATTTTAAGGTCCCTTTGTTTAAGTGCCAATGGGTCAATCTGTCAGGAGGCGGGGTACAGGTAGACCCACAGTACGAAATGACAAGAGTGGATTTGAAAAATCTTGGGTACACTGACGAACCGTTCGTCCTAGCCAATGATGTGGCGCAAATTATCTATGTGAAGGACATGTCTACCAGACCGAGGAAAAGAAAAGATAAGGAAGCGAATACATCATACGATGAGCCAAAGCGCCACATAGTTCTTTCAGGAAAAAGGGACATCCTGGGAGTGGAAGGCAAGACAGACATATCTGAAGATTATGAAAAGTTTCATGAAATTCCTCTCTTCAAAGTCAAGGCTGATCCAAGCATCCTGATAAACGATGAAGATTATCCATGGTTACGGCACAATAAGCAAATGACACAAGCAAAGAAAAAGTGAAGACTTTTTTCCGCAACTATTATGATGATACCATGCCAACTTTGTAACAGACGAGTATGATACCATTGTCCGTTTTGTACATGCACATGCTATGCCAACTTTTTCAGAGTTCATTTGAAAACTATGAATTTAGGTCGAATTTTCTCTATAGGTGCATCTATGTTCATTTTTTTAGTAAAGTTAACCACAAACTTGTGATTCACACAAATTTCAAAGAATTCAAAATTTAACTTCAAATTTGAAAACTAATGGCACTAACAGAAAGTTTATAATTAAAAAATGAAGCAAAAAACAAAAGAAAATAAATAATGCAGAAAACAAAACAAAAAATCTGGAAAAATAGGGCTCGCCCCTGGCCCATGACCATTAGTCCCGGTTTGTGCCACAAACCGGGACTAAAGGGTTGGTCCTGTTGCGCTCAGAGTTTAGTCCCACCTCGCCAACCGAAGGGCGCCCACACCGGTTTATAAGCCCGTCCCTCTGTGCCTTGTTGAGCTCCTCTCAAAGTGAAAATAGATGCCCCTATACAGGGAATTTGACCTAAATTCATAATGAATTTCTCTAAAATTCATAGAAATTGATTATGAATTTGGGTTGAATTCTCTCTATTGGCGCATCTATGTTCATTTTTTTAGTAAAGTTAATCACAAACTTGTGATTCATTTGTATTTTAAAAAATTCAAATTTTAACTATTCAAATTTGAAAACTAATGGCACTAACAGAAAGTTTATAATTTTTCTAAAACTAATGGCACTAACATAAAGTTTATAATTTTGTTGACCTAAAAGCAAAAAGAATTAAAAAATAAAGCAAAAAACAAAAGAAAATAAATAATGCAGAAAACAAAACAAAAAATTGGAAATAAAAATAAAAATAGCAACAATAAGTATTTTGTTGTAAGTAGAAACAAAATAAAATAAATAAAGCAACAAAGAAAACAAAAAACAAAAAAAGTGTTTTCATATTTGAAAACTAATGGCACTAACAGAAAGTTTATAATTTTTCTAAAAATAAAAGCAAACAGAATTAAAAAATAAAGCAAAAAACAAAAGAAAATAAATAATGCAGAAAACAAAACAAAAAACTGGAAAACAATAACAACAATAATTATTTTGTTGTAAGTAGAAACAAAATAAAATAAATAAAGCAACAAAGAAAACAAAAAAAAATGCCACCTACTGGGCCCCCACGGCCTGAATACGACTAGAAACCCTACCATGGGCCAGGATTCAGGCCCGCGGGAGGCCCAGTAGGCCCACAGGCACACAACGCAAGGTTAGGCCCGAAAGCCTGCATTTGAGAGGAGCTCGAGAGGGAAGGCGCATCAGCGCTTATAAATCACTCTCGAGCTCTCTCAGCTAGCGAGGTGGGACTAAACATCCCACCGCACCCGCGCCAGCACAGGGCCTTTGGTCCCGGTTGGTGGCACCAACCGAGACTAAAGGGGGGTATTGGTACCGGTTCGTGGCACCAACCGGGACCAATGCCCCCCTTTAGTCCCGGTTGGTGCCACCAACCGGGACCAAAGGTCTCTCCTTCCCGCCCTTTGGGTTGTTGAAAAGAGACCTTTGGTCCCGGTTAGTGGCACGAACCGGGACCAAAGGGGGCATTCGTCCCGATTTGTGCCACGAACCGGGACCAATGCTCTGGGTATATAAGTAGCACTTAGGAATTTTCAGTTTTCAATCGCCATTCCCCCCCGACGACGCTGTGCTCATCGACGCCGCCAGGCTGCTCGTGCTTGCCGTCGCCGTCGCCCCGCGCCCCTGCCCCGTGCTCGCCGTCGTCGCCCGCTCCTCGTCGCCGTCGTCCTGCCCCTGCCCCGTCCCGCCCCCGCGCGCCGGCGCCCTCGCCGCCCCCTTGACGCCTCGAGCTCCCCTGCCACGGGCTCGCCGTCGCCGCCCGCTCCTCGTCGCCGTTGCCCTGCCCCTGCCCCGTCCCGCCCCCGCGCGCCGGCGCCCTCGCCTGCCCCCGCGCTGTGAGCCGCCGCCCGGCTCTATTCATAGTTGCTATATGTTTTTTATTAGTTTAATTTTTGTGTTCATATGTGATGTATATGTGTATGTGGCTATAATGTATATGTGTATGTGATGTATATGTGTATGTGGCTATAATTTTTTTTATTAGGAATTTGCTAAATATATATGTTAAAAATGTTTTTTTGTTCATAGAAAGTTTTTTGTTCATATATAGAAAGTTACAATTTTAGAAATGTTTTATATATGCAAAAGTTACAATTTTAGAAAAAGAAGGATAGGAAAGAAGAAAATAAGAAGAGGAAAGAAAGAAGAAGAGGAGAGGAAGAAGAGGAGAAATAAATAAGAAGAAGAAAAAAGAAGAAAACGATGAGGAGAAGAAGAAAGGAATAGAGGAGAAGAAGAGAAAATAGAATAGCTATTCATTCCTTTCTTCTTCTCCTCTTTTTATTTCTTCTTCGTTTTCTTATGTTTTATCGGGTCTGTCGTCGTCGATATACCCCTCCCGATAACTTCAACATGAGGGGGGTGGTCGATATACCCCCTCCCCGATAATATTATTTTCCCATGTACGTATGTCGTGTCGATATAAACTCCCGATAACTTCAACACGTGGGGGGGTCGATATACCCCCTCCCGGTAACTTCAACATGAGGGGGGGGGTCGATATACCCCCTCCCGATAACTTCAACACGTGGGGGGGGGGGTCTGTCGTCGTCGATATACCCCCTCCCCGATAACATTATTTTCCCGTGTATGTATCTCGTCGTTGTCGATATTACCCCCTCCTTGAAGCATTCTCGAGGCCACCCCTAACCCTTGAAGCGTTGTCGAGGCCACCCAAAACCCTAGAGAAGCAGCGTCGAGGCCACAAATTAATATATATGATTCCTTATTGTGATTAGCTAGCTAGTTCTACGTTTGCCATTAATATATCCATATGTCATGTTTGAATAATAATTGTCATGTTGTAAATATTTGTAGAAACTATGGATGACACCCCCCGAGACGAAGCACAAGAAGCGATGTTGCTGGACATAATCACAAACGGACGTGATGCCGTCTTGTCGTTTCTCAACGAGACCGATGAGCTGCTGGAAAGAGAGGATGAAGAAGCAGGCTATGATTATGATGGCTCCGGTGACCCAATGCACATGCAAGAAGTAGACCGTGAGGACGGCTCCGGTGACCCAATGCCGGTGCAAGAAGGAGACCGTGATGACGGCTCCGGTGACCGAACCGAGTCCGGCCAACAGGTATATATGTTAGTTAAGCCTGTGATGACTAGTTAATTCATGCATTCATTGTTTTGGTATGTACACATATTAATTAACTCTCGTCTTTGTTCTTTTTTCTAGCCCTCCGGATCGAGCACAACCTCTGTAAGGAGATGAGGCCCGAAGAAAAAGTTGAGCTCGGATGAAAAGTTTGAGATCACAGAAATCGCGCGCATCGGCCAACCGATTGAGCCCATCCGGACAAAGAACGCATTTGTTAATTAGTGCGGGGTTCTGGTTAGGGACAAGATCCCGATCAGCATCCAGCAATGGTTAAAGCCGGCTGCAGAAGACTCTGAAGTGTCTTATGTCACTGATATGCAGAAAGAAGATCTTTGGACTGAGCTGAAGTCAAATTTCACCCTACCGCCAGAGGATGATCCGGCGAAGCCAGTTAAAGAGGAATTAATCAAGTCTTTTGCTCTTACGAAGATGGCAGACCTATTCAGGAGGTGGAAGAAAGACCTGAATAAGTTCGTTCGCAAAAAAGAGACACCAGAATTCAAGGGCATATATGAGAAGATCAGAGATGACTGGCCCGCATTTGTGGCCTATAAGACATCGGAAACGAGTAAGAAGATGTCGGCGACAAACAAGCAAAATGCTGCGAAGAAGATGCATCACCATCGCACGGGGTCAGGTGGCTACCTCAGAGCCCGGCCTAAGTGGGCCAAGGCTGAGAATGATCTGCTTCATAAAGGTATCGAACCAGAGACAATGAACTGGCCAGACCATTGCCGGACTTGGTTCTTCGGGGCTGGCGGAACCTTGGACCCTTGATACGTCCAAAACGTATCTATAATTTCTGCTTGCTCCATGCCACTTTAGGGTGATATAGCTATGATATTCATACACTTCCATACACTTTTGATCATATTTGGACTAACCTACTAATCCAGTGCACCCCAGTGCCAGTTTCTGTTTTCGGCTGTTTTTGTATTTCAGGTTTTCACATTACGAGAACTGTCAGGAAAAATCCAGAAAAATTATATAAAAAATCAGCGTTCCAGAACCTACCTTGCGCCCGAAGTACAGCCGGGGGGGGGGGGGG
>LR738710.1:903265263-903287550 GCA_902687465.1 Secale cereale | reverse complement strand
GTTTTATCGTCTTTTGGGAGAGAGACATCACTAGTGAACATCATGAGACTCCGGTCCATATTACCATCATTGATCACATCCGCTATTTACTTTTCGCTATTATTTACTATTGCAAACATTATCTATCACTACTATCATTTGCGTTTAATCCTTTGTGAACTACAAGGCCGGAGGGATTGACAACCTCTCTGTACTCGTTGGGAGCAAAGTTATTTGTATCTGTGTGCAGGTCCACGTTGATTGCTAATATCTGGCGCCGTTAGCAGTTGACACCTACTTGTTGAACCTAGGAGTCTCTGGGGATTCGATCCTTGGCATCTTTGCTAAGGGAAAAACTTCCACAACACTGCATCTCACACCTTCCACTTGGGGTAACCAACGAGGGGTTAGAGGCCCATCAAGGAGTTTTTCTGGCGCCGTTGCCGGGGACTCCACTCTTCAGGATAGGGGAGTTGCATGCTAACTTTTACCTTTGCTTTTTAGTCTTGTTAGTTTACCTTTCAGTTTTTGCTTTAGTATCCTTTATCAAAAATTACAAAAAAAATTATTTTGCCTTCCTGTTAGTAGTCCTATCTGTTTAGCTAAACATGTTAGGATATGGTGCTTTAAGGGAATCAGAAGTTCTAGATTTCCATCAAAGGGATGGAGAAAATATGAAGAAGGCATGGGACAGAATTTCTGATGCACATAGGAGAATTATGCCTTGGATACCTATAAAAATTGTGCTTAGGAATTTTTACCAGGGTCTTTTTAAATGGTGTAAACACTCTCTTGACATTATAGCCGAGGGAGATTTCCTAGAGTGTGATGAAGCTAGAGCCCTTGAAATTATACATGGTCTATCTAGTTACTTTGTTTATGATCATAATTTTGATACTGTCATAGATAGACTTGCTACTATTGAAAAGAGAATGGATGCTCTAGACTTAATGAAGGTAGAGAAACCCAAACCCAATAAGAGAGATATTTTGGAAATAGATAATCACTGGGAGCCTCTTGTTAGGATTAGCATCTCTAATCAAGACTTCCTTGCTTATTGTGATATTGGATCTATGGTTTCTACTATGCCAAAAACTGTTCATGATTCTTTAAAATTTAACATGGATAGACTACCATCTTATCATGAACACACTAATGGAGATATTTCTGAAATCCAGGGAAGAATAAAAGATGTGCCAGTTAAATTCCTTAAAGGGATTGCAATGGTTGATTTCTTCATCATGGAGCCAAACCAAGGAAATATAGTGCTTGGAAGGGACTTCCTCCGAGCGGTAAAAGGCTTCATCGATATAGGTAAGGGACAAATCCGCTTACGCGGTAAGGCAAAAGGTGTGTACCCCTTTCCTAGAAGGAACAAGAGTGAACTTGTTGAGGAACCATATGACTCAATTTATAACTCCGATTATTATGATGGTTATTGATTCCTTTATGCATTATGCCTAGCTTAAAGGCATAAAAGAAAGCGCTTTTGGGAGGCAGCCCACATGAATAAATTTTTATATTTTGCTTTTGTTCTGTCTTGATGTTGTTTACTACAGTAGCATCATCATTGTAACTTTGCTTTTCATATTTGTGCCAAGTATAGCCTCTGATTGCTAGAAAGTTCAAAAGTTGTGAGGTGCTGTCCAGGAAACAGATTCTGTTCTTGGATAGAAAAATTCGTATAAAATCACCAGATCATCTTTTTGGTCTGAATTTCTTCGACAGCGTTCTCTATATAATTGTCTTTCGTGCGTCTGTTCTGAGTTTTTTGATTTGAGTTGCAGAAGTACCCCGAACAAATCAATTACTACCTGCTGTTCTGTTTTTCACAGATTCTGTCCTGTTTTGCTTTTCCTTCATTTTGCAAACCAAGAGCTTGCTTTTTCTTTGCAAAAACCTTTTGGCAATCTTGAGAAACAGTACAACCTCAAGAATATCTTTATTTCCAGCAAGGTATAATTATTTTATTAAGGGTACTAACCTCGCTAATCAGATTATGATGAGTTATGTATGAAGGGAGTTTTCAAGTGTGCGAGGGAAGATGATAAAAAGATTCAGGAGTGTCAAGCGCTCAAGCTTGGGGATGCCCCCATACACCCCCAAGAAATATTCAAGGAGACTCAAGCGTCTAAGCTTGGGGATGCCCCCGTGCATCCCCTTCTCCATCAACATTATCAGTTCGTCTTTCATTCCGCTATATTTTTATCACTTCATGTGTTAAGTGCTATGCTTGGAGCGTCTTGCTTTTAGTTTTCTTTTTAGTTTTTCATAACGAGTCGGAACTCAGCGTTCTTTATGTGGGAGAGAAACACGCTCCAGTTCAACCTAGAACATAACATAGAATTTTCATGTCTATCTTTGCTGTGTGTGTTCTTTGTCTTTTAATAGCTACTATCATGCTCTGCTCTTAGTATTCATGCTTATCTTTTCAAAGAGCTTTTGTTTAGTTGGTTGCTTGAACTCTCTTTAATTACCATGCTCACCTTATTAAGAGAGTTTGCTTCCATTGCATTGGTTAATATGTCTATGATAAAGATGCTACGTGCATAATGGCGCTTAGTAGTTCAGGTTTTCTTATGGTTAGTCTCAAATAGCTGGGGGATTCCCAATGTGTTATTGGAGTACCAACTTGATTTGTGTACCTATGATGTGGTATGGTTTAGTAATATCTTTCTTCAAGAATTTATTTTGATTGACTTGGCGTATGCTCATGCATATTTAAGACTGTAAAGAAAGTCTGTCAAGCCTTGATGATCTTTTATTTCTGAGTAGCGATATAACTACCATGCCTGATTCAATGTTGCTTTGTCGCTCTGCATGATTATGACCGTCATTGCTCTCTTAGTTGGTCGCTCCCAGTCTTTTGCTAACCTTCACCTGTACTAAGCAGACTAACTTTGCAATACATAGCTCATGGGAAAGTAGCTTAAAAACTATTGTGGTAAAGAATATGTTGCCTATGTATCTTATTTCTTATAAGTTGCTTGCTGAGCGGTAACCATGTTTCTGGGGACGCCATCAACTGTCACACTTTTGTTGAATATCATGTGAGTTGCTATGCATGTTCGTCTTGTCTGAAGTAAGGGTGATTTGCCATGGGTTGATTGAGTATGCATATTGTTAGAGACGAACATTGGGCCGCCAACCCAAGCCATGCATCATGGTGGAAGTTTTAGCTTGGACGTTAATCCTCAATCTTTTATGAGAATATGATTATGCATTAAAGAGGAGTCCATCATCTATTTTCTATGTTGTCCCGGTATGGATGTCCTCAAGTTGAGATCTATCAAAAACGAGAAATCAAATGCGATTTATCTCCTTGGACCTTTGTATAGGTGGCATAGATGTACCCCTTTGTGACACTTGGTTGAAACATATGTAATGCAATGATAACCCATGGAAATCCGAGCTAATTAGGACAAGGTGCGAGCACTATTAGTATTCGATGCATGAGGCTTGCAACTTATAGGATGTCTTATGCATGACACATATGAAGTACTACTACCGTTGACAAAATTGCTTCTATGTTTTCAAAATAAAAAGCTCTAGCACATAACCATTCTTTTACTTTTATGTTGAGTCTCCACCTTCTTTCTTCAAGCACCAACTACTGAGAGCATGATTGTCATTCTAAGTGTAATGTGCATTGTTCCAAAGTAGCATTGTCTTTTGCATGATTGTGATATCGTTTATTTTGAAATCATTGTATCTAGTCATCACTTAAACCTTGAAGGTGCCCCTGCATTTATGTTTTGCTTCACTAAAGGGGGCAAGCTAGATATCACTTTATCATATTTGCACATCATGATCATTGCAAATCTTTTTGATGCTTCGATGTCATGTTGTAAAACTTTCAGTCATTTGTGATTTTCTCATGAGGCAACTTAATTACTATAGAATCATTGTCTCAGTAAGCTTTTGTCATATGACTATAAAAAGTCCTATATGGTTAATAGCATGTCACCACAGAAATTATTCTTGTTATCATTTACCTACTCGAGGACGAGCAGGAATTAAGCTTGGGGATGTTGATACGTCCAAAACGTATCTATAATTTCTGCTTGCTCCATGCCACTTTTGGGTGATATTGCTATGATATTCATACACTTCCATACACTTTTGATCATATTTGGACTAATCTACTAATCCAGTGCACCCCAGTGCCAGTTTCTGTTTTCGGCTGTTTTTGTATTTCAGGTTTTCACATTACGAGAACTGTCAGGAAAAATCCAGAAAAATTATATAAAAAATCAGCGTTCCAGAACCTACCTTGCGCCCGAAGTACAGCCGGGGGGGGGGGGGAGCCACCAGGGCCGCAGGCGCCCTGGCGGCGCGCCCCCCCTGGGCCGCGCAGGGGGGACGCCTGGGCCCCCCGAGCCCCGTCTGGTGCCCCCCCTTCGGCATATATTTAGAGCGTCCTTCGAAACCCTCGGGACGGGAACTCTTTTTCGCGATCTCATCTCTGTTCCCCGCCGCCGCCGCTTCCAAGATCGGGAGCACCAGGAGAACTCTTCCCGGCACCCTGCCGGAGGGGAGGATCACCATCGGGAGCCTCTCCACCACCATGGACGCCTCCCGGATGAGTTGTGAGTAGTCTCCCTTGGACCATGAGTCCATGACCAGTAGCTATGTGATGTTCTCCTCCCGTTCTTGTGCTTCACTAATTAGTCCTCGTGAGCTGCCCTACATGACCGAGGCACTTATGTAATCCTTATGCTGTTGCTATGATGAGTTTGCTGGGATCCGATGGATTATGAGATTATGTTCAGATTGTGATTGAGTAATATATTTGATCTACCTCTTTTATATTTATGTTCGTAGGTAATTCTTGCATGTTCTCCGTTGTTATTTATTGCTTTGGCCAAGTAATACGTAGTGACTCCAAGAGTGAACGTTATGCTTGATTGTGGGTTCATGCCCCTCGATGACTAGCTTGAGTGACAGAAACATGAGTCTAGGGGGTGTGCTGTTGCCACAAGGGGGAAAACAACGGTGCTTGTGCCCGCGGGTGCAAGGATTGTTTACTTTACGCAAAGTTCTTTTAATGCAGTTGTCTGTTGCATTGAGTTTACACTATGGGTGGGGATCGCAACTTAATACCAGCGAGATGTTCTGGATAGATATCTCAAGGTGGATGATTAGTAGTAGATATTGATGGATTTCGGTCTACTTACTTTGGCGTACCGCCCATGCTTTGAACCTCAACCTTTCTTGCAATGTAGTCAGCATTGGTTTGCGTTCGTGGTCCTGTCAATTGCCCAGCTGTAATTCGTTTACCTCACATAGCTGTTTTATCGTCTTTTGGGAGAGAGACATCACTAGTGAACATCATGAGACTCCGGTCCATATTACCATCATTGATCACATCCGCTATTTACTTTTCGCTATTATTTACTATTGCAAACATTATCTATCACTACTATCATTTGCGTTTAATCCTTTGTGAACTACAAGGCCGGAGGGATTGACAACCTCTCTGTACTCGTTGGGAGCAAAGTTATTTGTATCTGTGTGCAGGTCCACGTTGATTGCTAATATCTGGCGCCGTTAGCAGTTGACACCTACTTGTTGAACCTAGGAGTCTTTGGGGATTTGATCCTTGGCATCTTTGCTAAGGGAAAAACTTCCACAACACTGCATCTCACACCTTCCACTTGGGGTAACCAACGAGGGGTTAGAGGCCCATCAACCATGTATCAGTGAGGTGCATTTGGACGGACAAGCAATTGGAAATACCACTCAAGAAGCTTCGGCACTATATCAAAGCAGCGCAGCAAGGGACGTTCGTTCCCGACAGAGAGAACGATGTCATTGGACTCGATGCTTAATTGTGTCCTAGCCGTGACACCAATATATCTGACAATTCCTTCCAATTTACTGCACATGACATTAACTCGCACACAAGTACACAAATTAGATTTTTCAAATTGTTATGGTTAGCTGTTTCATGTATATGTAGTTCAAATTTGAATTACTACCATTAAATGGCTAGAAAATCACTTAAATATTTTACAAAGGTCAAATGACAGTTGAATTTTTAAAATTTTAATATGACGGTAGAAAAAGTTTGAAGGTCATAAGAGGAAGCT
The DNA here is from genome assembly GCA_902687465.1 of Secale cereale. Classification (NCBI taxonomy): domain Eukaryota; kingdom Viridiplantae; phylum Streptophyta; class Magnoliopsida; order Poales; family Poaceae; genus Secale; species Secale cereale. Next base: position 903,281,479 of record LR738710.1, on the reverse strand, counting down.
ATCGCGGTTCATCATCAAACATGCATTGTTCCCTTTCGAAACCACGAGCCTTCTAGTTACTTGCTTCGGTTTATGAGGGGTGTGTGTCTAAACTATCGCCAAATAGACCAATTTTTTTACCACATCATCTCGGTGCCATGCCATTACGTCAAGCAAGGTTTGATCTATTTCTCATCATTTTTGAATCTTTTGGAATTTAAATGTCATTGGACTCAATGCTTAGTTGTGTCCAAGCCATGACACCAATATGTTTGAAAATTCTTTCCAATTTACTGCACATGACATTAACACACACACAAGTACACAAATTGGATTTTTCAAACCCTTATGGTTAGCTGTTGCATGTACATGTAGTTCAAATTGGAATTGTGGCCATTAAATGGCTAGAAAATCACTTAAATATCTTAAAAAGTTCAAATGACCCTTAAAAATTTACAAATTTTAACATGACATTTGTATCAGTGCACTTTAGCGGTAGAAAAAGGTTGAAGGCCATAACAGAAAGCTATCATCGGTTCGTCATCAAACATGGATTGTTCCCTCTCGGAACCACGATCCTTCTGATAAGTTGTTCCGGTTTGTGAGTTGAGTGTGTCCAAATTTTCGCCAAACACGCCAATTTTTTACCAAAGCATCTTGGTGCCATGACATTACGTCAAGCAAGGTTTCATGTATTTTTTATCATTTTTTTTTGGAATTTAAATGCCATGGCACTCGATGCTTGTGTCCAAGCCGTGACACCAATATGTTCAAAAATTCCTTCTATTTACTGGACATCGAATTAACTTGCACACAAGTATACAAATTTGATTTTTGAAATCGTTATGGTTGGCTGTTGCATGTATATATAGTTCAAATTTGAATTATGGACACTAAATGCCTATAAAATCACGTAATGTCTTAAAAAGGTCAACTGAACCCTTATAATTTCTAAATTTCAACATGACAGTTGTATTAGTACATTTTAACAATACAATTTTTTCTTGTACATTTAAAACACCATCCGTTGCCACTATACTCCAAATTCGTCTTTAATGGCTAATACAAAAAATTAGCAACATCACACACAATTTGTTGTAGGAACCGTTTGCAATGAAAATTTGTGGGTTATTTAAGTCTTCCTCCATAAGCTTCGCCGGCTTCGTCTGCTCCAGTGCCGGTCACCTCCAAGTCCATGATTCCCCTATCCCCATTCCCAATCCCTTCTTGCAAAGAATGATGACGTGAAGGCAGTTCATGAGGGCACATATGGTGGCCGCGTCCTCCCCAAGCGTCGCCGTCTGCACCGAGAGCGCGGCTGCCTACACCGAGAGCGCGGCCGCATCCACCGTGAGGGCGTCTGCGGCAGCCGACAGTGCAGCTGCAGCAGCCGTGACGACTGCAGCAGCTGCTACGACGGCAATTGCAAACGCCGGGAGAGCTCGAGCAACCGTCATTTCCGCCGATGTCGCCCTGGACGGGTCAAGGCCATCCTCGCCAAGATCGAGGACGACCACGCCAAGATATTCTAGGCCTCCTCTGAATCCAGCATGCAACCCACGTCTGAAAAGGTGGCTAACGCCATGGAGCGTCTGCTTCCTCATAAGATCACCGAGCGGGACATGGAGATGCAGGAGGCAGGGAGATCGAGGAGCGTCGGGAGGAGGAGTTACGCGTGGCTGAGCAGGAGGTAGATAAGAGCATGTCCGTCGAGGATTCGACGGATGAGTACCAACGAGAGGTCTGGCGCAGCCACTATTACGAGTACTACAACCTTGAGGGCTGCGCCAAGGACGAGGACGATGATGACGACACGATCGAATTCAGCCAGGGGGACGTGGTGTCCACCAACGGCGGATTGTCTCCATGACAAGTCATCAACGTCTCATCTTAGACTAGCGAGGCATAGGGCAGTGAGCCTGCAGCTTTGTTAAAATTATGCGTACTTAGCTTTTGTTTATAACGCTTGTCTTTTGCTAGAGCAATATTTAGGTTAACTGGCTCTGTTTAATTACTAAAATTGCTCGACTGAGTAGGTGTGGTATGTGTGCTGTATAGGCTCTTTTGTGTACCCAAATTAGCAAGCGATGTTAAATTATGCAATGACATGGATGAGCACAGTACCCAGGGAAATTTTCACCTAAATTTGAATGATCAAACGCATCGCATGCGTGTAAAGCAGAATAATCGTTTACGATGCACACATTCGTTCAAAGTGAATGGTGTCTGACGGCACCACGCGCAAAGTTTCCCTCCACCTCTCTCCTCTCTCTCGGGTTATGATTTGGAATTAAGTATTCTAAACCAGTGGACGATTTGCGTCATTTCTTCGTATTGTAGCTCCCTAGGAGCATTGCAACGAATGGAGTGGGTGGCTGAAGATATGTCTTCTCATTGTAACCATGAATCTCCATATGTTAAGTTAGTTGCATTTGAATTTGTGGACAGTGGGAGTAAGTTTCTGGGGTGTGCAAAGAAGGTTAGCCCCATTTTTATTGTTACAAATCATTTGTTAGATGTGATTCAGACACTCTCACTGTACTATGTTATGGTAGATGTGATTAAGACAGTCACAGTTTCTACCTAGCATCTAAAAATGTTGCCATCTCATCAGCGGTGCCATTAGAAAATTATTTGTCACCGCTTCAGCAGTTTGTACAACCAACTTTGATCCACACATCCGAGCAACAAAGAAGTAAAATACTAAAACTTTATGGCACGAAGGAACTGGGCATCGGAGCAACTTGGTGCTTCGGAGTACGGTTCTGTGAATTTTTCCTCTCGTATCGGCTCGGCAGTGCAGGGCACCGGTGCCAAATGTAGCAACAGTTATCTTGACACCGGTTTTAGCATACATAGTGGACGGCCTTAGTGCTATTAGTTACATGTTACTAAATTTATGCATTTACACACCTGTTAGTATCAATTTGATGTCATCCAAACATTGTCCCTATATTGTTTCAGTTATATTTAGCTTCCTCGTAAAATGTTCAATTTTTTATTTATAGTACATGACTAAGAACTTGTATAGTTGTTGAAGTTAATTATAGCTTGTGATGTTTCTGAATTTGGTTGTTGTCTGAGTAGCAATTAATTCATTTACACATTGGTCTTTTTTAGAAGATATGTCATAATTAACACGTTTCTTCAGTTTTTCAAAAATATGTATGTAGTGATTCTAGAAACTCATTTTCCCTACAATTGTTACTGGTTTAGTTTTAAATATTATAGGATGAATTTAAGTGTTCTTATCTGGAGTGGGTTGATCAAGAGTGGACACAGTCTTTGAAGATGTGCCTAACAAAGCTCCGGGCATGTATGCGGAAGAGAACAGAGACGAGCTTAGAGAAAGTGTTGTCAACACTGAAGAATATTTCAAGATGCGAGAAAAATGAGTTCAAATTTTTCAAAATATACTCTGCTAAGATTGTGGTGGTAAAGGAGGAGGCACATTCCGAATTGTTCAGTGCAAACCATATTTTTATTGAACTGTAAGAAGAGGTGGAGAAGACAAATCTGGCTGATCATGCATCGATTGATTAGAGAAATAAATATATTGTTCTAATATTGTGCTTACCAAGATGAACTAGCAATATGATGTATTGTGTTGTGGTCGTGTAGATATCGTATTGTGATGTTAAAATGAATTTATGTGCCTGATATGAAATTGGCAAACAACTGTTTGATCTGAAATGTGATTTTGAGTAATACTAGAATTATTAATTGTAAACTAATAAACCAGCTAAATGGGTTTTGAAACTTTCTAAAAGGTTCTAGCAGTAAAAGCATGTGTGATGGATAGCCCAATGCCATATGGTTTTATTCCAAACCATGTGTGAAATAAAGCAAACGATTAACGGAGGCAGAGCGTGTGTGATCGTTATACCTATCACACACGAGGCTATACATAAAATTGTGTGGGATGTACATACGAACGGAAACGTTTGTTTGGGATTCGCTGTGTTGGATGTGCATACGAATGGAAACGTTTGTCTAGGATTCACTGTGTGGGATGTGCAGACGAACGGAAGTGTTTGTCTGGGATTCACTGTGTGGGATATACATATGAACGGGAACGTTTCTCTAGCACTCATTGTGGGGTTGTACTTACGAACGGAAATGATTAGGCATGTATAATTGTATGTGATGGCTAGCCCGATTACACATGAGCTCATTTTGTCCATCGTGTGTGATCGGAGGGCCTATCCCCGACGGTTTTTGGGTCGTGTGGGAAGCACCCCGTATCGCCCACACTCGGAAAGCGACGATTTAAAATATCGTTGCGAAAAGGGGTTAAAACCGTTTGTATAGCAGCTCGCTGTACCAGTGGTGGGACTCCGGTTTAAACTCTATGTGCGTGTCTCCTTTTCCTTTTGAGGGATGGTGTGTGTCTTTTTTTAGAACATAGTAACAGTTCTGACGCTCATATATACGTGTATACACTCATTCCTATTAGCACCTTCAAGAGACCGAATCGGCATATTATCTTGTGATTGACGAAGTCACTACTCATCAGAGACGCCTCGTAGTCGACGGAAACGTCTCCTCCGATTGAACATGCATCGCTGAAAATCCTGAAATAAATCCGGGATTTGAACCCTAGTGAGTTGGGAATACTACTGTCCTTCTAACCATCCAACCATTGATTGGTTCACGATGCGTATCTTTTTGTTTGTGCAATACATGGAAGCAACTTTCTTCCTTCTTTTCTTTCCTGTTAGGATATGCAAGTTATGTCCCGTATTTGTGTTGGACACTTGAGACATATACTTGCGTGACCGGTAACTTTTTCTAAAAACAATAGTTGTAGTACCCGACATGATGTGTGCCAATCCAAACTCCTCTCTTCTTTTCAATTTTTACTTGACTTTGTTCTTTCCAACTATTTATTCACGCACTTTGTACGTGTCAATTCAATGTATATAACTTTGTAACTTTAGCACGTAACACAATCTATTTAAGTCTCAGTCGTAAGTATTATTGATCAACGATGTATATATTTCAGCTTATGTGGAAGAACGTGGTGTCTTATTTGTCTTCTGTCTTAAGTATATAATAGATAGGTTCTTGTTATGAAATTTTAAATAGAATAGTTGATATTGTATCAATACTGTTACTTACCAAAGGGTTGATGGCCCGGAAATTGAAGTCTTATTCGGGTTCTATACATGCATTCTATCACATAGCCACTTGCATTTCTGTCTACATAGCCACATGTATTTTTGTCTATATCAATGCTAACACAAAATCACATATAACATTTCCTAGCTTTTGAATGTATAGTTTATATTTTTGGTTTTTCAATGCCCCCAAAAACATACTACATGAATGAATGCTAAACTCACACATCTAGAATGACATCCCCATCCACTCTATATATGTATGCTTTGAGAAACTTGCCCGCATATTCAGAGAGATAGTCCTCATCAATGTGTGATGCCAGACTTACATTCATTTCCCTCTTTTGTTCGATGCACTTGTGACCTTTGAGATATTGGAGAAAAACAAAGAAAAAGAAGGAATTGTCTTGTTTGCAGATTTCTTTGGTGGTGGCGTCCAACTTGTTTCTTATGTTGCAGTGCCAAAATCTTTCAATGAGATTACGATTATTTTCTCTTCGTGGGAAGATGAGTATAGCATACTAAACAAACTTACGAAGTAAAAGGTTTATATTGCCTAAACGCCAAGCTAACTAGGAGACGTTCAGTGGACTTATCGTTATTGCGTATCTTGTGAAAATTATATCTTTTGCTCTGGTGGTGTTGTTCTTAAACCAACACCCTCCAATGTGGGTCACTCCACTCTCCTGAAACTTGACGAATACATGGAATTCTTGTCCTTGGTAGTTTTTTCTTTTCTCTTTTGCATGGCTCAAGATTTGTAAATTAGTGAAAATAAGGAAATTTGAGACACACGTGTTCTCTCCAGTGGAGCGGGCAAAGAGAAAATACATTTAAACTAAAAAATTCGGAGAAAAAAATATGGACTCCTTTCCTTCAATTAAAAATTCTACTACTAGTAGGAAGTTTCCATGTTCACCACAAAATACATGAGCCCAAAGTCACGGTAGAGTGCAGTTGCTCTCTGGCGCTAGTACTCAAAGGGAAGCCAACTTATTACTTGTGTTGCATCCCCGAGGTCTTTCAATCAGATTGCAACAATTGTCTCTCCGAGGGAAGATGAGTGTAGCATACTAAGAACCCTATGAAGTACAACGTTTTGCGTTGCATAGATGCCAAGCTATTGGACCATTCTTCATTGCAGTTATTGTTATTGTGTATCTTGTGAAGATTCAATCATTTTCACTACTTATGTTATTCCTAAACCAACACCCTCCAATCGGCGTCATTCGCTCTCCTAAAAATTAATGAAGAAATGGAAATCTTTCCCTCAATAGTTTTTTGTTTTATTTTTTGCGTGACTCAAGATTTGTAAATTAGTGAAAGCAAGGAAACTTGAGAAACACATGTTCTATCCATCTGGTACGGTGGCCTACTGTTGCTACGTACCTATATGGATTGGGTGGAGTGGGCGTTGCGAGATGCCACAATCGTTCCCGGGGGCCTCCTGCCTTAGCTTGTTGCCAGGTTGTGTGGGCAACCCTTCATAACACACCTTGTTCCTAAGGTATTATTATATAATTGATCTTGACAAAGATCTGCATACCACCTTGGAGCCTGAACACTGGGTAGAGTGGTTTGATCGTAAGGGTGATAGTCTTGTCGGAGACTTTACTTGGCGTCCTTCCCGGCAAGGAGGGTACTATGGCCCGTGCAATGTTGGATGAGTGAACCCCATGGTCACGGTACAGACACTCAGTGAATTTGTCTACATCCCTTCATGTTTGCTAAGATAGTTGTCAACCTTTTTCATGAAATTTTAAATAGAATAATTCATATTGGATCAATAATGATAGACTTACCAAAGGATTGATGGTTGGAATGTTTGATTTGGGATCTATACATGTGTTTCAACAGACATAGCCACTTGCAGTTCTAGAAACATCACAGCTGATACCAATCACATATAACATTTCTTAGGTTTTGGTTGTAGTTTATATTTGCGATTCTTCAGGGACCACCCAAAGAGCATACTACATGAATGAATGTTAAACTCACACTGCTAGAATGACACTCCCATCCTCTCTATATATGCATGCTTTGGGAAACTTGCTCGTAGATTGAGAGAGTCGATCCTCATTAATGTGTAATGCCAGGCTAACATTCATTTCCCTCTTTTGTTCAATGTTCTTGTGAACTTTGAGATATTGGAGGAAAAAAAAGAAAAAGAAGGAATGGTCTTCTTGACCTCCTTCTTTGGTAGCGTTGTCCAACTTGTCTCTTATGTTGCATTGCCGAAACCTTTCTACGAGATTATGATGATTTTCTCTTTGCGGGAAGATGAGTATAGCATACTAAACAAACCTACGAAGTACAATGTTTTATATTGCTTGAACACCAAGCTAAAGAGGAGACGTTCAGTGGACTTATCGTTAATGTGTATCTCATAAATATTATATTTTTTCCTCTCATGTTGTTGTTCGTACACCAACATCCTCCGATGTGGGTCACTCTACTCTCCTCAAACTTGACGAAGACTTGGAATTCCTGTCCTCGGTAGTTCTTTCTTTTCTTTTTGTGTGGTTCAAGATTTGCAAGTTCATGAAATGAGGAAATTTGAGATCTGGCATGTCGTCCCCATTAGCGGGGAGCAAAGAGAAAATGCATTTAAAGTAAAGCTTTCAGAGATTTTTTTTATGGATTCCTTCTCTCCAAATAAAATTCTTCTAGTCTAAAGAAGTTTCTGTGCTCCCCACAAAATGCATGGGCCCAAAGTCATGGTACGGCGTCGTTCGCGCTACTAGTCAAAGGGAATCCTGACCCTGATCCTCCCCCACACGCACGCAATGCAAGTGGGTAGGGGAACTTTTGATCTATGGGTGTATATAGACACTCTATATGAAAAACTAATTTAGAAATTAAATAATATGTCAAAAACTTCTGAAAATATTTTTGAAATAAAATTGACATTCCATTGTACTCGTGAGGAAAATTTCACAAAAAGAAAAACCCAATTGACTTCTATTCCCAAAAACCAAACTTTCGGCCAAAATAGTGTGAATGGTGACCTATAAATGCAAATAAGTTTTGGTTTTATTCCGTAAAGTCAACGTTAGGTTTTTGTTCGCTAAAATTTATATACTTGTGCAACAGAAATTCAATTTTATTCGAGAAAAAACTTCTAAACTTTTTTATTCTCTTGTAATTGTTTTTCTCATATAGGGTGTATTTGTTAATGGTCACTATTGACAGATGCCCACATACCCATCCAGGTTCAGAGAACGCACTTTAATACCTGCAACGCCTCTGTTCTCACACCCCACCATGAGAGCATAAACTCCGGCGATACCCCATACTCTCAGTCTCGATATACTCTGCCACCGTGTCGGGGCGCCATGGCTGCCACTGATGCGGCGCAGGGAGATGAAATTCACTGTTTTGACCTTTTTTCCGTTAATTTAGTGCGATCTGATCTTGTCTGCAAAAGTTTTTTCGGATCTGACCCTTTTCCTACCGTCATTGTCTTTGGCGGTAGGGTAACACATCCTACCGCCAAGGACTTTGGCGGTAGGACTTAACTGTACCGTCAGCTCTGTATTTTGTAAAAAAGATCCTACCGCCATAGTCTATGGCGGTAGGATGTGTTACCCTACGGCCATAGGCTATGGCGGTAGAGTCTTTTTCGCAAAAAACACATTTTTTTTATTGCATACGTGCTCTTATTATAATTACATGCATGCCCCTACCACCAAAGACCATGGTGGTGGGTCCTTTTCACACAATACGGACGTGACGTTGTAAGTAAATCCTACCTCCTTTGGCGGTAGGATATGCTACCCTACCGCCAAAGACAATGACGGTAGGAAAAAATTCAGATCCGAAAAACTTTTGCATATAGGGTTAAATTGTGCTTAAGTTAAGGGAAATGGTCAAAACAGTGAATTTGTCCGCGCAGGGCTTCCGCTCGCTGGACGACGCGACGCTTGTGGCCTACATCCATGACACCTCGGCCCTGGACGCTAGCCTCAGCGGCCACGTCGACGGTGAGGTTATCTATGGCAACCTCAACTTCGTCTACATGTGACCTCCGACGCCGGCTCCGTCGTCGTCAAGCAGGCCCATCCTTCCCCATCCCATCTCCCCCCGACCGAACCTGACTGACGCGTTCTGGGTCAGATTAGGCAGTACCGTACATCCGCTGCATTGGGGACTCGTGGACGATGATGAGGGGGCGGTCCTACTTCAAGGCCTTGGCGCTGCGGGAGCAGGACCGCCTCTGCCCCGAAAAAAAAATGTCATTCATCGAGATGCGCTACATTGGGCCTCCCCACATCAGCCTTTGCAAGGGCCTCATCGCCGTTGCCGAGTACACACTCCTCGCCGAGCACATGGCCGACTACATGGCTAATACACTCTTCTTCACCTCCCTCCTCTACAACTCCACCACGAAGCGTAAGAAACAAGGTCCTTATACGGCTGAATTCTTCTGGGTGTAAAAGGGGAATAGTGTGAATCTGATGACAAACTTCACGGTCTCAATGAACTTTCCCTTTGGCAAGGAGACCTATGTTTGATCTATGTGATTGTAGATCTTAGCTTCAAAAACAAAACCATGTTTCATCTTCAGGTAAAAAGTCCTTTGACTAATGTCCGCTCTCTGTCTTCAACATGCAGTTTGTCTAGGACATAAGGCCTTGCATAGCAGGGGATGCACTAATCGGGTTTAGAAAAAATACAAATTACACGTTAAAACAAAAATCTTGACACATGTTTAATTGAAAAGGGAAATATGTGCAGTAAGGGCACTCGGGGAATTACCGTATAATATTCGTAGTCCTCTTTAAGCGTAACCGACAAGTACCTATCGTCCTGTATATGAGGAAACTGATCGCACATACCCCCATTGTCGGAACAGTAGGGTCACTCAGGGATCTCATCATGCGCATCCTCACTCATTTCCTGTGTTCATAGATGGATGATTAAAAATCAACAGAAAAAAATAGTAGAGTACGTGCGATCACACATTACCAACACTGCGTTTGCCGCCTCAGCGAGGTTGCGCCATTGTATCTTGACCATGTTGGGTTTTCATTCAGCAGGCGCCCACTATCAAAAATTGAAGACAATATAAATCACAAACATAAAAATTATGTACATAAGCATCGATCATAGCAAATTCATTGAAAGCAATTATATAACAAGATATATCATCGATCGATGTGTTGTACGAAAAAATCGGCATGACCTTTGTTAGTAATTCAACATATTGATTGCTAGAAATTCGGTGAAACGGAACTTAATCAACGTTTCCCAAAACATTGGCACTCCTTATGTACACCTGCATCATGAATAACTAGTACATACTTTTGGTTCTACATGTGCACTATCTAATAATTAGTATTAAGTTTTTCTATTATAAATAATATGCTACGCCCTACATATGTACATCTTCAATTTACATCTACAACAAACTATATTGATGGCTAAAAAATGTACATCTAGTACTAACATCTTTTAGTACAAAGAAACAACAATCTATGTACACAATACAAGAGAAAGACGTGGTTTACCGGGGCGGACGGAGAAGATGGGGAGGGTTGAGGACGATGCTAGCGGACGTTGAGGGCGGCTGTGATGCGGCGGACGTTGGAGTCAGCGGACGGCGAGGGCGACGCTGACGGTGGGGACGTTCGAGGCTGCGGCGGACGGCAATGGCGTTGGATGCAGCGGCGGCGGGCGGTGAAGGCAATGGGGATGAGGAGTACAAGGGGGCGGAGCCGACTTGGTACGTGCTAGAGGGCGAGCACGACGATGGCAACGTCCAAGACCGGCACGACGATGGCAACGACCGCGACGGACGAGAGAGATGGGGTGAAAAATATGTGGATAAATTAGAGATGTGGACGGTTGCGCGCGTGCGGTTCACAAACACTAAACTATCGCTTACGAACAGTGACGAGCAAGGCGGCACACCCTACAAGTTTTCGGAAATTTTTTAACACACTTCGCACGGGTTGCCAAAAGATTAGTGTGGCGGGCGGCAACGTGTAACCGCCACAGCTATCTGACGAAGCAGTGGCGGGCTGCAGGTCCGTCCTGCCAGCGAGGGTCTTCAACCAGCGGGGTCTTTGTAGCCAATTCACCTGTGGTGGGTGTGCCGCCACTTCTGCTGAAAGAGCAGTGGCGGGTGCTTTTTATTACACTCCAGTGCTACTTCTCCATAGTAGCAGTGGCGGGTGTCACTGTGCGCCCGCCACTCATTAGCTAGGGTTCACCTATAAGCCATTTCCCAGTAGTTTGTCAAACTTTTTTCACAAATTATAAATAGAATAATTGGTATTGGATTAATACTGTTTTTCACAAATTATAAATAGAATAATTGGTATTGGATTAATACTGATAGACCTACCAAAGGTTTTATGGCTGGAACTTGAAGTCTGATTCGGGTTCTATACATGCATTTCATCGCACATAGCCACATGCATTTCTGGCTACGTCACAGCTAACACCAGTCACATATGACAATCCTTATCTTTTGGCTGTAGTTTATATTTGTGCTTCTTCAATGACCATTGACCACCCAAAGAACAAACTATGTGAATGCTAAACTCACACTTCTAGAATGACACCCCCATCCTCTCTCTATATATGCATGCTTTGAGAAACTTTCCTGTAGATTGACAGATATAGTACTCATCAGTGTGTAATACCAGGCTTATATTGATCTCCCTCTTTTGCTCAATGTACTTGTAAGCTTTGAAATGTTGGAGGAAAACAAAGAAAACGAAGGAATCACTGCCATTCCTTGCTTCATTAGTGGGGCCATCTAACTTGTTTGTTGTGATGAATCACCTCAGCCTTTCTCTCGGATAGCTACGATTGTCTCTCTGCGGGAAGACAAGTACAGCAAACTAAAGAACTCTACGAAGTACAACGTTTTGCATTCCCTAGATACCAAGCTATCAGGTGGATCTTCAAAGTGGTTATTGTTATTGCGTATCTCGTGAAGCTTCAATCTTTTCCTCCTGTTCTGTTGTTCATAAACCAACACCCTCCAATGGCTGTCATCCCATTGTTCTTAAGTCTTAACACATGGTGAAGCAATGTGATTCCTGTCCTAATATTTTTTTTTTCTTTTTCTTTTACGTGGCTCAAGAATTGTAAATCAGCCAAAATGATGAAACTTGAGATCCCGCGTGTTTTGTCCATTGGAGGGGAGCAATGCGAAATACTTCCTCCTTTTCTTTTTAGTTTGCATATAAGATTTGGTCAAAGTCAAACTTTATAAAGTTTGACTAACTTTATAGAAAAAAATATCAACATCTACAATACAAAAGTTATATGTTATGAAAATTAATATCATCATAAAATATAAAGTGTGAATGTTAATATCTTTTTCTACAAAGCTAGTCAAACTTTACAAAGTTTGACTTTGACCAAATCTTATGTGCGAACTAAAAAGAAACCGAGGGAGTACATTTAAACTAAAACTTCCAGAGAAAAATAAATGTATGGTTTCCTTTCCTTCAAATAAAGTTCAACTGAGAAGTTTTTATGCTCACCGTAAAATGCATGGGCCCAGAGTCACGGTGTGGTTGCTCTCATATCTCTCCTAGTCAATGGTAATCACGTCTCAAAAAAAGAGTCAATGGGAATCATGTTCCCAATCCTCTCGCACGCAACCGTGGTCTCTAATGCGCAGATACCGGTCCAGGTTCAGACAACACAGTACTAATATTAATATCGGCAACGTCCCTGTTCTCGCACACCCTCCACGACAACAGAGAACATAAACCCCGGGCCCTCCGATGATTTCCCCCTCCCTCAGTCTCGATTCCCGAGGAGGCACAGGGTTTCCGCTCCTTCTTGTGTTGCATCGCCGGCGCCTCTCTATGAGATTTTGATGACCGTCCCTCTTTGAAAACATGATAAGACATTCTAAAGGGATAGCTTTGGTCTTGTATGACTTTGCTCTTTGTCATTTTTTTTATGTTGGCTGTATGCATCCTACCTATGCAGAGGTCGGGTGTGTGCTTATTGTGTTTGTATCCTCTTGATGCTTCATATCGAGTCAGTAAAATCCACCGTTTATTAAAAAAGGTAGTGTATAAGATACTTGGGGATGGCAGGGGATTTCAGGATTTTATTGCCTACCAAGCGATTGGGCAGATGACTTGCATGGTTATTGTTGTGTACCCTCGGAAGATAAATTTTGTATTTGGAGGGTATCATCGTTAAGCCGACACGCTCCTGTCTACCGTGCCCTGCACCAATCATCCTTAAACCGATGAAGCAATATAATTGCCATTGAGGAAATTATCCATGAAGAATTTGTGTTCATTTGCGAGGTTCTTCAGTTAAGATTTAGGAACTAGAGAAAATAAGGAGATTTGAGATTCTATGTGCTTTCTTCATTTGGGGAAAAAAGAAAAGATAAATATTTCACAAAGTATATGGAGTTCCTCCAGAAAAAGTCTACTACTCTCTCAGGTCCAAATTACTTGACGTAGCTTTAGTACAACATTACTTGACGTAGCTTTAATACAACTGGTACTACTTGATACTAGTTGTACTAAAACTACGTCAAGTAATTTGGATCGGAGGGAGTATGAAATTTTTATGCTCACTAGTGCACCGGGGACCCGGAGTCACTGCAAGGTTGCTCTCTAGCTTCCATGGTCAAGGGAGCACATGGAGTATATACTAAGTACCAGTATAGAGTATCTGGAGCAAAAGGCCGGCCGAAACACCCTTCAACCATATACAAGTGTGGGCGAGAGCATGCATGACATCGTGCCTGAATCATGCTGTCGCGACCGAGGAAGTTGACACTTGTCCTGCCCGGAGCTTGCTTTCATGCCGCTTTTCTCTGAAGAAAAATGACACCTTGACGCCGTTCGTGCATATGTTTCTAGCCGGCCATTTTCGTGCTGGTTTACGGCCGCAAGCAACGACGCGCGCGTACGAAGATTAAAATTCCCGATTGAAAGGACCAGCATGTAGTTCAGGTCCCACCTTATCACTAGCTCGCAGTCCTCGTAGACTTGTTCAAAACCACGATAATTTGTCGATCCAATGAAATAAAATCACGGACAAAAGCTGAACCACCTCGAATGGACAGGAGTGCACCCGAACTGTACGAGGAAAACAAAGCCTACGCATTGATCAAGTATTTGGTGAGGCCGTCCAGCTTTATGTTTTGGTTCATGCCATCTTAGAGCAACTCCAACGAGGCGATCCAAACAGACGGCGCATTTGTTCGCGTTTTGTCCGTTTGGATCGGCCACCCGCCCGGCGTCCGCCTTGTTTTAGATTTGGGTCGGCAGTGCGCCTATCGCGCCGACCCATTTCATGTCCGCATATAATTTATTTTAAAGGTCTGCGGCCATTGATCATGCCAGCTTCAAAATAACATCACACAGTTCATGTTGACGCACTCGTCAGCGGCCGGCACACATGCCAGCACACAAAAATGGGTGAGACTTGAGTTCGACCACGCTATCGCGGCCCCGTGGTCATGCCAGCACACCTGCCGGCATACAAAAGAAAAATGGCACTCGTTGTCGAACTTAAGCATGTCAGCCTGCATCTTCTCGAACCACGGGCTCTTCCTTGGCGACTCGGTGTTGAGATTCACCTTCATGATCTCCACTCCGGTCATCATGCTTGAGAGAGCAACTTCTTTGGCCTTGGTCTTGAGGTTGGCGGCCTTGATCTCTAGCATCTTGGCTTGCTTCGACGCCGCATCCCACTTGTCCTCCTTCTTGGAGTTGGTCTTTCCCTCGGCCATGCCTTCTCGCCGTCCCCAATCTCCTTCACGGCTTGCTTCCAACCACGCGACTTGAGCTTCTCCTCATCTTTGATGACCCTAAAGCAATGGGAGAGGTTGAAGCACTTGCCATTCTGTTGGACCTTGAATGCCTTCAAAGCTTGAAATGCCTACAAATATATTTCATGCAAGCATATTGGCCATTGGTATACAAATGAACATCAAAGCATAAACGGAATGACACAAAAAAGGGCGGCTTGCTAGCATACCATGTCTTGCATGCCGATGCCACTCACGGGGCAGGCCTTCACGCTCTTAAGAGTGGCACAAAACTTGTTGCACTCTTGTTGGATCAGCCCCATCGCTTCGAAATGGACACCCATCCACGCGTGCTTACTATTTGGTACGGCGGGAACTTCTTGCGCTCATGGAACTCACGGTGGAC
Organism: Secale cereale; assembly: GCA_902687465.1. Lineage (NCBI taxonomy): Eukaryota > Viridiplantae > Streptophyta > Magnoliopsida > Poales > Poaceae > Secale > Secale cereale. The sequence continues at coordinate 903,266,226 of LR738710.1, read as the reverse complement.
ACGAACCCAAAAAGTGGAATACTTTTGTTCGATGCCCGTCTTGGGGTCTTGCCCAATGTATCTCCAACACTCACAAAAAAGCTTGTCATCGGCCGCCGTGTATGCCTTGGTCCGCTTGGTCTTCTGCTACAGCTTGGGTGGCGAGCTCATCCTCGAACAAAGACCCCCCTTCGATGTCAAGCTCGTCCTCTTCCTCTTGCCCGTAGTCCTCCGGAAAATCGTGGTCAAGTGGGAAGCCGTCCAGGTCCAGGCCGACCTGATCATGCATGAAGGCACGCTGATCTTCATCAAAGGTGGATGGCGTGAACGCCCCTGGTCCGTCCTGGCTTTGTGTCTCCATGGGATCGTAGCCAGCCCCGGCGGCGCCCGGTGCACCACCCTCGAAGATGATGTTCTGCATGTAGTCGTCCTCGTCGGAGGACGACATTCCGTCGAACAGGTTGCGCGCGCCCAGTAGCACGCCGGCTGGCATGTGCCGCGCGCGTTTCCTCGCGCCTCCGGATGACGAGCCACCGGCCACCGATGTGGCGTTGAGGTCGATGGGCGGGGGCGCTGGCGTGGAAGGCGCCACCACGCTCACCTCGGGCGAGCACTCCCCAGAGAGGCGGTAGGCCTGCGGATAGACATGGAAGCTGGGAATCGGGGTGCAAGCCGACGCGCAGGGCGAGCCAGGTAGCACCATCCGAGGGAACGCGGATGATCCAGTTCTGGACGCGGCCACGACGGCGTTGACGAGGCCGTGGTAGCTAGGGTTTAACCCTACCATATATAGCGCCTTCCTCGTTGTTGCCGCGACGCGGGCGTTAGTGACCTCCTGCAGCGCGACGGTGGTGACGGTGGCCGCCGCGATTGCTTCATCCCTCGCGTCTGCCACGTGCCTCCGGCCCTTCCTCTTGGCCGATTCCCTTGCCCGCTGTTCGGCGTCAACGTCTTCTTCGGCTTTGGTGCGGCGGCGGTCTTGCC
>LR738710.1:903240117-903264241 GCA_902687465.1 Secale cereale | reverse complement strand
CCCCCCCCCATCCTCTCGCTCTATATATGTATGCTTTGAGTAACTTGCCTGTAGATTGAGAGAGTTAGTGCTCATCATTGTATTACATTCATCTCTTTCTTTTGCTCAATGTATTGTGAGTTTTGAAATGTTGGAGGGAAACAAAGAAAAAGAAGGAATCATCCGCTCACCCTCCTTCATTACTGTTGACATCCAACTTGTTATTTGTGTTGCATCACCGACGTCTTTCAATGAGATTGCGACGATTGTCTCTCCGCGGGGAGATGAGTATAGCATACTAAATAGTCCAACGAACTAGAGCATTTTGCATTGCCTGGATGCAAAGCTATTGGACAAATCTTCAGTGCAGCTATTGTTATTGTGTATCTTGTGAAGATTCGCCCAATTTTTCCGGTTCTGTCGTTCTTAACCCAACACCCTCCAAACAGCTTCGTTATGCACTCCTCAAAGTTATTGAAGCAATGGAATTCCTGCCCTCGATAGTTTTTTCGTTTCTTTTTTGTGTGGCTCAAGGTTTGTAAACTAGTGAAAGCAAGGTAATTTAGGACGCACATGTTCAATCCATTGGAGCAGAGCAAAGAGAAGATACATCTGGGCCAAAACTTTCAGAGAAAAATGTGTGGTTGCTTTCCTCCAAATAAAATCCTACCAAGTTTATATGTTCTTCATCACAAAATGTATGGGCCATAGTCATGGCCCATGGCGGAGGGCTCCGGTGGGCAGGGTATGGCGCCCACCATACCTTGATTTTTGGCAAGAAAAAAATTACACCTATGTATCTATCGCTTTTGTACTGCCCGGACATCGGCTGGAGCCTCGACCGCAGCCAGATGGGGCTCTGCATCGAGTGCCCACTAGAATACCTAAAAGAAGAAAGAAACGAACGCCCACACACAGACCGACGCGACAAACTCCACCCACCCAGACGCGACCAAACCTAGCGTGGCGGCGGCTGGCCAGGTCGCGAGGACCAGGCGGGCGCGACGACGGGGTTGCCGACAGCGGCATCGGGCTGGGGGCTTGGAGGGCTCCTGCACAGCGGTGCCTGCAGCGGCGGCTCCAAAATGAGTTTGATCATCGTTTTAATGAGGTATCTTTAGAGCTGCTCCAGAACTTCTCTTGTCTTGAGCCAAGAAACTCATTTTCTAGGTTCAACCTGAATAAGCTTGCTAGGCTCACAGAGATTTATCATGATGACTTCTCTGACTATGAACGTGAACATATAGAAGATAACCTTGATCTATTCATTATCCATATGAGAAGAATTGAAGACTTTAGAGCTTGTCATGATATTGCAAGCCTAGCTAAAATGATGGTTGAACTTGAAAGGCATGTCATGTTTCCTACTGTTTATCGCCTCATTGAATTGGCATTGCTACTACCGGTAGCGACAGCAACTGTTGAAAGGGCCTTCTCATCAATGAAAATCATCAATACTGAGTTGCGCAGCAAGATGACCGATGGTTGGCTTAATGACTTGATGGTTTGTTATATTGAGCGAGAGATCTTCAAAAGTATCGACCTTGGTAAAATTAAGCAAGATTTCCAGAATGAGCGTAGGGCATTACCATTGCCCGGGTCTTCTAGACGCCATTGAAAATTTCATTATCGGTATGTTTTAGGTTGTTTTCCTATTGAAACATGCCTACATTTTCAGTGTATTTGGTTTTTGGTTGTAATGTGTATTGACTCTCACTAGTAGATAAAGGGTCATCAGACCCGGTTCATTTGGGCCTTTAGCCCCGGTTCCTGAACCGGGACAAGAGTGTCGGTACTAATGCTTTGACCCTTTAGTCCCGGTTCAATCCAGAACCGGGGCAGATGGGTGTCCACGTGGCCTGTGCGCCGAGCCCAGACAGGAGGGGCTTTGGTCCCGGTTGATGGTACCAACAGGGACCAAAAGGCATCCACGCGTCAGCATTTCTGTGGCTGTGGTTTTTGTTTTTTTTTTGAAAAGGGAGGGGGGGTTGGAGGTTTTGGGGGGTTAATTTAGGTGTTTCATATTGTGTTAGCTAGCTAATTAATAGAGAGAAGTGTCCTCTCTTATGTCCGTGCTTGGTCGACGCTACGTACTACACATACGTATAGAGAGGACTAGACACGCTAGCTAGCTAGCTAGCTAGTAAAGCAAACGAAGGAAACAGAAGATCGTATAATCAACATATATATATATGCATACAGAGAGAAGTAATATCGACCACCTCTCCTTCTCCGAGAGATTGGTCGAACAACAAGTTCTCGTATATCTATCCGATACTACCGGGTACATATATACAATAATTATCTCTTACAAATATAATCTCCTATAGGATGGACGCATGGTCCACATAGTATTCTCCGTCTGGCGCGATCACGTGTTCAAGGAAGAATGCCGCCAATTCCTCTTGAATTGCTCGCAGACGATCTGGTGTTAGGAGTTCATCCCGCATCCGAAACATCTACTTTGAAGTAGGGGATCAATACATGAAATGATGCTATAAATTTGTGAATATTATTGATTGCTTAGGCACTTCAAATTGTGCTTCAGAGTAGCCCCGCTCACAGGTCGTGTGGGGGATGGACTCGCAAATGTAGTATCCACAGTAATCATTCTCGGGTTCCTGCCACAACCACTTTACAAGAAATAGAGGTCAATCAAACTGATAAGCAAGAATGCCAAATTGGTATTGATGAAACTAGCGCTTGAATCAAGATATAGGAGATGCGCGCGCGGAACATGCTACTATATAGTACTTACTTTCGGGTATCTAAATTCTAGCTTCTTCGGCAGTCCCGGAGCTTTTTTGGTGAATTTTCTCCAAACCCTGCCAGACAAAGAAAACAATTACTTGATATCAGAAATGAAGTTGCTGATATATATGCATGGTGGATAATATTGATCGATTTAACTTACCTGACGAGCATTTGAGTCTTGTCCGCATACTCCTCGGGATCTTTACGTTTAGAGTCCAAGACAGTTACTACTCCCTTCTCAAGTTTAATCTCTAAGAGAATATAGTGGAAGCTGCGCACGCATGCATGAACTCATCAATTACATCACTATAACCTTGACTGATATATAAGGGAAACCAAATATGCACAAGACAGTAACACTCACTTGAAGTTGTAAGGAAAGAGTATTATATCTTTGTTTTCATTTACCACCAACGATCGTAGCAAGTTGGTCTCGGTATCGTCGGGACGCAATTTAACCTCGGTTGCATCTATGAGGTATGTGTTAATGAACCCAATATGACCTACTTGTCTTTTCTTCAATTCGACGATCTTCAATCTGCATAATATAGTGAGGATAATTATAAATACATGCAATGAAGATCAGCTATATAGAGAGACTTAATGACAGAAGTAGTACTACTTACAGACAGTAGCAGGTGACCGTTGTTTTATCGAGGGCCAATTGATTGAAAAACTGATAGAACTCCTCAAATGGAACAGGCAACAGTTCAATTCCAACGAGGTCATGCTCTGGTTTAACTCTCAAATACAAGCTATCCCTCCCCCCAGACTCTCTGCAGATTTTCAAGTACCAATCATGCAATCTTCGCATATTCGTTGATAGAGATCTTTCATTTTTGACGAGAGGCTTCCCGTACTCGTATCTTTGTATCTGCACCTCCAGGAAATCATAATGTACATCATCGGACAGGTAATCTCCAAGATTGGTATAACCGGGCACCATCCTCGGATCATTAGCGACCATGTCGCTAGACACCTTGAGCGGGGGGCACGATTGGTCCGCTTGTTCGCCGAGCTGGGCAATTTGTCTCCCAGCTCGTCCTTCTGCTAACCTTTGATCACTTTTAGTACTTCCCGACCGCTTCGCTTCTTGAAATGACTTTTGAATCATGCGGTCATAGTTGTCCTTCGGCTTACTTTTCGCTGGTTGCTTCAGGGCAGAAAGAGTGCGCTTTGCTTTCACCGCATCTATCTTCTCCTCCGGAGGTGGATGTCTCTGTGCTTTCAACCCTTTAAGCCAGTCCTTAACTTCGCCTTGAGCTATCTTCGTGTTTTCCTCGTCGGACCTCTCATATGGTAACTTCTCTAGAGGCGTGAGAGAAGGACCGAATCTGCATCGCCTCCCGCCTCTGGCTGTACTGCTAGACGTCGCCAGACCAGACGAAGCGGCTGTCTTTTTTCCTTGCTTACGCGCCGGAGCAGGAGCAGCCGGAGCGGCGGCAGGTCTCTTCCGCCCTTGCTGACTAGGCGGAGAAGGAGGAGCAGGTTGGCTGCTCGGGCGCGCCGGCGGCGAAGGAGGCGGAGTGCCGCCACGCGCCGGCGGCGAAGGAGGCGGAGTGCCACCACGCGCCGAAGAAGGAGCCGGAGTGCCCTGATCGTCACTCGCCGGAGGAGGAGGCGGTGGAGGAGGCGGTGGAGGAGGCGGAGTGCCCTGACTCGCCGGAGGAGGAGGAGGAGGCGGAGGCGTCCAGTTGAGAATGTTGATGAGGTCCTTCCGCCATAGGCTTGGAGTCTTCAGTGAAGAACCCAGCCGAGTCTCCCCTTCACCGGTAGGGTGGTCAAGCTGGAGCTCCTCAAATCCCTCCGTTATTTCAACCACTATCACCCTAGCATATCCTTCTGGAATGGGCCGGCAGTGAAAAGTGTCGCCGGGTCCAGAAGGATAAACAGAGCCAGCAGCCGCCTTGACCTTCAGATTCATCCACTGCGCCATAAGGTGGCAATTTTGTGCCTACGTGATAGCATCCACAGGATACCTGGCAGTAGCCGTCAAGACAGGCTCCGGCTGAAGCAGCTCGGTGGAAGCCACGCTGCTTCTCCGCTGAGATGGCGGGGTAGCTTCGGGGGAAGCTTCGGCAATTCTTTTGTCCCGATTTGCTTCCCGTTCCTCTATCGCTCGTATTCTGGCCCGCAGCGCCTGCAGTTCGGTCTGCTCCATTTTCTTCCTCCTCTCGTGGCTTTTGTAGCCGCCTGCGTCCGGAAACCCAGCACGCCACGGAAGGGAGCCTGGCGTGCCTCGTGTCTGTCCAGGGTGCTCAGGATTCCCAAGGGCCATTGTCAGCTCGTCGTTCTCTCTGTCGGGGAAGAACGTCCCTTCATGCGCTGCTTTAATATACTGCCGCATCTTCCTGAGTGGTGTTTCCAATTGCTTGTCCGTCCAAATGCACCACCCTGATACAGGGTCCAAGGTTCCGCCAGCCCCGAAGAACCAAGTCCGGCAACGGTCTGGCCATTGCATTGTCTCTGGTTCGATCCCTTTCTCAAGCAGATCATTCTCAGCCTTGGCCCACTTAGGCCGGGCTCTGAGGTAGCCACCTGACCCCGTGCGATGGTGATGCTTCTTCTTCACAGCATTTATCCGGTTTGTCTCCGACATCTTCTGACTCTTTTCCGATGTCTTATGGGCCACAAATGCGGGCCAGTCATCTTTGATCTTCTCATATATGCCCACGAATTCTGGAGTCTTTTTATCTTTGACAAACGTATTCAGTTTTTTCTTCCATGCCCTGAATTGGTCTGCCATCTTCGAAAGTGCAGCAGACTTGATTAACTCCTCTTTAACTGGCTTCGCCGGATCATCCTCTCGCGGTAGGATGAAATTTGACTTCAGCTCAGTCCAAAGATCTTCTTTCTGCATATTAGTGACATAAGTCACCTGAGCGTCATTTGCAGCCGGCTTTAACCATTGATGGATGCTGATCGGGATCTTGTCCCTAACCAGAACCCCGCACTGATTAACAAATGTGTTCTTTGTCCGGATGGGGTCAATCGGCTCGCAGGAGCGCGAGATTTCTGAGATCTCAAACTTTTCATCCGGTCTCAACTTTTTCTTCGCACCTCGTCTCTTTACCGAAGATTTGCTCGATCCGGAGGGCTAGAAAAAGGAACAAAGACGAGAGTTAATGAATGCATCAATTAACTAGTCAGCACAGGCTTAACTAACATATATACCTCCTGGCCGGACTCGGTTCGGTCACCGGAGCTAGCATCACGGTCTCCTTCTTGCACCGGCATTGGGTCACCGGAGCCGTCCTCACAGTCTACTTCTTCCATGTGCATTGGGTCACCGGATCCATCAATATCATAGCCTAGATCTTCCAGCTGCAGCTCTCTTTCGACCTGCTCATCGGTGTCGTTGAGAAACGACAAGACGGCATTTTGTCCGTCTGCGATTATGTCCATCAACATCGCTTCTTGTGCTAGGTCTCGGGTGTTGTCGTCCATAGTTTCTACAAATATTTACAACATGCCAATTATTATTCAAACATGACAGATGGATATATTAATGGCACCTTTCTGATAAGTATATGTGAATGACATATTGTCGATCGGAAATGATGTAGAATTTTCTAGAAAGCATAAAGGAGTGTTTGAAAGGAGTTTTTCAAAGAAAGACCTTGGTGAAGCTGCTTACATATTGGGCATCAAGATCTATAGAGATAGATCAAAACGCTTGATAAGACTTTCGATGAGTACATACCTTGATAAGATTTTGAAGTAGTTCAAAATGGATCAGTCAAAGAAGGAGTTCTTACCTGACTTGTAAGGTGTGAAGTTGAGTAAGACTCAAAACCAGACCACGGCAGAAAAATATAGAGAGAATGAAAGTCATTCCCTATGCCTCAGCCATAGGTTCTATAGAGTATGCCATGCTGTGTACCAAACATGTTGTGTACCTTGCCATGAGTTTTTCAAGGAGGTACAATAGTGATCCAGGAGTAGATCATTGTACAGCGGTCAAAATTATCCTTAATAACTGGATGACTAAGGAAATGTTTCTCGATTATGGAAGTGATAAAGAGTTCGTCGTAAAGGGTTACGCCGATGCAAGCTTTGACACTAAATCCAGATGACTCTAAGTATCAATCTGGATGCGTATTGAAAGTGGGAGCAATTAGCTAGAGTAGCTCTATGCAGAGCATTGTAGACATAGAAATTTGCGAAATACATACGGATCTGAATGTGACAGACCCGTTGACTAAACTTCTCTCACAAGCAAAACATGATCTCACCTTATTACTCTTGGGTGTTAATCACATAGCGATGTGAACTAGATTATTGACTCTAGGAAACCCTTTGGGTGTTGGTCACATGGTGATGTGAACTATGGGTGTTATTCACATAACGATGTGAACTATCGGTATTAAATCACATGGCGATGTGAGCTAGATTATTGACTCTAGTGCAAGTGGGAGACTGAAGGAAATATGCCCTAGAGGCAATAATAAAGTTGTTATTTATATTTCCTTATATCATGATAAATGTTTATTATTCATGCTAGAATTGTATTAACCGGAAACTTAGTACATGTGTGAATACATAGACAAAACAGAGTGTCCCTAGTATGCCTCTACTAGACTAGCTCATTGATCAAAGATGGTTATGTTTCCAAGCCATAGACATGAGTTGTCATTTGATCAACGGGATCACATCATTAGGAGAATGATGTGATGGACAAGACCCATCCGTTAGCATAGCACTATGATCGTTTAGTTTTACTGCTATTGCTTTCTTCATGACTTATACATGTTCCTATGACTATGAGATTATGCAACTCCCGGATACCGTAGGAACACCTTGTGTGCTATCAAACGTCACAACGTAACTGGGTGATCATAAAGATGCTCTACAGGTGTCTCCGAAAGTATTCGTGGTGTTGGCATAGATCAAGATTAGGATTTGTCACTCCGAGTGTCGGAGAGGTATCTCTGGACCCTCTCGGTAACACACATCACAATAAGCCTTGCAAGCAAAAGACTAATGAGTTAGTCACGAGATGATGTGTTACGGAACGAGTAAAGAGACTTGCCGGTAACGAGATTGAACTAGGTATAGAGATACCGACGATCGAATCTCGGGCAAGTAACATACCGATGACAAAAGGAACAACGTATGTTGTTATGCGGTTTGACCGATAAAGATCTTCGTAGAATATGTAGGAGCCAATATGAGCATCCAGGTTCCGCTATTGGTTATTGACCGGAGATGAGTCTCGGTCATGTCTACATAGTTCTCGAACCCGTAGGGTCCGCACGCTTAACGTTTGATGACGATCGGTATTATGAGTTTATGAGTTTTGATGTACCGAAGGAGTTTGGAGTCCCGGATGAGACCGGGGACATGACGAGGAGTCTCGAAATGGTCGAGACGTAAAGATCGATATATTGGATGACTATATTCGGACATCGGAAAGGTTCCGAGTGATTCGGGTATTTTTCGGAGTATATGGGCCTTATTGGGCCATACGGGAATAGAGGAGAAAGGCCAAAAGGAAGGAGGCGCGCGGCCCCCCTCTGGTCCGAATTGGACAAGGGGTGCAGCCCCCTTTTCCTTCTCCCTCTCCACCTCTTTCCTTCTCTCCTACTCCAGAAAGGAAAGGGGAATCCTACTAGGACTTGGGAGTCCTAGTAGGACTCCCCACACTTGGCGCGCCCCCTCTAGGGCCGGCCTCTCCCTTGCTCCTTTATATACGAGGGCAGGGGGCACCCTAGGACACACAAGTTGAATTGTTTTAGCCGTGTGCGGTGCGCCCCTCCACAGAAACACACCTCGGTCATACCGTTGCAGTGCTTAGGCGAAGCCCTGCGCCAGTAGATACATCATATCCGTCACCACGCCGTCGTGCTGACGAAACTCTCCCATGAAGCTCAACTGGATCAAGAGCTCGTGGGACGTCATCAAGCTGAACGTGTGCTGAACTCGGAGGTGCCGTACGTTCGGTACTTGATCGGTTGGATCGCGAAGAAGTTCGACTACATCAACCGCGTCACTAGACGCTTCCGCTCCCGGTCTACGAGGGTACGTAGACACACTCTTCCCTTCGTTGCTATGCATCTAGTAGATAGATCTTGCGTGATCGTAGGAAAATTCTGAAAATACTACGTTCCCCAACAGTTTCTCTCCCACATAAAGAATGCTGAGTTCCGACTCGTTATGGGAAACTAAAAAAAAGAAAACTAAAAGCAAGACACTCCAAGCATAGCACATAACACATGAAGTGATAAAAATATAGTGGAACGAAAGACGAACTGATAATGTTGATGGAGAAGGGGATGCATGGGGGCATCCCCAAGGTTAGACATTTGAGTCTCCTTGAATATTTCTTGAGGGTGCACGGGGGCATCCCCAAGCTTGAGCGCTTGACACTCCTGAATCTTTTTATCATCTTCCCTCGCAGACTTGAAAACTCCCTTCATACATAACTCATCATAATCTGATTAGCGAGGTTAGTACCCTTAATAAAATAATTGTTCCTTGCTGGAAATAAAGATATTCTTGAAGTTCTACTGTTTCTCAAGATTGTCAAAAGGTTTTTGCAAAGAAAAAGCAAGCTCTTGGTTTGCAAAATGAAGGAAAAGCAAAACAGGACAGAATCTGTGAAAAACAGAACAGCAGGTAGTAAATGATTTGTTCGGGGTACTTATGCAACTCAAATCAAAAAACTCAGAACAGAAGCACGAAAGACAATTATATAGAGAACGCTGTCGAAAAAATTCAGACAAAAAAGATGATCGGGTGATTTTATACGAATTTTTCTATCCAAGGACAGAATCTGTTTCCTGGACAGCACCTCACAACTTTTGAACTTTCTAGCAATCAGAGGCTATACTTGGCACAAAATTGAAAAACAAAGATACAATGATGATGCTACTGTAGTAAACAACATCAAGACACAACAAAAGCAAAATATAAAAATTTATTCATGTGGGCTGCCTCCCAAAAGCGCTTTCTTTTATGCCTTTAAGCTAGGCATAATGCATATAGGTCAAGTTGTATCAATTGAACCATCATCAAGATCATCAAAAAGCTCCTCAATAATACAACTAGTCTTAAGAGGACTCTCAAATAAAGGCCTCATAGAGATACTTCTAGGTAAAAGACCAAAAGGATAAAAGTCAAGGGAAGATTCATTTATAAATTTATCAAAGACAGGTGTTTCTTCCAAGGTCTTTACAGTTTCAACCTCTTTGGCAATAGATGGATTACTTTTAGAACGGGGAGCCTTTGGAACGTGAACGAACTTAGGCTCCCTCTTTGCCGGAGTTTCTACCTTTTTGGTTTTGATCGAGGAGAAGGTAGTTCCTAGGGTATCAAATATTTCCTCAATCTTGTCTATCCTAGAAGAGTCCAAGTCATGGAATTTGACGGTCTCCAAAATTTTGAAAATTTTATGCATGGAGCTATCAAGCCTATTCAAATTCCCTTGGATCTTACGATCCAACTCATTCATCGTATTAATGCTTGGCATCTCTAGCTCTATCTTTTCAAGTTTTTTCATAATGTGAGCTAGGGTGATGTCCTCTCGAATGCTAACAACAGGGAGATTCCCAACAAGATTTTCAATAATACTAAGGGACTCCCAAACTGGGGCCTCTAGGAAATTCCCATTGATAGCAGTATCTAGAATAAACCTATTCCAAGAAGTAATTCCAACATAAAAATTTCTAAGCAAGATAGTAGTAGGTTGCTTCTTGGTGGCTCTTTTTTGTGAATTATTAATTCTATACCAAGCATCTTTCAAACTTTCCCCACCTCCTTGTTTAAAGGTGAGAACTTCTGCCTCGTCAAAGACAAAAGGACCCGACATAATGACAACTAAAGAACGAGATAACTATTTTTGTGATTTTCGATAAAAAGATATTAAAGCAAAGCTGAAAGGTAAACTAACAAGACTAAAAAGCAAAGGTAAAAGATAGCATGCAACTCCCCTATCCTGAAGAGTGGAGTCCCCGGCAACGGCGCCAGAAAAACTCCTTGATGGGCCTCTAACCCCTCGTTGGTTACCCCAAGTGGAAGGTGTGAGATGCAGTGTTGTGGAAGTTTTTCCCTTAGCAAAGATGCCAAGGATCGAATCCCCAGAGACTCCTAGGTTCAACAAGTAGGTGTCAACTGCTAACGGCGCCAGATATTAGCAATCAACGTGGACCTGCACACAGATACAAATAACTTTGCTCCCAACGAGTACAGAGAGGTTGTCAATCCCTCCAGCCTTGTAGTTCACAAAGGATTAAACGCAAATGATAGTAGTGATAGATAATGTTTGCAATAGTAAGTAAAAGCGAAAAGTAAATAGCGGATGTGATCAATGATGGTAATATGGATCGGAGTCTCATGATGTTCACTAGTGATATCTCTCTCCCAAAAGACGATAAAACAGCTATGTGAGGTAAACGAATTACAGCTGGGCAATTGACAGGACCACGAACGCAAACCAATGCTGACTACATTGCAAGAAAGGTTGAGGTTCAAAGCATGGGCGGTACGCCAAAGTAAGTAGACCGAAATCCATCAATATCTACTACTAATCATCCACCTTGAGATATCTATCCAGAACATCTCGCTGGTATTAAGTTGCGAGTCCCACCCATAGTGTAAACTCAATGCAACAGACAACTGCATTAAAAGAACTTTGCGTAAAGTAAACAATCCTTGCACCCGCGGGCACAAGCACCGTTGTTTTCCCCCTTGTGGCAACAGCACATCCCCTAGACTCATGTTTCTGTCACTCAAGCTAGTCATCGAGGGGCATGAACCCACAATCGAGCATAACGTTCCCTCTTGGAGTCACTACCTATTACTTGGCCAAAGCAATAAATAACAACGAAGAACATGCAAGAATTACTTATGAACATAAATATAAAAGAGGTAGATCAAATATATTACTCAATCACAATCTGAACATAATCTCATAATCCATCGGATCCCAGCAAACTCATCATAGCAACAACATAAGGATTACATATGTGCCTCGATCATGTAGGGCAGCTCACGAGGACTAATTAGTGAAGCACAAGAACGGGAGGAGAACATCACATAGCTACTGGTCATGGACTCATGGTCCAAGGGAGACTACTCACAACTCATCCGGGAGTCGTCCATGGTGGTGGATAGGCTCCCGGTGGTGATCCTCCCCTCCGGCAGGGTGCCGGGAAGAGTTCTCCTGGTGCTCCCGATCTTGGAAGCGGCGGCGGCGGCGGAACAGAGATGAGATCGCGAAAAAGAGTTCCTGTCTCGAGGGTTTCGGGGAACGCTCTAAATATATGCCAAAGGGAGGCACCAGACGGGGCTCGAGGGGCCCAGGCGCCCCCCCGGCGCGGCCCGGGGGGGGGGGTGCCGCCAGGGCGCCTGGAGCCCTGGTGCCCCCCCCCCGGCTGTCCTTCGGACGCACGGTAGATTCTGGAATGCTGATTTTTTATATAATTTTTCTGGATTTTTCCTGGCAGTTCTCGTAATGTGAAAACCTGAAATACAAAAAGAGCCGAAAACAGAAACTGGCACTGGGGTGCACTGAGTTAATAGGTTAGTCCAAATATGATCAAAAGTGTATGGAAGTGTATGAATATCATAGCAATATCACCCAAAAGAGGCATGGAGCAAGCAGAAATTATAGATACGTTTTGGATGTATCAACGACAACACCCGAGACGAAGCACAAGAAGCGATGTTGATGGACATAATCACAGACGGACAAGATGCCGTCTTGTCGTTTCTCAATGACACCAATGAGCTGGTGGAAAGAGAGCTTGAAGATCTAGGCTATGATATTGATGGCTCCGGTGACCCAATGCACATGGAAGAAGTAGACCGTGAGGACGGCTCCGGTGACCCAATGCCGGTGCAAGAAGGAGACCGTGATGCTGGCTCCAGTGACCGAACCGAGTCCGGCCAGGAGGTATATATGTTAGTTAAGCCTGTGCTGACTAGTTAATTGATGCATTCATTAACTCTCGTCTTTGTTCCTTTTTCTAGCCCTCCGGATCGAGCAAATCTTCGGTAAAGAGACGAGGCGCGAAGAAAAAGTTGAGGCCGGATGAAAAGTTTGAGATCTCAGAAATCTCGTGCTCCGGCGAACCGATTGAACCCATCCGGACAAAGAACGCATTTGTTAATCAGTGCGGGGTTCTGGTTAGGGACAAGATCCCGATCAGCATCCATCAATGGTTAAAGCCGGCTGCAAAAGACGCTCAGGTGTCTTATGTCACTGATATGCAGAAAGAAGATCTTTGGACTGAGCTGAAGTCAAATTTCATCCTACCGCCAGAGGATGATCCGGCGAATCCAGTTAAAGAGGAATTAATCAAGTCTGCTGCTCTTACGAAGATGGCAGACCAATTCAGGGCATGGAAGAAAAAACTGAATAAGTTTGTCCGCGAAAAAGAGACTCCAGAATTCATGGGCATATATGAGAAGATCAAAGATGACTGGCCCGCATTTGTGGCCTATAAGACATCGGAAAAGAGTAAGAAGATGTCAGCGACAAACCAGATAAATGCTGCGAAGAAGAAGCATCACCATCGCACGGGGTCAGGTGGCTACCTCAGAGCCCGGCCTAAGTGGGCCAAGGCTGAGAATGATCTGCTTCAGAAAGGGATCGAACCAGAGACAATGCAATGGCCAGACCGTTGCCGGACTTGGTTCTTCGGGGTTGGCGGAACCTTGGACCCTGTATCAGGGAGGTGCATTTGGACGGACAAGCAATTGGAAATACCACTCAGGAAGCTTCGACACTATATCAAAGCAACGCATCAAGGGACGTTCTTCCCCGACAGAGAGAACGACGAGCTGACAATGGCCCTCGGGAATCCTGAGCACCCTGGACGGACACGAGGCACGCCAGGCTCACTTCCGTGGAGTGCTGGGTTTCCGGACGCAGGCGGCTACAAATGCCACGAGAGGAGGAAGAAAATACAGCAGACCGAACTGCAGGCGCTGCGGGCCAGAATACAAGCGATAGAGGAACGAGAAGCAAATCGGGACAAAAGAATTGCCGAAGCTTCCCCCGAAGCTACCCCGCCATCTCAGCGAAGAAGCAGCGTGGCTTCCACCGAGCTGCTTCAGCCGGAGCATGTCTTGACGGCTACTGCCAGGTATCCCGTGGATGCTATCACGGAGGTACAAAATTGCCACCTTATGACGCAGTGGATAAATATGAAGGTCAAGGCGGCTGCTGGCTCTGTTTATCCTACTGGACCCGGCGACACTTTTCACTGCCGGCCGATTCCAGAAGGATATGCTAGGGTGATGGTGGATGAAATTACGGAGGGATTTGAGGAGCTCCAGCTTGACCACCCTACCGGTGAAGGGGAGACTCGGCTGGGTTCTTCACGGAAGACTCCATGCCTATGGCGGAAGGACCTCATCAACATTCTCAACTGGACGCCTCCGCCTCCTCCTCCTCCTCCGGCGAGTCAGGGCACTCCGCCTCCTCCACCGCCTCCTCCTCCGGCGAGTGACGGAAAGGGCACTCCGGCTCCTTCTCCGGCGCGTGGCGGCACTCCGCCTCCTTCTCCGCCTGCGCCGGCGCGCCCGAGCAGCCAGCCTCCTCCTTCTCCACCTGCGCCGGCGCGCCCGAGCAGCCAGCCTGCTCCTTCTTCTCCGCCTAGTCAGCAAGGGCGGAAGAGACCTGCCGCCGCTCCGGCTGCTCCTGCTCCGGCGCGTAAGCAAGGAAAGAAGACAGCCGCTTCGTCTGGTCTGCCGACGTCTAGCAGTACAACCAGAGGCGGGAGGTAATGCAGATTCGGTCCTTCTCTCACGCCTCTAGAGAAGTTACCATACGAGTGGTCCGACGAGGAAAACACGAAGATCGCTCAAGGCGAAGTGAAGGACTGGCTTGAAGGGTTGAAAGCACAGAGACATCCACCTCCGGAGGAGAAGATAGATCCGGTGAAAGCAAAGCGCACTCTTGCTGCCCTGAAGAAACCAGCGAAAAGTAAGCTGAAGGACAACTATGACCGCATGATTGAAAAGTCATTTCACGAAGCAAAGCGGTCGGGAAGTACTAAAAGTGATCAAAGGTTAGCAGAAGGACGAGCTGGGAAATAAATTGCCCAGCTCGGCGAACAAGCGGACCAATCGTGCCCCCCGCTCAAGGTGTCTAGCGACATGGTCGCTAATGATCCGAGGATGGTGCCCGGTTATAGCAATCTTGGAGATTACCTGTCCGCCGATGTACATTATGATTTCTTGGAGGTGCAGATACAAAGATACGAGTACGGGAAGCCTCTCGTCAAAAATGAAAGATCTCTATCGACGAATATGCGAAGATTGCATGATTGGTACTTGAAAATCTGCAGAGAGTCTGGGGGGAGGGATAGTTTGTATGTGAGAGTTAAACCGGAGCATGACCTCATTGGAATTGAACTGTTGCCTATTCCATTTGAGGAGTTCTATTAGTTTTTCAATCAATTGGCCCTCGATAAAGCAACGGTCACCTGCTACTGTCTGTAAGTAGTACTACTTCTGTCATTAAGTCTCTCTATATAGCTCAGCTTGTTCATTGCATGTATTTATAATTATCCTCACTATATTATGCAGATTGAAGATCGTCGAATTGAAGAAAAGACAAGTCGGTGATATTGGGTTCATTAACACATACCTCATAGATGCAACCGAGGTTAAATGGCGTGCCTCAGATACCGAGACCAACTTGCTACGATCGTTGGTGGTAAATGAAAACAAAGATATAATACTCTTTCCTTACAACTTCAAGTGAGTGTTACTGTCTTGTGCATATTTGGTTTCCCTTATATATTAGTCAAGGTTATAGTAATGTAATTGATGAGTTCATGCATGCGTGCGCAGCTTCCACTATATTCTCTTAGAGATTAAGCTTGAGAAGGGAGTAGTAACTGTCTTGGACTCTAAACGTAAAGATCCCGAGGAGTATGCGGACATGACTCAAATGCTCGACTGGTAAGTTAAATCGATCAATATTATCCACCATGCATATCAGCAACTTTGTTCATTTCTGATATCAAGTAATTGTTTTCTTTGTCTGGTAGGGTTTGGAGAAAATTCACCAAAAAAGCTCCGGGACTGCCGAAGAAGCTAGAATTTAGACACCCGAAAGTAAGTACTATATAGTAGCATGTTCCGCGCATCTCCTATATCTTAATTCAAGCGCTAGTTTCATCAATACCATTTGGCATTCTTGCTTATAAGTTTGATTGACCTCTATTTCTTGTAAAGTGGTTGTGGCGGGAACCCGGGAATGATTTCTGTGGATACTACATTTGCGAGTCCATCCGCCACACGACCTGTGAGCGGGGCTACTCTGAAGCACAATTTGAAGTGCGTAAGAAATTAATAATATTCACAATTTTATTTCATTACCATCATTTGAAGTGCGTAAGCAATTAATTAATAATATTCATAATTTTATAGCATCATTTCATGTATTGACCCCTGATGGCTTCTCGCCCCTCGTTGGTTACCCCAAGTGGAAGGTTTTAGATGTAGCGTAGCAGCAAGTTTCCCTTGGCAAAGGTACCAAGGATCGAATCCCGTGAGACTCCGAGGGTCGACAAGAAGGTGTCAACGGCGCCAGAAACTTAGCGGTTGACAGGACCTGCACACAGATACAAATAACTTTGCTCCCAACGAGTACAGAGAGGTTGTCAATCCCTCCGGCCTTGTTGTTTACAAAGGAACAAACACAAGAGATAATAATGATAGGTATGACTGCAACTAGGAAATAAAGACAGGAAGTAAATAGCGGGTGTGATCAGTGGTGGTAATATGGACCGGGGTCCCATGATGTTCACTAGTGATGTCTCTCTCCCAAAAGACGATAAAACAGCTATGCGAGGTAAACAAATTATAGCTGGGCAATTGACAGGATTATGTGCGCAAACCAATGCTAACTATGCTGTAAAGAAAGGTAGAGGCTCAAAAGCATGGGCGGTACGCCAAGGCAAGTAGACCGAAATCCATCTGCATCTACTAATAATCATCCACCTTGAGATATCTATCCAGAACATCTCGCTGGTATTAAGTTGCGAATCCCACCCATAGTGTAAACTCAAAGCAACAGACAACTGCATTAAAAGAACTTTGCGTAAAGTAAACAATCCTTGCACCCGCAAGTACAAGCACCGTTGTTTTCCCCCTTGTGGCAACAGCACATCCCCTAGACTCATGTTTCTGTCACTCAAACTAGTCATCAAGGGGCATGAACCCACAATCAAGCATAACGTTCCCTCTTGGAGTTACTACCTACTACTCGGCCAAAGCAATAAACAGCAACGGAGAACATGCAAGAATTACTGAAGAACATAAATATAAAAGAGGTGAATCAAATATATTACTCACACACAATCTGAACATAATCTCATAATCCATCGGATCCCAGCAAACTCAGCAGAGCAACAGCATAAAGATTACATATGTGCCTCGATCATGTAGGGCAGCTCACGAGGTCTAAACCATGAAGAACAAAGAGGGGAGGAGAACATCACATAGCTATTGGTCATGGACCCATGGTCCAAGGTGGACTACTCACGGCTCATCCGGGAAGCGTCCATGGTGGTGGAGAAGCTTCCGGTGGTGGTTCTCCCCTCCGACAGGGTGCCGGGAAGAGTTCTCCTGATGCTCCCGATCTTGGAAGCGCGGCGGCGGCAGAACACAGGCGAGATCGCGAAAAAGGGTTCCGTCCTCCAGGGTTTCGGGACGCGAGGAATATATATGCGAAGGGGGGGTCACCAGAGGCGGGGAGGGGGCCCCAGGCGCCCCCCTGGCGCGGCCAAGGGTGGGGCCACGCCGGGTGGCCGCCTGGGCCACCCCTGGCTCCCCTCTGGCCCTGCTTTGGTTTTTCTCGAAGCTTCCTGTACGCTGATTTTTCCTGTATTTTTCCCGGAATTTTTGGAGCACTTCTAATATGGGGGAAAACTGAAATAGAAAAACAGCAGAAAACAAGAACTGGCACTGTGGTGCACTGAGTTAATAGGTTAGTCCAAATATGATCAAAAGTGTATGGAAGTGCATAAATATCATAGCAATATCACACAAAAGAGGCATGGAGCAAGCACAAATTATAGATACGTTTTGGACGTATCAACATCCCCAAGCTTAATTCCTGCTCGTCCTCGAGTAGGTAAATGATAACAAGCATAATTTCTGTGGTGACATGCTATCAACCATATAAGAACTTTTTAAGTAAAGCAATCAAGGCATGTAATTCAATTCAAGTCATAACAAGCAAGAGTCTATATTAGCATTGTAACAAGCAACATAAGAACATAAAGGTGCAAGAGCTCTCGCTGTCCGTGACTCGAATGTCTCCAAATGGTGTTTGCGTGCAAGAAAGGGGATAGGGATATACGAGAGAGTAAAACATGGTTTTTGTATTGTTGAGAACTTAATCTACTAAAGTTTCACACTTGGTCTTCTTTGGAATCTTATCTTGACTCATCCCCAGACCGTCAGCCAGGTACAAGTCAAAATGATCCACTCCCTTTCGATATTTTGAGCACTCATGCAATGGATGAGCGTAAGCAAGAAAGTCGACACTTAGCATGGCAAAAAGAGAAAAATGATGGAGGGGGAAGACAAAAAAGGTGTGAAAGGCTCACATCAATGAGGACAATCATAGGCGAGAGAAAGCCAAATGATAGATATGATGTGAGGAGTAGGGATTGCCATGCAACGGATGCACATATGAGCTAAGGTAAGCTCTCCAATGGAACTAGTGGGGGTGCATCCAACTTGCTTGCTGAAGAAGACCTAGAGCTCTTTTGAGGAGGCTCATCATTGGAATATACAAGCCAAGTTCTATAGTGTGAAGGTCCCCACATAGCTATATGCATAAATGATAATCTCTATGGAGTACAAGGTATAAGATGGAGTACGAGTGTGGATCTCTCAAAAGAAATAGTAGTGTGCCCCCTTCTCTCTTTTTATTTCTTTTTCTCTTTTTTCTATTTTTATTTTATTTTTTTGTGGCCTCAATGGCTCTTTCTTTTTAACTCTCATTTGTCCTCTTTGGGATCTTTTGATTTTGTCCTCTTTGGGATCTTTTCCTCACTTTAGGGGCAACACTCTATGTATTACAAGAAGTATAGAAGATCTTTCACACTTTACAAAAGTACTCAACATAAAGAAAATGAAACTATCATGATGTATGCAAATGTATGCCTCTGCCAGTGTAGCAGGATATGCAATGATACTAGCGCGTCATGTAGCAATGATTAGGGCAAGGCCCAACTAGCATGCGGCTCATCGATCAAGCAAAAGGCATGTATGACATAAAGATCAAGTCATGAGAAGATGGATGTTGCATGGCAATGTATCTCGGAAAGGCTATGTAAATGCCTTGATAGGTAGGTATGGTGGCTGTTTTGAGGAAGGATATAATGAGGCTTATGATGACAGAGTGTATCGTGCCAAGGATTTGGATGCTCCGGCGAAGTATGCGCCAACTCTCGAGGTGATAAAGGGCAATGCACGGTACCGAAGAGGCTAGAAAAATATGGCTAGGTGGAAGTGTCAACTTTCGAATACTCACATTAGTCCGAAGAACTCATGCACTTATTATTGGTAACTCTCAATCTAATTAGGAGGTTCACAAAGAGACAAGTACCCCGAGGAGGAGTGTATGGGGGTTTGGTTATCCTTGCGCATCCTCGACTCGTGGTACGTGAGTGTACTCTAATATTCGATCCCTCCAAAGATTAGTGATCAATTTAGTAGCTAAAGTTCTCAACTATTTTGTAGGTTTTCGAAAATAAACACGGATTGCCCAAAATACGACATCTATCACTAATAGGCTAAAGCTCTTGACACCAAAAGTTCAGACATTACTCATGGCAATACCTCAAAACTATTGCAAGTTACTACTAAATTTAAATAGCAACCTCAATTACCTACTTTAAGTTAAGACACACAACTCAGTGCAACAGGCAAACTCTCTTAACAAGGTAAACATGAAAACTCAAGAGAGTTCAGCAACCAACTAAACAAAAGCTCTTTAAAATGAAAAGCATGAAAACTAAGAGTTAAACATGACAGCAGCTATGGAAAGACAAAGGACACACACAGCAAAGATAAGCATGAAAATCCTATGTTGTGTTCTAGGTTGAAGTGGAGCGTGTTTCTCTCCCACACAAAGAAAGCTGGGCTCTAACTTGTTATGAACAGCAAGCAAAGCTAAAGAAAACTAAAAAGGAAACTAAGAGCGAGACGCTCCAAGCATAGCACATAACGCATGAAGTGATTAAAATATAGTGGAACGAAAGACGAACTGATAATTGTTGATGGAGAAGGGGATGCATGGGGGCATCCCCAAGCTTAGACTCATGAGTCTTCTTGAATATTTCTTGGGGGTGCACGGGGGCATCCCCAAGCTTTAGCGTTTAACCCTCCTAAATCTTCTTTTATCATCTTCCCTCGCACACTTGAAAACTCCCTTCATACATAACTCATCATAATCTGATTAGCGAGGTTAGTACCCATAATAAAATAACATTTCCCTACTGGAAATAAGGATAATCTTGAAGAGCTACTGTTTCTCAAGATTGCCAAAAGGTTTTTGCAAAGAAAAAGCAAGCTCAAGGTTTGCAAAACGAAGAAAAGGCAAAACAGGACAGAACCTGTGAAAAACAGACCAGTAGGTAGTAAATAATTTTTTCGGGGCACTTCTGCAACTCAAATCAAAAAACTTAGAACAGACGCCCGAAAGCCAATTGTATAGAGCACGCTGTCAAAAAAATTCAGATCAAAAATATGATCTGGTGATTTTATTCGAATTTTTCTGTCCAAGGACAGAATCTGTTTTCTGGACAGCACGTCACAACTTTTGAACTTTCTTGCAATCGGAGGCTAAACTTGGCACAAAGCTGAAAAGAAAAGATACAATGATGATGCTACTATAGTAACAAACATCAAGACACAACAAAAGCAAAATAAAACCTAATTCATTGTGGGCTGCCTCCCAAAAGCGCTTTCTTTTATGCCTTTAAGCTAGGCATGATGCAAAAAGATCAAGTTGTATCAATTGAACCATCATCAAGATCATCAAAAAGCTCTTCAATAGTACAACTAGTCTTAAGAGGACTTTCAAATAAAGGCCTAGTAAAGATACTTCTAGGGAGAAAACCAAAAGGTGGAAAGTCAATGGGAGATTCATTTATAAATTTATCAAAGAGAGGTATTTCTTCCAAAGTTTTCACAGTTTCAACCCCTTTGGCAATAGATGGATTACTTTTGGAACGAGGAGCCTTTGGAACGTAAACGAACTTACGTTCCTTCTTTGCCGGAGTTTCTACCTTTTTGGCTTTGATTGAGGAGAAAGTAGTTCCTAAAGTGTCAAAGATTTCCTCAATCTTGTCTATCCTAGAAGAATCCAAGTCATGGGATTTGATAGTCTCCAAAGTTTTGAGAATTTTATGCATGGAGCTATCAAGCCTATTCAAATTCCCTTGGATCTTACGGTCCAACTCATTTATCTTATTAATGCTTGGCATCTCTAGCTCTATCTTTTCAAGTTTTTTCATAATGTGAGCTAGGGTAATGTCCTCTTGAATGCTAACAACAGGGGGATTTCCAACAAGATTTTCCATAATACTAAGAGATTCCCAAACTGGGGCTTCTAGGAAATTTCCATTGATAGCAGAATCTAGAATAATCCTATTCCAAGAAGTAGTTCCAACATAAAAATTTCTAAGCAGGATAATAGTAGATTGCTTCTTGGTGGCTCTTTTTTTAGAATCATTAATTCTATACCAAGCATATTTTAGACTTTCACCTCCTCTTTGTTTAAAGGTGAGCACTTCTGCCTCACCAAAGGCAAAAGGACCAGACATAATGCCAACTAAATGCAAGATAACTATTTTTGTGATTTTTGATAAAGGACACTAAAGCAAAAACTGAAAGGTAAACTAACAAGACTAAAAAGCAAAGATAAAAGATAGCGTGCAACTCCCCTATCTTGAAGAGTGGAGTCCCCGGCAACGGCGCCAGAAACTTTGCTTGATGGCTTCTCGCCCCTCGTTGGTTACCCCAAGTGGAAGGTTTGAGATGTAGCGTAGCAGCAAGTTTCCCTTGGCAAAGGTACCAAGGATCAAATCCCGTGAGACTCCGAGGGTCGACAAGAAGGTGTCAACGGCGCCAGAAACTTAGCGGTTGACAGGACCTGCACACAGATACAAATAACTTTGCTCCCAACGAGTACAGAGAGGTTGTCAATCCCTCCGGCCTTGTTGTTTACAAAGGATCAAACACAAGAGATAATAATGATAGGTATGACTGCAACTAGGAAATAAAGACAGGAAGTAAATAGCGGGTGTGATCAGTGGTGGTAATATGGACCGGGGTCCCATGATGTTCACTAGTGATGTCTCTCTCCCAAAAGACGATAAAACAGCTATGCGAGGTAAACAAATTACAGCTGGGCAATTGACAGGATTATGTGCGCAAACCAATGCTAACTATGCTGTAAAGAAAGGTAGAGGCTCAAAAGCATGGGCGGTACGCCAAGGCAAGTAGACCGAAATCCATCTGCATCTACTACTAATCATCCACCTTGAGATATCTATCCAGAACATCTCGCTGGTATTAAGTTGCGAATCCACCCATAGTGTAAACTCAAAGCAACAGACAACTGCATTAAAAGAACTTTGCGTAAAGTAAACAATCCTTGCACCCGCAAGTACAAGCACCGTTGTTTTCCCCCTTGTGGCAACAGCACATCCCCTAGACTCATGTTTCTTTCACTCAAACTAGTCATCAAGGGGCATGAACCCACAATCAAGCATAACGTTCCGTCTTGGAGTTACTACCTACTACTCGGCCAAAGCAATAAACAGCAACGGAGAACATGCAAGAATTACTCAAGAACATAAATATAAAAGAGGTGAATCAAATATATTACTCACACACAATCTGAACATAATCTCATAATCCATCGGATCGTAGCAAACTCAGCAGAGCAACAGCATAAAGATTACATATGTGCCTCGATCATGTAGGGCAGCTCACGAGGTCTAAACCATGAAGAACAAAGAGGGGAGGAGAACATCACATAGCTACTGGTCATGGACCCATGGTCCAAGGTGGACTACTCACGGCTCATCCGGGAAGCGTCCATGGTGGTGGAGAAGCTTCCGGTGGTGGTTCTCCCCTCCGGCAGGGTACCGGGAAGAGTTCTCCTGATGCTCCCGATTTTGGAAGCGCGGCGGCGGTGGAACAAAGGCGAGATCGCGAAAAAGGGTTCCGTCCTCGAGGGTTTCGGGACGCGAGAAATATATATGCGAAGGGGGGTCACCAGAGGCGGAGAGGGGGCCCCAGGCGCCCCCCTGGCGCGGCCAGGGGTGGGGCCGCGCCGGGTGGCCGCCTGGGCCACCCCTGGCTCCCCTCTGGCCCTGCTTTGGTTTTTCTCGAAGCTTCCTGTACGCTGATTTTTCCTGTATTTTTCTCGGAATTTTTGGAGCACTTTTAATATGGGGGAAAACTGAAATAGAAAAACAGCAGAAAACAGGAACTGGCACTGTGGTGCACTGAGTTAATAGGTTAGTCCAAATATGATCAAAAGTGTATGGAAGTGCATAAATATCATAGCAATATCACACAAAAGAGGCATGGAGTAAGCAGAAATTATAGATACGTTTTTGATGTATCAACCCCCTTCTTCAAATTAGATGTTTCGGATGCGGGATGAACTCCTAGCACCAGATCGTCTGCAAGCAATTCAAGAGGAATTGGCGGCATTCTTCCTTGAACACGTGATCACGCCAGACGGAGAATACTATGTGGACCATGCGTCCATCGTATAGGAAATTATATTTGTAAGAGATAATTATTGTATATATGTATCCGGTAGTGTCGGATAGATATACGAGAACTTGTCGTTCGACCAATCTCTCGGAGAAGGAGAGGTGGTCGATATTACTTCTCTCTGTATGCATATATATGTTGATTACGATCTTCTGTTTCCTTCATTTGCTTACTAGCTAGCTAGCTAGCGTGTCTAGTCCTCTCTATACGTATGTGTAGTACGTAGCGTCGACCAAGCACGGACATAAGAGAGGACACTTCTCTCTATTAATTAGCTAGCTAACACAATATGAAACAACTAAATTAACCCCCCAAAACCTCCAACCCCCCTTCCCCTTTGAAAAAAAAAACAAAAACCACAGCCACAGAAATGCTGACGCGTGGATGCCTTTTGGTCCCGGTTGGTGCCACCAACCGGGACTAAAGGCCCTCCTGCCTGGGCTCCACGCACATGCCACGTGGAGACCCATCTGCCCTGGTTCTGGATTGAACCGGGACTAAAGGGCCAGGGCATTAGTACCGACACTTTAGTCCCGGTTCAAAAACCGGGGCTAAAGGCCCTAACGAACCGGGTCAGATGTCCCTTTATCTACTAGTGATGTCTATGGACTCCCCCCCCCCC
>LR738710.1:903229173-903240030 GCA_902687465.1 Secale cereale | reverse complement strand
CCCGTCCTCGGAGAAATGCCGGACCAAATTTCTGGATCACTATTGAAGATCCCCTAAAGTCTCGATAATTTGCGAGACATTGAAAATCTCGAATATAACACATGAAAAGTTCAACCACTTCGAATGGACATGGTGCGTCAAAACCTACGCTTTGATCTTCCATCAATTCAGTAAACTATATAATTTTTGGTTTCCTTGGTTTGGAGACCGTCAAACGTTATATTTGGTTCGTGTTTCTTATTCCATAAAAATAGTTTTTTATTCGACATTGGACTGGCCAAGATATTGGCTAAATATTTCTTAGGCTCTTGGCAGCCTAAATTTTGGCGAGAGTTTTTTTTAAGAAACATCAACTTTATTAATTAGAAATAATAGTTACATCATTAATAAAAAAAGGTGCAATATCATCTATAGGTTCCTCGAACCAATCCGTTGTCACGGAAATATTTGCAACCTAGCTAGCATGCTCATGAGCAAGCTGATTTGCTTCTCTATTAACCTAGTATGAGAAAAAATCACATGTCATAAAATAGCAATCATCAAACACTGTCGCCGCTGCTCCCGTGGATTGTCCTTCACTCTTCATTGTGTCAATCACTTCCATATTGTCGGAGTTACCAATCATCAAACACTGTCGCCACTGCTGCCGTGGATTGTCCTTCACTCTTCATTGTGTCAATCACTTCCATATTATCGGAGTTAATAACAAGACAATTGTAACTCGCCTTCTGTGCAAAGAATAAGCTAATCTTTAAAGCCGTCGCTTCTATTGTTAATACATCGGCACGCCAATACATCCTCCAATTTCCTACAACAATAAACCTTCCTCTGTCATCTTGGAGGACAGTCCCAACTGTGCCCCTAAGCAGACCATGATCAAAAGAAGCATCAACAGCCCCAACTGTGCCCCTAAGCAGACCATGATCAAAAGAAGTATCAACATCCAGCTTAACAAAAAACCATTGGAGGTCTGCTCCATCCCCTTGTATTACTAGTTGCCTTAGAGGAGTAGGCATTCATAGAGTTTGCCGTTATAGCACGAGCCCCAATCAAAATTTGGTATGCATCTTGAAGTTTTTCTCCATGAACCAACTTACGTCTATCCCACCATAAATACCAAGTTGTTATATGAATCAAATCACGTGTATTCTAGAGACCCAATATAGATAATTCTTGATCTGGCATAAGAAGTAAGAATTCAAGTACTGCCTCTCCTACAGGATCCACATTACAATCTTTATTAATCGGCTCGTACAACCCCAACTTATCCCAAACCTCTTTTGGCTTCTGACACAGAAACAACACATGGTTTGCATCTTCTGGCCCATTCGAGCATGATGAGCCAATGGGTGTAACTTTCATGTGTCTATTAGCAAGCGTAACATGATATGGGAGGGTTCCATGCATCGTACGCCAAATAAAATTTGTTGCCTTTGCCGGACAAGATAATTTCCAAATCTTACCATAGATAGGATTGACATTTGTTCTACCCATACCAATTTCTTTGTTGCAATTTCCTATTATGTTGTTGGTTCCATTCTTTCAAATAAGCCGATCGAACAGTGAACAAACCATTTTTTGTATAACTCCAAGCAATGAAATCCAACATATTATGCATCGGGAGGGGAATTACGAGTGCCCTTTGAGCATCAATTGGCTACAAAGTTTTCTCGCCAAGTCTTCATCCCAAAAGTTTGTGACTGGATCAATAAGATCAAAGACCTTTGACAGAAGTTGCCATCTTTTAGGAGTAATAATTTTCCTATTCTCACAGTTTGGGATACATGCATCCCTCCAAATATCTTTTTTGTTTCATTTCCAACTTGCCAGATATATCCATTTTTTTTAGAGTTAACTTCCGTCATAATGCTTTGCTGAGTAAAAGAGGAACCCTTTTTATAGACCTGCATTCATTAAATTTCCCTCTAGAAAATATTTAGCTCTCAAGATAGTTGCATATAAAGGGTCAGGATTATCAAGTAGACGCCACGCTTGTTTGGCTAACAAAGCGAGATTGAAACAGTGTATATCTCCGAAGTCCATACCTCTTTGGTTTTTGGGACACACATCTTTCACCAACCCATCCAATGCATTCTCTTCTGATTGTCCTCTTCACCCCAACAAAATTGCGACATCACATCATTGATTTATTTGCAAAAAAGAAAAGTATTTTAAAGATCGACATGACATAAGTTGGGATAGCTTGTACAATTTTGGCGAGAGTTATATCTATGTGGGACCAACCTAAATTCTTATTATCTCTCTCTCTCTCTCTCTCTCTCTCTCTCTCTCTCTCTCTCTCTCACACACACACACATAGTGAATTTTCCAACATCCCTTCATGTTAGTTAAGATAGTTGTCAATCTTTTTTCCGGAATTTTAAATAGAATAATTGGTATTGGATCAATACTGATAGACTTACCAAAGGTTTGATGGCTCGAAATTGAAGTCTGATTTGAGTTCTACACATGCGTTTTATCTCGCATAGCCACATGCATATCAGGCAACATCACAGCTAACACCAATCACATATAACACTTCTTACATTTTGGTTGTAGTTTATATTTGCAGTTCTTGGGTGACCTCCCGAAGAACATACAACGTCAATGAGTGATAAACTCACACTTATAGAATGAGATCCCCATACACTATATATATGTAGGCTTTGAGAAACTTGCCCGTAGATTGAGAGAGATAGTCCTTGCCATTGTGCACTGCCAGGCAAACATCTATTTTCCTCCTTTGTTCAATGTACTTGTGAGCTTTGAGATATTGGAGGAAAATAAAGAAAAAGAAGGAATTGCCTTCTTTTCATCTATCATTAGCCGACAACCAACTCGCTGCTTGTGCTGCATCGCCGACGCCTTTCTATGAGATTGCGATGATTGTCTCTCCACGGGAAGATGAGTATAGCATACTAAAGAAACCTATGCAGTACAATGTTTTGCATGTCCTAGCAACCAAGCAATCCGCCAAGTTCCACTGATGTTATGGTTATTGCGTATCTCGTGAAGATTCAATCATTTTCTCTGCCTCTGTTGTTCTTACACCGACGCCCTCCAAATGGCGCCATTTCACTCTCAAAATTAATACACCAATGGAATTCCTGCCCTTGGAAGTTTTTTTGTTTCTCTTTTGTGTGGCTCAAGATTTGTAAATTAGTGAAAATAAGGAAATTCTAGGTGGACATGTTCTATCCGTTTGAGGGGAGCAAAGAGGAGATACATTTGGACTAGAACTTTCAGAGAAAAATAAAAGTATTGTGTTGCTTTCCTCCAAATAAAATGGGCAACGCTATGCATCGGCCGGCAGATCTTTTGAAAAAGATCCACCGCCTCGAGACCCATTGGATTCAATGTGAGATGACTGTCAAATTCAATTGCCAACTTTGCAACATGGATCATGTTGCGTTCGGACATTTACAACAAAGATTATGTTGCGGAACTTTTGCAACAGAGGTATCCTTGTAGGTTTTTTCTTGCAACTGAGGTAATGTTGCAATTTTCTTTTCCTCTCCACTTTATATAGGCGTTATGGAAGAGAGTGTTGCAACATTAATGATTTTTCACAAACCTTTTTTGCAACAACGAGGATGTTGCAAGAAAAAAGCACCGTCCCCGCCATCGCACCACCGCCGGTGAGCGTCGGAGCTCCTGCCAGGTTGGCTCGCCTCCTCTCCTGCAACCTCGCCACCATCCTCCTCACTGGCGAGGTGGGCGCACTACACGCGGTCGACGGCGGCCAACGCGCCCGACCTCGGCTGGAACCTCACCACCATACTCCTCACTAGCGAGGTGGTCGCACTGCGCGCAGTCGAGGTGGCCAACTCGCCCGACCTTAGTTGCAACCTCACTGCCATCCTCCTCACTGGCAAGGTGGGCGCACTGCGCGCGGTCGACGACAGCTAACGTGCCCGATCTTGGCTGCAACCTCACCGCCATCCTCCTTTCCGATGAGGTGGCCAGTTGCTGGAGCTGGAGCCGAAGCTTCAAGTCACACCATGTCTCTCATCTGGTGCTACGGGGATCTGGATGTCACCGTCTCGCATTCGTCTTCGTCGGTCTGCAACGTACCAATTGTTGCGGTGGTAAAATTGCAACAATGGGTTAGTTCCAAAACTAATAGTGGTGGCCCGTGGAGCACGTAGCATGCAGGGAAGGTGGCGGACATGAGAGCTGAGATCCATCGGGTGATTAGAAGCTTTTTCCAAAGGGTAATGTTACGCATTCATCGGCGGATAAGCCAAAAAACATTGGCCGCCTCCAGGGCCATCTGATGGACTCAAAAATAGTTGATGGATCTCTGCTAATGTGTGCGTCGTGAAATGCAACAAGCTGGTTGTCACGATGTTCACTCTGCAACAGCAGCTTCGTTGCGAAAACCTCCGAAGTATTTTCTTAGCGTAAAGCATTATTTTTGCAAAGGTCATATTGCAGAAAAAAATTGCAATAGAGATTGTGTTACAGAAAAAAACCGTCTTTCACCTGTTTGCAATATAGGTGATGTTGCGACAGAATTTTTGCAACAGGATGATGTTGCAGAATTTTCTTCAAAGAACAAAAAATGATCAAGTTACATGTGCGTTGGCTACGTGTTGGGGCTTCATATTTTTGCAATATAGCTTGTGTTACAAACTTGTGTTTGCAACATGCCTGATGCTGCAAAAACGTTGGTCCCTCTCATGTAGCGCTACGTGCCATACATGATTAAAATCAAATTAGATGGTCACGAAGATGGTGGATACCGGTTGAAAAGTAGTGTTTCCCTTTTTCAAATAAAATTGTACCAAGAATTTTCCATGTTCTCATCAGAAAACGCATGTGCTTGTGTGGGTGTATTCATATGGGTGAGTGTGCATTTGTGTTCTAAGCGTTCGCATCCGCAATGTGTTTCTTAAAAAAAAAATCTTTCAGCCAGTAACAAAGTACGGTCTAGAATACTACAGGATGGCACATTTTTGGTGCCTTACTTACTGACTATTCATCTGCTTCGTGACCCTCACCCGCACCCTGTTAATCACATCCGGGTCTGGAGCTAGGACCTCGAAGGTAAACATATGAGAGAAATAGCGAATTTCCTTCTTCTGATAATGCTACCCACATTGTCACGACTCCTATCCGGTTACCGGTCTATTCTCAATAATGAACAAGATGATGTAGCTCTAGTTGCTAGAGGTAGATGACGAAGAAATTATTGGAGTTATGAAAGAAGCTCCCCTAATCTTAATGGACCCCTCAACTGTATATCCTGTGTTGGATCGGTCGGATCAGAGTCGGACAAAATCGTAGACGAGCCACATGCACGGAAACCACATTTAGCCACCAACCAAACATATCCTGGTCTCTTCATCCACCGGAGGTGATTGGGATGATAACATGATTTCGCAAACGTGTGAGTTCTTCGAGGAAGCTAACACAATACACCTAGCTGTTAGATGCTTTTAGTTTCCATTTCTTGGTCATAAAGCGGATTTCATTTCACAAGCTTAGTGAGATATATCTATGGTACGAGACCAACCTAAATTCCCATCTCTCTCTCAATTTCTCAACATCCCTTCGTATTTGTTAAGAAAGTTGACATTTTTTCTCAAATTTTGAATTCTATAATAACTGGCATTCCATCAAAACTGGTAGAGTTAGCAAAGGTTTGATGGGTGGAAACTAAAGTGTGATTCAACTTCTATGACTACATGTGTTTCATTACACATTTTCACATGCATTACTCGCCACATCACAACTAAAACCAAACACATATAACATATGTTAGCTTTAGACTATAGTTTAAATTCGCAGTCTATCAATGACCACCCAAAAAAATACTACATGAATGAATGCTAAACTCACACTTCCAGAATGACACCCCCATCCTATATATACATACATTTTGAGGAACTTGCCCCTCGATCGAGAGAGATAGTCCTTTCCATTGTGTAATGTCAGGCCTACATCTATTTCCCTCTCCTGTTCAATGTACTTGTGAGCTTTGAGATATTGGAGGAAAACAAAGAAAAAGAAGGAATTGCCTTCTTCCCTTTCTACGTTAGTGGTGCCATCCAACTTGCTACTTGTGCTGCATCGCCGACCTCTTTCCATGAGATTGTGACGATTGTCTCTCCGCGGGGAGACGGGTATAGCATACTAAACAACCCCACAAAGTACATAGTTTTGCATTGACTAGATACCAAGCTATCGGCCAGATCTCCATCACTGCTATTGTCATTGCGTATCTCGTGAAGATTCAGTCCTTTTCTCTGCTTCTTTTGTCCTTGAACCAACACCCTCCAAACCGCGTCCTTCCTCTCTCCTAAAAATTAATGAAGCAATGGAATTCATGCCCTTAGAAGGTCTTCGTTTCCTTTTTTCCGTGGCACAAGACTTGTAAATTAGTGAAAACAAGGAAATTTGAGACGCTCATGTTCTATCCATTGGAGCGGAGCAAAGAGAACGTGCATTTGTGGACTAAGACTTTCAGAGAAAATATATGTATGGGGTTGCTTTCCTCGGAATAAAATTCTACCAAGAAGTTTATATGTTCTTCATCAGAAAATGTATGGGCCCAGAGTCACGGCGCGGCTCGCCTGCTCTTAGTAGCTCTCCTAGTCAATGGAAACCATGATCCTAATCCTCCCACACGCACACAAGTGGTCACTTTTTGCAGATACCCGTCCAGGTTCAGAGAACGCACTATTAATATAGAGCGACAGTCTCTCTGCAGGACGATGAGTATAGCATACTAAAGAAACCTACAAAGCACAACATTTTGCATTAGCTGGATGACAAGCTATCAATCAAATCTTCATCACTGCTATTGTCATTGTCTATCTTGTGAAGATTCAATATTTTTCTCCGGTTATGTTGTTCTGAAACCAACACCCTCCAATCCGGGTGATTCTGCTATCCTCAAAATTAGTGAAGCAATGTAATTCCCGTCCTCGGTAGTTTTTTCTTTTCCTTTTCATGGCTCAAGATTTGTAAATTAGTTAAAGCAAGAAAATTTGAGACGCATATGTCCTATCTGTTGGAGCGGAGCAAACAGAAGGTACATTTGGCCTAGAACTTTCAGAGAAAATATGTATAGGGTTGCCTTCCTCCAAATAAAATTCTACTAGTACCAACAAGTCTATGTGTTCTTCACCGATGTTCTTCATCAGAAAATTTTTGGAGCGCGCGTGAGGGCGCAAAGGAAGGGTACGTGGCAGGGAACTTCGACCGAAAGGAACAACACCCTGCACCAGTTCGGCAAGAGTTTTGGTGATGATGTGAGATACATGAGCAACATTTCATAGACTACGCAACTTTTGTCAATCTCAAGATCTGTCGGCTCAGACTCTCAGAGGTGCTCAAAGGGATAGGATTTGTGTGTGTATGCATTCATAGATGTGAGTGCGTATGCATGTTGTGAGCATCCTCATCTGTATTATGTTTCTCAAAAAAAAAAAATTGCCGACAACCATGCACGGTCTAGAATACCATAGGATGCCAAATTTTGGCGAGGCACATGTGGCCACCAACCAAACATATCCTTCTCTTCATCCATCGAAGGTGGTTTGGATGATAATATGTTGATTTGGTAGACGTGGGAGTTCTTCAAGGCAGCTACCACAATATACCTAGCTATTAGATGCTTTTAGTTTCCATGTCTCGGTGACAAAGTGAATTTCATTCCATACGCTCAATGAGATTTATCTATGGCATGAGACCGGCCAAAATTCCCATCATATGGCACTATCTCGACCTCCTCCTCTGAATTCGTCAACATTTCTTAAGAAAGATGCTAATCATTTTTTTTCTCAAATTTTAAATAGAATAATCAGCATTGCACGAGTACTAATAGACTTAGTAAAGGTTTGATTGAACTGTGATTCAAGTTTATGACTACATGTGTTCCATCACACATTTTCACATGCATTTCTTGCTACATCACAACTAACACTAACCACATATAACATTTGTTAGTTTTCAACTATAGTTTATATTCACATTTTTCTAGTGACCACCCAAAGAACATACTACATGAATGTATGCTAAACTCAAACTTCTAGAATGACACCCCCATCCTATATATATGTACGTTTTGAGGAACTTGCATTGCATGTAGATCGAGAGAGATGGTCCTTGCATTGTGTAATGCTGGGCTTACATATATTTTTCCCTCTTTTTTCAATGTACTGGTGAGCTTTGAGATGTTGGAGGAAAACAAAGAAAAAGAAGGAATCATCAGGTCAGCGTCCCGTGTTAGTGGTGACATTCAACTCGCTACTTGTGCTGCATGGCCGACGTCTTTCTATGAGATTGCGGCGATTGTCTCTCCGCTGGAAGATGAGTATAGCACAGTAGTCAACCCTTCGAAGTACAATGTTATGCATTGCCTAGCTAACAAGCAATCCGCCAGATCCTCACTTCTGCTATTGTTATTGCGTACCTCGTGAAGATTCACCCAATTTCTCCGGTTCTGTCGTTCTTAACCCAGCACCCTCCAATCAGCATCATTGTGCACCTCCCAAAATTAATGGAGCAATGGAATTCATGCCCTCAGAAGCCCTTTGATTTCTTTCTTGTGTGGCACAAGACTTGTTAATTAGTGAAAACAAGGAAATAGGAGACGCTCATGTTCTATCCGTTAGAGCGGAGCAAAGACAAGCATTTGGACTAAACTTTCAGAGAAAAAATGCATTGGGGTTGCTTTTCTCCTAATAAAATTCTACTGCACAAGAAGTTTATATGTTCTTCACCAGAAATTGTACGGGCCCTGGTGCGGCTGCTGCTATCGGTAGCTCTCCTAGTCAATAGGAATCCTGATCCCAATCCCAATCCTGACCAAAACTTTCAGAGAAAAAATGTGTGTGGTTGCTTTCCTCCAAATAAAATTCTACCAAGAACTTTATATGTTCTTCATCACAAAATGTATGGGCCAGAGTCACGGCCCATGGCGGAGGGCTCCGGTGGGCAGGGTATGCCGCCCGCCATACCTTGATTTTTGGCAAAAAAAAATTACACCTATGTATCTATCGCTTTTGTACTGCCTGGACATCGGCTGGAGCCTCGACCGCAGCCAGATGGGGCTCTGCATCGAGCGCCCACTAGTATACCTAAAAGAAGAAAGAAACGAACGCACACACACAGACCGACGCGACTAACTCCACCCACCCAGACGCGAGCAAACCTAGCGCGGCCGCGGCGGCTGGCCAGGTCGCGAGGACCAGGCGGGCGCGACGACGGGGCAGTCGACGGCGACATCAGGCTGGGGGCTTGGAGGGCTACTACACAGCGGCGCCTGCAGCGGCAACTCCAAAATGAGTTTGATCATCGTTTTAATGAGGTATCTTCAGAGCTGCTCCAGAACTTTTCTTGTGTTGAGCCAAGAAACTCATTTTCTAGGTTCAACCTGAATAAGCTTGCTAGGCTCACAGATTTATCCTGATGACTTCTCTGACTAAGAACGTGAACTTATAGAAGATAACCTTGATCTATTCATTAGCCATATGAGAAGAATTGAAGACTTTAGAGCTTGTCATGATATTGCAAGCCTAGCTAAAATGATGGTTGAACTTGAAAGGCATGCCATGTTTCCTACTGTTTATCGCCTCGTTGAATTGGCATTGCTACTACCGGTAGCGACGACAACTGTTGAAAGGTCCTTCTCATCAATGAAAATCAACAAGACTGAGTTGCGCAGCAAGATGACCGATGGTTGGCTTAATGACTTGATGGTTTGTTATATTGAGCGAGAGATCTTCAAAAGTATCGATCTTGGTAAAATTAAGCAAGATTTTCAGAATGAGGGTAGGGCATTACCATTGCCTGGGTCTTCTAGACGCAATTGAAAGTTTCATTAACGGTATGTTATAGGTTGTTTTCCTATTGAAACATGCCTACATTTTCAGTTTATTTGGTTTTTGGTTGTAATGTTTATTGACTCTTTTGATTTGCATTAAAAGAATTATTTCCTTAAGACTTCGCCACACCTTAATTTTTTTCCGTCATGCGCCTCTGGTCACGGCACCGTTGCTCTCTGGCTCTCTTAGTCAAAGGGAATCCTGATCCTAATCCTCTGGAACGCACGTAAGTGGTCACTATTGCCAGATGCCCAGATACCCGTCCAGGGTTCAGAGAACGCACTATTAATATCGGCAGCGTCTCTATTCTCTCACACACACCCTCCGCGACAGCGTAAACCCCGGGCTCTCTAGTGATTCCCCACTCCCTCAGTCCCGATTCAGCTCGCCCTGGCCACCTCATCTTGTGTTGCGCTGCCGGTACCTCTCTATGAAATTTTGATGATTGTCTCTCTTTAAGAAGATGATAAGACATCTTAAAGGGGTAGTGTATAAGATCGAAATAGCTGCATTTCAGTCGACTAAATTTTTGTAGTTGGGTCGGTTGATTTTGATCGAAGGAAGAAATAGCCAGAGGGGAGGAAGAAACTCGCCGGAGGGGAGGAAGAAGCTTGTTCGGTAGGCTACCCAGGTGTCTATCTTAGGTTTCAGGGTGGGGCGGCGGTGGACGACGGCGGTGGGGGGCGGTGGTGTGGGGATTCGCCGGAGAAAAAAGTCGATGCGGCGGGGCCTAGAGGGATGGCTGGGGCGGTGGGAGACCGGCGGTGGGGGGCGGGCGGCGAGGCGGCGGGGGCCAGCGGTCCGGCCGATGGTCCATGGTGGCGGCTGGGGAGAGATTTGGGGGAGGAAGAGGAGAAAGAGGTGGAAGATGATGTCTGGACGTTGGATCTTGATCTGACGGTTGGAATGAAATTGACTGACCATTTCAAAGTTTCAGTCGACTGATCGGAAGCCACTCCCGTATAAGATACTTGGAGATGGTAGGGAATTCCAAGATTTTATTGCCTACCAAGCGATTGGG
>LR738710.1:903146182-903205901 GCA_902687465.1 Secale cereale | reverse complement strand
CGCACGGTAGGTTCTGGAACGCTGATTTTTTATATATTTTTTCTGGATTTTTCCTGGCAGTTCTCGTAATGTGAAAACCTGAAATACAAAAACAGCCGAAAACAGAAACTGGCACTGGGGTGCACTGAGTTAATAGGTTAGTCCAAATATGATCAAAAGTGTATGGAAGTGTATGAATATCATAGCAATATCACCCAAAAGAGGCATGGAGCAAGCAGAAATTATAGATACGTTTTGGACGTATCAACATCCCCAAGCTTAATTCCTGCTCGTCCTCGAGTAGGTAAATGATAACTAGAATAATTTATGTGGTGACATGCTATTAAACATATAGGACTTTTTCATAGTCATATGACAAAAGCTTACTGAGATAATGAATCTATAGTAATTAAGTTTCCTCATGAGAAAATCACAAAGGACTGAAAGTTTTACAATATGAAACTGAATCATCAAATAGATTTGCAATGAACATGATGTGCAAATATGATAAAGTGATATCTAGCTTGCCCCCTTTAGTGAAGCAAAACATAAATGCAGGGGCACCTTCAAGGTTTAAGTGATGACTAGATACAATGATTTCAGAATAAACGATATCACAATCATGCAAAAGACAATGCTACTTTGGGACAATGCACATTACACTCAGAATGACAATCATGCTCTCAGTAGTTGGTGCTTTAAAAGAAGGTGAAGACTCAACATAAAAGTAAAAGAATGGTTATGTGCTAGAGCTTTTTATTTTGAAAACATAGAAGCAATTTTGTCAACGGTAGTAGTACTTCATATGTGTCATGCATAAGACATCCTATAAGTTGCAAGCCTCATGCATCGAATACCAATAGTGCTCGCACCTTGTCCTAATTAGCTCGGATTTCCATGGGTTATCATTGCATTACATATGTTTCAACCAAGTGTCACAAAGGGGTACCTCTATGCCACCTGTACAAAGGTCCAAGGAGATAAATCGCATTTGATTTATCGTTTTTGATAGATCTCAACTTGAGGACATCCATACCGGGACAACATAGAAAATAGATGATGGACTCCTCTTTAATGCATAAGCATATTCTCATAAGAGATTGAGGATTAATGTCCAAGCTAAAACTTCCACCATGATACATGGCTTTGGTTGGCGGCCCAATGTTCTTCTCTAACAATATGCATACTCATTCAACCCATGGCAAATCACCCTTACTTCAGACAAGACGAACATGCATAGCAACTCACATGATATTCAACAAAAGTGTGACAGTTGATGGCGTCCCCAGAAACATGGTTACCGCTCAGCAAGCAACTTATAAGAAATAAGATACATAAGCAACATATTCTTTACCACAATAGTTTTTAAGCTACTTTCCCATGAGCTATGTATTGCAAAAAATTGAAGGTTTTAAAGGTAGCACATGTAAATTACTTGGAGTGGCGGTGAAATACCACATATAGGTAGGTATGGTGGACTCATATGGCATAACTGGTTTAAAAGGATGTGGATGCACAAGCAGTCAGTCCGCTTAGTACAGGTGGAGGTTAGCAAAAGACTGGGAGCGACCAACTAAGAGAGCAATGACGGTCATAATCATGCAGAGCGACAAAGCAATATTGAATCAGGCATGTAAGTTATATCGCTACTCAGAAATAAAAGATCATCAAGGCTTGACAGACTTTCTTTACAGTCTTAAATATGCGTGAGCATACGCCAAGTCAATCAAAATAAATTCTTGAAGGAAGATATTACTAAACCATACCACATCATAGGCAAACAAATCAAGTTGGTACTCCAATAACACATTGGGAATCCCCTAGCTATTTG
The DNA here is from genome assembly GCA_902687465.1 of Secale cereale. Classification (NCBI taxonomy): domain Eukaryota; kingdom Viridiplantae; phylum Streptophyta; class Magnoliopsida; order Poales; family Poaceae; genus Secale; species Secale cereale. The sequence goes on along the minus strand of LR738710.1, from coordinate 903,204,091 downwards.
AGACTAACCATAAGAAAACCTGAACTACTAAGCGCCATTATGCACGTAGCATCTTTATTATAGACATATTAACCAATGCAACGGAAGCAAACTCTCTTAATAAGGTGAGCATGGTAATTAAAGAGAGTTCAAGCAACCAACTAAACAAAAGCTCTTTGAAAAGATAAGCATGAATACTAAGAGCAGAGCATAATAGTAGCTATTAAAAGACAAAGAACACACACAGCAAAGATAGACATTAAAATTCTATGTTATGTTCTAGGTAGAAGTGGAGCGTGTTTCTCTCCCACATAAAGAACGCTGAGTTCCGACTCGTTATGGAAAACTAAAAAAAAAGAAAACTAAAAGCAAGACGCTCCAAGCATAGCACATAACACATGAAGTGATAAAAATATAGTGGAACGAAAGACGAACTGATAATGTTGATGGAGAAGGGGATGCACGGGGGCATCCCCAAGATTAGACGTTTGAGTCTCCTTGAATATTTCTTGGGGGTGCACGGGGGCATCCCCAAGCTTGAGCGCTTGACACTCCTGAATCTTTTTATCATCTTCCCTCGCACACTTGAAAACTCCCTTCATACATAACTCATCATAATCTGATTAGCGAGGTTAGTACCCTTAATAAAATAATTGTTCCTTGCTGGAAATAAAGATATTCTTGAAGTTCTACTGTTTCTCAAGATTGTCAAAAGGTTTTTGCAAAGAAAAAGCAAGCTCTTGGTTTGCAAAATGAAGGAAAAGCAAAACAGGACAGAATCTGTGAAAAACAGAACAGCAAGTAGTAAATGATTTGTTCGGGGTACTTATGCAACTCAAATCAAAAAACTCAGAACAGACGCACGAAAGACAATTATATAGAGAACGCTGTCGAAAACATTCAGACCAAAAAGATGATCTGGTGATTTTATACGAATTTTTCTATCCAAGGACAGAATCTGTTTCCTGGACAGCACCTCACAACTTTTGAACTTTCTAGCAATCAGAGGCTATACTTGGCACAAAATTGAAAAGCAAAGATACAATGATGATGCTACTGTAGTAAACAACATCAAGACACAACAAAAGCAAAATATAAAAATTTATTCATGTTGGCTGCCTCCCAAAAGCGCTTTCTTTTATGCCTTTAAGCTAGGCATAATGCATATAGGTCAAGTTGTATCAATTGAACCATCATCAAGATCATCAAAAAGCTCCTCAATAATACAACTAGTCTTAAGAGGACTCTCAAATAAAGGCCTCATAGAGATACTTCTAGGTAGAAGACCAAAAGGATAAAAGTCAAGGGAAGATTCATTTATAAATTTATCAAAGACAGGTGTTTCTTCCAAGGTCTTTACAGTTTCAACCCCTTTGGCAATAGATGGATTACTTTTAGAACGGGGAGCCTTTGGAACGTGAACGAACTTAGGCTCCCTCTTTGCTGGAGTTTCTACCTTTTTGGTTTTGATCGAGGAGAAGGTAGTTCCTAAGGTATCAAATATTTCCTCAATCTTGTCTATCCTAGAAGAGTCCAAGTCATGGAATTTGACGGTCTCCAAAATTTTGAAAATTTTATGCATGGAGCTATCAAGCCTATTCAAATTCCCTTGGATCTTACGATCCAACTCATTCATCTTATTAATGCTTGGCATCTCTAGCTCTATCTTTTCAAGTTTTTTCATAATGTGAGCTAGGGTGATGTCCTCACGAATGCTAACAACAGGGAGATTCCCAACAAGATTTTCAATAATACTAAGGGACTCCCAAACTGGGGCCTCTAGGAAATTCCCATTGATAGCAGTATCTAGAATAAACCTATTCCAAGAAGTAATTCCAACATAAAAATTTCTAAGCAAGATAGTAGTAGGTTGCTTCTTGGTGGCTCTTTTTTGTGAATTATTAATTCTATACCAAGCATCTTTCAAACTTTCACCACCTCTTTGTTTAAAGGTGAGAACTTCTGCCTCGTCAAAGACAAAAGGACCCGACATAATGACAACTAAAGAACGAGATAACTATTTTTGTGATTTTCGATAAAAACATATTAAAGCAAAGCTGAAAGGTAAACTAACAAGACTAAAAAGCAAAGGTAAAAGATAGCATGCAACTCCCCTATCCTGAAGAGTGGAGTCCCCGGCAACGGCGCCAGAAAAACTCCTTGATGGGCCTCTAACCCCTCGTTGGTTACCCCAAGTGGAAGGTGTGAGATGCAGTGTTGTGGAAGTTTTTCCCTTAGCAAAGATGCCAAGGATCGAATCCCCAGAGACTCCTAGGTTCAACAAGTAGGTGTCAACTGCTAACGGCGCTAGATATTAGCAATCAACGTGGACCTGCACACAGATACAAATAACTTTGCTCACAACGAGTACAGAGAGGTTGTCAATCCCTCCGGCCTTGTAGTTCACAAAGGATTAAACGCAAATGATAGTAGTGATAGATAATGTTTGCAATAGTAAGTAAAAGCGAAAAGTAAATAGCGGATGTGATCAATGATGGTAATATGGACCGGAGTCTCATGATGTTCACTAGTGATGTCTCTCTCCCAAAAGACGATAAAACAGCTATGTGAGGTAAACGAATTACAGCTGGGCAATTGACAGGACCACGAACGCAAACCAATGTTGACTACATTGCAAGAAAGGTTGAGGTTCAAAGCATGGGCGGTACGCCAAAGTAAGTAGACTGAAATCCATCAATATCTACTACTAATCATCCACCTTGAGATATCTATCCAGAACATCTCGCTGGTATTAAGTTGCGAGTCCCACCCATAGTGTAAACTCAATGCAACAGACAACTGCATTAAAAGAACTTTGCGTAAAGTAAACAATCCTTGCACCCGCGGGTACAAGCACCGTTGTTTTCCCCTTTGTGGCAACAACACATCCCCTAGACTCATGTTTCTGTCACTCAAGCTAGTCATCGAGGGGCATGAACCCACAATCGAGCATAACGTTCCCTCTTGGAGTCACTACCTATTACTTGGCCAAAGCAATAAATAACAACGGAGAACATGCAAGAATTACTTATGAACATAAATATAAAAGAGGTAGATCAAATATATTACTCAATCACAATCTGAACATAATCTCATAATCCATCGGATCCCAGCAAACTCATCATAGCAACAGCATAAGGATTACATATGTGCCTCGATCATGTAGGGCAGCTCACGTGGACTAATTAGTGAAGCACAAGAACGGGAGGAGAACATCACATAGCTACTGGTCATGGACTCATGGTCCAAGGGAGACTACTCACAACTCATCCGGGAGGCGTCCATGGTGGTGGAGAGGCTCCCGGTGGTGATCCTCCCCTCCGGCAGGGTGCCGGGAAGAGTTCTCCTGGTGCTCCCGATCTTGGAAGCGGCGGCGGCGGCGGAACAGAGATGAGATCGCGAAAAAGAGTTCCCGTCTCGAGGGTTTCGGGGAACGCTCTAAATATATGCCAAAGGGGGGCACCAGACGGGGCTCGAGGGGCCCAGGCGCCCCCCCGGCGCGGCCCAGGGGGGGCGCGCCGCCAGGGCGCCTGGAGCCCTGGTGCCCCCCCCCCCCCCGGCTGTCCTTCGGACGCACGGTAGATTCTGGAATGCTGATTTTTTATATAATTTTTCTGGATTTTTCCTGGCACTTCTCGTAATGTGAAAACCTGAAATACAAAAAGAGCCGAAAACAGAAACTGGCACTGGGGTGCACTGAGTTAATAGGTTAGTCCAAATATGATCAAAAGTGTATGGAAGTGTATGAATATCATAGCAATATCACCCAAAAGAGGCATGGAGCAAGCAGAAATTATAGATACGTTTTGGACGTATCAACGACAACACCCGAGACGAAGCACAAGAAGCGATGTTGATGGACATAATCGCAGACGGACAAGATGCCGTCTTGTCGTTTCTCAACGACACCAATGAGCTGGTGGAAAGAGAGCTGGAAGATCTAGGCTATGATATTGATGGCTCCGGTGACCCAATGCACATGGAAGAAGTAGACCGTGAGGACGGCTCCGGTGACCCAATGCCGGTGCAAGAAGGAGACCGTGATGCTGGCTCCGGTGACCGAACCGAGTCCGGCCAGGAGGTATATATATTAGTTAAGCCTGTGCTGACTAGTTAATTGATGCATTCATTAACTCTCGTCTTTGTTCCTTTTTCTAGCCCTCCGGATCGAGCAAATCTTCGGTAAAGAGACGAGGCGCGAAGAAAAAGTTGAGGCCGGATGAAAAGTTTGAGATCTCAGAAATCTCGCGCTCCGGCGAACCGATTGAACCCATCCGGACAAAGAACGCATTTGTTAATCAGTGCGGGGTTCTGGTTAGGGACAAGATCCCGATCAGCATCCATCAATGGTTAAAGCCGGCTGCAAAAGACGCTCAGGTGTCTTATGTCACTGATATGCAGAAAGAAGATCTTTGGACTGAGCTGAAGTCAAATTTCATCCTACCGCCAGAGGATGATCCGGCGAATCCAGTTAAAGAGGAATTAATCAAGTCTGCTGCTCTTACGAAGATGGCAGACCAATTCAGGGCATGGAAGAAAAAACTGAATAAGTTTGTCCGCGAAAAAGAGACTCCAGAATTCATGGGCATATATGAGAAGATCAAAGATGACTGGCCCGCATTTGTGGCCTATAAGACATCGGAAAAGAGTAAGAAGATGTCAGTGACAAACCAGATAAATGCTGCGAAGAAGAAGCATCACCATCGCACGGGGTCAGGTGGCTACCTCAGAGCCCAGCCTAAGTGGGCCAAGGCTGAGAATGATCTGCTTCAGAAAGGGATCAAACCAGAGACAATGCAATGGCCAGACCGTTGCCGGACTTGGTTCTTCGGGGCTGGCGGAACCTTGGACCCTGTATCAAGGAGGTGCATTTGGACGGACAAGCAATTGGAAATACCACTCAGGAAGCTTCGGCACTATATCAAAGCAACGCATCAAGGGACGTTCTTCCCCGACAGAGAGAACGACGAGCTGACAATGGCCCTCGGGAATCCTGAGCACCCTGGACGGACACGAGGCACGCCAGGCTCCCTTCCGTGGAGTGCTGGGTTTCCGGACGCAGGCGGCTACAAATGCCACGAGAGGAGGAAGAAAATGCAGCAGACCGAACTGCAGGCGCTGCGGGCCAGAATACAAGCGATAGAGGAACGAGAAGCAAATCGGGACAAAAGAATTGCCGAAGCTTCCCCCGAAGCTACCCCGCCATCTCAGCGGAGAAGCAGCGTGGCTTCCACCGAGCTGCTTCAGCCGGAGCATGTCTTGACGGCTACTGCCAGGTATCCCGTGGATGCTATCACGGAGGTACAAAATTGCCACCTTATGACATAGTGGATAAATATGAAGGTCAAGGCGGCTGCTGGCTCTGTTTATCCTACTGGACCCGGCGACACTTTTCACTGCCGGCCGATTCCAGAAGGATATGCTAGGGTGATGGTGGATGAAATTACGGAGGGATTTGAGGAGCTCCAGCTTGACCACCCTACCGGTGAAGGGGAGACTCGGCTGGGTTCTTCACGGAAGACTCCATGCCTATGGCGGAAGGACCTCATCAACATTCTCAACTGGACGCCTCCGCCTCCTCCTCCTCCTCCGGCGAGTCAGGGCACTCCGCCTCCTCCACCGCCTCCTCCTCCGGCAAGTGACGATCAGGGCACTCCGGCTCCTTCTCCGGCGCGTGGCGGCACTCCGCCTCCTTCTCCGCCTGCGCCGGCGCGCCCGAGCAGCCAGCCTCCTCCTTCTCCACCTGCGCCGGCGCGCCCGAGCAGCCAGCCTGCTCCTTCTTCTTCGCCTAGTCAGCAAGGGCGGAAGAGACCTGCCGCCGCTCCGGCTGCTCCTGCTCCGGCGCGTAAGCAAGGAAAGAAGATAGCCGCTTCGTCTGGTCTGCCGACGTCTAGCAGTACAACCAGAGGCGGGAGGTAATGCAGATTCGGTCCTTCTCTCACGCCTCTAGAGAAGTTACCATACGAGAGGTCCGACGAGGAAAACACGAAGATCGCTCAAGGCGAAGTGAAGGACTGGCTTGAAGGGTTGAAAGCACAGAGACATCCACCTCCGGAGGAGAAGATAGATCCGGTGAAAGCAAAGCGCACTCTTGCTGCCCTGAAGAAACCAGCGAAAAGTAAGCCGAAGGACAACTATGACCGCATGATTGAAAAGTCATTTCACGAAGCAAAGCGGTCGGGAAGTACTAAAAGTGATCAAAGGTTAGCAGAAGGACGAGCTGGGAAACAAATTGCCCAGCTCGGCGAACAAGCGGACCAATCGTGCCCCCCGCTCAAGGTGTCTAGCGACATGGTCGCTAATGATCCGAGGATGGTGCCCGGTTATAGCAATCTTGGAGATTACCTGTCCGACGATGTACATTATGATTTCTTGGAGGTTCAGATACAAAGATACGAGTACGGGAAGCCTCTCGTCAAAAATGAAAGATCTCTATCAACGAATATGCGAAGATTGCATGATTGGTACTTGAAAATCTGCAGAGAGTCTGGGGGGAGGGATAGTTTGTATGTGAGAGTTAAACCGGAGCATGACCTCGTTGGAATTGAACTGTTGCATATTCCATTTGAGGAGTTCTATCAGTTTTTCAATCAATTGGCCCTCGATAAAGCAACGGTCACCTGCTACTGTCTGTAAGTAGTACTACTTCTGTCATTAAGTCTCTCTATATAGCTCAGCTTGTTCATTGCATGTATTTATAATTATCATCACTATATTATGCAGATTGAAGATCGTCGAATTGAAGAAAAGACAAGTCGGTGATATTGGGTTCATTAACACATACCTCATAGATGCAACCGAGGTTAAATGGCGTGCCTCAGATACCGAGACCAACTTGCTACGATCGTTGGTGGTAAATGAAAACAAAGATATAATACTCTTTCCTTACAACTTCAAGTGAGTCTTACTGTCTTGTGCATATTTGGTTTCCCTTATATATCAGTCAAGGTTATAGTAATGTAATTGATGAGTTCATGCATGCGTGCGCAGCTTCCACTATATTCTCTTAGAGATTAAGCTTGAGAAGGGAGTAGTAACTGTCTTGGACTCTAAACGTAAAGATCCCGAGGAGTATGCGGACATGACTCAAATGCTCGACAGCTAAGTTAAATCGATCAATATTATCCACCATGCATATCAGCAACTTTGTTCATTTCTAATATCAAGTAATTGTTTTCTTTGTGTGGCAGGGTTTGGAGAAAATTCACCAAAAAAGCTCCGGGACTGCCGAAGAAGCTAGAATTTAGACACCCGAAAGTAAGTACTATATAGTAGCATGTTCCGCGCATCTCCTATATCTTGATTCAAGCGCTAGTTTCATCAATACCATTTGGCATTCTTGCTTATCAGTTTGATTGACCTCTATTTCTTGTAAAGTGGTTGTGGCAGGAACCCGGGAATGATTTCTGTGGATACTACATTTGCGTGTCCATCCGCCACACGACCTGTGAGCGGGGCTACTCTGAAGCACAATTTGAAGTGCGTAAGAAATTAATAATATTCACAATTTTATTTCATTACCATCATTTGAAGTGCGTAAGCAATTAATTAATAATATTCACAATTTTATAGCATCATTTCATGTATTGACCCCTGATGGCTTCTCGCCCCTCGTTGGTTACCCCAAGTGGAAGGTTTGAGATGTAGCGTAGCAGCAAGTTTCCCTTGGCAAAGGTACCAAGGATCGAATCCCGTGAGACTCCGAGGGTTGACAAGAAGGTGTCAACGGCGCCAGAAACTTAGCGGTTGACAGGACCTGCACACAGATACAAATAACTTTGCTCCCAACGAGTACAGAGAGGTTGTCAATCCCTCCGGCCTTGTTGTTTACAAAGGATCAAACACAAGAGATAATAATGATAGGTATGACTGCAACTAGGAAATAAAGACAGGAAGTAAATAGCGGGTGTGATCAGTGGTGGTAATATGGACCGGGGTCCCATGATGTTCACTAGTGATGTCTCTCTCCCAAAAGACGATAAAACAGCTATGCGAGGTAAACAAATTATAGTTGGGCAATTGACAGGATTATGTGCGCAAACCAATGCTAACTATGCTGTAAAGAAAGGTAGAGGCTCAAAAGCATGGGCGGTACGCCAAGGCAAGTAGACCGAAATCCATCTGCATCTACTAATAATCATCCACCTTGAGATATCTATTCAGAACATCTCGCTGGTATTAAGTGGTGAATCCCACCCATAGTGTAAACTCAAAGCAACAGACAACTGCATTAAAAGAACTTTGCGTAAAGTAAACAATCCTTGCACCCGCAAGTACAAGCACCGTTGTTTTCCCCCTTGTGGCAACAACACATCCCCTAGACTCATGTTTCTGTCACTCAAACTAGTCATCAAGGGGCATGAACCCACAATCAAGCATAACGTTCCCTCTTGGAGTTACTACCTACTACTCGGCCAAAGCAATAAACAGCAACGGAGAACATGCAAGAATTACTGAAGAACATAAATATAAAAGAGGTGAATCAAATATATTACTCACACACAATCTAAACATAATCTCATAATCCATCGGATCCCAGCAAACTCAGCAGAGCAACATCATAAAGATTACATATGTGCCTCGATCATGCAGGGCAGCTCACGAGGTCTAAACCATTAAGAACAAAGAGGGGAGGAGAACATCACATAGCTACTGGTCATGGACCCATGGTCCAAGGTGAACTACTCACGGCTCATCCGGGAAGCGTCCATGGTGGTGGAGAAGCTTCCGGTGGTGGTTCTCCCCTCCGGCAGGGTGCCGGGAAGAGTTCTCCTGATGCTCCCGATCTTGGAAGCGCGGCGGCGGCGGAACAGAGGCGAGATCGCGAAAAAGGGTTCCGTCCTCCAGGGTTTCGGGATGCGAGGAATATATATGCGAAGGGGGGTCACCAGAGGCGGAGAGGGGGCCCCAGGCGCCCCCCTGGCGCGGCCAAGGGTGGGGCCACGCCGGGTGGCCGCCTGGGCCACCCCTGGCTCCCCTCTGGCCCTGCTTTGGTTTTTCTCGAAGCTTCCTATACGCTGATTTTTCCTGTATTTTTCCCGGAATTTTTGGAGCACTTTTAATATGGGGGAAAACTGAAATAGAAAAACAGCAGAAAACAGGAACTGGCACTGTGGTGCACTGAGTTAATAGGTTAGTCCAAATATGATCAAAAGTGTATGGAAGTGCATAAATATCATAGCAATATCACACAAAAGAGGCATGGAGCAAGCATAAATTATAGATACGTTTTGGACGTATCAACATCCCCAAGCTTAATTCCTGCTCGTCCTCGAGTAGGTAAATGATAACAAGCATAATTTCTGTGGTGACATGCTACCAACCATATAAGAACTTTTTAAGTAAAGCAATCAAGGCATGTAATTCAATTCAAGTCATAACAAGCAAGAGTCTATATTAGCATTGTAACAAGCAACATAAGAACATAAAGGTGCAAGAGCTCTCGCTGTCCGTGACTCGAATGTCTCCAAATGGTGTTTGCGTGCAAGAAAGGGGATAGGGATATACGAGAGAGTAAAACATAGTTTTTGTATTGTTGAGAACTTAATCTACTAAAGTTTCACACTTGGTCTTCTTTGGAATCTTATCTTGACTCATCCCTAGACCGTCAGCCAGGTACAAGTCAAAATGATCCACTCCCTTTCGATATTTTGAGCACTCATGCAATGGATGAGCGTAAGCAAGAAAGTCGACACTTAGCATGGCAAAAAAAGAAAAATGATGGAGGGGGGAGACAAAAAAGGTGTGAAAGGCTCACATCAATGAGGACAATCATAGGCGAGAGAAAGCCAAACGATAGATATGATGTGAGGAGTAGGGATTGCCATGCAACGGATGCACATATGAGCTAAGGTAAGCTCTCCAATGGAACTAGTGGGGGTGCATCCAACTTGCTTGCTCAAGAAGACCTAGAGCTCTTTTGAGAAGGCTCATCATTGGAATATACAAGCCAAGTTCTATAGTGTGAAGGTCCCCACATAGCTATATGCATAAATGATAATCTCTATGGAGTACAAGGTATAAGATGGAGTACGAGTGTGGATCTCTCAAAAGAAATAGTAGTGTGCCCCCTTCTCTCTTTTTATTTCTTTTTCTCTTTTTTCTATTTTTATTTTATTTTTTTGTGGCCTCAATGGCTCTTTCTTTTTAACTCTCATTTGTCCTCTTTGGGATCTTTTGATTTTGTCCTCTTTGGGATCTTTTCCTCACTTTAGGGGCAACACTCTATGTATTACAAGAAGTATAGAAGATCTTTCACACTTTACAAAAGTACTCAACATAAAGAAAATGAAACTATCATGATGTATGCAAATGTATGCCTCTGCCAGTGTAGCAGGATATGCAATGATACTAGCGCGTCATGTAGCAATGATTAGGGCAAGGCCCAACTAGCATGCGGCTCATCGATCAAGCAAAAAGCATGTATGACATAAAGATCAAGTCATGAGAAGATGGATGTTGCATGGCAATGTATCTCGGAAAGGCTATGTAAATGCCTTGATAGGTAGGTATGGTGGCTGTTTTGAGGAAGGATATAATGAGGCTTATGATGACAGAGCGTATCGTGCCAAGGATTTGGATGCACCGGCGAAGTATGCGCCAACTCTCGAGGTGAGAAAGGGCAATGCACGGTACCGAAGAGGCTAGAAAAATATGGCTAGGTGGAAGTGTCAACTTTCGAATACTCACATTAGTCCGAAGAACTCATGCACTTATTATTGGTAACTCTCAATCTAATTAGGAGGTTCACAAAGAGACAAGTACCCCGAGGAGGAGTGTATGGGGGTTTGGTTATCCTTGCGCATCCTCGACTCGTGGTACGTGAGTGTACTCTAATATTCGATCGCTCCAAAGATTAGTGATCCATTTAGTAGCTAAAGTTCTCAACTATTTTGTAGGTTTTCGAAAATAAACACGGATTGCCCAAAATACGACATCTATCACTAATAGGCTAAAGCTCTTGACACCAAAAGTTCAGACGTTACTCATGGCAATACCTCAAAACTATTGCAAGTTACTACTAAAATTAAATAGCAACCTCAATTACCTACTTTAAGTTAAGACACACAACTCAGTGCAACAGGCAAACTCTCTTAACAAGGTAAACATGAAAACTCAAGAGAGTTCAGCAACCAACTAAACAAAAGCTCTTTAAAAAGAAAAGCATGAAAACTAAGAGTTAAACATGACAGCAGCTATGGAAAGACAAAGGACACACACAGCAAAGATAAGCATGAAAATCCTATGTTGTGTTCTAGGTTGAAGTGGAGTGTGTTTCTCTCCCACACAAAGAAAGCTGGGTTCTAACTTGTTATGAACAGCAAGCAAAGCTAAAGAAAACTAAAAAGGAAACTAAGAGCGAGACGCTCCAAGCATAGCACATAACGCATGAAGTGATTAAAATATAGTGGAACGAAAGACGAACTGATAATTGTTGATGGAGAAGGGGATGCATGGGGGCATCCCCAAGCTTTGACTCTTGAGTCTTCTTGAATATTTCTTGGGGGTGCACGGGGGCATCCCCAAGCTTTAGCGTTTGACCCTCCTGAATCTTCTTTTATCATCTTCCCTCGCACACTTGAAAACTTCCTTCATACATAACTCATCATAATCTGATTAGCGAGGTTAGTACCCATAATAAAATAACTTTTCCCTACTGGAAATAAGGATAATCTTGAAGAGCTACTGTTTCTCAAGATTGCCAAAAGGTTTTTGCAAAGAAAAAGCAAGCTCAAGGTTTGCAAAACGAAGAAAAGGCAAAACAGGACAGAACCTGTGAAAAACAGACCAGCAGGTAGTAAATAATTTTTTCGGGGCACTTCTGCAACTCAAATCAAAAAACTCAGAACAGACGCCCGAAAGCCAATTGTATAGAGCACGCTGTCAAAAAAATTCAGATCAAAAAGATGATCTGCTGATTTTATTCGAATTTTTCTGTCCAAGGACAGAATCTGTTTTCTGGACAGCACGTCACAACTTTTGAACTTTCTTGCAATCGGAGGCTAAACTTGGCACAAAGCTGAAAAGAAAAGATACAATGATGATGCTACTGTAGTAACAAACATCAAGACACAAAAAAAGCAAAATAAAACCTAATTCGTTGTGGGCTGCCTCCCAAAAGCGCTTTCTTTTATGCCTTTAAGCTAGGCATGATGCAAAAAGATCAAGTTGTATCAATTGAACCATCATCAAGATCATCAAAAAGCTCTTCAATAGTACAACTAGTCTTAAGAGGACTTTCAAATAAAGGCCTAGTAAAGATACCTCTAGGGAGAAAACCAAAAGGTGGAAAGTCAATGGGAGATTCATTTATAAATTTATCAAAGAGAGGTATTTCTTCCAAAGTTTTCACAGTTTCAACCCCTTTGGCAATAGATGGATTACTTTTGGAACGAGGAGCCTTTGGAACGTAAACGCACTTAGGTTCCTTCTTTGCCGGAGTTTCTACCTTTTTGGCTTTGATTGAGGAGAAAGTAGTTCCTAAAGTGTCAAAGATTTCCTCAATCTTGTCTATCCTAGAAGAATCCAAGTCATGGGATTTGATAGTCTCCAAAGTTTTGAGAATTTTATGCATGGAGCTATCAAGCCTATTCAAATTCCCTTGGATCTTACGGTCCAACTCATTTATCTTATTAATGCTTGGCATCTCTAGCTCTATCTTTTCAAGTTTTTTCATAATGTGAGCTAGGGTAATGTCCTCTTGAATGCTAACAACAGGGGGATTTCCAACAAGATTTTCCATAATACTAAGAGATTCCCAAACTGGGGCTTCTAGGAAATTTCCATTGATAGCAGAATCTAGAATAAACCTATTCCAAGAAGTAATTCCAACATAAAAATTTCTAAGCAGGATAATAGTAGATTGCTTCTTGGTGGCTCTTTTTTTAGAATCATTAATTCTATACCAAGCATCTTTTAGACTTTCACCTCCTCTTTGTTTAAAGGTGAGCACTTCTGCCTCACCAAAGGCAAAAGGACCAGACATAATGCCAACTAAAAGCAAGATAACTATTTTTGTAATTTTTGATAAAGGACACTAAAGCAAAAACTGAAAGGTAAACTAACAAGACTAAAAAGCAAAGATAAAAGATAGCGTGCAACTCCCCTATCTTGAAGAGTGGAGTCCCCGGCAACGGCGCCAGAAACTTTGCTTGATGGCTTCTCGCCCCTCGTTGGTTACCCCAAGTGGAAGGTTTGAGATGTAGCGTAGCAGCAAGTTTCCCTTGGCAAAGGTACCAAGGATCGAATCCCGTGAGACTCCGAGGGTCGACAAGAAGGTGTCAACGGCGCCAGAAACTTAGCGGTTGACAGGACCTGCACACAGATACAAATAACTTTGCTCCCAACGAGTATAGAGAGGTTGTCAATCCCTCTGGCCTTGTTGTTTACAAAGGATCAAACACAAGAGATAATAATGATAGGTATGACTGCAACTAGGAAATAAAGACAGGAAGTAAATAGCGGGTGTGATCAGTGGTGGTAATATGGACCGGGTTCCATGATGTTCACTAGTGATGTCTCTCTCCCAAAAGACGATAAAACAGCTATGCGAGGTAAACAAATTACAGCTGGGCAATTGACAGGATTATGTGCGCAAACCAATGCTAACTATGCTGTAAAGAAAGGTAGAGGCTCAAAAGCATGGGCGGTACGCCAAGGCAAGTAGACCGAAATCCATCTGCATCTACTACTAATCATCCACCTTGAGATATCTATCCAGAACATCTCGCTGGTATTAAGTTGCGAATCCCACCCATAGTGTAAACTCAAAGCAACAGACAACTGCATTAAAAGAACTTTGCGTAAAGTAAACAATCCTTGCACCCGCAAGTACAAGCACCGTTGTTTTCCCCCTTGTGGCAACAGCACATCCCCTAGACTCATGTTTCTGTCACTCAAACTAGTCATCAAGGGGCATGAACCCACAATCAAGCATAACGTTCCCTCTTGGAGTTACTACCTACTACTCGGCCAAAGCAATAAACAGCAACGGAGAACATGCAAGAATTACTGAAGAACATAAATATAAAAGAGGTGAATCAAATATATTACTCACACACAATCTAAACATAATCTCATAATCCATCGGATCCCAGCAAACTCAGCAGAGCAACAGCATAAAGATTACATATGTGCCTCGATCATGTTGGGCAGCTCACGAGGTCTAAACCATGAAGAACAAAGAGGGGAGGAGAACATCACATAGCTACTGGTCATGGACCCATGGTCCAAGGTGGATTACTCACGGCTCATCCGGGAAGCGTCCATGGTGGTGGAGAAGCTTCCGGTGGTGGTTCTCCCCTCCGGCAGGGTGCCGGGAAGAGTTCTCCTGATGCTCCCGATCTTGGAAGCGCGGCGGCGGCGGAACAGAGGCGAGATCGCGAAAAAGGGTTCCGTCCTCCAGGGTTTCGGGACGCGAGGAATATATATGCGAAGGGGGGTCACCAGAGGCGGAGAGGGGGCCCCAGGCGCCCCCCTGGCGCGGCCAAGGGTGGGGCCGCGCCGGGTGGCCGCCTGGGCCACCCCTGGCTCCCCTCTGGCCCTGCTTTGGTTTTTCTCGAAGCTTCCTGTACGCTGATTTTTCCTGTATTTTTCCCGGAATTTTTGGAGCACTTTTAATATGGGGGAAAACTGAAATAGAAAAACAGCAGAAAATAGGAACTGGCACTGTGGTGCACTGAGTTAATAGGTTAGTCCAAATATGATGAAAAGTGTATGGAAGTGCATAAATATCATAGCAATATCACACAAAAGAGGCATGGAGCAAGCATAAATTATAGATACGTTTTGGACGTATCAACATCCCCAAGCTTAATTCCTGCTCGTCCTCGAGTAGGTAAATGATAACAAGCATAATTTCTGTGGTGACATGCTATCAACCATATAAGAACTTTTTAAGTAAAGCAATCAAGGCATGTAATTCAATTCAAGTCATAACAAGCAAGAGTCTATATTAGCATTGTAACAAGCAACATAAGAACATAAAGGTGCAAGAGCTCTCGCTGTCCGTGACTCGAATGTCTCCAAATGGTGTTTGCGTGCAAGAAAGGGGATAGGGATATACGAGAGAGTAAAACATAGTTTTTGTATTGTTGAGAACTTAATCTACTAAAGTTTCACACTTGGTCTTCTTTGGAATCTTATCTTGACTCATCCCCAGACCGTCAGCCAGGTACAAGTCAAAATGATCCACTCCCTTTCGATATTTTGAGCACTCATGCAATGGATGAGCGTAAGCAAGAAAGTCGACACTTAGCATGGCAAAAAGAGAAAAATGATGGAGGGGGAAGACAAAAAAGGTGTGAAAGGCTCACATCAATGAGGACAATCATAGGCGAGAGAAAGCCAAACGATAGATATGATGTGAGGAGTAGGGATTGCCATGCAACGGATGCACATATGAGCTAAGGTAAGCTCTCCAATGGAACTAGTGGGGGTGCATCCAACTTGCTTGCTCAAGAAGACCTAGAGCTCTTTTGAGGAGGCTCATCATTGGAATATACAAGCCAAGTTCTATAGTGTGAAGGTCCCCACATAGCTATATGCATAAATGATAATCTCTATGGAGTACAAGGTATAAGATGGAGTACGAGTGTGGATCTCTCAAAAGAAATAGTAGTGTGCCCCCTTCTCTCTTTTTATTTCTTTTTCTCTTTTTTCTATTTTTATTTTATTTTTTTGTGGCCTCAATGGCTCTTTCTTTTTAACTCTCATTTGTCCTCTTTGGGATCTTTTGATTTTGTCCTCTTTGGGATCTTTTCCTCACTTTAGGGGTAACACTCTATGTATTACAAGAAGTATAGAAGATCTTTCACACTTTACAAAAGTACTCAACATAAAGAAAATGAAACTATCATGATGTATGCAAATGTATGCCTCTGCCAGTGTAGCAGGATATGCAATGATACTAGCGCGTCATGTAGCAATGATTAGGGCAAGGCCCAACTAGCATGCGGCTCATCGATCAAGCAAAAAGCATGTATGACATAAAGATCAAGTCATGAGAAGATGGATGTTGCATGGCAATGTATCTCGGAAAGGCTATGTAAATGCCTTGATAGGTAGGTATGGTGGCTGTTTTGAGGAAGGATATAATGAGGCTTATGATGACAGAGCGTATCGTGCAAAGGATTTGGATGCACCGGCGAAGTATGCGCCAACTCTCGAGGTGAGAAAGGGCAATGCACGGTACCGAAGAGGCTAGAAAAATATGGCTAGGTGGAAGTGTCAACTTTCGAATACTCACATTAGTCCGAAGAACTCATGCACTTATTATTGGTAACTCTCAATCTAATTAGGAGGTTCACAAAGAGACAAGTACCCCGAGGAGGAGTGTATGGGGGTTTGGTTATCCTTGCGCATCCTCGACTCGTGGTACGTGAGTGTACTCTAATATTCGATCCCTCCAAAGATTAGTGATCCATTTAGTACCTAAAGTTCTCAACTATTTTGTAGGTTTTCGAAAATAAACACGGATTGCCCAAAATACGACATCTATCACTAATAGGCTAAAGCTCTTGACACCAAAAGGTCAGACGTTACTCATGGCAATACCTCAAAACTATTGCAAGTTACTACTAAAATTAAATAGCAACCTCAATTACCTACTTTAAGTTAAGACACACAACTCAGTGCAACAGGCAAACTCTCTTAACAAGGTAAACATGAAAACTCAAGAGAGTTCAGCAACCAACTAAACAAAAGCTCTTTAAAAAGAAAAGTATGAAAACTAAGAGTTAAACATGACAACAGCTATGGAAAGACAAAGGACACACACAGCAAAGATAAGCATGAAAATCCTATGTTGTGTTCTAGGTTGAAGTGGAGCGTGTTTCTCTCCCACACAAAGAAAGCTGGGTTCTAACTTGTTATGAACAGCAAGCAAAGCTAAAGAAAACTAAAAAGGAAACTAAGAGCGAGACGCTCCAAGCATAGCACATAACACATGAAGTGATTAAAATATAGTGGAATGAAAGACGAACTGATAATTGTTGATGGAGAAGGGGATGCATGGGGGCATCCCCAAGCTTTGACTCTTGAGTCTTCTTGAATATTTCTTGGGGGTGCACGGGGGCATCCCCAAGCTTTAGCGTTTGACCCTCATGAATCTTCTTTTATCATCTTCCCTCGCACACTTGAAAACTTCCTTCATACATAACTCATCATAATCTGATTAGCGAGGTTAGTACCCATAATAAAATAACTTTTCCCTACTGGAAATAAGGATAATCTTGAAGAGCTACTGTTTCTCAAGATTGCCAAAAGGTTTTTGCAAAGAAAAAGCAAGCTCAAGGTTTGCAAAACGAAGAAAAGGCAAAACAGGACAGAACCTGTGAAAAACAGACCAGCAGGTAGTAAATAATTTTTTCGGGGCTCTTCTGCAACTCAAATCAAAAAACTCAGAACATACGCCCGAAAGCCAATTGTATAGAGCACGCTGTCAAAAAAATTCAGATCAAAAAGATGATCTGGTGATTTTATTCGAATTTTTCTGTCCAAGGACAGAATCTGTTTTCTGGACAGCACGTCACAACTTTTGAACTTTCTTGCAATCGGAGGCTAAACTTGGCACAAAGCTGAAAAGAAAAGATACAATGATGATGCTACTGTAGTAACAAACATCAAGACACAAAAAAAGCAAAATAAAACCTAATTCGTTGTGGGCTGCCTCCCAAAAGCGCTTTCTTTTATGCCTTTAAGCTAGGCATGATGCAAAAAGATCAAGTTGTATCAATTGAACCATCATCAAGATCATCAAAAAGCTCTTCAATAGTACAACTAGTCTTAAGAGGACTTTCAAATAAAGGCCTAGTAAAGATACCTCTAGGGAGAAAACCAAAAGGTGGAAAGTCAATGGGAGATTCATTTATAAATTTATCAAAGAGAGGTATTTCTTCCAAAGTTTTCACAGTTTCAACCCCTTTGGCAATAGATGGATTACTTTTGGAACGAGGAGCCTTTGGAACGTAAACGAACTTAGGCTCCTTCTTTGCCGGAGTTTCTACCTTTTTGGCTTTGATTGAGGAGAAAGTACTTCCTAAAGTGTCTAAGATTTCCTCAATCTTGTCTATCCTAGAAGAATCCAAGTCATGGGATTTGATAGTCTCCAAAGTTTTGAGAATTTTATGCATGGAGCTATCAAGCCTATTCAAATTCCCTTGGATCTTACGGTCCAACTCATTTATCTTATTAATGCTTGGCATCTCTAGCTCTATCTTTTCAAGTTTTTTCATAATGTGAGCTAGGGTAATGTCCTCTTGAATGCTAACAACAGGGGGATTTCCAACAAGATTTTCCATAATACTAAGAGATTCCCAAACTGGGGCTTCTAGGAAATTTCCATTGATAGCAGAATCTAGAATAAACCTATTCCAAGAAGTAATTCCAACATAAAAATTTCTAAGCAGGATAATAGTAGATTGCTTCTTGGTGGCTCTTTTTTTAGAATCATTAATTCTATACCAAGCATCTTTTAGACTTTCACCTCCTCTTTGTTTAAAGGTGAGCACTTCTGCCTCACCAAAGGCAAAAGGACCAGACATAATGCCAACTAAAAGCAAGATAACTATTTTTGTGATTTTTGATAAAGGACACTAAAGCAAAAACTGAAAGGTAAACTAACAAGACTAAAAAGCAAAGATAAAAGATAGCGTGCAACTCCCCTATCTTGAAGAGTGGAGTCCCCGGCAACGGCGCCAGAAACTTTGCTTGATGGCTTCTCGCCCCTCGTTGGTTACCCCAAGTGGAAGGTTTGAGATGTAGCGTAGCAGCAAGTTTCCCTTGGCAAAGGTACCAAGGATCGAATCCCGTGAGACTCCGAGGGTCGACAAGAAGGTGTCAACGGCGCCAGAAACTTAGCGGTTGACAGGACCTGCACACAGATACAAATAACTTTGCTCCCAACGAGTATAGAGAGGTTGTCAATCCCTCCGGCCTTGTTGTTTACAAAGGATCAAACACAAGAGATAATAATGATAGGTATGACTGCAACTAGGAAATAAAGACAGGAAGTAAATAGCGGGTGTGATCAGTGGTGGTAATATGGACCGGGGTCCCATGATGTTCACTAGTGATGTCTCTCTCCCAAAAGACGATAAAACAGCTATGCGAGGTAAACAAATTACAGCTGGGCAATTGACAGGATTATGTGCGCAAACCAATGCTAACTATGCTGTAAAGAAAGGTAGAGGCTCAAAAGCATGGGCGGTACGCCAAGGCAAGTAGACCGAAATCCATCTGCATCTACTACTAATCATCCACCTTGAGATATCTATCCAGAACATCTCGCTGGTATTAAGTTGCGAATCCCACCCATAGTGTAAACTCAAAGCAATAGACAACTGCATTAAAAGAACTTTGCGTAAAGTAAACAATCCTTGCACCCGCAAGTACAAGCACCGTTGTTTTCCCCCTTGTGGCAACAGCACATCCCCTAGACTCATGTTTCTGTCACTCAAACTAGTCATCAAGGGGCATGAACCCACAATCAAGCATAACGTTCCCTCTTGGAGTTACTACCTACTATTCGGCCAAAGCAATAAACAACAACGGAGAACATGCAAGAATTACTGAAGAACATAAATATAAAAGAGGTAAATCAAATATATTACTCACACACAATCTAAACATAATCTCATAATCCATCGGATCCCAGCAAACTCAACAGAGCAACAGCATAAAGATTACATATGTGCCTCGATCATGTAGGGCAGCTCACGAGGTCTAAACCATGAAGAACAAAGAGGGGAGGAGAACATCACATAGCTACTGGTCATGGACCCATGGTCCAAGGTGGAGTACTCACGGCTCATCCGGGAAGCGTCCATGGTGGTGGAGAAGCTTCCGGTGGTGGTTCTCCCCTCCGGCAGGGTGCCGGGAAGAGTTCTCCTGATGCTCCCGATCTTGGAAGCGCGGCGGTGGCGGAACAGAGGCGAGATCGCGAAAAAGGGTTCCGTCCTCCAGGGTTTCGGGACGCGAGGAATATATATGCGAAGGGGGGTCACCGGAGGCGGAGAGGGGGCCCCAGGCGCCCCCCTGGCGCGGCCAAGGGTGGGGCCGCGCCGGGTGGCCGCCTGGGCCACCCCTGGCTCCCCTCTGGCCCTGCTTTGGTTTTTCTCGAAGCTTCCTGTACGCTGATTTTTCCTGTATTTTTCCCGGAATTTTTGGAGCACTTTTAATATGGGGGAAAACTGAAATAGAAAAACAGCAGAAAACAGGATCTGGCACTGTGGTGCACTGAGTTAATAGGTTAGTCCAAATATGATCAAAAGTGTATGGAAGTGCATAAATATCATAGCAATATCACACAAAAGAGGCATGGAGCAAGCATAAATTATAGATACGTTTTGGACGTATCAACATCCCCAAGCTTAATTCCTGCTCGTCCACGAGTAGGTAAATGATAACAAGCATAATTTCTGTGGTGACATGCTATCAACCATATAAGAACTTTTTAAGTAAAGCAATCAAGGCATGTAATTCAACTCAAGTCATAACAAGCAAGAGTCTATATTAGCATTGTAACAAGCAACATAAGAACATAAAGGTGCAAGAGCTCTCGCTGTCCGTGACTCGAATGTCTCCAAATGGTGTTTGCGTGCAAGAAAGGGGATAGGGATATACGAGAGAGTAAAACATAGTTTTTGTATTGTTGAGAACTTAATCTACTAAAGTTTCACACTTGGTCTTCTTTGGAATCTTATCTTGACTCATCCCCAGACCGTCAGCCAGGTACAAGTCAAAATGATCCACTCCCTTTCGATATTTTGAGCACTCATGCAATGGATGAGCGTAAGCAAGAAAGTCGACACTTAGCATGGCAAAAAGAGAAAAATGATGGAGGGGGAAGACAAAAAAGGTGTGAAAGGCTCACATCAATGAGGACAATCATAGGCGAGAGAAAGCCAAACGATAGATATGATGTGAGGAGTAGGGATTGCCATGCAACGGATGCACATATGAGCTAAGGTAAGCTCTCCAATGGAACTAGTGGGGGTGCATCCAACTTGCTTGCTCAAGAAGACCTAGAGCTCTTTTGAGGAGGCTCATCATTGGAATATACAAGCCAAGTTCTATAGTGTGAAGGTCCCCACATAGCTATATGCATAAATGATAATCTCTATGGAGTACAAGGTGTAAGATGGAGTACGAGTGTGGATCTCTCAAAAGAAATAGTAGTGTGCCCCCTTCTCTCTTTTTATTTCTTTTTCTCTTTTTTCTATTTTTATTTTATTTTTTTGTGGCCTCAATGGCTCTTTCTTTTTAACTCTCATTTGTCCTCTTTGGGATCTTTTGATTTTGTCCTCTTTGGGATCTTTTCCTCACTTTAGGGGCAACACTCTATGTATTACAAGAAGTATAGAAGATCTTTCACACTTTACAAAAGTACTCAACATAAAGAAAATGAAACTATCATGATGTATGCAAATGTATGCCTCTGCCAGTGTAGCAGGATATGCAATGATACTACCGCGTTATGTAGCAATGATTAGGGCAAGGCCCAACTAGCATGCGGCTCATCGATCAAGCAAAAAGCATGTATGACATAAAGATCAAGTCATGAGAAGATGGATGTTGCATGGCAATGTATCTCGGAAAGGCTATGTAAATGCCTTGATAGGTAGGTATGGTGGCTGTTTTGAGGAAGGATATAATGAGGCTTATGATGACAGAGCGTATCGTGCCAAGGATTTGGATGCACCGGCGAAGTATGCGCCAACTCTCGAGGTGAGAAAGGGCAATGCACGGTACCGAAGAGGCTAGAAAAATATGGCTAGGTGGAAGTGTGTCGGTGTACTAAGATAGGGGTACCTTAGTACCCCAACTTGTGCACGGGCAGTAGCAGCTTCCCGCGGCAGGGCTCACCACGTGCTCGCCGGAGACCTTTCTGATCCTTATTAAACCATTCAAAAACAAAGTATACAAGACAGAAGATCAAGGCCCCGGCAAGTGGAGCTTGCCGGGAAGGCCGTCCCAGGCTCAAAACTATCACATTTAGCACAAGACCCTGGCAAGAGGAGCCTGCCAGGAAAACCAGAAGACTGCATCCCAGAAGACATGCCTCGGCGCAGCATGCGCCCCGGCAGGGGCCCGGGGAGCGACAAGCTTCAGGGCCCGGCAAGATCAAGACCCCGGCAAGGTGCTTGCCGGGGGAAGCCTGCACTGTGTGCCCGCGCTCCAGCTCATCGGCCCACGCGTCACCCAGGGGCCCTTCCAGGGACGCGTGGCGGATGGCTGTGTAGCCTGGGGGACACGGTGGCACTCCACGGTGACAAGGCTATCGCCGTGGCGAATGGAGACGCATGGACGGGTGCTTTTGGGGTCGACGGTGACGGGCATTTAATGCCCTTGTCCCCCACTGTCAAGTTAGGTGAAGACCACTGTTCACGCACTGTTCATGCACTATTCCCGCACTGTTACAACTACCACCAAAGTTACATTTTTGCCCTTCTTCTACGTTGACACCTGTCGGTGACCCCTTGAGCTATAAAAGGAGGCCCATGCGCAACGTAGAAAGGGTTCGGAACCTAGATAGCTTTCTTGCTCGGTGTAGCTAGTTCTTCAAGCTCCCGAGCTCACAAACTCAATACAAACCAAGCAGGAGTAGGGTTTTACGCGTCCGCGCGGCCCGAACCTGGGTAAACTGCCCGCGTGCGCTCCTCGATCCGCTCCTTGTGCTCCCTCCGCTCCCTCACCGCAACGTACAAGGGGCTCCGGTCCCATAGGTGTTCGTGGTGGACAGTTTCCCCCGACATCTTTGGCGCGCCAGGTAGGGGGCGTCGAGGTTGTGCGAACCTGATCCGGCGCTCACGCGGGCGCATTCT
This sequence comes from Secale cereale, assembly GCA_902687465.1. Classification (NCBI taxonomy): domain Eukaryota; kingdom Viridiplantae; phylum Streptophyta; class Magnoliopsida; order Poales; family Poaceae; genus Secale; species Secale cereale. The sequence goes on along the minus strand of LR738710.1, from coordinate 903,181,289 downwards.
TCATCAACCTCTCCAATTTCATCAACTTCATCAGCAACAGCAACATGGCCCCGAAGAAGAAGGCTTCGGAGGTCGCAGGCCCGTCTGCGTCGATTCCCCCGCCACCGGAACCAACGGTGGGTGGAGGAGACGCCGGCGGAAGGGTGGTCGCCGGCGAGGAAACTCACGGCACCGCCAAATCCAAGGACAAGGCGGACGACCGGACCAACTCCAAGGCCTCGGTGTCCGTAGACGCGCCACGTCCATCTCAACAGACGACAGGCCAGCAGCGCCGTGGTACAGGAGGTACCATCCGCTTGCTGGGCCAAGGACAAACCGGAGACTCGCGGGATGCTCTAGGCCATCGTCCTGGCACGAGCAAGGCGCGGTCGCCGGGGCGAGAGACTGCTCCTTCTAACCCTGTTAGAAGTCCGAGCATATCTCGCTCCTCGCACCGCTCGCCGCCGCTCCCCTCCTCTCCAGTAGAAGCTCTCGCAAGGGCGCAACTGCTCCTCGATTTCCCTCCAGCGGCAGACAAGGCCGAGGACTGGAGGGCAACAATCCAAAGCCTCATCGCCTTCGCCAACAACGACACGCCGCAGCAGCCGGCGACCTCGCGGCCACGGCAAGTCGACCAGGCGAAGGCCGACGGCAACAAGACCGCCGGGGGTGCAACCACCGTGCACTCCCCGCCGCGGAAGCAGAAGATGCCTCCCCACCGGATTAACGTCGACGACGACTCCACGGCGTCGTCGGATCCGCGGGCTCGTCGGGACCAGCGCCAAGTCCTTGACGATCGGCGGCAAGAAGATGCTCGGACAACGATCGAGCGCCGGCGAGAAGCCCGGCGACAATCGGACCAACGTGCTGGGACCGCCGTCGACACGCACGCGCCCGGTGAACCAGGCGACTTGCCGTACGCGGCAGGTTGCCCTGCGTTTACCCGTGAGCTGCGGCGCGTCCAGTGGCCCAGCATGAAAAACTTCAAGCCCGACGTACCCGAGAAGTACGACGGCAAGACGCACCCCTCGGAGTTCCTCAGTATCTACACCATCGCGGTGCAGGCTGCCGGGGGGCGCGACGAGAAGATACTGGCGAATTACTTCCCGCTAGTGCTTAAGCCGAACGTTCGTTCTTGGCTTATGCACTTGCCGGAAGGCTCCATTTCTTCGTGGGCAGATCTGTGCCACCAATTTGTTGGCGCCTTCACGGGCGGCCCCAAACCCCACGGCCAGGAGAGTGATCTCCACATCTTGGCCCAGAAGGAAGGAGAATCCCTGCGCAAGTACATTCAACGGTTCAGCCGCGTGCAGCACAACATTCCCGACATCCACCCCGCCGCGGTTATCAGCGCGTTCCACCAGAACGTGCGTAACCGTCACATGCGGGAAGAGATGGCCATGACCAAAATACGGGATGTCAGCGAGCTCTACGCTCTGGCTGACAAGTGCGCGCGCGCCGAAGAAGGGAGGAGACTCCCCGGAGAGGATGCTGGCGCAGGGGGAAGCGACAGCGAGGATGCCGCCCCGGCAAAGAAGAGCCAGCGGCGGAACAACAGAAAGAAGAAGAGCAAGGAGGTGCTGGTCGTCGAGAAGTCCGGCAAGGAGGCTCCCGCCAAGACAACACAGGCTGGCGGCTCCGGCAAGGAGCCTGCCCCTGTAGTGGCGGCCGACAAGCAGGACACCTCCGACAAGCAATATTGCAAGATCCACCGCACCAAGGGCCACGACCTTTCCAACTGCAAGCGCGTCGAGTACCTCGTAGAGCAGCAGAAAGCTGAATACGAGCGTCGCGACAAGGAGAAGGCTCAAGGTGGCGGAGGTGATCCAAGCAAGAAGCGGCCATTCAATGGCCGGGGAGGACGCCGCGGCAAGGCCAAGCAGCGGCAAGGTGATCGACCTCCCCGGGGCCGCGACAAGGATGAGGAAGAAGACGACGACGACGACATGGATGAAGGTGATAACAGCGAGCAGGAGTTCCAGAAGGCCACAGAAGTGCTGTGTGTCGACGGAGGCGCCTCTCTGCACACTTCCCACCGCCAACTCAAGCAGTGGGTGCGGGAAGTAAACGCAGCAGAGCCGCCCGTCGAGTCGCGCAGGTTGCTGAAGTGGTCCAGCACGCCCATCATTTTTGATCTTGAGGATCACCCTCACCGCACCACAGCGGTCGGGTGCTTGCCGATGTTGGTTTCACCAACCATCCGCAACCTCAAGGTCACCAAAATGTTGGTTGACGGCGGGGCCGGCCTGAACTTGATCTCCTCGGCTGTGATCAAGAAACTCCAGATCCCAGACGGCGAGCTCGAAGAAACCGGTTCGTTCCAAGGAATAAACCCGGGAAGGAGCAAGCCAAAGGGGAAGATCACTCTGCCAGTGACCTTTGGCGGGGAACTCAACTTCAGGACGGAGAGGATAACCTTTGACGTGGCCGATATCCCATTGCCATACAATGGGATACTTGGACGTCCTGCCCTCGCCAAGTTCATGGCAGCTTCCCACTACGCCTACAACGTACTCAAGATGCCGGGGCCGATAAGCATCATCTCTGTCCCTGGCGACAAGAAGGACGCGCTTATCTACGCCGACAAGATATACCGGGACGCAGCAGCCGCGGTGGAGAGCAACACACTTGCCGCTGAAGCTCCCGGGGGGAAGAAGACCAAGACCAAGTCCGGCAAGTGCTCTGGGGCCGACTCCGGCAAACGCACCTCTTCGGAGTGCTGCGCTGCCGTCGAGGACGTTCCATCGAGCTCCACCGGCAAGTGCAAGAAAGGGATAGCCGCTCCACCGGCAACCAAGAAGGTGTCCGCCAAGGAGGACGGCACTGGTGGTACCTTCACCATCAGTGCTACACTTGATAGCAAATAGGAAAGCGCGCTCGTTGCCTTCCTGCGGGCGAATGTCGATGTGTTTGCGTGGCAACCATCTGACATCCCCGGCGTTCCCAGGAAGGTGATTGAGCACAAGCTTGCTGTTTGTCCTCATGCGCGGCCCGTCAAGCAGAAGGTCAGAAAGCAAGCCGTGGAGCGCCAAGAATTCATTGCTGAAGAGATCAAGAAGCTAGAAGCAGCGGGCCTGGTTAGAGGCGTGATCCATCCGACGTGGTTAGCAAATCCAGTTGTCGTGCGTAAGGCTAACGGGAAGTGGAGGTTGTGTATAGACTTCACTGATGTGAATAAAGCATGTCCCAAGGATCCATTTCCCTTGCCGCGCATTGACCAGATTGTTGACTCCACTGCTGGATGTGAGCTGCTCTCCTTCCTTGATGCATACTCAGGCTACCATCAGATTTTTATGGCCAAGGAAGATGAAGAGAAGACTGCATTCATTACTCCATGTGGCACATATTGCTTCATTCGCATGCCTTTTGGATTGAAGAATGCAGGCTCAACATTTGTAAGGGTGGTGCACACTGCTTTTGAGCCACAGATCCACAGAAATGTAGAAGCTTACATGGATGACATAGTGGTCAAGAGCAAGAGCAAAGATACCCTGATCCAAGACTTAGAAGAAACATTTGCAAATCTGCGCAAGATCCAGCTCAAGTTGAACCCCGAGAAGTGCGTCTTCGGAGTCCCCTCCGGCAAGCTTCTCGGGTTCTTTGTGTCCCAGAGGGGGATTGAAGCCAATCCCGACAAGATAAAAGCCATCGAGCAGATCGAAGCCCCGAAGCGCGTCAAGGACGTAAGGAGACTTGCCGGTTGTGTGGCTGCCCTCAGCAGGTTCATTTCAAAATCTGCAGAACGCGCCCTGCCTTTCTTCAAAATCTTGAAGAAGGCGGGTCCTATGAAATGGACTCCGGAAGCGGAGGCAGCGCTGCAGGATTTGAAAGGATACCTATCCTCCACTCCAATACTTGTCGCACCTAGACCACAGGAGAAGTTGCTGCTGTACTTAGCAGCAACCAACCAAGTGGTTAGTGCTGCGTTAGTAGCGGAGAGGGAGGCCGATGAGGAGTCTACACCACCGGCAAGCGAATCCAGCGACAAGCAGGGGGCTCCTCCGACAAGCTCTGGCACCGACAAGGACAACTCTGCGCAGGAGCAAGGAGAAGTGCGAAGAAGGATGGTGCAGCGCCCAGTCTATTTTGTAAGTTCCCTCTTGCAGGGAGCTAGATCAAGATACTCTGGGGTGCAGAAGTTGCTTTTTGGTCTCCTCATGGCCTCGAGAAAGCTGCGCCATTACTTCCAAGCACACGAGATAACAGTGGTCACTCGCTTTCCGTTGAAGAGGATATTGCACAATCCAGAAGCAACAGGCAGGATCGTCGAGTGGGCACTGGAGCTGTCAAGCTTTGGTCTCAGGTTTGAGAGTACTTCAACCATACAGAGCAGAGCTTTGGCAGAATTTATAGCTGAATGGACCCCAACGCCTGATGAAGAAGCTCCAGAGACAAGCGTCCCCGTACAAGAAGCGACAAGCGAATGGATGATGTACTTTGATGGTGCCTTCTCGCTGCAAGGCGCCGGTGCCGGCGTGGTACTCATAGCGCCCACCGGAGAACACCTCAAGTATGTTATCCAGATGCACTTTCCCAGGGAACAAGCGACAAACAATACTGCTGAGTATGAAGGTCTGCTTGCCGGCCTCAGGATTGCAGCTGAACTTGGGATCAAGAAGTTGATTGTGCGGGGAGACTCTCAGTTGGTGGTCCGACAAGTGAACAAAAGTTATCAGAGCCCTTTGATGGAAGCTTATGTAGATGAAGTGAGGAAGCTTGAAGAGCACTTTGAAGGTCTGCAAATGGAGCACGTCCCGAGAGCTCAGAATGATATAGCAGATGGCCTTTCAAAGTGTGCTGCAATGAAGTTACCTGTGGAACCAGGGACCTTCCTGCTCAAGCTGACTCAGCCATCCGTTACACCATCAATTGGGCAGCCCAAGAAGAGAAAGTTGGTCTCCGGCGACCACTTGCCGGCGGATCTCCCCGAAGCCGCCGCCAAGGTCCCCAAGATCAACGATCAGAACGCTGAGGAACAGTTTGCTCCTGCAGATCTAACGGCCTGTACAGTTGAAGCAAGGGTTCCCGACAAGCCTTGCCCCGGCAGGCTTGCCGGGGGACCATCAGCTCCGGCAGAACCAGAGGTTCTTGCCGTAGAAGCTGGGGTCCCCGCAGCGGCCCTCACGCCTTTAGTCCTTGCCGTTGAGCCTCGGGCTCCGGCATGGGCACAGCAGATCGTCCGTTTTCTGCAAACTGGAGAACTTCCCGACGACCCAGCAGAGATAGAGAAAATAACCAGGCAGTCAAGTATGTACCAGTTCGTGGACAATGAACTGTACAGAAGAAGGCTCAATGGTGTCAGGTTGAAGTGCATTTCCAGAGAAGATGGACAGAAGCTGTTGGCAGAGATACATGGAGGCATATGTGGCCACCACATTGGCGCAAGGGCACTTGCCGGGAAGGCATTCCGGCAAGGGTTCTTTTGGCAAGAAGCCCTCCAAGATGCAACTGCACAAGTAACCAAGTGTGAAGCGTGCCAGTTCCATGCCAAGCAAATTCATCAGCCAGCTCACGCTCTCCAGACGATCCCTTTGTCCTGGCCCTTCTCGGTCTGGGGGCTCGATATCCTCGGCCCCTTCCCCCGAGCTGTCGGGGGCTTTGAGTACTTGTACGTAGCAATCGACAAGTTCACAAAGTGGCCAGAAGTGGAACCGGTGAGAAAGGTGACAGCACAGTCAGCGGTCAGGTTCTTCAGGTCAATTGTTTGCCGTTTCGGAATCACTAACAGGATCATCACCGACAACGGTACACAATTCACTAGTCGCACCTTCATGCAGTACGTCCAAGACCTTGGCGCCAAGGTCTGTTTCGCTTCTGTTGCTCACCCGAGGAGCAATGGTCAAGCGGAGAGGGCCAATGCTGAAGTGCTGCGCGGACTCAAGACAAGAACCTTCGACAGGCTGCGCAAGTGCGGAAGAAACTGGATAGAGGAGTTGCCGGCGGCTCTTTGGTCGATCAGAACGACACCAAGTCGAGCCACCGGACAGACACCCTTTGCCCTTGTCTATGGGGCAGAGGCAGTTCTCCCCACGGAACTCGTATACGGATCTCCTCGGGTGCTCGCTTATGATGAGCTCGAGCAAGAGCAACTGCGACAAGATGATGCATTGCTCCTCGAGGAGGAACGTCTCCAGGCTGCTGTGCGAGCTGCTCGATACCAGCAAGCCTTGCGCCGCTATCATAGCCGCAAGGTCAAGGCCAGGAGTCTCGAGGAAGGCGACCTTGTTCTTCGGCGTGTTCAGTCCGCCAAGAATTCCAACAAGTTGACGCCGAAGTGGGAAGGCCCTTATCGGGTGAGACAAGTCACAAGGCCCGGCGCTGTCCGCCTTGAGACCGAAGAAGGCTTACCGGTGAGCAATTCCTGGAACATAGAGCATCTTCGCAAGTTTCACCCATAAGGCGCGGTGGCCGTGATCCGCTCCGGCAACCACCTTTTGTACGAGTCTTGCCGCTGTCGCATGTAAACCTTTGTACAAAGCCGGGCGCAGATCCCGTGCATCAGTAAAGCTTTTGTGTTTCGCACTATTTGCCATTTTCATGCTTTTCTTTGTTATTTGCGTGCATTGTTTGGCATTTTGTGCAACACACATATCCGGTAAGCATTACCATGCCGAGAAACCCTATACTTGTTTCCTCTTCTCCTTTTTCTTTCCCTCTTAAGCAGAAGAAACATTCCTCGCGCACAAGTTTGCCGGGGGGGAAGGAGGTGGAGGACGAACCAAGTGCTTTTCAAGAAAGGGGAGCTTGCCGGAGAACGAACAGATTATGAAAGCTAAGTTACCAGAATTTGAGCAGTTCAAATTTTTTAAAATTTTAGTTATCTTCCTTGAACAACCACACTTTGTATGGAAAACCTGTGCGCGGAGGAACCTACCCGTGGCTAGCCGCACCCTTATCTTGTTTTCGAGTACGCTCAACGGCTTAAGTGAGCTGCGACAAGTGTCGCGCCCTTACTTCATTTTCGAGTTCGCTCAGCAAGCTAAGTGCGTTGCGACTAGCTGCGGCAAGGTTGCTTGCCGATAAGGCCTTTGCCAGCAGGCTGCTTAGAGTCCAGCACTCAGTGCTCGCGGCAAGGGTCCCTTGTCGGCAAGTTCCCTAAAAGCGTAGGGTAAAAAGCATACAAAGTAAAGGACCAAAAACAAGGGAGATAACACTGCATCAATTGCTCGGAAATAAGATAATATATTACAGAGATAACTCGTCGCAATGACTAATAGATTCATGTTCATGGCACACTTTGCAGCAGCAAAGGAAATAAGAAGAAAGAGGCCTAATCTACGCGATCGCCTTCACGCCTGGAGATCTTGTTCACCTTGGCGATGATGTGGGCGACCTGCGCCTTCAGCGCCTCCTGATCTGCGTCGGCCGGCAAGCTGCGGAGGACGTTGACAAGATTAATACCAGGATTGCGGTAGACGATCTTGGTCAAGACACGCTCCAAGGTACCCACGCAGAGCTGGCGCGACTCCTCGGCCAGCTGCGCGGGGAGCTTCTCCTGCAGCCGTGCAAGCGCCGGCGCGATCCCCCTGAAGAAAAGACTGAGCTTGGCGCTGTGGGGGAGGTTCGGGTCCGGAGAGTACACGAGGTGCTCCACCCTCAGCGCCATCAGCTCCTTGTCGATATTGGCGGCGGAAGTGACCAGGTCCTCTGTCCATTGCTCCACCGCCCGGTTGAAGTTGTTCGCGGAAGTGGCAGCGCTCTCCACCAGCTCCCGCTCCTTGCGGAGCTCCTCCTTCAGCTTGGTCTCGCGGTCCCGGGCGGCGTCCAGTGAATCTCTCAGTGTGGAGACCTTCAACTCTAGATCAGCAATTGAGTCCTTGGCGGCTTTGAGCTCGTCGCCCTGCTTGGAGAGGCGTACCTGAAGATCAGAGTTGGTGTGGGCGTCTTTCTCGCGCTCTATGTTGAGCGCGGTGACCCTTTCCGTGCTCGCCTTCAGGTACTCCTCCAGCTGCGCCACCTTGGCTTCAAGGTCCTTCTTGGCGGTCTCCGCGGTGGCCGCGGCGGCTTTCGCTTCCTTCAACTCTCCGCCAAGGGCCTACTCCCGGGTGGTAAGGTCGTCCTCGTGAGCGTCGAGGTCGACCTTCCGCTGGTTGAGCGCGCCTTCTCGCTGGGACAGCGCTTCACCGACCAGTCGCTGCTGCTCCTCGGCCTCTGCCTTCTCCAGGAGGAACTCTTGCTGCTCTCCGGCAAGCCTCTCGCGCTCCTCCGCCAAGTCGCGGAGAGCTGCCTGGTTGGCGGCGCGGAGCTCTGCGGCGCGTTTCTCCAAGTCTGCTCCGGCCTTGGCGGTGAGGGCTTCTCGTGACTCCAGTTTCGCCTGCCTGGCCCGGTAAAGGGCCAGGAGCTGGCGGAGAAGTTTCTCCTCTTCGGGCTCATCGCTCCCGCCAGGCGCTTCAACGATCTTCAACCCCGCGGAGGCGAGGACCTCTCCATCAAAGGTCTCTCCCTCCACGGGGGCTCGCGACGAGGATCCCCACGGCACTTGTATGAAGACGCCATTGGGGGCCTCAAGGTAGATGCCCGACTGCTCCTTGCCGGCGGAGGGGTCGGTGGCCGGCGCAGCGCTTGACGCTCCTGCCGCCTCCGGGCCGGCAGTGTGGTCGCCGTCCCCCTCCCCGGCCGCGGCGTCTGCGGACGGGGCAGTCTCCTCAGCGGCAGGCTCGTCGGCTCCTGCCATGTCCTCAACGACAGTGGCATTGTCGGCGTCGCCTTGCGCGCCCTCCTCCTCGACGATGACCTCCGTCTCCATCCGCTCCGGGGGAGGAGGATCTAGCAAAAGAAAAAGAAGAGAAGAAGTTCAAGCAAATATCCAAAAAGACAAGTCCAAGAAGACGAAGTTACAAGACTCACCTTCGCGGACTTCCTCGACGACAGGCTCCCTCGCCGGGGAGTCCTCCCTTGGCGGGGTGGCCACCCTCGCCGGGCTGCTCGCCCTTGGCGGGGTACTCGCCCTTGGCGGAGTACCCGTCCTTGGCGGAGCGCTCTCCCTCGCCGGGGAGTTCGCCTTTGGCGGGGATGGCGGGACCTGCGGCTCCTCGGGGGTGACCTCCGGTCGCTCCTGCAGCTGCGGCTCCACTTCTGCACAAGACAAATGAAGCAGCAAAATATCAGTACAAGTTAAAACCTCAAGCGCGCCCGAAGAACAAAAAAAAAATCTAAAACCCAGACTTACGCTGGGGGCTGCTCCTCGAAGCAGCAGGTTGGTCCGACGAGCCTGTCGCCGGCGTGTCCCCTGTCGCCGCGACGGGCGAGTCGTCCTCGACCTCAACCACGGGGATTTTGGCCTGCTTTGCCATCCGCTGGGCCAGGGTCCTGGAAGCAAAACAAGCACAAGATCAGAATCACGAAGAAAGATCAAGTCAGAATTGAAGAAGCTATAAGTTACAGATGCTTACTCCTCTTCCTCGTCGTCGTCGCTAAGGGCGGAGAAATCGAACTCCACCTGAGTTGCTCCGGCGCGAGGAGCAGGAGGAGAAGGCTCCCTCGGGCGCTTGGCGGTCCCCGGGGCTGGGGGCTGCGAAGACCCAGCCTCCGCCGACGCCGAGGCCCGAGGAGCAGGCGGAGCGGCCGCTCCGCTCTGGGAAGATCCCCCTCCGCTTGGCGCTGGTGCGCGGGGCGCCTCCGCCGCGGCTGCTGCGCGGGGCGCCTCCGTCGCGACTTGGCTCGCTCTGGTGACGCGCGTCGCCCGGCGAGTGGGCTGCTGTCGGGGCGCCTGCGTCCTTGTCGCTGTAGCCGCCTTGCGGAGACGCTTCAGCGGTGTTCGCTGGGGACTTGCCCGAGGCGGGGAGTTCTCCGAGGACGATGAGGCGTCGTCGTCAAGCCCCAGAGACCCACCGGTGTCCTCATCGGCCTCGGTGTCCTCCTCCTCCTCCCCGGCGGGCTCGCTGGGTCCAGCATCTTGTCCTGTGGCTCCGCTCCCTCCGGTGGCTCCGCTCCCTCCGGCACCTCTGTTCCCTCCGGCAACCTCGCTTGCCGCGGCCTCGCTCACGACTCCGGGAATCCCGGCGTGCCTCAGGGAAGGGACCCCGGCAAGCTCGTCGGGCGGAAGCTTGAGCAATCTGCGGATCTCAGCCTCCTCTGCTTGGCACACCTCGTCCGCAGCTTGCGCCTCGCCGATGGTGAATCCGAAGTCTCCTGCTGCTGCAGCTGCGGCGGCCTCTTCCATCCGGGAAGCAATATAGGCTATGTCCCGCTCTGTAGTGGCCCGAGTGAGACCCTTGTTCTCCTCGGTGTTCTTGGGCACCTCGACCAGATTGTCGAAGAAACTCATAATTGCATCCGGCGTGGGCACTATCCAGGTGGGGTCGACGCCGTGAGAGTCACACGCGGGCATCATTGCGCGCAAGGCATCCCTGGCAGTGTTGTTGCACAGCGGCACCACTCCCCGGGGAGATCTAAACCACTCCGGATGGGCCGGGTCATGCTTGAAAAGCTCCCGGACCATCCCCTTCAGCTTCAACGCCGTGAAGTTGAAGTTCAAACCCGGGCGCAGCCTCATAATGTCCGCCGCATTGCCAAACTCCCATGCTGGCCTTTTCCTCTCTTGTAAAGGGGCAATGCGGCGGCGGAGGAAATCTGCCCCTACCTCTCCGATGGTCAGTTTGGCTACCCGGAGACGAAGTATCCCGACGAGGGCGACGTTGAGCTTGACGTCATCCGGGGCCAACTCGCTCCAGTCCCTGCCGCGCACTATGGCTGTCGTGCGCGGCGCAGTGAAAGGCTCCGGCTGGTCCTCCACTATCCAACACCAATCTGCGCGCCACTCTTCCCACTTGCCGCGGAGTTCTCCTTTCAGATATGATTCCTTCTTATTCAAGCGGAAGATCCAGGAGATGCCACCGGAGAGGGGAGCGCCGGCCTCTACTCTAGGCATGAAAAAGTGGCGAAAAAGCGCTACGTTTGGATAGATCCCTATATAGTTTTCGCACAGATGTGCGAAAACCGCCATCGTAAGGATGGCGTTGGGGGTGAAGTCTAGGAGATGGAGGCCGTATGTGTTCATGATGTCGCAGAAAAACTCCGAGAACGGAGGGCACAAGCCGCAATGAAAGAAGACAGCGAAGAAGAAGTACCCGCCGGGAAGCAGATCTTTGGCAACGGCGGGGTAGACTCTGGTCCGGGGATGAGCTTTGGTCTCCTTGGCCCAGAAGAGGTAGTACTTATTCCAGAGTTCCCTCGCGCTGAGCCTCGGCGCGAAGACTACGTTCTTCTTCCACAGAGCGGCGAGCTTCGCCGCCTGCTCGGATTTCTCCCTCTTGGCCTTGTCCGCTTTCGCCTTCTCGGCCTTTGGAACCATGGCGGAGGCGGCGAGGGAAGAGGCGAGGAACTCGGCGACGCCGCGGATGCGGAAGACGGCGGAGAAGAGGTGGAGACAGAGAGCAGCGGAGGCTTTCTGGAGGTTGAAGATGAAGTGAAGACGGAAGAAGGAAACTGCCCCTGTTCTCTCTGCTTTTAAGGGGGGAGTGGGGAACGTTTTGCATTTTCCATAAAGAATGTGGCCACGATCTCTCCCACGACGCCGCAATCGACGCGTGCCGTTAGGGAGGAGCGCGGCGGATGCGGAAGGGGATTCGGCGTGCCGTGGGCCGCGTGTGTCCGTGCACTGTTTTGGGCCTGGCCCAACAGCGCTCGGCACCGTGTATGACCCAGGCCCGGGGGCTCCTGTCGGTGTACTAAGATAGGGGTACCTTAGTACCCCAACTTGTGCACGGGCAGTAGCAGCTTCCCGCGGCAGGGCTCACCACGTGCTCGCCGGAGACCTTTCTGATCCTTATTAAACCATTCAAAAACAAAGTATACAAGACAGAAGATCAAGGCCCCGGCAAGTGGAGCTTGCCGGGAAGGCCGTCCCAGGCTCAAAACTATCACATTTAGCACAAGACCCTGGCAAGAGGAGCCTGCCAGGAAAACCAGAAGACTGCATCCCAGAAGACATGCCTCGGCGCAGCATGCGCCCCGGCAGGGGCCCGGGGAGCGACAAGCTTCAGGGCCCGGCAAGATCAAGACCCCGGCAAGGTGCTTGCCGGGGGAAGCCTGCACTGTGTGCCCGCGCTCCAGCTCATCGGCCCACGCGTCGCCCAGGGGCCCTTCCAGGGACGCGTGGCGGATGGCTGTGCAGCCTGGGGGACACGGTGGCACTCCACGGTGACAAGGCTATCGCCGTGGCGAACGGAGACGCATGGACGGGTGCTTTTGGGGTCGACGGTGATGGGCATTTAATGCCCTTGTCCCCCACTGTCAAGTTAGGTGAAGACCACTGTTCACGCACTGTTCATGCACTGTTCCCGCACTGTTACAACTACCACCAAAGTTACATTTTTGCCCTTCTTCTACGTTGACACCTGTCGGTGACCCCTTGAGCTATAAAAGGAGGCCCATGCGCAACGTAGAAAGGGTTCGGAACCTAGATAGCTTTCTTGCTCGGTGTAGCTAGTTCTTCAAGCTCCCGAGCTCACAAACTCAATACAAACCAAGCAGGAGTAGGGTTTTACGCGTCCGCGCGGCCCGAACATGGGTAAACTGCCCGCGTGCGCTCCTCGATCCGCTCCTTGTGCTCCCTCCGCTCCCTCACCGCAACGTACAAGGGGCTCCGGTCCCATAGCCATAGGTGTTCGTGGTGGACAGTTTCCCCCGACAAAGTGTCAACTTTCGAATACTCACATTAGTCCGAAGAACTCATGCACTTATTATTGGTAACTCTCAATCTAATTAGGAGGTTCACAAAGAGACAAGTACCCCGAGGAGGAGTGTATGGGGGTTTGGTTATCCTTGCGCATCCTCGACTCGTGGTACGTGAGTGTACTCTAATATTCGATCGCTCCAAAGATTAGTGATCCATTTAGTAGCTAAAGTTCTCAACTATTTTGTAGGTTTTCGAAAATAAACACGGATTGCCCAAAATACGACATCTATCACTAATAGGCTAAAGCTCTTGACACCAAAAGTTCAGACGTTACTCATGGCAATACCTCAAAACTATTGCAAGTTACTGCTAAAATTAAATAGCAACCTCAATTACCTACTTTAAGTTAAGACACACAACTCAGTGCAACAGGCAAACTCTCTTAACAAGGTAAACATGAAAACTCAAGAGAGTTCAGCAACCAACTAAACAAAAGCTCTTTAAAAAGAAAAGCATGAAAACTAAGAGTTAAACATGACAGCAGCTATGGAAAGACAAAGGACACACACAGCAAAGATAAGCATGAAAATCCTATGTTGTGTTCTAGGTTGAAGTGGAGCGTGTTTCTCTCCCACACAAAGAAAGCTGGGTTCTAACTTGTTATGAACAGCAAGCAAAGCTAAAGAAAACTAAAAAGGAAACTAAGAGCGAGACGCTCCAAGCATAGCACATAACGCATGAAGTGATTAAAATATAGTGGAACGAAAGACGAACTGATAATTGTTGATGGAGAAGGGGATGCATGGGGGCATCCCCAAGCTTTGACTCTTGAGTCTTCTTGAATATTTCTTGGGGGTGCACGGGGGCATCCCCAAGCTTTAGCGTTTGACCCTCCTGAATCTTCTTTTATCATCTTCCCTCGCACACTTGAAAACTTCCTTCATACATAACTCATCATAATCTGATTAGCGAGGTTAGTACCCATAATAAAATAACTTTTCCCTACTGGAAATAAGGATAATCTTGAAGAGCTACTGTTTCTCAAGATTGCCAAAAGGTTTTTGCAAAGAAAAAGCAAGCTCAATGTTTGCAAAACGAAGAAAAGGCAAAACAGGACAGAACCTGTGAAAAACAGACCAGCAGGTAGTAAATAATTTTTTCGGGGCACTTCTGCAACTCAAATCAAAAAACTCAGAACAGACGCCCGAAAGCCAATTGTATAAAGCACGCTGTCAAAAAATTCAGATCAAAAAGATGATCTGGTGATTTTATTCGAATTTTTCTGTCCAAGGACAGAATCTGTTTTCTGGACAGCACGTCACAACTTTTGAACTTTCTTGCAATCGGAGGCTAAACTTGGCACAAAGCTGAAAAGAAAAGATACAATGATGATGCTACTGTAGTAACAAACATCAAGACAAAACAAAAGCAAAATAAAACCTAATTCGTTGTGGGTTGCCTCCCAAAAGCGCTTTCTTTTATGCCTTTAAGCTAGGCATGATGCAAAAAGATCAAGTTGTATCAATTGAACCATCATCAAGATCATCAAAAAGCTCTTCAATAGTACAACTAGTCTTAAGAGGACTTTCAAATAAAGGCCTAGTAAAGATACCTCTAGGGAGAAAACCAAAAGGTGGAAAGTCAATGGGAGATTCATTTATAAATTTATCAAAGAGAGGTATTTCTTCCAAAGTTTTCACAGTTTCAACCCCTTTGGCAATAGATGGATTACTTTTGGAACGAGGAGCCTTTGGAACGTAAACGAACTTAGGTTCCTTCTTTGCCGGAGTTTCTACCTTTTTGGCTTTGATTGAGGAGAAAGTAGTTCCTAAAGTGTCAAAGATTTCCTCAATCTTGTCTATCCTAGAAGAATCCAAGTCATGGGATTTGATAGTCTCCAAAGTTTTGAGAATTTTATGCATGGAGCTATCAAGCCTATTCAAATTCCCTTGGATCTTACGGTCCAACTCATTTATCTTATTAATGCTTGGCATCTCTAGCTCTATCTTTTCAAGTTTTTTCATAATGTGAGCTAGGGTAATGTCCTCTTGAATGCTAACAACAGGGGGATTTCCAACAAGATTTTCCATAATACTAAGAGATTCCCAAACTGGGGCTTCTAGGAAATTTCCATTGATAGCAGAATCTAGAATAAACCTATTCCAAGAAGTAATTCCAACATAAAAATTTCTAAGCAGGATAATAGTAGATTGCTTCTTGGTGGCTCTTTTTTTAGAATCATTAATTCTATACCAAGCATCTTTTAGACTTTCACCTCCTCTTTGTTTAAAGGTGAGCACTTCTGCCTCACCAAAGGCAAAAGGACCAGACATAATGCCAACTAAAAGCAAGATAACTATTTTTGTGATTTTTGATAAAGGACACTAAAGCAAAAACTGAAAGGTAAACTAACAAGACTAAAAAGCAAAGATAAAAGATAGCGTGCAACTCCCCTATCTTGAAGAGTGGAGTCCCCGGCAACGGCGCCAGAAACTTTGCTTGATGGCTTCTCGCCCCTCGTTGGTTACCCCAAGTGGAAGGTTTGAGATGTAGCGTAGCAGCAAGTTTCCCTTGGCAAAGGTACCAAGGATCGAATCCCGTGAGACTCCGAGGGTTGACAAGAAGGTGTCAACGGCGCCAGAAACTTAGCGGTTGACAGGACCTGCACACAGATACAAATAACTTTGCTCCCAACGAGTACAGAGAGGTTGTCAATCCCTCCGGCCTTGTTGTTTACAAAGGATCAAACACAAGAGATAATAATGATAGGTATGACTGCAACTAGGAAATAAAGACAGGAAGTAAATAGCGGGTGTGATCAGTGGTGGTAATATGGACCGGGGTCCCATGATGTTCACTAGTGATGTCTCTCTCCCAAAAGACGATAAAACAGCTATGCGAGGGTAAACAAATTACAGCTGGGCAATTGACAGGATTATGTGCGCAAACCAATGCTAACTATGATGTAAAGAAAGGTAGAGGCTCAAAAGCATGGGCGGTACGCCAAGGCAAGTAGACCGAAATCCATCTGCATCTACTACTAATCATCCACCTTGAGATATCTATCCAGAACATCTCGCTGGTATTAAGTTGCGAATCCCACCCATAGTGTAAACTCAAAGCAACAGACAACTGCATTAAAAGAACTTTGCGTAAAGTAAACAATCCTTGCACCCGCAAGTACAAGCACCGTTGTTTTCCCCCTTGTGGCAACAGCACATCCCCTAGACTCATGTTTCTGTTACTCAAACTAGTCATCAAGGGGCATGAACCCACAATCAAGCATAACGTTCCCTCTTGGAGTTACTACCTACTACTCGGCCAAAGCAATAAACAGCAACGGAGAACATG
Organism: Secale cereale; assembly: GCA_902687465.1. Taxonomy (NCBI): domain Eukaryota; kingdom Viridiplantae; phylum Streptophyta; class Magnoliopsida; order Poales; family Poaceae; genus Secale; species Secale cereale. The sequence goes on along the minus strand of LR738710.1, from coordinate 903,165,340 downwards.
CAAGAATTACTCAAGAACATAAATATAAAAGAGGTGAATCAAATATATTACTCACACACAATCTGAACATAATCTCATAATCCATCGGATCCTAGCAAACTCAGCAGAGCAACAGCATAAAGATTACATATGTGCCTCGATCATGTAGGGCAGCTCACGAGGTCTAAACCATGAAGAACAAAGAGGGGAGGAGAACATCACATAGCTACTGGTCATGGACCCATGGTCCAAGGTGGACTACTCACGGCTCATCCGGGAAGCGTCCATGGTGGTGGAGAAGCTTCCGGTGGTGGTTCTCCCCTCCGACAGGGTACCGGGAAGAGTTCTCCTGATGCTCCCGATCTTGGAAGCGCGGCGGGGGTGGAACAAAGGCGAGATCGCGAAAAAGGGTTCCGTCCTCGAGGGTTTCGGGACGCGAGGAATATATATGCGAAGGGGGGTCACCAGAGGCGGAGAGGGGCCCCAGGCGCCCCCCTGGCGCGGCCAGGGGTGGGGCCGCGCCGGGTGGCCGCCTGGGCCACCCCTGGCTCCCCTCTGGTCCTGCTTTGGTTTTTCTCGAAGCTTCCTGTACGCTGATTTTTCCTGTATTTTTCCCGGAATTTTTGGAGCACTTTTAATATGGGGGAAAACTGAAATAGAAAAACAGCAGAAAACAGGAACTGGCACTGTGGTGCACTGAGTTAATAGGTTAGTCCAAATATGATCAAAAGTGTATGGAAGTGCATAAATATCATAGCAATATCACACAAAAGAGGCATGGAGCAAGCAGAAATTATAGATACGTTTTTGATGTATCAACCCCCTTCTTCAAATTAGATGTTTCGGATGCGGGATGAACTCCTAGCACCAGATCGTCTGCGAGCAATTCAAGAGGAATTGGCGGCATTCTTCCTTGAACACGTGATCGCGCCAGACGGAGAATACTATGTGGACCATGCGTCCATCGTATAGGAAATTATATTTGTAAGAGATAATGATGAGGACATGACTACCTTGGATACGACCAAAAATATTGCATACATGTATATTTGTGAGGTGATTTCTAATGCAAACTATGCAACAATTTATTTATGTTATCCAGAACAAAAATACTTCACAGACTTTTGTGCCATGTCTAATTCCAGGTGCATGGGACATTTGTACAATTCACATATGAAGATAAGGGAAAAAGAGAAGTTTAGGGGCTGTTCAAAAAGTTCTCTCACGTCACTTTTGGGCCAAGAGAAGATAGAGTCCAAGTCTCTCACGTTCTGCATCCAGATTCGGACTGCACAGACATACCTAACTTAAAACGGCAAGAACTCCTTCATACGGACTCCGAATTGGGTGTTTCTTTTTTTGTTGGAAACTAGATTTCGTGCACTTTCCAACCCAATTGGATTCACCTTCAAATTCGTCCGGAGCGTTGAGATACCGACGAAACAATCTGACGCTGCAGCAGAATCCGAGTCAAACTACAAGTCCAAAGGTGTTACATCACCTCCACTTGGGCCCATGAGCCTTGTACGACCTAGGGTTAGTTTTAGGCTGCCTTGGGACGTCCTTCCACCTCCTTGGCCGCCACCCCTTGCTCCTATATAAGTAGATCCATCTAGTAGCTTTTTCTTTGGGATTTGTTTAGTCAAAAGTTAGCCATTGCAACTTCGTGTACTTCGTTTGTGTCCAACGACCAGACCAAGACCGCTTACGGATCCCCACCTTTATCAATACTTCATCTATATTTGCAATATTCAGATTGATTTATCATATTCTTGCTTGTTCTTCGATTGCATGCAGGAATAGACCTTCGTGGTCAGGCTGATCGTGCTTCTGGCATTGTCAAAAATAGATGAAGTATTGATAAAGGTGGGGATCCGTAAGCGGTCTTGGTCTGGTCGTTGGACACAAACGAAGTACACGAAGTTGCAATGGCTAACTTTTGACTAAACAAATCCCAAAGAAAAAGCTACTAGATGGATCTACTTATATAGGAGCAAGGGGTGGCGGCCAAGGAGGTGGAAGGACGTCCCAAGGCAGCCTAAAACTAACCCTAGGTCGTACAAGGCTCATGGGCCCAAGTGGAGGTGATGTAACACCTTTGGACTTGTAGTTTGACTCGGATTCTGCTGCAGCGTCAGATTGTTTCGTCGGTATCTCAACGCTCCGGACGAATTTGAAGGTGAATCCAATTGGGTTGGAAAGTGCACGAAATCTAGTTTCCAACAAAAAAAGAAACATCCAATTCGGAGTCCGTATGAAGGAGTTCTTGCCGTTTTGAGTCAGGTATGTCTGTGCAGTCCGAATCTGGAGCAGAACGTGAGAGACTTGGACTCTATCTTCTCTTGGCCCAAAAGTGACGTGAGAGAACTTTTTGAACAGACCCTAAACTTCTCTTTTTCCCTTATCTTCATATGTGAATTGTACAAATGTCCCATGCACCTGAAATTAGACATGGCACAAAAGTCTGTGAAGTATTTTTGTTCTGGATAACATAAATAAATTGTTGCATAGTTTGCATTAGAAATCACCTCACAAATATACATGTATGCAATATTTTTGGTCGTATCCAAGGTAGTCATGTCCTCATCATCTTGATAGAGGCGAGGGGCCCGATCTTTCGATGAGATGGTAACTATCGATTTGGTGGAGACGACTTTGACGATCCGACTACAAACGTGCACGACGTTGCGCCTTAGCAATCGCTAAACCAATCTCCAGGGGTTACTGACAATGCCAGAAGCACGATCAGCCTGACCACGAAGGTCTATTCCTGCATGCAATCAAAGAACAAGCAAGAATATGATAAATCAATCTGAATATTGCAAATATAGATGAAGTATTGATAAAGGTGGGGATCCGTAAGCGGTCTTGGTCTGGTCGTTGGACACAAACGAAGTACACGAAGTTGCAATGGCTAACTTTTGACTAAACAAATCCCAAAGAAAAAGCTACTAGATGGATCTACTTATATAGGAGCAAGGGGTGGCGGCCAAGGAGGTGGAAGGACGTCCCAAGGCAGCCTAAAACTAACCCTAGGTCGTACAAGGCTCATGGGCCCAAGTGGAGGTGATGTAACACCTTTGGACTTGTAGTTTGACTCGGATTCTGCTGCAGCGTCAGATTGTTTCGTCGGTATCTCAACGCTCCGGACGAATTTGAAGGTGAATCCAATTGGGTTGGAAAGTGCACGAAATCTAGTTTCCAACAAAAAAAGAAACACCCAATTCGGAGTCCGTATGAAGGAGTTCTTGCCGTTTTGAGTCAGGTATGTCTGTGCAGTCCGAATCTGGATGCAGAACGTGAGAGACTTGGACTCTATCTTCTCTTGGCCCAAAAGTGACGTGAGAGAACTTTTTGAACAGCCCCTAAACTTCTCTTTTTCCCTTATCTTCATATGTGAATTGTACAAATGTCCCATGCACCTGGAATTAGACATGGCACAAAAGTCTGTGAAGTATTTTTGTTCTGGATAACATAAATAAATTGTTGCATAGTTTGCATTAGAAATCACCTCACAAATATACATGTATGCAATATTTTTGGTCGTATCCAAGGTAGTCATGTCCTCATCAGATAATTATTGTATATATGTATCCGGTAGTGTCGGATAGATATACGAGAACTTGTCGTTCGACCAATCTCTCGGAGAAGGAGAGGTGGTCGATATTACTTCTCTCTGTATGCATATATATATGTTGATTACGATCTTCTGTTTCCTTCATTTGCTTACTAGCTAGCTAGCTAGCTAGCGTGTCTAGTCCTCTCTATACGTATGTGTAGTACGTAGCGTCGACCAAGCACGGACATAAGAGAGGACACTTCGCTCTATTAATTAGCTAGCTAACACAATATGAAACACCTAAATTAACCCCCCCAAAACCTCCAACCCCCCTTCCCCTTTCAAAAAAAAAACAAAAACCACAGCCACAGAAATGCTGACGCGTGGATGCCATTTGGTCCCGGTTGGTGCCACCAACCGGGACTAAAGGTCCTCCTGCCTGGGCTCCGCGCACAGGCCACGTGGAGACCCATCTGCCCCGGTTCTGGATTGAACCGGGACTAAAGGGCCAGGGCATTAGTACCGACACTTTAGTCCCGGTTCAAAAACCGGGGCTAAAGGCCCTAACGAACCGGGTCAGATGTCCCTTTATCTACTAGTGATGTCTATGGACTCCCCCCCCCCCCGGTCCGCGGAGAAATGCCGGACCAAATTTCTGGATCACTATTGAAGATCCCCTAAAGTCTCGATAATTTGCGAGACATTGAAAATCTCGAATATAACACATGAAAAGTTCAACCACTTCGAATGGACATGGTGCGTAAAAACCTAGGCTTTGATCTTCCATCAATTCAGTAAACTATATAATTTTTGGTTTCCTTGGTTTGGAGACCGTCAAACGTTATATTTGGTTCGTGTTTCTTATTCCATAAAAATAGTTTTTTATTCGACATTGGACTGGCCAAGATATTGGCTAAATATTTCTTAGGCTCTTGGCAGCCTAAATTTTGGCGAGAGTTTTTTTTAAGAAACATCAACTTTATTAATTAGAAATAATAGTTACATCATTAATAAAAAAAGGTGCAATATCATCTATAGGTTCCTCGAACCAATCCCTTGTCATGGAAATATTTGCAACCTAGCTAGCATGCTCATGAGCAAGCTGATTTGCTTCTCTATTAACCTAGTATGAGAAAAATCACATGTCATAAAATAGCAATCATCAAACACTGTCGCCGCTGCTCCCGTGGATTGTCCTTCACTCTTCATTGTGTCAATCACTTCCATATTGTCGGAGTTACCAATCATCAAACACTGTCGCCACTGCTGCCGTGGATTGTCCTTCACTCTTCATTGTGTCAATCACTTCCATATTATCGGAGTTAATAACAAGACAATTGTAACTCGCCTTCTGTGCAAAGAATAAGCTAATCTTTAAAGCCATCGCTTCTATTGTTAATACATCGGCACGCCAATACATCCTCCAATTTCCTACAACAATAAACCTTCCTCTGTCATCTTGGAGGACAGTCCCAACTGTGCCCCTAAGCAGACCATGATCAAAAGAAGCATCAACAGCCCCAACTGTGCCCCTAAGCAGACCATGATCAAAAGAAGTATCAACATCCAGCTTAACAAAAATCCATTGGAGGTCCGCTTCATCCCCTTGTATTACTAGTTGCCTTAGAGGAGTAGGCATTCATAGAGTTTGCCGTTATAGCACGAGCCCCAATCAAAATTTGGTATGCATCTTGAAGTTTTTCTCCATGAACCAACTTACGTCTATCCCACCATAAATACCAAGCTGTTATATGAATCAAATCACGTGTATTCTAGAGACCCAATATAGATAATTCTTGATCTGGCATAAGAAGTAAGAATTCAAGTACTGCCTCTCCTACAGGATCCACATTACAATCTTTATTAATCGGCTCGTACAACCCCAACTTATCCCAAACCTCTTTTGGCTTCTGACACAGAAACAACACATGGTTTGCATCTTCTGGCCCATTCGAGCATGATGAGCAAATGGGTGTAACTTTCATGTGTCTATTAGCAAGCGTAACATGATATGGGAGGGTTCCATGCAGCGTACGCCAAATAAAATTTGTTGCCTTTGCCGGACAAGATAATTTCCAAATCTTACCATAGATAGGATTGACATTTGTTCTACCCATACCAATTTCTTTGTTGCAATTTCCTATTATGTTGTTGGTTCCATTCTTTCAAATAAGCCGATCGAACAGTGAACAAACCATTTTTTGTATAACTCCAAGCAATGAAATCCAACATATTATGCATCGGGAGGGGAATTACGAGTGCCCTTTGAGCATCAATTGGCTACAAAGTTTTCTCGCCAAGTCTTCATCCCAAAAGTTTGTGACTGGATCAATAAGATCAAAGACCTTTGACAGAAGTTGCCATCTTTTAGGAGTAATAATTTTCCTATTCTCACAGTTTGGGATACATGCATCCCTCCAAATACCTTTTTTGTTTCATTTCCAACTTGCCAGATATATCCATTTTTTTAGAGTTAACTTCCGTCATAATGCTTTGCTGAGTAAAAGAGGAACCCTTTTTATAGACCTGCATTCATTAAATTTCCCTCTAGAAAATATTTAGCTCTCAAGATAGTAGCATATAAAGGGTCGGGATTATCAAGTAGACGCCACGCTTGTTTGGCTAACAAAGCGAGATTGAAACAGTGTATATCTCCGAAGCCCATACCTCTTTGGTTTTTGGGACACACATCTTTAACCACCCCATCCAATGCATTCTCTTCTGATTGTCCTCTTCACCCCAACAAAATTGCGACATCACATCATTGATTTATTTGCAAAAAAGAAAAGTATTTTAAAGATCGACATGACATAAGTTGGGATAGCTTGTACAATTTTGGCGAGAGTTATATCTATGTGGGACCAACCTAAATTCTTATTATCTCTCTCTCTCTCTCTCTCTCTCTCTCTCTCTCACTCACACATAGTGAATTTTCCAACATCCCTTCATGTTAGTTAAGATAGTTGTCAATCTTTTTTCTGGAATTTTAAATAGAATAATTGGTATTGGATCAATACTGATAGACTTACCAAAGGTTTGATGGCTGGAAATTGAAGTCTGATTTGAGTTCTACACATGCGTTTTATCTCGCATAGCCACATGCATATCAGGCAACATCACAGCTAACACCAATCACATATAACACTTCTTACATTTTGGTTGTAGTTTATATTTGCAGTTCTTGGGTGACCTCCCGAAGAACATACTACGTCAATGAGTGATAAACTCACACTTATAGAATGAGATCTCCATACACTATATATATGTAGGCTTTGAGAAACTTGCCCGTAGATTGAGAGAGATAGTCCTTGCCATTGTGCACTGCCGGGCAAACATCTATTTTCCTCCTTTGTTCAATGTACTTGTGAGCTTTGAGATATTGGAGGAAAATAAAGAAAAAGAAGGAATTGCCTTCTTTTCATCTATCATTAGCCGACAACCAACTCGCTGCTTGTGCTGCATCGCCGACGCCTTTCTATGAGATTGCGATGATTGTCTCTCCACGGGAAGATGAGTATAGCATACTAAAGAAACCTATGCAGTACAATGTTTTGCATGTCCTAGCTACCAAGCAATCCGCCAAGTTCCACTGATGTTATGGTTATTGCGTATCTCGTGAAGATTCAATCATTTTCTCTGCCTCTGTTGTTCTTACACCGACGCCCTCCAAATGGCGCCATTTCACTCTCAAAATTAATACACCAATGGAATTCCTGCCCTTGAAAGTTTTTTTGTTTCTCTTTTGTGTGGCTCAAGATTTATAAATTAGTGAAAATAAGGAAATTCGAGGTGGACATGTTCTATCCGTTTGAGGGGAGCAAAGAGGAGATACATTTGGACTAGAACTTTCAGAGAAAAATAAAAGTATTGTGTTGCTTTCCTCCAAATAAAATGGGCAACGCTATGCATCGGCCGGCAGATCTTTTGAAAAAGATCCACCGCCTCGAGACCCATTGGATTCAATGTGAGATGACTGTCAAATTCAATTGCCAACTTTGCAACATGGATCATGTTGCGTTCGGACATTTACAACAAAGATTATGTTGCGGAACTTTTGCAACAGAGGTATCCTTGTAGGTTTTTTCTTGCAACTGAGGTAATGTTGCAATTTTCTTTTCCTCTCCACTTTATATAGGCGTTATGGAAGAGAGTGTTGCAACATTAATGATTTTTCACAAACCTTTTTTGCAACAACGAGGATGTTGCAAGAAAAAAGCACCGTCCCCGCCATCGCACCACCGCCGGTGAGCGTCGGAGCTCCTGCCAGGTCGGCTCGCCTCCTCTCCTGCAACCTCGCCACCATCCTCCTCACTGGCGAGGTGGGCGCACTACACGCGGTCGACGGCGGCCAACGCGCCCGACCTCGGCTGGAACCTCACCACCATACTCCTCACTAGCGAGGTGGTCGCACTGCGCGCAGTCGAGGCAGCCAACTCGCCCGACCTTAGTTGCAACCTCACTGCCATCCTCCTCACTGGCAAGGTGGGCGCACTGCGCGCGGTCGACGACAGCTAACGTGCCCGATCTCGGCTGCAACCTCACTGCCATCCTCCTTTCCGATGAGGTGGGCAGTTGCTGGCGCTGGAGCCGAAGCTTCAAGTCACACCATGTCTCTCATCTGGTGCTACGGGGATCTGGATGTCACCGTCTCGCATTCATCTTCGTCGGTCTGCAACGTACCAATTGTTGCGGTGGTAAAATTGCAACAATGGGTTAGTTCCAAAACTAACAGTGGTGGCCCGTGGAGCACGTGGCATGCAGGGAAGGTGGCGGACATGAGAGCTGAGATCCATCGGGTGATTAGAAGCTTTTTCCAAAGGGTAATGTTACGTGTTCATTGGCGGATAAGCCAAAAAACATTGGCCGCCTCCAGGGCCATCCGATGGACTCAAAAATAGTTGATGGATCTCTGCTAATGTGTGCATCGTGAAATGCAACAAGCTGGTTGTCACGATGTTCACTCTGCAACAGCGGCTTCGTTGCGAAAACCTCCGAAGTATTTTCTTAGCGTAAAGCATTATTTTTGCAAAGGTCATATTGCAGAAAAAAATTGCAATAGAGACTGTGTTACAGAAAAAACCGTCTTTCACCTGTTTGCAATATAGGTGATGTTGCGACATAATTTTTGCAACAGGATGATGTTGCAGAATTTTCTTCAAAGAACAAAAAATGATCAAGTTACATGTGCGTTGGCTACGTGTTGGGGCTTCATATTTTTGCAATATAGCTTGTGTTACAAACTTGTGTTTGCAACATGCCTGATGCTGCAAATTTGTTGGTCCCTCTCATGTAGCGCTACGTGCCATACATGATTAAAATCAAATTAGATGGTCACGAAGATGGTGGATACCGGTTGAAAAGTAGTGTTTCCCTTTTCCAAATAAAATTGTACCAAGAAGTTTCTATGTTCTCATCAGAAAACGCATGTGCTTGTGTGGGTGTATTCATATGGGTGAGTGTGCATTTGTGTTCTGAGCGTTCGCATCCGTAATGTGTTTCTGAAAAAAAAATCTTTCAACCAGTAACAAAGTACGGTCTAGAATACTACAGGATGGCACATTTTTGGTGCCTTACTTAGTGACTATTCATCTGCTTCGTGACCCTCACCCGCACCCTGTTAATCACAACCGGGTCTGGAGCTAGGACCTCGAAGGTAAACATATGAGAGAAATAGCGAATTTCCTTCTTCTGATAATGCTACCCACATTGTCACGACTCCTATCCGGTTACCGGTCTATTCTCAATAATGAACAAGATGATGCAGCTCTAGTTGCTAGAGGTAGATGACGAAGAAATTATTGGAGTTATGAAAGAAGCTCCCCTAATCTTAATGGACCCCTCAACTGTATATCCTGTGTTGGATCGGCCGGATCAGAGTCGGACAAAATCGTAGACGAGCCACATGCACGGAAACCACATTTAGCCACCAACCAAACATATCCTGGTCTCTTCATCCACCGGAGGTGATTGGGATGATAACATGATTTCGCAAACGTGGGAGTTCTTCGAGGAAGCTAACACAATACACCTAGCTATTGGATGCTTTTAGTTTCCATTTCTTGGTCATAAAGCGAATTTCATTTCACAAGCTTAGTGAGATATATCTATGGTACGAGACCAACCTAAATTCCCATCTCTCTCTCAATTTCTCAACATCCCTTCGTATTTGTTAAGAAAGTTGACATTTTTTCTCAAATTTTGAATTCTATAATAACTGGCATTTCATCAAAACTGTTAGAGTTAGCAAAGGTTTGATGGGTGGAAACTAAAGTGTGATTCAACTTCTATGACTACATGTGTTTCATTACACATTTTCACATGCATTACTCGCCACATCACAACTAAAACCAAACACATATAACATATGTTAGCTTTAGACTATAGTTTAAATTCGCAGTCTATCAATGACCACCCCAAAAAATACTACATGAATGAATGCTAAACTCACACTTCCAGAATGACACCCCCATTCTATATATACATACATTTTGAGGAACTTGCCCCTCGATCGAGAAAGATAGTCCTTTCCATTGTGTAATGTCAGGCCTACATCTATTTCCCTCTCCTGTTCAATGTACTTGTGAGCTTTGAGATATTGGAGGAAAACAAAGAAAAAGAAGGAATTGCCTTCTTCCCTTTCTACGTTAGTGGTGCCATCCAACTTGCTACTTGTGCTGCATCGCCGACCTCTTTCCATGAGATTGTGACGATTGTCTCTCCGCGGGGAGACGGGTATAGCATACTAAACAACCCCACAAAGTACATAGTTTTGCATTGACTAGATACCAAGCTATCGGCCAGATCTCCATCACTGCTATTGTCATTGCGTATCTCGTGAAGATTCAGTCCTTTTCTCTGCTTCTTTTGTCCTTGAACCAACACCCTCCAAACCGCGTCCTTCCTCTCTCCTAAAATTAATGAAGCAATGTAATTCATGCCCTTAGAAGGTCTTCGTTTCCTTTTTTCCGTGGCACAAGGCTTGTAAATTAGTGAAAACAAGGAAATTTGAGACGCTCATGTTCTATCCATTGGAACGGAGCAAAGAGAACGTGCATTTGTGGACTAAGACTTTCAGAGAAAATATATGTATAGGGTTGCTTTCCTCGGAATAAAATTCTACCAAGAAGTTTATATGTTCTTCATCAGAAAATGTATGGGCCCAGAGTCACGGCGCGGCTCGCCTGCTCTCAGTAGCTCTCCTAGTCAATGGAAACCATGATTCTAATCCTCCCACACGCACACAAGTGGTCACTTTTTGCAGATACCCGTCCAGGTTCAGAGAACGCATTATTAATACAGAGCGACAGTCTCTCTGCAGGACGATGAGTATAGCATACTAAAGAAACCTACAAAGCACAACATTTTGCATTAGCTGGATGACAAGCTATCAATCAAATCTTCATCACTGCTATTGTCATTGTCTATCTTGTGAAGATTCAATATTTTTCTCCGGTTATGTTGTTCTGAAACCAACACCCTCCAATCCGGGTGATTCTGCTATCCTCAAAATTAGTGAAGCAATGTAATTCCCGTCCTCGGTAGTTTTTTCTTTTCCTTTTCGTGGCTCAAGATTTGTAAATTAGTTAAAGCAAGAAAATTTGAGACGCATATGTCCTATCCGTTGGAGCGGAGCAAACAGAAGGTACATTTGGCCTAGAACTTTCAGAGAAAATATGTATAGGGTTGCCTTCCTCCAAATAAAATTCTACTAGTACCAACAAGTCTATGTGTTCTTCACTGATGTTCTTCATCAGAAATTTTTTGGAGCGCGCGTGAGGGCGCAAAGGAAGGGTACGTGGCAGGGAACTTCGACCGAAAGGAACAACACCCTGCACCAGTTCGGCAAGAGTTTTGGTGATGATGTGAGATACATGAGCAACATTTCATAGACTACGCAACTTTTGTCAATCTCAAGATCTGTCGGCTCAGACTCTCAGAGGTGCTCAAAGGGATAGGATTTGTGTGTGTATGTATTCATAGATGTGAGTGCGTATGCATGTTGTGAGCATCCTCATCTGTATTATGTTTCTCAAAAAAAAAATTGCCGACAACCATGCACGGTCTAGAATACCATAGGATGCCAAATTTTGGCGAGGCACATGTGGCCACCAACCAAACGTATCCTTCTCTTCATCCATCGAAGGTGGTTTGGATGATAATATGTTGATTTGGTAGACGTGGGAGTTCTTCAAGGCAGCTACCACAATATACCTAGCTATTAGATGCTTTTAGTTTCCATGTCTCGGTGATAAAGTGAATTTCATTCCATACGCTCAATGAGATTTATCTATGGCATGAGACCGGCCAAAATTCCCATCATATGGCACTATCTCCACCTCCTCCTCTGAATTGGTCAACATTTCTTAAGAAAGATGCTAATCATTTTTTTTCTCAAATTTTAAATAGAATAATCAGCATTGCACGAGTACTAATAGACTTAGTAAAGGTTTGATTGAACTGTGATTCAAGTTTATGACTACATGTGTTCCATCACACATTTTCACATGCATTTCTTGCTACATCACAACTAACACCAACCACATATAACATTTGTTAGTTTTCAACTATAGTTTATATTCACATTTGTCTAGTGACCACCCAAAGAACATACTACATGAATGAATGCTAAACTCACACTTCTAGAATGACACCCCCATCCTATATATATGTACGTTTTGAGGAACTTGCATTGCATGTAGATCGAGAGAGATGGTCCTTGCATTGTGTAATGCTGGGTTTACATATATTTTTCCCTCTTTTGTTCAATGTACTGGTGAGCTTTGAGATGTTGGAGGAAAACAAAGAAAAAGAAGGAATCATCTGGTCAGCGTCCCATGTTAGTGGTGACATCCAACTCGATACTTGTGCTGCATCACTGAAGCATTTCTATCAGATTGCGGCGATTGTCTCTCCGCTGAAAGATGAGTATAGGATAATAGAGAACCCTACGAAGTACAACGTTTTGCATTGCCTAGCTACCAAGCAATCCGCCGGATCCTCACCGCCGATATTGTTATTGCGTATCTCGTGAAGAGACACCCAATTTCTCCGGTTCTGTTGTTCTTAATCCAACACCCTCAAATCGGCGTGTGTCCGCACTCCTCAAAATTAATGAAGCAATGGAATTCTTGCGCTCGGTAGTTTTTTCATTTCTTTTTTGCCTGGCTCAAGATTTGTAAATTAGTGAAAACAAGGAGATTTGTAAATTCTACTACCAAGAAGTGTACTATGTTGTTCATCAGAAAATGTATGGCCAGTCGCGGTGCGGCTGCTCTCATAGCTCTCCCAGTCAACAGGAATCCTAATCCCAATCCCAATCCCAATCCCAATCCAACGCAAGTGGTCACTGTTGCCAGATACCCGTCCAGGTTCAGAGCACGCCCTATTAATACAGAGCGGCAGCGTCTCCGTTCTCGCACGCACACACCGTAAACCCCGGCGATTCCCCACTCTCTCAGTCCCGATCCACTCCGCCGCCGAGCCCGCCCGCCATGGCCGCCGCCGACGAGGCGCAGGGCTTCCGCCCGCTGGACGAGGCGTCGCTGGTGGCCTACATCCGGGCGACCCCGGCGCTGGCCGCCAGCCTCGGCGGCCGCGTCGACGACCTCGCCGTCAAGGAGGTCGGCGACGGCAACCTCAACTTCGTCTACATCGTCACCTCCGACGCCGGCTCCATCGTCGTCAAGCAGGTCCGTCCCTCCCCTCGCCCCCTCTGTCCCCCCTCCCCATCCCATCTGGCCCCGACTGACGCGTCCCGGATCGGATCAGGCGCTGCCGTACATCCGCTGCGTGGGGGACTCGTGGCCGATGACGAGGGAGCGGGCCTACTTCGAGGCCTCGGCGCTGCGGGAGCACGGCCGCCTCTGCCCGGACCACGTCCCGGAGGTCTACCACTTCGACCGCGCCATGTCGCTCATCGGGATGCGCTACATCAAGCCGCCCCACATCATCCTCCGCAAGGGCCTCATCGCCGGCGTCGAGTACCCGCTGCTCGCCGACCACATGGCCGACTACATGGCCAAGACCCTCTTCTTCACCTCCCTCCTCTACAACTCCACCACGGACCACAAGAAGCAAGGTCGGGGTTCCTCTGCTCTGCTCTGCTCAATTCTCCCCCCTGTAAAAGGGGAACAGAGTGAACCTGATGACATAGCATCTTAATTCTTATACGCTGTGATTGAATTGCAGTTGCTAGGTACTGCGAGAACGTGGAGATGTGCAGGCTCACGGAGCAGGTCGTGTTCTCGGACCCATACATGGTCTCCAAATACAATCGCTGGAACTCGCCTCTTCTCGACAAAGATGCCGAAGCTGTTCGACAGGATGATGGGCTCAAGTTGGAGATTGCTGAATTGAAGTCGATGTAATCAGCTAGCTCTGAATTTATGCAGATTGGTTGGTGCTGCGCATGTTGTGTTTCTTATCTGAATTTTGCACCGCAGGTTTATTGAGAGAGCGCAGGCTCTGATTCATGGAGATCTCCATACTGGTTCCATCATGGTGACCCCAGAGTCCACTCAAGTGATTGATCCGGAGTTTGCCTTCTATGCGCCGATGGGTTACGACATTGGGGCCTTCTTGGGGAACCTGATTCTCGCGTACTTCGCACAGGATGGGCATGCTGATCAAACAAATGACCGTAAAGTATGTATGGCAGTATTATGGCCTTTTAACCATGTCTTGCTGACATCTATTTTTACTACAATACTCCAGTAGAGTATATGACATGCTGTTTTTGTGGTAGGCCTTTTATGTTAACTAATACTCCCTCTGTCCCAAAAAGCTTGTCGCTCATATGGGCTCAAATGGATGTATCTAGCACTAAGTAAATGCTAGATACATCTGTTTGAGCGACAAATTTTTTGGGACGGAACGAGTATGTTTCTTTAATGCGCTCCTGTGTGATTACTGATTACCTTATCCACCATTTACTATTTATTTCGAAATTCTTTATTGGAATAAATGGTTGGAATATGGCTTTTTTGAAAGAAGGCAGATACCCAGCTTAAATATGAGCTCCTCTCTACTAGAAGAATGAATAATTAATACCGTAGGATGATGAAGATGCTGTAGCTGTCATATAGAGGAGGGTGATTGGCTGAAAGAGTATATCACCTCAAATAATTGCCTTGTTTGGAATAACCTGCCTTATTATAAGTCCATAAGCATCTCTGGCATCTTCAGTATTACTTCATGGCAGTTTCAGAAGTATCAGTTCATGATATAACACATCCTTGAAGATATATTTCTTGTTGTCCCAGTAATAAAATAAGCGCTTTCACCGCCCTTCTTTTGCAGGCTTATAAGCAATGGATATTGAAGACCATTGAAGAATCGTGGAATTTGTTCCAGCAGAAATTTTTGGGACTCTGGAATAAACACAAAGATGGGAATGGGGAGGCATACCTGCCTGCCATATACAACAACCCAGAGCTTTTGAGTGTTGTACAGAAGAAGTACATGACAGGTTTACTTCATGACAGTCTTGGATTTGGTTCGGCCAAAATGATCAGGTACTTGCTCAATCTCTGATCAGGCCAAAATGATCTGTTGAATGTAATCTACTCTTAGACCACGGTGATACATCAATGCTTCTCTTTAACTGAAAGGACGCATAGGTTTCAGATTTTAGTTTCGATATGACATCCTATCCTCACAATGCTATGCAGTGACATATAGTAGCATGTTGATAAGCATACATAGCTTACAAAATGTACCATGTAAAGAACTACCCTCTGCAACTTAATATAAGACGTTTTTTGACACTAAAAAATGTCTTATATTAAGTTACAGAGGGAGTAGTATAAAACTCATTTGGCCCGGAAGACCAGATTTAATGATCGCAGCACAAAAGAAAAAAACAATGATGAATTGTGCTTCAGGAATGCTATGCAGTAAAAAAAAGAAGAAGCATGCTAGCTTACCAAACAGTGGCGGAGCTACATAAAAATAGTTGGGCGGGCCAGGTAAACAAGTGTACATTTTCTTTCAAAATTACGATGAGTCATGCTACTTCGTTTGACATGAGTCGGTCCTCAACATATTTTTAACTGGATCAGCAGATGTATACACACGACAAGGCCGTCGTTCCTTGGGTGTGCGAATGTGCGATGGATGATGCTGGCCAGCTAGCGGCCGCTGATGCTTGTTGTGCTATTGCTGCTTGACTGCTCCTTGTGGCCCATAATTACTGCTACATGGCGCGTTCGTGCGAATCTCTCACTGAATGGAGCGTAGAGGCGATTAGGGGCTTAGATGGTGTCTGCCAGTAGACCGGGACCAATGCATATGAAAGGAAAACATATATATCATGGGCGGGCCACGGCCACTTTGGCCTTGCCATAGCTCCGCCATTGTTACCAAATGTACCATGTTAAGATCTAAAAATCACATTAGACATTGATTTCAGTCTCTACACATATTTTTGTGCCTTATGCATGATTTCGTGATTCCGGACTCTGACTAAAATTCACTCAACTTTTGTTTCCTATACTTGCTCTTCCCTGTGCAGGAGAATTGTTGGAATTGCCCATGTGGAGGATTTTGACTCAATCGAGGATGCCAGCAAGAGAGCATCATGTGAGCGCCGTGCGCTTGATTGTGCCAAGGCAATCCTGAAGGGCCGACGCCAATTTGAGAGCATCGAGCAAGTTATTGCACACGTCCAGTCAGTAACTCATGACTGAGAAAACCAGCCATCTGTTCGGCGTTTCCGGTTGAGGAGACCTCGTTTGATTGTTACCAAGATTAAGTACCCACGCTCAAGTATCGAGATGTGCTGCTCTTTGTAAAACATCCTTGGGTCTGTGTGGCTTATGTGTATTGCGTAGTGGGCTGCAGCGATACCTATGCTTGGGTTGAGAACATCCTGTGTGTATTTCTAGTGTAAGGCAGGCTGCCTTGCAGCATAGCTGTGAGTTGAATAACAGAATGTACAATGTATCTCGACGTTGTACAATTATCCGTAGATACAGGCGTGGTTGCCACCAATAAAAACCCTATCTGGGTAGGTTTTGCCAAGCTGATTGTTTGTACTGTAACACCTGTTGGCTAAATTACACATTCATTTAAGAAATAAAAAGAAGACCACAAAAAGGAACCAAGATAATGATGAATCAGCACATTCACAGGAAGCTGGCATGGATTCACATATAGGTAGGTCTAGCCAACATAAATTCTGATGAACTTACTCATCTCCTCCTAAATAGATGTAAAGACTTCAGGACAAGGCAACATGATCTAAAAGACAGCAGTGCATATCACATACATACATATATAAGCAGTAAGCTATAAGGACAGCAATGCATGCTCTCTAGTCAGGCGATCAGACATTTCTCTGCTCTAACAGAAGAATTTTTTCTGAAACTATGATGATTTTTATAGCAAATTCGAAAACTATACGTCCTGATGCATAAAAATCGAATCTATGACCCCGTCGGCCTCCAGTTGGTCGAAGATTAGCTTTTCGGCCAACTCCTGGCCGAAGTAGAGTCTTCGGTCTACTTGCGGCCGAAGAGTGGTGGAACAGGGCCGAAGAGCACTCTTTGGTCATGTGTAAAAGGAAAAATGTCCCCTGGGAGATTCATGCTAGTGACCTCGAGCATGTACATACATGGCCTAACCACTACACATAATACAAGTGGTGTCCATAGAGAGACACACTTGATTATATTTCTTTACACAGGGTCTCACAAGAAAAAATAGAAAAATGTTGCAGCGGGTGGGGTTCAAACCATGATCTACTTCTTGGTGCCACGCATGGATAGCCAACAGACCAATGGTGCTTGACGTTTAATTAGCATAACTAGAATCTACATATCCTTATAGGACAGAATTTATGAAAAATCTACACAAAAAATAGGAGCCCGCGGTTTGAACCCTTGACCTGGATGACACTTTGTCCTAGACAGAAATCAATCGAATTTATATTATGCTAATTTTTGTGTAGATTTAATTTTTATTTTTATTTTGCAAATTTGCACACCATACCTAATTTTAAAAATAGTTTCCCCGTAAGAAAACTGGATCATAAAAAATTGTGGTTTCATAATATGTCTCAAGATGTAAATTAGCCCATTTTATTTTATTTTAAAAAATTCAAGTACGCAACATAAAAGTTCAAGAATGATACAGCGCAAAATTTCATCCATATTGTATTAACCAATTTTTCATTTAAAAGGACACACGCACATGTATGATGGAATTTCATCCATATTGTATAATCTTCCATCGATTTTTTCCAATACGTTGTGAACCAACTGTATGATAATCTCGGGCGTTTTCAGTAGAAAATCAAGTGTATCTCTCCTTTAACGTGAATTTGTGTTAGGCGCCGTGGTTGGCTACTGTAAATTTGTGCTTGATATCGTGGTACAAGCCGCACCAGCCGCATTATTTTTAGTTTTACTTTAGAGACCGTGTACGTATACCGAAAAAGGGTTTTCCCCACTTTATATACAAAGCAACCAACCGATACATCCAACGATAGATGCGGGGGGCGGAAGCAGCACAGTCACGACCAAAAGAAAAGAAGGAGAAAATACAAGAGAAACAAATGCCAACAACGGCGGATCGACAAAAAGCGAAGAACCCTCGTGGCCGCTGCATCCATCGGAGATCACCCACCAAGCTCCGAGCCACCGAAGCACCGGTACCAATCAACACCTCCAAGAAGGGATGCGGCGATGACGACGCTGCTGCCAAGGGTTTTCCCCGGTACGCTGTGAGGAGATAGGAAGGGTAGCCCCGACGCCCTTCAGGAAGGTCCGACGGCACCCACAAGTGCCACCGCGTCGGTGTCGGCCAAGCCAACAGGGATTTCTCACGATCCCAGCCTCCACCTCAGGCACTCCAGAGCTCGCCACCAAACAGACCCTCACCCTACGCCAACCCGGTCACGAAGCTTTCCACGGCGTCTCACCATGGTACCATGAAGCATGGTCTGCACAAAGAAGAAGAGGAGCCGGGACTAGGGCAACAGCACCGTCGGCACACGGGAGGGACCCACCTCCACCGTCGAAGACGGTAGCTGACCGGACACAATAGCAGGAACATACCAGGCTCGTCGCCGCACAAGCCCGGCCGGGATCTCCAAGGCCCGTAAAGTTCCTGCCTTCGCGCTGCAGCCGGCACACCATTGACGCCGCCGCCCCTGTCGAAGCCGCTCCCCTGCCTCCCCGCACAGATAGCCGCCAAAGCGGAAGCACCACCACCACGCGCACCGCCGGCCACCACCACCAGGTCGCCGGACCACCACCAACCGAACCGCACCACCGCCGCACGCCCGCGAAGGAGAGGAACCAGCACAGCCGCCAGCAGCCCGAAGCCGGACCCCAGCCGCCGCCCACGCTGCCTGCCGGGCGGATCCGGCCACCGCGGCGAGGCGCGCTCCACCGCGCAGCCGGCCACGCGCCGCCAGAGGGCCGCGCGCTGCCACGTCGCGGTGCCCCGCGCACGCACCGCGCCCGCACAGGAAGGAGGAGCCCGCGCTGCACCATCTCGCGCGGGGGAGGAAGGAGAAGACGCGCCGGCGGCGCCGGCGCCGGACGGGCTTTGCCCGGCCGCGCCCCCGGTGGCGGCAAGGGAGGAGGAGGAGGGGGCGGGGGGGGGGGGGGGGGGGG
>LR738710.1:903121164-903146134 GCA_902687465.1 Secale cereale | reverse complement strand
CGGCGGCGGGGGAATCTGGGCGTCCACCCCGACCGCCTCGCGGGGGGAAGGGTTTCGGAGGAGGGAGCTCCTTCCGTCTGTCCTTACCACCGTGTACGTATAAAGAAATAAAAAGAGATCGTGTATGTTTTACTTTATTAGAGGAGAAACACCCCTCGGTTAAGTGATGCGTGTGCATGTTCGAGGTCGCGCTTGAATCACCCTAAGCGCATTTTTTTTTGTTTTACATTTGTTGAGATTAATTAACCCATGTGTTAATTACGGAGAATCTTCACTATCCCTAACCGCCATGTACGAGGGACACGACTGTTCGCTTATGTCTCTCCGGACCATCGCGTCTGTTGGATGTATCCCCTCAGAGCTATATATACTTGTACTCAATCATCAATAAAGACGACCATTCACTTTTACATCTGTTCCAAGGCTCTCTCGATGGTCTCTCGGTTCCCTTTTAACACGTTATCAGCGTGCTCGTAACCAAGAGTGATTTGGTCAGAAGGAGAAGAAAGCGACGGTAGGCGTCTGCGAGGCGCCGAAGGCCTGTTCTCCCGACGCCCGTCGGCGCCACTGTTGCGCCCGGCGAGACCACCACCCGGCGGCCTCAGGCGACGACCAGCACCAAGCAACTCCGGCGATGTTCAACATCCTCACACACATCGCTGGTCTCGAGTAAAAGAAGAATCGGAGTCAAACACGTGCGTTCTTTCAGATTCCTTTCTGCACACAGTAATTGTTTTTCCAGGAAAACCAACAACAGAGAAGAAGAAGGAAGAGAAGTCGGCACAAAATTCAAAGAATTTATGTCCCACGGGAGAGAAAGCAAACATCCTGGGCTGCTATTCTACAAAGCGATCAATCGTACCAATGTCTTGGTATAATTGCTACAAGAAAAAGGTGCTTCTTTTCTGATTTCAACCTTGTACGCAACAAACGCTATCCATTATGTACCTTTGGCCTTCGCCATGGAAGCACAGAGTCCTTAGCGAGCAGAGACTCGGCGCGGCGCAGGGCGCAGCGGCAGCGATGCCCTCCGGCGGATTGGCGTCCATGGCCTTCGGCCCGGCGGCGGCGGCTCGCCCCTCCCGGTGTCCAGCACGACTCTGGGCAGCGGCCCGGCGAGGCCGTCGAGGCTGTTAAAAAAATCCCCTCGGGATAGACCTGTATGGGAGAAATCCAAATTTTACAACCTCACGGGAGAGACGAAGAGGATAACCTTATCCCTTCATCGGTCACCGGGGCCTCCAGCTGGACCTTTGGCTCCGGCGTGAGCGGCTCCTCTAGCGCTGCGACAGTCGATGTCGACGCTGCCGCCGCGCTCTCCCAGATGCCCGCCACTCCCCGTGGCCTTCGCCGTCCCGCCGTCGAGCAGCAGCGCTCGGGCTCGAGGATGGCGCCTACAACGGCGTCGCTCCCAGCACCCACCTCCGCAACATTTCTTCTGAGAAAGAGCGCAGAGGGAGATCTTCTCGCTGCTTGTGATGCGGCCGGTCGGTCGGCCGTGGGAGTCTCCGCTCTCGTTGCGATTTGGGATCGAAAGCGGCTGCTGGATTTTATTTTTTTACTCTGGTCGCTCTCCCTTATCTGCTTGCGTTGGTCTGGTCGGGATGGGCTGCCTTTACGTGGCTAATTTGCTTGTGGCTGGGACTTTAGGCAGCCCGCAACGCTTGCTTTATTTGCTTATTATCTGCATCTTTGTTTAGCAGATTAGCCATTAATCTCTAACAGCACTTCTAGCAGTAATTTATTTTTGTGTTTAGAGCTGCTATAATCAGTACATATATTTTAGTACTGTTTTCTGTTGAGTCCGATGTATTCTAGATTTTAAATTGATGTAATATATTTCCACGTTTGCACGTGTCGAGATTAATTATGTCTATTTGAAATTGAGATTTTTAATCTATTGCAAAGATAAATTCAGTACCTATGCAGTACTGTTTCTCCGTTGAGTACGAGGTATTCCAGAATATTTATATGATGTTTCTATTTTCCATGTTAACCGCATGTCGAGAATAATATGTCTATTTGCAATTGAGATTTTCAATTTCTTGCAAATACATGTGCAAAATTCAAGGTGTCATCCTTACCAATTTGAGGTTCACACTAATGATTTCTAGCCACATTTCTTGAAATCTATTAATTTTGCAACATTAAGATGTATTTATATTACACAATCTGTAATATAAATAAATTGTCATTTTTTCACCGGAGATGATATGTTCTATGTGTTTTCCACATTTCCATTCTTCATGAACATGTCATAGCGGTCGAGATTGATTTCTCCCGCACAACAAACTTGAATTTTTTTGACAATAACATCTCCCTCATTATATTAGAAAAACACAAGGTAATGAGTTGGATCTACAGCCAGCCCATGTGCAGACAATCTCTATTACTGTGAGATCTGTATGATCTTCAATGTGTTTATGTTCCCACAATTGAGGTTGAGCATTTTCAAGTTATACACTTGAGTCAAATTTTTGCATTCTTATTACAATACCATGATGGTTTTTAGTTTACTTCTTGTAAATTAATTATCTCTGGTTTGCCCCTATAAGTAATCGATGGCTAACAATTTGAGGCACTTGCCCTCAATGGCCACAACTTACTTAAGCGGGTCATGGACATCAAGATCAGTCTTGCATCCCATGGATAGCGCGTGCAATCCAATTCACGCCACTGGGATGCAGTGGACCTCAAGGGTAATGGTTTAAAACTCATTTCAAACCCTCAACCTGACACCATCAAGCTGTCACGAGACCCTATGAGCATGGAGAGTATGGTGGTTGAATATGCATCAACCGACATGTTTGGAGACTATACATTTGGTCCCTTAGTCTCCTCAGTGATCTATTTATTTATGTCCATTTATGATGTTCTAATAAGAACATGATTATTGTTGTCATCATATATTGTATATCACAATATACTGTATCGGCACTTTGGTACAAATACATTTGTATGTATTCTGTATATCTGACTGTGTTTTCATATTGAAAATCTTCATGTCTATATATAGATTTCTACGGGGTCAATCTGACGAAAGATGATTTGTGCCATGTGGACATATGCACCACGAACTCTATACTCAGGGAAGTGAAATGTTTCCACTCTTGTTGAGAGAAAGGAGATATTTTAAAATCGCTAGACGCGATGAGGTATTTGTTGGCTCAACTCGAGTCATATTTACTATCCCTGTGGGTACTCGAGTAACGTCAAGACGCTTCATTGCTTCCCAGGTTTAACTCGTACCCTATTAGACTATGGAGGTATCAGTCAAAATAGTTTCCATATCGAAACTTATGATGACAACAAAGAGAAATAACTTCTCTTTACCATATGCAACAGATATGGCAAGCACATTCTTTGTGTATCATCTGGATTGTACTACACATACGACACAAACCGTAGCACATGTTGGGTATGAGATAGTTTTCCATAGTGTCTTGTACATGACAAACTTGGCATTCTCGCCTTGGTCATCGAGACATTGGGTTGAAACTGAAACTATCAGGAATTCCAATAGTTTATGATTATTATGATGCTAAATTCTAACAACATTTGGATTTTATGTGCAGTACAAGTGACACATGGAAGCTAATTTTAAGGCCCGCACACCTTAAAGTTTACGCTGAACCACTCAGACTCCTTGAATGCATCAAGTTGAGGTAAGTGGCTCTTCCCATCCATTGACTAGACTATTCAGGTATTCCATGGTTCTAAAAGACATATCTACATGATGGTCTTAAGTGTGTGCTTATTCACACGAAACCATTGGCTTTATCTTGACATTGATTTCAAGCAAATCGGATGGACAACATTGCAGGATTCTCCTTGAGTGCCTCCTCTATGGCTCTCGGATTGAAGTTTAGCAATTTGTCTTAATGTCTAGACTCAAAATGGTTTGGTAGAATCTCATCCAAAGAATTGAGCTCATTGCATGATCTTTACTTTGAATTGCAACTTACCAACTTTACGTTGGAGTCATGTAGTCTTACACACGCATGACCAAACTGCATATATTATTCCCCTCTATCTTTGATACGTGGAGATCTACCAAGTATTTCCCATCAGCAGTACTTCGGTTGCATACCGATATCACCACCCGGCATACATCATTGCCCCCTCAACATATAGTTGGGATCTATGTGAGGAATAACTGTATTTCTGTCAATACCTCAAGCCCCTCGCATGGGGAGTTATTTAAGGCCAGTATGCTGATTCATGAGGAATATTTCCAGGCATTAGGGGGAGAATTCAAGTACCATAAAGAATGCCAGGAAATTAGTGGAATGTTCAACACATTTCTACCTCAAATCCACGTACTCAAAGATCTGAACTATGCGTTCAGAAGATTTGCAACACATTCCAAATAACTTGCCAGATTCATTTACCGACTACAAAGGTGTCACGCAATCCTACAATCCTGCAAAAATATGTCGGAAAGAGTGGAGGTACCAACTAAAACCACTCAACTCCCCGTTCAAAGCAACAGGGGGAGAAGTACGACAATAGTACAACAGGATTCAGCTTCTTGCAAGCAAGGATATCAAGGCCTCTGAATCAGTAAATGCATGTCAACTTTACGTTGACAGACACCTAATGGGTAGTATACACCCAGTGGATGGGAAACCTCCACAAACCCAGGTCATAGTGCACACAATGACCGGAACATCGGAATACCCGACTCAATCGCATTGGGAAATCGCGAGCAGTCACCATGGGTAACGATATTTCCATCAACTATATATTGATATATAGATTCTGGAGAAACATATAACCGAAAGTCTATAATTGTTGACATACATTTCTCAACTAGATTGAAAAAACCTTTCAAATGATTCAGATCCAAAGACCATGGCCATGGCAAAGTGTGAATAACACTCGGACTGAACTCAAGCAAAGGTATAATCTAGGTAGAAATGATCTTGCTCAATAATGGGAAGGTATTCATAAACAATACCTACACCGGTTTTCTTCTGGAAACAGAATTGAGAACAACGAGGTGGTGAAACAAAGAGCAAGTACTGTAGCACAAGGGTTCACGCAGATACCCAACTATTCTCCGGAGGTGGAATCTCATTCCGATAACTTATATCATTGGCAGTTCAAAATCATCTATCTCTGCAGTTGATAGATGTAATGATTACATATCCAGGTGGACCACTAGATTCAGACATATATGATTGATTTCCGATGAAATGTGACGCCCGAGACCGACGTCCCAGAAGATTCCCGAAGATTCCAGATGTTCCGGGTTGCCCGTGTGTTCTTTTGTGCTTGCGTTATTTATTTTTGCATTGCATCATGTCATCATGCCATCATGTCATATTTTATTTTTGCATCTCAACCAAATAAATTGTGTGGACCTTCGGTCCATTTAAATCGAGGGAAGGTGACTTCTCTTTATAACATATAAAAGCCTCTCAATATTATTAGGGAGCTATATAATAATATTCCATTCGTTGGAATTAACTCAACACACTTGCATTTTTCCCCATGTCTCTTAATTCTAGTTTCACCTTCTAAACCTTGCCTATAATTCTTTCCGTTGTTTCGAGGTTCTTCCAAAAACCCCTCCAACAATTTTATTAAATCCCTGACATTTTTGTGAGCCCGGGGATTTTGACCTCGTGTGCTAATTCTTGCCCTAACTCCTCCTCTTTTTCTTTCTTCTCTTTTATCCTCTGCTAAAAGGGAAATAAAAAGCAGAGGCCATCTCCCCCCGCAGCCTTCTAGGCCAGCCGACCCGTTTTCCCTCCTAAGGCCCAGCCATCTTCCCTCCTCTCTTCAGGCCCACTGGCCCATCAGGCCAGCCCGACCGCAGCCTCCCAAACCCTAACCCCCGAGCGCTCGCCCCTTGTTCCCTCGCTCTCCCTCTCTTCCGCACGACCGCCGCCACCCCCTCGCTCTCCCGACCGAACCCCTCGTTCCCCGTTTTCCCTCGTCCCTCCAGCCTCGCTCGCCCGCATCTCTCTCCCCTCGACCAGGAGCCGCTTCCTTCCCCTCGAGCGCTCGTCGCCGTACCTTCTCCAGGCCCGAGCGGCCTTCATTCCCATCTCCTCGCAGCTCTCCCTCGCGACCCACTCCCTCCGTTCTCCTCGAAGCGGCCAAGACGCCAGCAGCCGCGCCTCCGGCTCCCTCCTCGAGCCAGGGCCCCGACGGCCTCCCTCCGCCATCGCCAAGGCGCAGCGCGGCCTCCCTCCCAGCGCCAGGGGCGCCCTTCCTCTGGCCTCTGCCTCGAGCGCCCCGTCTCCAGAAGCCCGGCCAGGAGCCACCCGAGCGCCCTCTCCCTCCGGTCCCGATGGCCACTGCCAGGCCTTCCTCCGTTCCTGCGCTCGCCGCTGCATCCCGTTCCGCGAGCCTCCCCGAGCGCCTGCGGCCTCCCTTCACCAGCATCGCCTGGAGCCCGAGCACCATGGCCTTCCCCGCGCCCGGTCTCTCCAGGGCCAGCCAGCGCCTCGCCTCTTCCTCGGCAGGTCCGGCCGAGTCAACCCCGCCTCCAGGGCCGCCGGTCAGAGGTGGCAGCAGCACCAGGTCGCCGGCCTCGTCCGGCCAGCCAGCAGCCAGTTGCCCTGCCTCCGTGCTTCCCGGCGAGCTCCGTTTGACTTGTCGTGGCTGTGTCCCGAGGCCGTGTCCTTTTTGTTGTTTTGTTACTGCTGTTGTTTCGCCAAGTGTTCCTTAAGGTGTGACCAAGACAGGCAAGATCGACGCAAGAACCGAACGTCTACGACACATGAACATGTACCACTACCTCCACTAACGTCGCCGGAAGCGCCAAGTACCACGACGGACACCGAGTACCTCTACCTGACCCGGTAAGTACCCCTACGACCAAGTACCTCGACGAACCGAACATCTACGGAAAAACAAGCTCGTGAACGGCTACGGAACAAGTACCACTACTTCCACTACGAACGCCGACGCGACAAGTACCTCTTCGGAAACGGAAACGCCTACGTGAACGTCTATCGTCGCCCCGAGTACATCTACCGTCGCCGAGTACCACTACTTCCTCTACCGTCGCCCGAGTACAACTACCGCTACGAGAACGACTACCTTCGGTGAAGAAATGAGAACGACTACTTCCTCTACTTCCACTCCTTCCTCTACGATCTCGAACCGTCCCGAAACGAGGGTTTCGAAGGTATAACCCGAGACGACCCCATGGATGACCCGTGAATGCTTGCTTGTGTTGTATGAAATGTCTCTCGTGTGTGCTTCGTGCCCGTTCCACCTTTTGTCATGTTCCTCGGTTGCCTCGTCACCGACTCATGGGAACCCGGTAACGGGATCGCCCCACCTTTCATCTCGTTTGACTCGCTTCGTCATCTTTTGCACCGGACTCTCAACGAGTTACCGGAACCGAGATGTTGCGTTGCATCATTTTGGTTATCGTTGCCGTGGCACCTTTCCTTCCACCACGGTGACAAATGCTTCATATCCTCTTATGTCAACCTTTTAATATAATTGCATAAACTTGTTCATGTCATCCGCATCATATTAACAACATTATAAATGTGTGAATTGTTGTTTGCTTATAATTATTAAACATGCTCATGGGGATTTCCCGGATATGTTGTTGTTATTTCCGGCCTCATTTAAAATGTCTTAATAGTGTAGTTTTATTAAGCTTCACCTCTTGCCATGTTAAAACATTTAATCTTGTCTTGTAAATAAACGAGAGTCAATTAAATAATTAATGTGGTGTTTCGTCAATATGCAACTCGTTGCATATTGAGCTCCACTTAACGTGTAGTATTTGTTTGTGCACTTTGCCATGCCATGCATATTTAAACCGGACATGCATCATTCTTGTTTGTGCATCGTATGCCATGTTTATGCTTGTGTGTTTACCGTGTTGTTTGTTTCTTTCCGGTTTGCTTCTCTTGATAGCTTCGGTTTCGTTCCGGAGTTGTGAGGTTTCTCTCGACTGTGTTGCTCCGTCTACTTCATGGATCCGTTCTTCTCCCTTGTGGAATTCCAGGCAAGATGACCGAACCCGGATACCATTACTATCTTTGCCTATTGCTAGTAGTCTCGATCTTTAGTTTTGCCTCGATGCCCATGATCTTCTTGTCAGCCTCCTACTTGTAACCAATTGCCATGTTTAACCAACCTACCTATGCAAACCGTTGCTTGGCTAAGTACGCTTCGCTCAGCCCCTCTTATAGCATTGTTAGTTGCAGGTGAAGATCGAAGATGCTTGCTTCATGTTGAAGTTTGGTTGGGTTATATCACACTATATAAATGCTTAAAATGAAATCATCTATATACTGGCAGGGTGGAAGGCTAAGCCTTTTGCTTGGTGTTTTGTTCCACTCATGCCGTTAGGAACCGTATAAACCGGTGTTATGTTCCTTGATTTTGCGTTCCTAACACGGTTGGGGTGTATGGGACCCCCTTGATAAACCGCTAAGTGCTAAGTCTTTTCCAGCAAGTCCCAACATTGGTACTATTTGCCTAATAACTAATAAAACTTGCATGTGGACTAGCTATCCCTTTTATTTTAATTCTACAACCCCGGGCCAGTGCTCCACATGAGTGTTGGTCCGAAACGGGGGTTACGCGGGGCCACCTCGAGGAAACTCAAGGTTTGGTAAAAACCTGTGGGATCACCCATCCGGTCGTGTCCTGAGACTTAGATACGCGCGGCTACTATCAGGGTGTCGACACGCCGGGAGGATTTGCTGGATTAGCCTTACCTTAGTTCGGTTTAACTTGAGCACGGGATTCCGAGAATACTCGGGCCTTCCCACCTATGGAGTTGCGACTTCGCGGGGCTTGTGATGGGCCAAGTTGGAACACCCCTGCAGGGTTTGAACTTTCGAAAGCCGTGCCCGCGGTTATGTGGCAGATGGGAGCTTGTTAATTCCGGTTGTAGATAACTTGACACATTGTTACTAATACACTACCAGCGTGTGTACCGTGACTGTCAATTTCCGAATAGGGATTCGGGAGTTGAACACGGTGGGGTTATGTTTGACCGGTTTTAGCTAGGATCACTTCGTGATCATCTCTCGACCGATGCTCTTCTCTTCTCGCTCTCTATTACGTAAGTTAGTGCTAGTTGCTGCTGCAGACTCTTGTTGTTCCTTCACCTCTCGTTCTTTCTTCAGCCTTGTCCTCACCCAAGGCTTAAATAGTCTTGTTACCCGGGAACGGGATTGCTGAGTCCTCTGTGGCTCACAGTTACTTCACCACACCAGATGCAGGTTCAGCCGAGTTTGATGCAGGAGCTGGTTCAAGTACTTCATCGGGAGTTCGATGAAGAGTGTGGCCGTTTGCTTGTGACGTTTCGACGATCAGTAGTGGTTTCTACTAGGATTCGATCCTGACCTGTGGCTTTATGTTGTTTTGGTATCTTTCTTTTGGATCTTCACCCGTAGTCGGGTTGTGATGTTTTGAATGATGTATTGCTTATGTAATGTATTGTGTGAAGTGGCGAGTGTAAGCCAACTATCTCCTTTTGCAATTTAATCCCTCTTTTACATGAGTCGTGCAAAGATACCAAACTTGAGATCATTCTAGGATGGGCTTATACCTTTAAGTCGTGCCTCGACACGTAGGAGGTATAGTCCCATCCTGGGCATTATAAGTTGGTATTCAGAGCCTTCTCCGACCTAGAAGCCCCCACTGATTGATCGAATCGTTGACGGTTGAGTCTAGGCACACACTGAAAATATTTTGAGTCCTATATTTATATCGGAGAGTAGGATTTCTGTTTGCTCCTCATCCCTTTTCATTCTGGTGAGGACTCCTGACGATTACTCTTGCCTCTTCTACTTTCAAAATTGCACCAATTTTTTTTAGGATCCCGCGAGTATTCTGGGATTGTTTCGATGTTCTTGTGACAAGGATATTGTTCTCGATGCCTCCTGTTACCGAGGAGTTGAGCTTCGAGGTATCATTGTAACAAGCATATCGCGGCAGTACTAAATACTTAAGACGGCCGACATCGAAAATCTCTCCTATACGGCCAGTGGCAAGATAACCCCGACATCACCCAGTACTGGGGAGGTAGTTCGAGAGTATTGCCATAGCTTGTTATAGTGGATGCTTTTCGAAGGTCCGAGGTACACAGATGATGGAAATGAGATATTGGGACTCAACGTTCCATATGCCATTGGATCGACCAAACACAATTAGTTGGTACTCAAGAATATCTTTCGATATCTCCAAGGCATGAAACATCTTGTCCTGGTTTTTCAGTTTTGGAGAAATCTGAATACCAATATCATTGGATACATCGATCAGATCCCCACTATGTCAGATCGTAGACAAGTTTAGTGTTCCTACTAGGTGTGGTAGCCCTCTCATGAAGAGTCTTCGAAACAGACCTCATGGCTACATTCACCAACCATTATCTCAACGATAATGTTTCTTGTGTTGCCTGGATGCAAACAGGTTACATAATAAGCAATATCACTATATTGCATATCTTGCAAGTCAAATCATGCGACTGGTTTGTTTAGCGGGTCTCTACCAACTTCTATGTTTTGGTATGTGATTACTTCGAATTTTGCAAGAATCAGGGGGAGTATCTTCCTAAATTGTTCCTGTTCAATGCATCATATTATACTCTTTTTTCCTTCATGAGTTTACTTTACAGGTTCTCATAAAGGTTTTTAATGAGGTAATATCAACATGAGATCATATGTCATACTTTCTGTTTTCTCCACCGGGGTTTTTGGGAAAGTATATATATGACATATTTATTGTGCTCTAAAACTCTATGAGTTTTCTCGTATTGAGTTAAAAGAGACAACGATCATTATGTACCATTTTCTCCTTATTTTCCCGTTGGGTTTGAAGGAGTTTTAGCAACATATTAAACACTATACTCCTCACATTTTTCCCACAGGGTTTTGAGGAGCTTTTATTTAAGATGATGATGTCTACAAGGATAGCGTAGATTAGGGGGAGTGTTGAGATTAATTAACCCATGTGTTAATTATGGAGAATCTCCACTATCCCTAACCGCCATGTACGAGGGACACGACTGTTCGCTTATGTCTCTCCGGACCATCGCGTCTGTTGGATGTATCCCCTCGGGGCTATATATACTTGTATGGGAGAAATCCAAATTTTACAACCTCACGGGAGAGACGAAGAGGATAACCTTATCCCTTCATCGGTCACCGGGGCCTCCATCTGGACCTTTGGCTCCGGCGTGAGTGGCTCCTCTAGCGCTGCGACAGTCGATGTCGACGCTGCCGCCGCGCTCTCTGATACGTCCAAAACGTATCTATAATTTCTGCTTGCTCCATGCCTCTTTTGTGTGATATTGCTATGATATTTATGCACTTCCATACACTTTTGATCATATTTGGACTAACCTATTAACTCAGTGCACCACAGTGCCAGTTCCTGTTTTCTGCTGTTTTTCTATTTCAGGTTTCCCCCATATTAAAAGTGCTCTAAAAATTCCGGGAAAAATACAGGAAAAATCAGCGTAACGGGAGCTTCAAGAAAAACCAAAGCAGGGCCAGAGGGGAGCCTGGGGTGGCCCAGGCGGCCACCCGGGGCGGCCCCACCCCTGGCCGCCCATGGGGGGCGCCTCGGGCCCCCTCTCCGCCTCTGGTGACCCCCCTTCACATATATATTCCTCGCGTCCCGAAACCCTCGAGGACGGAACCCTTTTTCGCGATCTCGCCTCTGTTCCGCCGCCGCCGCGCTTCCAAGATCGGGAGCACCAGGAGAACTCTTCCCGGCACCCTGCCGGAGGGGAGAATCACCACCGGGAGCTTCTCCACCACCATGGATGCTTCCCGGATGAGTCGTGAGTAGTCCACCTTGGACCATGGGTCCATGACCAGTATCTATGTGATGTTCTCCTCCCCTCTTTGTTCTTCATGGTTTAGACCTCGTGAGCTGCCCAACATGATCGAGGCACGTATGTAATCTTTATGCTGTTGCTCTGCTGAGTTTGCTGGGATCCGATGGATTATGAGATTATGTTCAGATTGTGTGTGAGTAATATATTTGATTCACCTCTTTTATATTTATGTTCTTGAGTAATTATTGCATGTTCTCCGTTGCTGTTTATTGCTTTGGCCGAGTAGTAGGTAGTAACTCCAAGAGGGAACGTTATGCTTGATTGTGGGTTCATGCCCCTTGATGACTAGTTTGAGTGACAGAAACATGAGTCTAGGGGATGTGCTGTTGCCACAAGGGGGAAAACAACGGTGCTTGTACTTGCGGGTGCAAGGATTGTTTACTTTATGCAAAGTTCTTTTAATGCAGTTGTCTGTTGCTTTGAGTTTACACTTTGGGTGGGATTCGCAACTTAATACCAGCGAGATGTTCTGGATAGATATCTCAAGGTGGATGATTAGTAGTAGATGCAGATGGATTTCGGTCTACTTGCCTTGGCGTACCGCCCATGCTTTTGAGCCTCTACCTTTCTTTACAGCATAGTTAGCATTGGTTTGCGCACATAATCATGTCAATTGCCCAGCTGTAATTTGTTTACCTCGCTTTGCTGTTTTATCGTCTTTTGGGAGAGAGACATCACTAGTGAACATCATGGGACCCCGGTCCATATTACCACCACTGATCACACCCGCTATTTACTTCCTGTCTTTATTTCCTAGTTGCAGTCATACCTATCACTATTATATCTTGTGTTTGATCCTTTGTAAACGACAAGGCCGGAGGGATTGACAACCTCTCTGTACTCGTTGGGAGCAAAGTTATTTGTATCTGTGTGCAGGTCATGTTAACCACTAAGTTTCTGGCGCCATTGACACCTTCTTGTCGACCCTCGGAGTCTCACGGGATTCGATCCTTGGTACCTTTGCCAAGGGAAACTTGCTGCTACGCTATATCTCAAACCTTCCACTTGGGGTAACCAACGAGGGGCGAGAAGCCATCAAGCAAAGTTTCTGGCGCCGTTGCCGGGGACTCCACTCTTCAAGATAGGGGAGTTGCACGCTATCTATTATCTTTGTTTTTTAGTCTTGTTAGTTTACCTTTCAGTTTTTGCTTTAGTGTCCTCTATCAAAAATCACAAAAAAAATTATTTGCTTTTCTGTTAGCAGTGCTTTCTGTTTAGTTAAGCATGTTAGGACTTGGTACTTTGAGGGAATCAGAAGTTCTAGATTTCCATCAAAGGGATGGAGAAAATATGAAAAAGGCATGGGACAGAATTTCTGATGCACATAGGAGAATTATGCCTTGGATACCTATAAAAATTGTGCTTAGAATTTTTTACCATGGTCTTTTTAAATGGTGTAAACACTCTCTTGATATTATAGCTGAAGGAGATTTCCTAGAGTGTGATGAAGCTAGAGCTCTTGAAATTATACATGGTCTATCTAGTTACTTTGTTTATGATCATAGTTTTGATACTGTCATAGATAGACTTGCTACTATTGAGAAGAGAATGGATGCTCTAGACTTGATGAAGGTAGAGAAACCCAAACCCAATAAGAGAGATATTTTGGAAATAGACAATGATTGGGAGCCTTTTGTTAGGATTAGCATCTCTAATCAAGACTTCCTTGCTTATTGTGATATTGGATCTATGGTTTCTACTATGCCAAAAATTGTTCATGATTCTTTAAAATTTAACATGGACAGATTATCATCCTATCATGAACATGCTAATGGAGATATTTCTGAGATCCAGGGAAGAATAAAAGACGTGCCAGTTACATTCCTAAAAGGGATTCCAATGGTTGATTTCTTCATCATGAAGCCAAACCAAGGAAATATAGTGCTTGGAAGGGACTTCCTCCGAGCCGTAAAAGGCTTCATCGATATAGGTAAGGGACAAATCCGCCTACGCGGGAAGGCAAAAGGTACGTACCCCTTTCCTAGAAGGAACAAGGGTGAACTTGTTGAGGAACCATTTGAAGCAATTTATAACTCCGATTATTATGATGACTTTTGATTCCTCCTTTTTGCATCATGCCTAGCTTAAAGGCATAAAAGAAAGCGCTTTTGGGAGGCAGCCCACAACGAATTAGGTTTTATTTTTCTTTTGTTGTGTCTTGATGTTTTTTTACTACAGTAGCATCATCATTGTATCTTTTCTTTTCAACTTTGTGCCAAGTTTAGCCTCCGATTGCAAGAAAGTTCAAAAGTTGTGACGTGCTGTCCAGAAAACAGATTCTGACCTTGGACAGAAAAATTAGTATAAAATCACCAGATCATCTTTTTGATCTGAATTGTTTTGACAGCGTGCTCTATACAATTGGCTTTCGGGCGTCTGTTCTGAGTTTTTTGATTTGAGTTGCAGAAGTGCCCCGAAAAAATTATTTACTACCTGCTGGTCTGTTTTTCACAGATTCTGTCCTGTTTTGGCTTTTCTTCGTTTTGCAAACCTTGAGCTTGCTTTTTCTTTGCAAAAACCTTTTGGCAATCTTGAGAAACAGTAGCTCTTCAAGATTATCCTTATTTCCAGTAGGGAAAAGTTATTTTATTATGGGTACTAACCTCGCTAATCAGATTATGATGAGTTATGTATGAAGGGAGTTTTCAAGTGTGCGAGGGAAGATGATAAAAAGATTCAGGAGGGTCAAACGCTCAAGCTTGGGGATGCCCCCGTGCACCCCCAAGAAATATTCAAGAAGACTCAAGCGTCTAAGCTTGGGGATGCCCCCATGCATCCCCTTCTCCATCAACAATTATCAGTTCGTCTTTCGTTCCACTATATTCTTATCACTTCATGTGTTATGTGCTATGCTTGGAGCGTCTTGCTCTTAGTTTCCTTTTTAGTTTTCTTTAGCTTTGCTTGCTGTTCATAACAAGTTAGAACCCAGCTTTCTTTGTGTGGGAGAGAAACACACTCCACTTCAACATAGAACACAACATAGGATTTTCATGCTTATCTTTGCTGTGTGTGTTCTTTGTCTTTCCATAGCTGCTGTCATGTTTAGCTCTTAGTTTTCATGCTTTTCTTTTTAAAGAGCTTTTGTTTAGTTGGTTGCTGAACTCTCTTGAGTTTTCATGTTTATCTTGTTAAGAGAGTTTTGCCTGTTGCACTGAGTTGTGTGTCTTAACTTAAAGTTGGTAATTGAGGTTGCTATTTAATTTTAGTAGTAACTTGCAATAGTTTTGAGGTATTGCCATGAGTAATGTCTGAACTTTTGGTGTCCAGAGCTTTAGCCTATTAGTGATAGATGTCGTATTTTGGGCAATCCGTGTTTATTTTCGAAAAACTACAAATAGTTGAGAACTTTAGCTACTAAATGGATCACTAATCTTTGGAGGGATCGAATATTAGAGTACACTCACGTACCATGAGTCGAGGATGCGCAAGGATAACCAAACCCCCATACACTCCTCCTCGGGGTACTTGTCTCTTTGTGAACCTCCTAATTAGATTGAGAGTTACCGATAATAAGTGCATGAGTTCTTCGGACTAATGTGAGTATTCGAAAGTTGACACTTCCACCTAGCCATATTTTTCTAGCCTCTTCGGTACTGTGCATTGCCCTTTCTCACCTCGAGAGTTAGTGCATACTTCGCCGGTGCATCCAAATCCTTGGCACGATACGCTCTGTCATCATAAGCCTCATTATATCCTTCCTCAAAACAGCCACCATACCTACCTATTAAGGCATTTCCATAGCCTTTTCGAGATACATTGCCATGCAACATCCATCTTCTCATGACTTGATCTTCATGTCATACATGTTTTTTGCTTGATCGATGAGCCGCATGCCAGTTGGGCCTTGCCCTAATCATTGCTACATGACGCGCTAGTATCATTGCATATCCTGCTACACCGGCAGAGGCATACATTTGCATACATCATGATAGTTTCATTTTCTTTATGTTGAGTACTTTTGAAAAGTGTGAAAGATCTTCTATAATTCTTGTAATAAATATAGTGTTGCCCCTAAAGTGAGGAAAAGATCCCAAAGAGGACAAAATCAAAAGATCCCAAAGAGGACAAATTAGAGTTAAATAGAAAGAGCCATTGAGGCCACAAAAAATAAAAAAATAAAAAAAGAAAGAAAAAGAAATAAAAAGAGAGAAGGGGGCACACTACTATTCCTTTTGAGAGATCCACACTCGTACTCCATCTTATACCTTGTACTCCATAGAGATTATCATTCATGCATATAGCTATGTGGGGACCTTCACACTGTAGAACTTGGCTTGTATATTCCAATGATGAGCCTCCTCAAAAGAGCTCTAGGTCTTCTTGAGCAAGCAAGTTGGATGCACCCCCACTAGTTCCATTGGAGAGCTGACCTTAGCTCATATGTGCATCCGTTGCATGGCAATCCCTACTCCTCGCATCATATCTATCATTTGGCTTTCTCTCGCCTATGATTGTCCTCATTGATGTGAGCCTTTCACACTTTTTTTGTCTTCCCCCTCTATCATTTTTCTCTCTTTGCCATCCTAAGTGTCAACTTTCTTGCTTACGCTCATCCATTGCATGAGTGCTCAAAATATCGAATGGGAGTGGATCATTTTGACTTGTACCTGGCTGACGGTCTGGGGATGAGTCAAGATAAGATTCCAAAGAAGACCAAGTGTGAAACTTTAGTAGATTAAGTTCTCAACAATACAAAAACTATGTTTTACTCTCTCATATATCCCTATCCCCTTTCTTGCACGCAAACACCATTTGGAGACATTCGAGTCACGGACATCGAGATCTCTTGCACCTTTATGTTCTTATGTTGCTTGTTACAATGCTAATATAGACTCTTGCTTGTTACGACTTGAATTGAATTACATGCCTTGATTGCTTTACTTAAAAGTTCTTATATGGTTGATAGCATGTCACCACAGAAATTATGCTTGTTATCATTTACCTACTCGAGGACGAGCAGGAATTAAGCTTGGGGATGTTGATACGTCCAAAACGTATCTATAATTTCTGCTTGCTCCATGCCTCTTTTGTGTGATATTGCTATGATATTTATGCACTTCCATACACTTTTGATCATATTTGGACTAACCTATTAACTCAGTGCACCACAGTGCCAGTTCCTGTTTTCTGCTGTTTTTCTATTTCAGGTTTCCCCCATATTAAAAGTGCTCTAAAAATTCCGGGAAAAACACAGGAAAAATCAGCGTAACGGGAGCTTCAAGAAAAACCAAAGCAGGGCCAGAGGGGAGCCTGGGGTGGCCCAGGCGGCCACCCGGGGCGGCCCCACCCCTGGCCGCCCAAGGGGGCGCCTGGGGCCCCCTCTCCGCCTCTGGTGACCCCCCTTCGCATATATATTCCTCGCGTCCCGAAACCCTCGAGGACGGAACCCTTTTTCGCGATCTCGCCTCTGTTCCGCCGTCGCCGCGCTTCCAAGATCGGGAGCACCAGGAGAACTCTTCCCGGCACCCTGCCGGAGGGGAGAATCACCACCGGGAGCTTCTCCACCACCATGGACGCTTCCCGGATGAGTCGTGAGTAGTCCATCTTGGACCATGGATCCATGACCAGTAGCTATGTGATGTTCTCCTCCCCTCTTTGTTCTTCATGGTTTAGACCTCGTGAGCTGCCCTACATGATCGAGGCACGTATGTAATCTTTATGCTGTTGCTCTGCTGAGTTTGCTGGGATCCGATGGATTATGAGATTATGTTCAGATTGTGTGTGAGTAATATATTTGATTCACCTCTTTTATATTTATTTTCTTGAGTAATTCTTGCATGTTCTCCGTTGTTGTTTATTGCTTTGGCCGAGTAGTAGGTAGTAACTCCAAGAGGGAACGTTATGCTTGATTGTGGGTTCATGCCCCTTGATGACTAATTTGAGTGACAGAAACATGAGTCTAGGGGATGTGCTGTTGCCACAAGGGGGAAAACAACGGTGCTTGTACTTGCGGGTGCAAGGATTGTTTACTTTACGCAAAGTTCTTTTAATGCAGTTGTCTGTTGCTTTGAGTTTACACTTTGGGTGGGATTCGCAACTTAATACCAGCGAGATGTTCTGGATAGATATCTCAAGGTGGATGATTAGTAGTAGATGCAGATGGATTTCGGTCTACTTGCCTTGGCGTACCGCCCATGCTTTTGAGCCTCTACCTTTCTTTGCAGCATAGTTAGCATTGGTTTGCCCACATAATCCTGTCAATTGCCCAGCTGTAATTTGTTTACCTCGCTTTGCTGTTTTATCGTCTTTTGGGAGAGAGACATCACTAGTGAACATCATGGGACCCCGGTCCATATTACCACCACCGATCACACCCGCTATTTACTTCCTGTCTTTATTTCCTAGTTGCAGTCATACCTATCACTATTATCTCTTGTGTTTGATCCTTTGTAAACGACAAGGCCGGAGGGATTGACAACCTCTCTGTACTCGTTGGGAGCAAAGTTATTTGTATCTGTGTGCAGGTCCTGTTAACCGCTAAGTTTCTGGCGCCGTTGTCGACCCTCGGAGTCTCACGGGATTCGATCCTTGGTACCTTTGCCAAGGGAAACTTGCTGCTACGCTACATCTCAAACCTTCCACTTGGGGTAACCAACGAGGGGCGAGAAGCCATCACTCTCCCAGATACCCGCCACTCCTCGTGGCCTTCGCCGTCCCGCTGGAGAGCCCGCCGTCGAGCGGCAGCGCTCGGGCTCGAGGATGGCGCCTACAACGGCGTCGCTCCCAGCACCCACCTCCGCAACATTTCTTCTGAGAAAGAGCGCAGAGGGGGATCTTCTCGCTGCTTGTGATGCGACCGGTCGGTCGGCCGTGGGAGTCTCCGCTCTCGTTGCGATTTGGGATCGAAAGCGCCCCTGTTGACAATTCGGACCCACCGAAGGTTTTTTATGTAACTAAATATAAGGTAAGGGGGTGTTTCTCAAACATAAATAAAGCATGATGTTTCATCACTGGCAGTGGGCCCCGCCATGCTCTGTGACGCCACATAAGGACAAGATACGTCGTATAAGAGAGAAGTGATCGTATCTGCACGCTCGAGTCAAGTTAAGTGACCGCAATTACATATTTTTAAAGTTCTAGCATCAAACTGAACATGCGCAGCAAGTTCTATGACCCCAATGATATTACCTCTTTAAAAATCAAGGAGGAATTACAAGCTATGGTGGTTTTGGATCTACTAGAAACTTAACTCTTCTTTTAGTTTGAAGTTGATCAATCAAAGAAACTAAACAATATCCCCTTTTTATTAGGATCAAGAAACTAAACAATAGGCAATCCTTCTTCTTCTTCTTCTTTTGAGAAACCGCAATCCTTCTTTTTCTCAATATAGGCAATCGTTCGAGGCTGCTAGCTTCTGAGCAGGCCAAGGCCCAGTGGTAGCAGCCCATCGTCCAGGCCGAGGAGATTTCATCTTCTCATAAAACAGAGGAGAGTCGCCCCTATTCGCCGCCGTCGCCCTAATTTCCATCCGCACAAGAATAGGGCAATAGGCAATGGCGGCGGCACTGCAGATGCCTAGTACGACGACTACGGCGTCGGCTTGCGTCCCGGATACGGCGCGGGGCACGCACGTCTTCACGATCGCCGGCTACAGGCTGCACAAGGGCCTCGGCGCCGGCACATTCATCCGATCCGCCACCTTCGCCGTGGGCGGCTATGGCTGGTGCATCCGCTACTACCCCGACGGAGACGGGAGACCTGAACCAGAAGGACCACGTCTCGGTCTGCGTCGAGCTCCAGAGCAAGAACTCCGTGGTGAGGGCGCTCTACGACCTGAGGCTGATCAACCGGGCCACCGGGCAGTCGTCATTGATCTTCTCCCGGCCATCTTCTTTCCCGGCGTTCGACTCCTTGAAGAACGATCATGTCAAGGGTGCTTACAAGTTCATGAAGACCGATCTCCTGGAGGCATCCCCGTACCTGCAGGATGACTGCCTCGTGATCCAGTGCGACATTACCGTTCTCCTCAAGGGAATACCGGCCGTGGCGACCGTTGCCAAGCCGCCTGAGATCGAGGTAACACCGTCGGACTTGTCGAACAATCTCGCGAAGCTGCTGGAGGGGAACAAAGGAGCGGACGTGACGATCAAGGTTAACGGGGAGGTCTTCCATGCGCATAAGATCGTGCTTGCGATGCGGTCTCCCGTCTTCGACGCTCAGCTCTTCGGGCCAATGGGGGACAGGGAGAAAAAGTGCATACAGATTGAGGACATGCAGCCAGCTGTTTTTAAAGCATTGCTTCACTTCATGTATACAGATTCATTGCCTGTCATGCATGACCTTGACAACCATGACAACAAGGAGATGATTAAGCACTTGATCGTGGCTGCAGATAGGTATGCCATGGAAAGGATGAAGCTGATGTGTGAGAGTATGCTGTGCAAGAGTCTCGATGCTAAGAGCGTTGGGGCCACATTGGCTCTAGCTGACCAGCATCATTGCAGCAAGCTCAGAGAAGCATGCGTTGAGTATATTAAGATCTTCTCTTAGCTAGAACAGAGGATATGTATGTGATGCCGCAAAGAGTCTGATCGTCTGACTATAGATGATATACTCAAGAATCTGATCGCATGTTAGGGGTGCAATAAAGTTTCGCTAGGTTTAGTGTGGATCCGTACTAGTTGAGTTGTGAACATTTAGTTTGTTGGTCATTTGCAGCATAGCACCTTAAGTCATGTTGCCTAGTCCCGAAATTTTCCCAGATAATTGGAAGGAGATGAGTAGGTTTATCAGAAAATGTGACAACCTTAGACCAGGTTGTCTTGTCATATTTAGTCCTTTTAGAGGTATTTTGGTGGACTTTGGTTGAT
Organism: Secale cereale; assembly: GCA_902687465.1. Classification (NCBI taxonomy): domain Eukaryota; kingdom Viridiplantae; phylum Streptophyta; class Magnoliopsida; order Poales; family Poaceae; genus Secale; species Secale cereale. The sequence continues at coordinate 903,125,488 of LR738710.1, read as the reverse complement.
TTATCAGAAAATATGTTTGCTAAACCAATATATGAATCCATGCTAGCTCACTAGTTTTCTCCTACATGTGCTGATATGTTCTTATCTAAACAATATATTTATCATTTTTCCTTTTTTTTTTCTTTTTTCCTTTTTGTGCTCTTCTTTTTATTTCTAATTATCAGTGAGCAGCTCTGCCATAACCATCTCCGTTATGAACTACAGTACCGTACAATAGTGAGCAGTAACATTATATTAGTATGTTGCGTCATGCAAACAACAATCGAGCTTCAGTCTATGCAAAGTCCTAATTATACCTCGCAAAGAATAGTGCAAATTATACACTATTGTAAGCAAATAGAACATTTATGTCAGAGTGCCCAAGATAGTGCTTGCAACTTTGTTGTACAATAGGGGTACCTAGTTTGAATGTAGTTACCGGGTTTTTCCTCTCTTCTTTCTAGATTTGGACACAGGGAGAACTTTGGATCCTTGGTTAACTTATGAGGAATATGAGCTTGGGCAGCCAAAACATGTGCGGCTGGAACTCAAAATGCAGCTAATAAATTATTAGTACTTGTTTGTATAGACTGCACCAACATGTGTTGTACAATATATAACACCTGTTGATCCTCCGGAGTATGGGCAAATATCTATCGGAGCTGTTTTTGAAAACCTCAAAAGGAGCAGTGGGTTCCTGCATTTCATTAAGAAGAAGAGAATTGATCCGGTTTATAGGGAAAACCAGACCCAAAAACCTAATATTCACGGTTAATCAGGGAAAACCTGATAAAACCCCAAAGAAGAAAGAAAAAAAGAAGAGAACAAAGAGGCACTAGAATTTGGGGACACAGGGGCATGACAAATGGAATTGCAGCATCAAGGGACATCGTCCGAGTCAGACACAGAGCGCCTAGACCCAAAGCAGTTAGGCGGGGCTCAAGTGCAGCCAACCTGACCGCCACTCATCGAAGGGAAACCACCCAAATTGAATGGCTCTTTTGTCTCGGCCTCAAAAAAATTATGTGCTAACATTATCTTGTGGAAAACATCCTGAGAGATCCAACTTTGACTTCACCGTGATCCTCGCCAAAGAGCTCAACGCCTCGATCACTTGCGGTGAGAGCGTTTTTTTTGTACATGTCTAGGTATGCCTGCATCTTTTGCTCTGGACCCTCAGCTTTGCTGGCCTCTGGCAGGTCACCAAAAGCCTCCATCATCCTACACTCCGCGCGCTTGGATGTCAGGATGTTGCACGCCTTATTCTTCTTATTCAGACGCCTGCTCTCCCGCCCGTCATTTTTGTCCCCCAGCAAAGGCATTGGGGTCCCAAGCAGAGGTTGTGGGAGCGGACGAGTAACCTTGCTGAGAAAATCCTCCAGAGATAACGGTGTTGCTTCAGTTTGCGCCACCTTCGCAACAACATTACCAACCTCAACCTCAGGCTCCACCTAGAACGTTTGGCGCGTTGAGGCTAAGCGGCTCCTTTGGACTCGGCATCGGACGTGCAACAGATTGTACCATGGAAGACAAGGAGGAGTCTCCATGGCATGGGGACCAGAGCGTAACCTCCGAGCACATAGGGTCAACATGCGACTCCACCTCAACACTGGACGTGTCGAAGGTCCCCGTCATGTGTTCCGTGTAGAAACCAAGCTGCTCCTCTGAGCAAGGAATCATACATGTCGTGTGCTCTGTGTTGAAACCCAGCGGCTCCACCGAGCAAAGAATTGGATGTGCGACAAAATGCACATTGGCAGTCTGGGAGGAGCCAAAACGGTGGGACAAACATATCGTAGCCTCCAAACACATTGGGTCAACAAACTCGTCGCTCCCCACTGCGGAACAATAGGGTCCACCTCATCATACCAAGCAGTAGGCGATATTTGAGGAGGCGGTGCCAATGCTTCATCAAGCATAGGATCATACCGCGAATCGATGTTCATCGGCCCCGACGAGAGCGCTGCAGCAGGAAGATCCTCCCCAAGAGGGAGGATGCAACATTCCACGGGCGAAGTCGAGCGATCACCAGGGTACAATGGCAAGAGAGCCTCAAAGTGATCCAACGCGGCTTCCATCCTCTCCATGAAGGAAGACACACGCAATATCCATTGGTGGAGATTGGAGGCTCCCTCCTTCAACGGCACAACAGCTACGTCGAGGTCGGCTTGCAGGTCCCCATGCAGGAAGCGTGCTTGATCCGTGAAGGTCGTCCAGAGGCTGACGTCATTGACATGAATCACGCCGGTCAACGGGAGCAGGGTTGGAAGGCGAGGAGTGCCAGCGACAATCGTAGCCCACGAGCACCTTGCTCATTAGGAGTGGAAATCTGCCTGCTAGACACATGCGCAGCCGGGCGCGGATCTTTCTTGGGGGCGCGGCGCGTCGGGCAGTCACGCTCCCGGTGACCGGAGAGGTTGTAGGAGGTGCAGCGAACATCATCACGGCATGTCGAAGCACGGTGCCCCGGGGACAGCGGAGCGAGGCAATGGACCTTTGATGACTTAAGACGTGAAATTTTACGGTACATCTGTACTACCCAATATAATGGGTAGTATTTAGTTGATTCAACAGTTGATGTGGATCAAACAAATTGTCGCTTTAGGGCATATTGGTACTTCTATATATGCAGTGCACCGGCTAAGTCCTCCGCCATCTCGACGCCGCTGAAGCCAATGCATGCACAAAACAACACAAAATAACTCGGAGGCACGAGCGGGTGTGTCTTAGGGGTGGATTAACGAGCTGCTCGGCTCGTTAAGCTTGTGCTCGTTAAGCTCGTGCTCATTAAGGCTCAGCTCGTTAAGCTCGTTAAGATTAACGAGCAGAAAACTCTGCTCGGCTCGGTTCGTTTGAAGCTCGTTAAGCTCGTGAGCGCTCGCGAGCGCTCGTTAACAGATTCTGATGACTTATGGTCTATAGGATGAGTGTTTATATGTGGTTTTAAAAAGAAAAATGGTGAGTACAAAATGAAATGCACTAGTTTGTTACCTCATATGTAGATTAGATTGAATAAATGAGTTGAGGTGGTATGAAATCGTTGTCAATTAGATGCAAATATGTGTTGTGTTGTTACTAATGAGCTTAACGAGCTACTCGTGAAACTCGTTAGCTTGTTCGTTAAGCTCGTTAAGCTTAACGAGCTGAAATCAATGCTTGGCTCTGTTCATTAAGAAGCGAGCCACGAGCTTAACGAGCCGAACTATCGAGCGCTCATTATGCTCGCGAGCTACGAGCTTTTGGTCCAGCCCTGTGTCTACAACCCACGTCGCCACTGATCCCTCGGGCTCCCGGAGCAATAACCTCGTACTGGCGTCATTCAAGTGCAAGTGGCGGACCTGTGATCGCAGCCCAAGAGCATGTGCACCTTCTGTCGAGGCTGAGGTGATGAGAACGGTGACCTCGTCGGAACCTGACGAAGCAAGCTGCGACATTGGCGCTGGTTCAGCTCTTCCCCGACAACCTTCTGACGGAGGCCGAGCTCATGGAGTTGGCCGCCGACATGGAGGCCGACCAGTCGGGCATGGACGACAGCAACGAGGAGGCATGGACGTAGACGGTGGTCAAGTCAAGCTGGAGATCCCGGCTATGCGAGCGTGCGGCCTCGAGCAGCAGCCTGAGGTGTCCGGCGATATGCTCGAAATTGACTTCGACTCTGACTTTCCTCAGATCACGACCGCGGCGCCACACACCAGAGGAGAAACGCAGCAAGCAGCGGTGCCTGTGCGGCTGTGCCGAGTGCCGACCTTCATCTCTTCCTGTGGAGCCTCGACCTTAACCCAAATTGCCGGGCCATCATGGATTACTTCCGGCGTGGTGACGACGACGACGAACTAAGCTGACTGTTCCTGCCTCAAGTTGTACGACGCAATACATGTATGTAGGTTGAACATGCACGTACACATCAGCAAGTTGATTGCTTCCCTTCGCTAGATCGTTTCCGGCTGACATATGCAGGCCCGGGCACAGGGGCGTGCAACTGGTGCGGCCGCACAGGGCCTCCAGCTGACATGTGCACACATGAATCTGCTTGCCTGAATCTGCGATTGATAAACTACCGAAATTGCCCTTAACTATTCAATATACTACTAAAAATCTGCAGTAGTATTGGCTAATCTGGGCCCTCTAACCACAAAAATGAATGGTTCAAATTATCTTGATGTACCGTAAAAGGTCTTCTTAAGACATCCTATGTTTCAGAAGTTAATCTTTATGGTATTTTATTTCAGAACTTACATGAGCAAGGGTTGAAAATCCAGCTGTTGTGTGAAAGTTCTGTTGACTTCCGAACATGTTTGGGTTTGCCACTGAATTATGGGTTTGTCTATGTCACATCTAGATGTGA
>LR738710.1:903110502-903121107 GCA_902687465.1 Secale cereale | reverse complement strand
AACTCTCCCAACCTTAGACTCTCTCATCCTTGATTTTTTTTTTGAAGTCTCCCATGGATTTTCTTTTTTGTCTCTAAAGGTGAGGGAGTTAGATGTGAGATAATATCTCACATCTAGATGTGAAATAGCAAACCTGCTGAATTTTGGAGGAGGCGCCATTAACTTTCCTCTCCCTGCTCTGTTATGCTCGGCCGAGGAATGGAGGAGGAGCCCCCACCGGCGTAGCCTCAGCCGCAACGGTGCGTGCTGTGGCTGCACGAGCCGTTGGGCGGGTACGCCTTTGCTGCCGCTCGCTGGGCGTACATCCTTCAGTTTCATTGCAACTGGCTTCTTGACACTTCCATGAATGTATGTCTGTCTTTCGCTTGCATCAGGTGGCATGCTGATGCCGTCGTGGTTCGACATTCACGACACGCCCATCGCCTCCGTAAGCCAAACAATAAAATCCTCTCTTACTAAGTGCTGATTGTATCTGCCTAACTGTTAAATCATAAGTGTTGGCAGGGATCCGTGAGGGGTGTGGCGAACGTGCTGAGAGCGGTGGAGAGCGTGCGCGCCATGATCGACCGGGAGATATCCGCCAGGACGAGGCCGGAGGACGTGTTCTTCTTCGGGCTCAGCTAGGGAGGTACCCACGCACAACGGCGCGCTCGGCATGAGCTGCGAGTTCAAGGTGTACGACGGGCTCAGTCATGAGTTGACGCCCTATGAGCTCGAGTACTGCGAGCAGTGGCCCGCCGGCGGGGGTGGTGGCTCCAGCGACGACACAGGGAGAAGCATGGACCGTGGCATCCAGAGGACCAGGCGTTTCTGCAGCTGCGGCTTCGGTTCTTCTCTCGGTCGTAACCCTGTTGGTTGATCTGACGGCTGAAAAACAGGGCCAGATAGATCAGTTAGTCAACAGAAAAAAAAAAACAAATGGATAACGTTAAGAGGAAAGGGTCCACGTACCAACGTACGTGAACTCTCGATCAACTTATGCGCCCTGATCGGGGGCGCCCAAAAACCAACTCAGGTTTTGGGTCCCCTGTCGCCAACGCTATATAAAAGGGTACGGGAGCGAGTTGGCAACCTGCGCGATCACAATTCTCGTACGGTCTACTCTCCTCTCTATATCTCACCCCATCCGATCAGGGGGAGTGCTGCAGCGACGGGAAGACCTAAGCCAGCCGCCGCAACTGTCCACGGGCAGTGCCGGTGGCGTCCTGAAGGGATCAGGACGTTGACGAGATCATCTGCTACATCTACATCACCCCTGCATCACGCCTGCAACGAGCAGGCGATCATGTCCACTCCAGTGACAAGTACAGGAACCCTAAATCCCTCTCTGTCCATGGTCATTAGGTGATCTAGATGCAATTTTAATCTTAATGGCATCCATAGATGCATAATCATTTGCAACAATGGTATCAGTCGCCTATTAAGATTGCCTTAGATCCCTTACTATTGATCAGTAGATCCCTATCAAGTTTTAGATTAATGTCAGTTTAGGGTTCATGATCTAGATTCAAAGTTTTTAGCCCCTGGTTAGCCCAATTTTCTATGCTACTGCAATTGATGCCCTCTGCAAATTATCATGTTTTATTTCCAATTAGCTACGAATCAGTACTGCCCCTATGTTCATCAATTTTAACTCATCTAAGTTCAGATCTAATGCTCACTTTCATGTTAAGATGATTAAATTGATCATGATTTAGTACTGTTTTCCGTATGCATCAGAATTTTTATAGGCAGAGGGATACAAGCAATCAACAGTAGCACCCCATCATGCTGTAGAACCCTAGTTTTTTCCCCAATTTCGGTAGAACCCTAATTCTGAAATTAGGATTATTTTTCCCAAACTCAAGCACTCATGTACACGAATTGGAGAACAAAAAAAAAGGAGGAGAATCCTCACCTGATGAGCCGCGTACTCGCCTCCTCCCTTCGGGGCCCGCACAGCGCCCACCGCTGTGCGAGGGCGGAGATGCCGCGACGCCGTCGCGCCATGGCCGACGAGCGGAATGCTCCCGCGCCTTGCCGCCGTTCTTACGGATGCGCGCGTACAGGCCGTCGAATCCTGCACGTCGCCATCGACCCCATCACGTCGCGGTGGCCGGCGCCCCTCCTGCCTCCTTGATTCGCCATCTGCGCGGACGCCGCAGCCACGCTCGACGGAGAAGCGCACGGGATTCAACCCGCTGCACGCTCCTCCGGCGAGCGCAGCCGCCGCGCCGCCATGGCCGGCGCGCTTTCGGGCCGCCGTCAAATGCCGCCGTCGCCTCTGGAGGAGCGGAAGATGCGGGGGAGAGGGAGCAAATGGCTAGGGTTTGTCCCGCTAAGCACTTTTGTTCCGGCCGCAAATCGCGCTGGCCGTCCGATTCGATCGGACGGCTCACAGCCACGCGGAGCGGCTACCCGGGCCGGCGGGTGTTATCGGGCCGGTTTTGGCCACGGGCTTCAGCCCAGGTTGTCTTAGCCCAGCGATTTTTGTTTTTTCTTTTCCTTACGTCTAAACTGCTGGGCTGGGCCGTTTTTAAGCTAAGTTGTGGGCAACTCCGGGTCAAAAATAAGTGGCCATTTTCTGTACATTTTTCCAGTGCGTTTTAAGTTATGTTCTGCACTGTTTAAAACAGAAAATGCCCGCATAAATAATGAACACATTATTATTCTGGATAAAATTGAACCAACGAGATATTTTGTTCAGGTTTTTATTATGTGTTTTGCATGTTAAATTTTTTAGACATCAAAATTAATGATTTTTTTTTTATGTTGATGTCTAAATTAAGAATAAAATGACTCTGATTTTAATTCGGACCAACGTTGTTTTATCATTACGAGTCATCACTTATGATATTTTAATTCCATGTTTTTTCTGCCCAACGGTGTTTTGACGTGGAGTTAAAATTAAAAACATGGCATGTCTATTTTATTTTGCCAACGTGAAATTTCATATTCATGTCAATTACTCATAAATTTTTCATGTCCATTACAGCTTCCGCTGCGTTCACTGTCGAACCATTGACAGGTAGTAACTTCCCTCGTTGGAAGAACTCGATGGAATTATGCCTAGCCGTCCATCAGTTTGATTATGCTTTACGGGAGGATAAACCCGTGGCTCCCACTGCTGGTGTCACGGGGTATGCTGAATTAAAGAAAGCTTATGATTCCAAGATGGAGATATGGGAAAAATCAAATCACATTGCTATGCTTGTGATGAGATCATCCATATCACCTGACATCATTGGGGCACTACCCAAGAAAGATACTCCTAAGGAATTTATGGCAGCCCTGGAGGAGCAATTCAAAGGCTCCGACAAGGTTTATGCACAAGAACTTTTTCACAAGCTTCTTGGGAAGTATAATAATGATGGTGATGTCAGGGCTCACATTTTAAGGATGGTGAATGCTTGTAACAAATTAAAGGCATTACAGTGTGAGCTCAATGACAATCTCCTTGTCATCATGATCTTGGACTCCCTCCCTGAAGAGTTTAATCAATTTAAGATTAACTATAACTCTCTTAAAGAAAAATGGACAATCGCGGAGATATCTCCAAGGATTGTCGAGGAAGAAGAGAGGATTAAGAGGCAAGGAAAGGAACAAGCTTTTTTGGTTGGCTCCTCCAAGAGAAAACATGATGGAGCAAGCTCTTCTAAGCAACAGCCACAAAAGAAGTTCTTTAAGAAAAATTCATCAACCTCAGCTAAAGGAAAGGAGAAGGTGGACGATAATCCTAAAGACAACAAGTGCAAGTTCTGCAAAAATGAGGGTCATTATCAGAAAGACTGTCCAGAATTCCTCAAATGGTTGATGAAGAAAGGTACAGATGAAATTACTTTCGTTGATGAAATGTTATATGTTGATTACTCTACTACCTCTTGGTGGATTGATTCAGGTGCAACTTCTCACGTTGCTAATTCTATGCAGGACTCAAGTATAATCCAAACCATAGCAAAGGGGGCAAGAAGACTTAAGGTGGCAAATGGAGTCGAAGTTGATGTTGAAGCCATATGGTCAATTACATTAGAACTCCACACTGGCTTCCATCTTCATTTAAATAATGTTCTTTATGTCCCTACCTTAAGTAGGAACTTGATTTCTGTCTCTTGCCTAGATGATAACATGTTTGAGAGCAAGTTTGGGAACAAACAATTTGTTTTGAATTATTGTAATAAGAACGTAGTCCTCGGTGTCAGACGAGGCCAATTATATATGTTATCATTGAATGATTCTATCCTGCATGTGAGTGATGAATGTAATATTGAGAAGAAATGGAAGGGTACGAGTACTTCTTCGAAATTGTGGCACCGTCGTTTAGGTCACATTTCGAGGGAGGGAATTGAAAGACTTATTAAAAATGATGTACTCCTTCCATTAGAATTCTCTGATGCAGACAAATGCATTGACTGTATAAAAGGTAAATACGCAAAAACGATTAAGAAAGGAGCGGTAAGAGCCACGGGTGTCCTCGAACTCATACACACTGATATATGTGGACCCCTTAATGTTAAGTCTATGGATGGTTTTGATTCATTCATTACCTTCACAGACGACTTTTCTCGATACGGATATATTTATCCTATACGTGATCGATCGGAAGCTTTGGACAAATTTAAAGTGTTCAAAGCCGAAGTTGAGAACCAACTAAACACTAAAATAAAAGTTGTACGATCAGATCGCGGGGGAGAGTATTATGGCAGGCATGCCCCTTATGGGCATATTCCAGGACCTTTTGCTAAGTTTCTCTCTGAGAATGGAATTGTTGCCCAGTATTCAATGCCTGGTGAACCTCAACAAAATGGCGTGGCTGAACGCCGAAACCGCACACTTATGGACATGGTGCGAAGCATGCTCAGTCATGCAAGTTTACCAGTCAGCCTATGGATGGAGGCATTAAAAACGGCCGCACATGTGCTAAATCTCGCTCCTACTAAAGCAGCACCGAACACACCTTATGAGATGTGGACGGGAAAGAAACTGAGTTTGAATTACTTACGTGTATGGGGTTGTCCCGCTGAGGCTAGAATTTTCAATCCACAACTTAAGAAATTAGATCCAAAGACAGTTAGTTGTTTTTTCATTGGATACCCTCATAGGGGAAAGGGATATCGTTTCTATTGTCCGGGTCACACCACCAAGTATGTGGAGACTCGACAACCAATATTTTTTGAGGATAACGAAGCCACCGAAATAAGTGAGATCAATCTTGAGGAGAAATGGGTGTGTGTTCCATCCCCGACTATCCAAGAGATCGTTTTGCCACTGCAAAGTGTAGTGACGTCTCACGCTAATCCTGAATCTAGTACCTCAGGTCCTGAGGCTGATGGTGATCCTGAAACTAATGTCAATCCAGAAGGTGAAGAAGATCACAAGTGGGGTAATGAAGATGACCCTCAGAACAATGATGCTCCTCCACCACCTCCTCCTGTGGGCAGGCCACGTCGTGAGAGAAAGAAAGCCATATCAGATGATTATATCACTTACATGATTGAGGATATGAATGATCTGGGAAAGGTGGAGGATCCAGCCTCTTATAAAGAAGCCATTAAAAGCAAAAATTCGTCCAAGTGGTTGGTTGCCATGGAAGACGAGTTAAAGTCTATGGACTCAAACGAAGTTTGGGACTTAGTAGAGGTTCCCGATGGAGCTAAGAAAGTAGGCTGCAAGTGGGTCTACAAAACCAAGTATGATTCCAAAGGGAATGTCGAACGGTTCAAGGCAAGGCTAGTAGCAAAAGGGTATACACAGAGAGAAGGCATTGATTATAAGCAAACCTTCTCTCCTGTGTCAACCAAAGATTCTTTTAGAATCATAATGGCATTAGTAGCTCATTACGACCTAGAACTACACCAAATGGACGTTAAAACGGCATTTCTGAATGGTGACTTAAAAGAAAACGTTTACATGGCTCAGCCGGAAGGTTTTGTTGTGGAAGGGAAGGAACATTTAGCATGTCGTCTAAAGAAATCAATTTATGGCTTGAAGCAAGCTTCAAGAGAGTGGTACCTCAAGTTCGATAAAATTATCAAAACTTTTGGTTTCACCGAAAATGTTGTGGACAACTGCATATATGTTAAGTTTAAAGGCAGTAGGTTCACAATATTAGTCCTATACGTTGATGACATATTGTTGGCATGTAGTGATACGGATATGCTGCATGAGACCAAGAATTTTTTGTCATCCAGTTTTGACATGAAAGATCTTGGTGAAGCCTCGTATGTCCTCGGCATCGAGATTCATCGAGATAGGTCCAGAGGAATGTTAGGACTATCACAAAAGGCATACTTTGAGAGAGTGCTGAAGAAATTTAATATGCATAAGTGCTCACCCTCACCTGCTCCTATAGTTAAGGGTGATAAATTTGGGACATTTCAATGTCCAAGGAACCAGTATGAAGCTGATTAGATGAAGTCGATCCCTTATGCTTCAGCTGTCGGGAGCATCATGTACGCTCAAGTTTGTACGCGCCCAGATTTATGTTTTGTAACCTGGATGCTTGACAGATACCAATCAAATCCAGGACCGGACCACTGGAAGGCCGCAAAGAAAGACTTGCGTTATATGCAAGGAACTAAGGATTTCATGCTTACATATAAAAGAACTGATAACCTAGAAATAATTGGTTATTCAGACTCTGATTTTGCCGGGTGTGTGGATAGTAAGAGATCCACGTCAGGTTATGTATTCACACTCGCGGGAGGAGCCATATCGTGGAAAAGCTCCAAACAAACGTTAACTGCTGCATCTACGATGCAAGCGGAATTTGTAGCATGTTTTGAGACCACCGGGCAGGCTGTATGGCTAAAGAATTTCATTCCCGGACTTAAAGTGGTTGACAGCATATCTAAACCAATTTTATTATACTGCGATAATGAGCCCGCAGTTTTCTATACGAGTAACAACAGGTCAAGTGATGCTGCCAAACACATTGACATCAAGTATCGTGTTGTGAAAGATAGAATCCAGGATCAAACAGTTGATGTTAAGCATATAAGAACGAAACATATGCTTGCGGATCCGCTAACAAAAGGCTTACCACCCAGTATTTTTCGTGAGCATGTTGCCGGCATGGGACTACTGGAAGCCTTATGATTCTGGAATAAGAGGACCATTAAAATAAACCACTCCCCAATTACCAAAATGTTTTCCATTTCGAAATAGGCCAGTGTGCTATAAGTGTTGAGGTTCTATGGCATTTCGAGCTATTGTAACACCTCACTTTGGTACACCGTTCCTATGTAGAATGGGCAAATGAAGTTAAGCCTAACGATCAAGGGGGAGAATGTTGGTTGATCTGACGGCTGAAAAACAGGGCCAGATAGATCAGTTAGTCAACAGAAAAAAAAACAAATGGATAACGTTAAGAGGAAAGGGTCCACGTACCAACGTACGTGAACTCTCGATCAACTTATGCGCCCTGATCGGGGGCGCCCAAAAACCAACTCAGGTTTTGGGTCCCCTGTCGCCAGCGCTATATAAAAGGGTACGGGAGCGAGTTGGCAACCTGCGCGATCACAATTCTCGTACGGTCTACTCTCCTCTCGATATCTCACCCCATCCGATCAGGGGGAGTGCTGCAGCGACGGGAAGACCTAAGCCAGCCGCCGCAACTGTCCACGGGCAGTGCCGGTGGCGTCCTGAAGGGATCAGGACGTTGACGAGATCATCTGCTACATCTACATCACCCCTGCATCACGCCTGCAACGAGCAGGCGATCATGTCCACTCCAGTGACAAGTACAGGAACCCTAAATCCCTCTCTGTCCATGGTCATTAGGTGATCTAGATGCAATTTTAATCTTAATGGCATCCATAGATGCATAATCATTTGCAACAAACCCACGGTGGATTGCCGAGCAGAACGAGTTTTTTTTTCCTTTACCCTTTGGTACTGATTACTAAGAATGGTCCAAGCATGTTTATCCTTAAAAAAAGGTCCATATTTCAAATGGTCCAGCCTCCAGCGTCTACGCGTACCAAAGGTGGAGATTGAATCTGACTAGGGATCACACATTTGGTCTTCTACATGGATCTTTTGCTACATCACACTACTATTAAGCACGGATAACATTTCTACCACTAAATGAACATACATGCATGAACTCGAGATGTTTCCACATGAACTCCTACAAAAAACTCCTGTTGGTACATGATTTGCAAAATGAATGAATACCAAACTCACATGCAAGTTCACACTTCCAGAATGACAGCCATATACCCTGTGTATATATGTATGCTTTCAAGAGCTCGGCTGAAGGAAAAACTGCCGTAGATTGGAGTGATAATCCTTGCGAGTGTGTCATGTTAGCCTTGCAATTCTTCCTGACCCTGGTCAATGTATTTGTCAAATCTGGGATATTGGAGGGAAACAAAGACACAAGATGGCATTTCATCATTTTTCTTCTTAGTATTTGTACCACGCAAGATTATTCATGTATTGTATTGCTTGTGACTTTCCAATGGTCGGGCCATTGTTGGTTGAGAGCCATCCTGAAGAAAAACTATTGTAGAATCTTATGCCATTCATGGAAAGCCACCTTGTTTTTCTAAAGTCAGTATTGAAGTATAAGTGTCTACAAGACACAAATAGCTATGTAGGCAACCTCAAATGAACAGGGCGTGAAGTTGTTTTCTCTTTGGCTAGCGACGGGGCCGTAGCGCCGCCGCCAAAAGAACCAACTCTTCCGGCGTCGTCTTCCGACGGCTCCCCTGACCGGAGACCTCTTGATCATCGGTGGGGGGGTCCCCGGATCCCGCGCGTGTGGATTGTTTTAGCTTTAGGTTTTAATGCCCTAGTAGCTTCAGTTTTTGGATCGTTCGACGTCTTGACTTCGACGTCGGTGACGGCAATGCTGAATAAAGAAGCTCTAGCTTGAGCGCGGCGACAACGGCGACGCGCGCCGCCATGTCGGGCACCCGTCGCCAGCGGCTCTACACCAACAAGACGTATTTCAGTTACTCTTACGTACTAGTCTCTTGCTCCAAATATCCAATCATCTACGAACTGCTATGAATTCCTTTATTTGTCATGATGGCTACTAATTTCAAGCAACGTGTATGCATAATTCGATCGATATTTGCATGTCGATTAGTTTGTAGTTAATTTTCTTTGTGTTCCCCTTGGTTCTTTAATCTTGATTGAAACTGCTTGCATTGTGGACACCTTGGACGGCGGAGCTGCTCGAGGTGGCGCCGCCGAGACCAAGCAGGCTGGGTGCAGTCCTGGTCGCTGCATGCGTAGGTAGTCTAGCATGTAAACGTGTACGTGTACATAGCTAGGCAGTCCAGACTGTGCATGCAGATGCAACTGCAAGCAATGGAGCAGCTGACGTACGTACACTAGCAAGTTTGAAGCTTATTAATTGTCATTGCACCCAACATGACACTGCTCATCCATCCTACCTGACGTGATGCATGGTGCGTAACGAAACGAGGAATAATACGAATAGGCAATGCGTGCGGCGACTCAACGCTCAACACGTACACACACGCGCGCGCTGTACGAGCAGCGAGCAGTTGATGCACGCACGTAAGTGATCTGAGCTTCATGCCGCACGGGCACATGTTTATACAATCTTAATTAGTCTATTCTTATCTCTCATCTCACACATGTGAAGAGACGATGGGCATGAATGCCGAATCAATCTCGTACAACACCGGGTTTGTGTCTCGACATGTGTTATCAAAGTGTCCATGACAATAGGTGCTACTACAGAGAGTATCGTGGAATCCAATGTGTGCCCCTTAAACGCTAAGCTCTTTCGTCGTTGAGGCATATCTTCTCCTTACTCTTGAGGTCAACAATAGAGAAGACGTCACCTAGCTTGTTCAATGAGCAAAGCACCTCTGGTCTCTACAAAATAGACAATGTCTATTCTCACAGTCCCCAACGTTGTCAGCTGAGAGTTTTGCCACACAGAGGAGATCTCCACACAGAGACATGACCGTCCTCCTCTGGTTCTTGTTTGGTCCAAAGATTTTCTACTGCTTGGCCTTGGCCTTGTGTAGTAACAGACGAGCGCCTTCCTTCTTCTCTAGCGACGCATGGGATAAACTGTCGTGGCAAAGTAGGGCCGAGTTTGATTGGGATCTTGGTCAAGGTGACGCGTGACGTGGCCAAGCTTATGTTAAGGGTGTAGACCAAGTTTGTCTCGTCATTCTAGAACAACCAGGGCATCATATCATGGGTGACTACGCCGGTGCGTGGGCCACACATGGTGAGCCCGGAAGCCCGACAATCATCGGGTGTGTCAGAAAAGTAGGTGCATGCACACAAGAAGTCGTTGTTGTATTCCTTGTGAATCCATAGCACTTGGAACATTGCTTATGTACTCCTTTCTTTGTTGATATAATGAAGCACATAGTAATGTAAAAAATAAGGTGTACCAAAACTCAAGGAGGAAATAACTCTGCCTCCCTCATCTTCACAACGCTCCAAAACTAGCACCCGAGTGCAAAGAGAGGAAGGACAAGGTATACTAGCGGAGCATGGTAGAAACTATTGGGCGCCAAGGCCAAAACATGAGTGTTTAAGGGTGCAAATTGCTAAAAAAATGTCATCTAGACCCTCAAAAAAGTTCTTCACAGTTTGGTCCAACGGTGTGTGTGTGTGGGGGGGGGGGGG
>LR738710.1:903072515-903110375 GCA_902687465.1 Secale cereale | reverse complement strand
AATGCCATTGCCGGGGGGGGGGGGTGTTCCAGCCTATCGGCCCAAAGGCCTGAGTTTTCCACCTTACAAAAAAGAAGTTGCTTCCTGTTTTTCGTGGTGATGAATAACAATCTATTGGTTCGTCTTCAGAATCGGAAGATGACATCGCTAATGTTGACGATTCTAAATAAGTAATTTATACTGTATGATTGCCCCATGGGATGTTGATGTTAGGGTTTAGCCAACTGGAGAACTGTTTTGTATATGGTTATGCATATATTGTTCTGACATTTTTGCACTATATCATTTATTCCTGTTGAAAACCTTCATTTTGGAGCCATATCTAATAGTTATTTTAAACACTATTTGTAATATAACACGTTATTAGCATGCTATATCGTGTATAGCATCTGGAGGAGGCCGGCGCTATTTCTCTTAGCACGCTATATTTTACCTTGCACAGAACTAGCAAAAAGAAGTTAGCTAGACACAGAGACCTTTTGCTGCCCTTCTGCTGTGGGACATTTTCCTTTTTTAACCAGAGAACACGCATAATACTCGCTCCGTTTTTATTTACTCTGCATATTAGAGTTGACTGAAGTCAAACTTCGTAAAGTTTGACCAAGTTTATAGAAAACAACATACACATTTAGCATAACAAATTTATATGATGTGAAAGTACATTCAATAATGAATCTAATGATATTAGGTTGTTACTGTATATGTTAATATTTTTATTTATAAACTTAGTCAAAATTTACAAAGCTTGACTTTGACCAAAGTTAATACGCGAACTAAATAAAAACGGAGGGAGTACTATATTGTTACGTGTACACACACTACATACGTATAAAGGAAAAATGCGTCGGGCCTCTGTTGGGTGCGTGCGTCGACCCAAACGGAAAAACAGACATAGGCGTCGGAAAAACAGACATGAGCGTCTGCTTGGCCGACCCAAACAGACAGAAAACAGAAAAATATGCGCCCGTTTGGATCTCTGCGTCGTAGTTACTCTAAGTCGCCCCCTGGTTCTCCAGCCGCAGTGGCAGCCAGTGGCGCTGGTCAGGAAACTAACAGTCAATTTAATCCCACTCCATTCCTTTTCCCCGACGCCATCTCCTCCCTCTCCCTCTTTCCTGGCGACCTCCACCTCTTCTTCTCTCCCAGTTTGGTGGCCAGATAGATAGGTGTGGCCTCGATCTAGTGGGAGGTCAGACAACAAAGGCACATAACACAACCATGGATTGAATTGCTGCTATAGATCGGTGATGTTCGGTTAATGCTTCTTCAGGAAATCGATCGGTCAACACTTTCAGGAAACCGTAATATTTTAAAACCTGAGAAACCGAACCGAATGATTCAGTTAGACCGGATGTCTCAACCTACCGGCCCAAAGCCCGAGTTTTCCACCTTAGGAAAAAGAAGAAGTTGCTTCCTATTTTTCATGGTGATGAATAACAATCTATTGGTTCATCTTCTAAATCGGAAGATGACATCGCTAATGTTTATGATTCTGAATAAGTAATATATGATGTTGATGTTAGGCTCTAGCCAATTGGAGAACAATTTTGTATGTGGCTATACATATATTGTTCTGGCATTTTTGGACTATATCATTTATTCTTGATGAAATCCTTTATTTTTGAGCTATATCTAATAAAAAATTAAACGCTATTTGAAATATAACATGTCATTAGTGGAAAGTAACCTTCTCAGCCCAAGCTCAAATGAGCTCGGGTGAACAATAAATAAATAAAAATCAATTTCAAAAAAATCTTAACTTTTTGTGAGAAACATTGACAGAAGTCTTGCAAAATTTCATCATGAAATAACATTTGTAGAAGGCGTGGTTAAAAAAAACAAAATTAGTGCTCCAAAATGCTTTAAAAGTAGCATTTTGAGAGTATCAATTTTGATTATTTTTCCGACGCCTTCCAAAAATGTTAGTTGTCTGATTATGTTGTTTTGAATTGTTTTCGATTTTACTGTTCACCTGAGCTCATTTGAGCTCGGGCTGAGAGACTCCATGTCCGTTATTAGCACGCTATATCATGTATAGCATCCGAAGGAGGCCGCCACTATTTCTCTTGGCATGCTATATTTTACATTGCACTGAACTAGCAAAAAAAAAAACTAGACACAGAGACTTTTTGCTGCCCTTTTCTTGGGACATTTTTCCTTTTTAACAAGAAAACACCCACGGTACTACTCCCTCCGTTCCTAAATACTACTCATATAAGTCTTTGTAAAGATTTCAATATGAACCACATGCGGATGTATGTAGATGCATTTTAGAGTGTAATTCGCTCATTTTGTTTCGTATGTAGTCCATAGTGGAATCTCCACAGAGACTTATATTTAGGAACGGAGGGAGTATATTGTTATTACACACGTACTTCCTCCGTCCGGAAAAGCTTGTCCCTCAAATTGATGTATCTAGCATCAAGTTAGTGCTAGATACATCCATTTGATGAATAAGCTTTGGACAAGCTTTTCCGAACGGAGGGAGTACACACTAACACACACCACATACGTATAATAGCCTCGTGATCTAATCGACGACATAGGTTGGACGTCACAAATGCACGATGAAGTACTACCAGGCCAGATGCTGCTGCCTGCGAGTTTACTTAACCCGGAACGTACGTAGGTGCGCGCGCCATGATTGTCATCACATGGTCGGGTAAGCGGTGTCGAGCGCGATGCCGCAGAGCCCCGACCCTCCGACGTCGCGGCGCATACGGATGTAGCCGGCCTCGCCCCACGTCTGGCCCCACGAGTTCTTGACGAGCCAGTACTTGAGCCCCGAGGAGGCATCGGTGCCGTAGCCGACGGTCACCACGGCGTGGCTCATCTGAATCCCGCACGCGGCCGAGAAGACGCCGCTCTTGTAGAACTGCATGCTGCTGGGGACCTCGATGGCCACCCCGATGGGCTGCCTCGCGACGGCGCTCTGCAGGGCCAGTTCGTTCTTGGCGACCGCCGCGTGCCCGGTGATGGTGACGGCAGGCTTGGCACGGTTGCAGGCGCCTCTCGCCGCCTTATACGGGTACTGCGCCGCCGTGGTGAGGCCGCCGTTCTCCATGATCCACTGGAAGGCCCTATGGTAGTAGCCTCGGTTGCAGCCGCCATCGTACTTGTCGCAGTCCACCAGCTGCTGCTCCGATAGGGGCACCAGCTTCCCCGTCTTGATGAAGTAGAGACTCTCCATCATTGCCACTGCCGAGAATGCCCAGCAGCTGACTGCATGCACCCGGTCCGGTCCGGGCACAGAAACAAATTAGTTAAACCGAAAAAAATAAACCCCAAAAAACTGAAATTTGTCATCTAAGCAGAAAGTTGACATGAGAGTTGCCATTCTCATATAACTAAAGTTGCCATTACAGAACGTGACTTCGTGCAAACGTATGACAGTTACCCGGGTCTGGAAAAAGTTAAAATAATTGATGAATACGTACAACATTCCGAGCCTTGGTTCTTCACCGGCGTCACGGCGCCTTTGGCCCTCCAGTCCACGCTGGCCGGAGGCGGAGCCTCCAAGGAATCGTCGCCACCGCCCGACGACCACAGGCCGTCAGCCTCTGCGGTCGTCGTGATGACCGAGTCAATGTGACCCCTGACGTCGTGCGACGATGCATACCTTGCGACGAACTCCTCCCCGGTGAGGTCGGCGAATTGGTTCTCGCCAAGCTCGTAGGTGAGGTCGCCGCGCCTGTTGGTGGCGTCGATGTACTCCACGTTGCTGCGGTACACCTCGAAGCGCCGCAGCCTCTCCTCCGCACTCAGGTACGAACGGTTGTGAGTGGCCTGCCACTGGCGGAACCTGTCCATCATCAGCATGTCACCGGCGTCGACGCGGCCGCCCGACGCCGCAGGGAAGGCGGCGAACAGGCCGCCCATTAGCAGAGCTACTGTAGGGATCACCCCAGGGGAGAAAGCCATGTCGATCGATCGATCTACACAAGCTTCTGCTTGAGCATGAAGGTGTAGACGCCGCGTTTATATAGTGCGAGAGTTACAAGTGGAGCGCGGGAGCATGTCTTTAGAGCATCTCCAACAGCCGCGCGACGCGCCGCGCCCAAAAATCGCATTTGCCGCGCGCGTTTCGGCTGGTTTGCCGCGCCGCGCCGCGCTGGCTCCAGCGGCTGCTGTAAAATGCAGCGCGCGCGCTCCGCTCCAACAGCGCGCAAAAATGCAGCGCGCGCGCCGCTACAGCAGCGCCAAATATGGCATTTGGACACAAAATGAAACATTCAATCAAAATGCAATGAACATGTGAAATTTAACAAGTTGATGATGAATACATAAAAAGTCGCCCACAAGTTCATCCAACCAAGTCCAAATGCAAACCAAGTTCAAAATACAAGTGCAACCAACAAAGTTCAAGACATATATAAAACACATCAACCATCTTGCTCGTCTTCTTCGTCTTCTTCCTCTTCTTCCGCCGACGATTCTTCCTCTTCTTCCGCCGATGAATCTTCCTCTTCATGACGCACCGCATCACTTGTAGCTCCGACGTGAGGCACATCGAAAGGCATGGCCGGAGGTGCACCCATGCCTCCCATGGCGGCCGGAGGTGCACCCATGCCTCCCATGAGAGAAGCAAAACTCATGCCACCCATGCCTCCCATAACGTTGGAGGGTGCTCCAATGCCACCCATGGCTCTCATAGCATTGGAGGGTGCTCGAAAGCCACCCATGCCTCCCATGGCGGCCGGAGGTGCACCCATGCCTCCGAAGCCACCCAAGCCTCCAATGGAGCCGAGGCCCATGCCACCCATGCCGCCGAGGCCACCGCCACCCATGCCGCCGAGGCCACCGCCGCCACCCATGCCGCCACCCATTGTGTTGATCATGGCTCTTTTTTGAATCAAGACTTCTTGACGGGCAAGGTTGACATATTCCATTTGCGCTTCATTGAACAAAGATGTGTCCAAGAAGAACAAGTTTTTTTCCCATTCCATCAATCTAGTTCGCTCCTCCATGGCAACCTTCCTCTCCTCCAATGCCACTTTCCTCTCCTCGGCGGCCACCCTCCTCTCCTCGGCCGCCAACCTCCTCTCCTCGGCCGCGGCATCTTGGTTCCTTGCCATTTTCCTCACCTCGTTCGCTTCTTTTCTTGCCTTCACAATAGCTTCCATAGCATTTGTGAGCTCATCATCTCCTTTCCTCTTCTTCTTTTCGGTTTTGTCCTTCTTGCACCCATCCGGTCGTTTTGGTTTCGAGTATGAAACCGAGTTGGGTGTGGGGCTTCTCATGCCCTCCTCACTTGAGGCATCATCCTCCTCATCATCATCATTCAACTCAATTGTGCGCTTGCGTTTGTTGCTCAAATGCAAATCATCCAAATCTTCACGCTTCCTCCATTTCTCATCATCCTTCAACACTTCATAGCAATGAGGCAAGGTAAAGATCTTTCCTTTCTTGATCTTCCCCTTCTTGGTTGTCCTCGTCTCTTCTCTGAACAAGTTTTGTGCAATGTTGTACTACAAGAAAAACAAAACAAGTTAGCACTTCGGACACCAAAAAAAAGTATGATGAACATGTATGAGATGGCACTTACTCTATCATCCTCATTTGTCCCACTTGGGTTAAGCTTATCAACTGCCTTTTGTGCGGCCGCCCACTTTTGACAATCCGAGTTGATTGTCGACCATCGGGACCGAAGTGATCTCTTGGAGCGGTCAATTCCACTCATGTTTTGAGCATCAAAGTGTTCTTTCATTCGCCCCCAATAAGCATCTCTACTTTGATCACCTCCAACGGATGGATCCCTCGACACTTGCAACCAAGTATTGCATAGTAATTTGTCATCATTGATGGTGTAATTGCCCGCTCTTCCTTTCGGCGCCTCGACAATGCCCTCACCCTCCTCGTCCACCTCAAACTCATGGTCGTCCAAATGGATTTCATTGGTTTGAGACCAATGCGAATTGTTGGACCCAACACCCATAGTTGACATGTATGCATCATCGTTGAGACTACAAATGCAAATATAAGCTATCTATATGATGATGCATTGAACAAATAACAAGAAAATAAAAGTTGGAATTTTTTTCACCTTGGGGGCATTTCGTCGAGCACGTGGTGCGCGTCGGCCGCCGGCTCAACGGTTGAGCTCGCCGGCGCTTCGGTAGACGCCGGAGCCGTCCGCCGCCCTGCAAGCTTCTTCTTCTTCGAGGTGCCGGAGCCGTCCGCCGCCTTCTTCTTCGCGGATATTTTTCTTTTCTTCGCCTCCGACGCATTGGGGAGCTTTGACGGTGCGGCGGTAGCACGGGACGGCGCCGGCGCAACGCCGCTCGTCGGCGTGGTCATCCGCGGCGGCAAGAAGAGGCTGCGCGCGAGGCCGACCGATGGCGGAGCTCCGGTGGCGGCGGCAGCGCCCGCGCCAACGCTCGCCGCGCTAGGGTTTGCGGCGGCGGCGGCGGCGGCGGCGGCGGCGGCGGGGGGGTCGCGGCTGTACAGCGGGGTGAGAGGGGCTCCGGTGTGCGCATCCATGGCGGAAGGGGCGCGAGCGCCGGCGCGCGCGAGTGGAAGAAGAAGGGAAAAAGGGAAGTTCGCGCGCGCGCTCGAGTGTGCCGCGCGCGGAAGTGGACGCACCAACTCAACAGCGCGGGATGGGGCATTCACCAGCGCGCCCAACTCGTTTTAGCGCGCGCGCGTTTTTTGCGCGCCCGCTGGAGCTGTGCGACGCGTTGTGCACGCGCTAAAATGACGTTTTTTCCGGCGCGGCGCTAGTATAGCGCGACTGTTGGAGATGCTCTTAGGCGGTGTCGGGTTGGCTGTCGGCCGGCGACGGACGCATGCATGCATGTCGATGCACGTACTAGATAGTTGAGGAATGGTAACGATCTGCGTTTTCCCTTGGTGCCTTACTTGTAGCAGTACACTATGTGCATGCATGCATGCCTTGGCACACGAGTTGGTTGGGTTGCCTTGCCCTGCACACTAACGGATCACGGCCGAACACCGGTCTGTGTACTAACTAATGCACCTTGTCGCCTTCCCAATTCTGTCAACATTTTCATCTTCTAGCACAGTGAACGCATACCAAATTTCAACTTAGCCGTGTTTCAGGCTTTCAGCCAGTGTTGATAAGTACAACTGATTGACTCATTGACAATATGCAGGATTTACCAACACAAAAACTTACCACTCTAGTACGCTTTTAAGACTATTCTTTTTTTTCTTCAACAAACACACTACAAACGCAGACACCTATACACACACGTACATTTATCCCTATAAACGCTTGCACGCAGAATCTACCCCATGAGCACCTCCAAAAGATTGAGCCGACGGGTCAGGTCTTACGGATATGATGTATCTACCGGCGCAGGGCTTCGCCTAAGCACTGCAACGGTATGACCGAGGTGTGTTTCTGTGGAGAGGGGCACCGCACACGGCTAAAACAATTCAACTTGTGTGTCATAGGGTGCCCCCTTCCCCCGTATATAAATGAGCAAGGGAGAGGCTGGCCCTAGAGGGGGCGCGCCAAGTGTGGGGAGTCCTACTAGGACTCCCAAGTCCTAGTAGGATTCCCCTTTCCTTTCCGGAGTAGGAGAGAAGGAAAGAGGGGGAGAGGGAGAAGGAAAAGGGGGCTGCACCCCTTGTCCAATTCGGACCAGAAGGGGGGCACGCGCCTCCTTCCTTTTGGCCTCTCTCTTCTATTCCCGTAACTCCTCGGTACTCCGAAAATACCCGAATCACTCGGAACCTTTCCGATGTCCGAATATAGTCGTCCAATATATCGATTTTTACGTCTCGACCATTTCGAGACTCCTCGTCATGTCCCCGGTCTGATCCGGGACTCCGAACTCCTTCGGTACATCAAAAATCATAAACTCATAATACCGATCGTCATCAAACGTTAAGCGTGCGGACCCTACGGGTTCGAGAACTATGTAGACATGACCGAGACTCATCTCCGGTCAATAACCAATAGCGGAACCTGGATGCTCATATTGGCTCCTACATATTCTACGAAGATCTTTATCGGTCAAACCGCATAACAACATACGTTGTTCCCTTTGTCATCGGTATGTTACTTGCCCGAGATTCGATCGTCGGTATCTCAATACCTAGTTCAATCTCGTTACCGGCAAGTCTCTTTACTCGTTCCGTAATACATCATCCTGCAACTAACTCATTAGCTGCAATGCTTGCAAGGCTTATAGTGATGTGCATTACCGAGTGGGCCCAGAGATACCTCTCCGACAATCGGAGTGACAAATCCTAATCTCGAAATACGCCAACCCAACAAGTACCTTCGGAGACACCTGTAGAGTACCTTTATAGTCACCCAGTTACGTTGTGACGTTTGGTAGCACACAAAGTGTTCCTCCGGTATTCGGGAGTTGCATAATCTCATAGTCATAGGAACATGTATAAGTCATGAAGAAAGCAATAGCAGTAAAACTTAAACGATCATAGTGCTAAGCTAACGGATGGGTCTTGTCCATCACATCATTCTCCTAATGATGTGATCCCGTTGATCAAATGACAACTCATGTCTATGGCTAGGAAACATAACCATCTTTGGTCAATGAGCTAGTCTAGTAGAGGCATACTAGGGACACTCTGTTTTGTCTATGTATTCACACATGTACTAAGTTTCCGGTTAATACAATTCTAGCATGAATAATAAACATTTATCATGATATAAGGAAATAAATAATAAATTTATTATTGCCTCTAGGGCATATTTCCTTCAGATGTGAGATACATGAGCGACATTTCATAGACTACGCGACTTTGTCAATCTCAAGGTCTGTCGGCTCAGACTCTCAGAGGTGCTCAAAGGGATAGGATTTGTGTGTGTGTATGTATTCATATATGTGAGTGCGTATGCACGTTGTGAGCATCCTGATCTGTATTATGTTTCTCAACAAAAAAAATGCCGACAATCATGCACGGTCTCCAACCAAACATATCCTTATCTTCATCCATCAAAGGCGTTTTGGATGATAATATGTTGATTTGGTAGACGTGGGAGTTCTTCAAGGCAGCTACCACAATAAACCTAGCTATAAGATGCTTTCAGTTTCCATGTCTTGGTGATAAAGTGAATTTCATTCCATACGCTCAATGAGATTTATCTATGGCATGAGACCGGCCAAAATTCCCATCATATGGCACTATTTGCTCCCCCCCCCCCCCCACCTCCTCCTCTGAATTTGTCAACATTTCTTAAGGAAGATTGTAATCATTTTTTTCTCAAATTTTAAATAGAATAATCAGCACTGCACGAGTACTAATAGACTTAGTAAAGGTTTGATTGAACTGTGATTCAAGTTTATGACTACATGTGTTTCATCACACATTTTCACATGCATTTCTTGCTACATCACAACTAACACCAACCACATATAACATTTGTTAGTTTTCAACTATAGTTTATATTCACATTTTTCTAGTGACCACCCAAAGAACATACTACATGAATGTATGCTAAACTCACACTTCTAGAATGACACCCCCATCCTATATATATGTACGTTTTGAGGAACTTGCATTGCATGTAGATCGAGAGAGATGGTCCTTGCATTGTGTAATGTTGGGCTTACATATAGTTTTCCCTCTTTTGTTCAATGTACTGGTGAGCTTTGAGATGTTGGAGGAAAACAAAGAAAAAGAAGGAACCATCAAGTCAGCGTCCCGTGTTAGTGGTGACATTCAACTCGCTACTTGTGCTGCATGGCCGACATCTTTCTATGAGATTGCGGCGATTGTCTCTCCGCTGGAAGATGAGTATTGCATAGTAGAGAACCCTTCGAAGTACAATGTTTTGCATTGCCTAGCTACCAAGCAATCCGCCGGATCCTCACGCGGCTATTGTTATTGCGTACCTCGTGAAGATTCACCCAATTTCTTCGGTTTTATCATTCTTAACCGAGCACCCTCCAATCAGCATCATTGTGCACCTCCCAAAATTAATGGAACAACGGAATTCATGCCCTCAGAAGCCCTTTGTTTTCTTTCTTGTGTGGCACAAGACTTGTTAATTAGTGAAAACAAGGAAATAGGAGACGCTCATGTTCTATCCGTTAGAGTGGAGCAAAGAGAATCATTTGGACTAAACTTTCAGACAAAAAAATGCATTGGGGTTGCTTTTCTCCTAATAAAATTCTACTGCACAAGAAGTTTATATGTTCTTCACCAGAAATTGTATGGGCCCGGGTGCGGCTGCAACTATCGGTAGCTCTCCTAGTCAATGGGAATCCTGATCCCAATCCCAATCCTGACCAAAACATTCAGAGAAAAAATGTGTGTGGTTGCTTTCCTCCAAATAAAATCCTACCAAGAAGTTTATATGTTCTTCATCACAAAATGTATGGGCCATAGTCATGGCCCATGGCGGAGGACTCCGGTGGGCAGGGTATGGCGCCCGACATACCTTGATTTTTGGCAAGAAAAAAATTACAGCTATGTATCTATCGCTTTTGTACTGCCTGGACATCGGCTGGAGCCTCGACCGTAGCCAGATGGGGCTCTGCATCGAGCGCCACTAGTATACCTAAAAGAAGAAAGAAACGAACGCCCACACACAGACCGACGCGACTAACTCCACCCACCCAGACGCGACCAAACCTAGCGTGGCGGCAGCTGGCCAGGTCGCGAGGACCAGGCGGGCGCGACGACGGGGTTGCCGACGGCAGCATCGGGCTGGGGGCTTGGAGGGCTCCTGCACAGCGGTGCCTGCAGCAGCGGCTCCAAAATGAGTTTGATCATCGTTTTAATGAGGTATCTTTAGAGCTGCTCCAGAACTTCTCTTGTCTTGAGCCAAGAAACTCATTTTCTAGGTTCAACCTGAATAAGCTTGCTAGGCTCACACAGATTTATCATGATGACTTCTCTGACTATGAACGTGAACATATAGAAGATAACCTTGATCTATTCATTATCCATATGAGAAGAATTGAAGACTTTAGAGCTTGTCATGATATTGCAAGCCTAGCTAAAATGATGGTTGAACTTGAAAGGCATGTCATGTTTCCTACTGTTGAATTGGCATTGCTACTACCGGTAGCGACGGCAACTGTTGAAAGGGCCTTCTCATCAATGAAAATCATCAAGACTGAGTTGCGCAGCAAGATGACCGATGGTTGGCTTAATGACTTGATGGTTTGTTATATTGAGCGAGAGATCTTCAAAAGTATCGATCTTGGTAAAATTAAGCAAGATTTTCAGAATGAGCGTAGGGCATTACCATTGCCTGGGTCTTCTAGACGTCTTTGAAAATTTCATTATCGGTATGTTTTAGGTTGTTTTCCTATTGAAACATGCATACATTTTCAGTGTATTTGGTTTTTGGTTGTAATGTGTATTGACTCTTTCGATTTGCATCAAAAGAATTATTTCCTTAAGATTTCACCACACCTTAATTTTTTTCCGTCCCCCTCTTGTCTACTGTGTCCTGGATCAATCGTCCTTAAACAGATGAGGCAATAGAATTCCCATTGAGGAAGCTATCCACGAAGAATTTCTTTTCATTTTTTGCGGGGCTCATCAGTTAAGATTTGGGAGCTAAAGAAAATAAGGAGATTTGAGGGGGGGGGGGGCAAGAAAAGATGAAACTTTCAGAAAGTGTGGACCAGAGCACCGGCGGACCCTGAGTCACGGCAAGGTTCTCTAGTATACAGTATCTGGAGCAAACGGCTGGCGGAAACACCCATCCACCATATACAAGTGTGGGCGACAGCAAGCAACTATGCATGACATCGTGCCTGAATCATGCTGTCGGCGACCGAGGCTTGACACTTCTTTCATGCCGCTTTTCTCTAAAGAAAAATGACACCTTGACGCAGTATCGTGCATACTCCCTCCGTCCGAAAATACTTGTCATCAAAATGAATAAAAGTGATGACAAGTATTTTCGGACGGAGGGAATACGTTTTTAGCCGGCCGAACCGCCATTTTTGTGCCGGTTTACCGGCCGCAAGCAACCACGCGCGCGTAGGAAGATTAAAATTTCTGATCGAAAGGAAGCTCGGGAGAGGATTTATGGCACACAAGAATGGGGCATGCATGCCCGTGGTGTCCGCTTTTTATTTTGACTTTTGATTTTCAAAATTTATATCTTTTAAACGAAAATTTCATATTAAGTTATGTTTCCATATTCGTCTTTCTCGTGACCAATGCTTTGAAATAAGATCTATTTTGAATATTTTACAACTTTTTATAAAATATTGTAAGTTTCTGAAACTTAGTATGAACGACCGACAAAAGTAATTATTTTGTGTCTACAACCGACAGAAAAAATTGCTTGAAATTCTATTTCTGAAACTGATTGAAACTTGTCAGGGTTAGATGCAAAAACTATAAGTTTCACCGTTGCAACTTAAAACATTTTAAGATGTTTTCTTTTAACATGCGCTCGCTCGTGCGGGGTGAACTATTGTGTGAAGCGCGAGGCAAAACGAGCGGACGGTAGGACTTGGCAGGTGAGTGCCTCCGCACTCGCGTGCCTCTGCGTATTTCCAAAGGAAGCTCTGTTACCTAACCAGCCAGGTCCCACCCATCAGCAGGCAGTCCTTATGACTTGTCCAAAATGAAGATAATTTGTCGATCCAATGAAATAAAAGCACGGACAAAGGCTGAACCTCTTTGAATTAAGAGGAGTGCACCCGAACTGTATACGAGGAAAACAAAGCCTAGGCGCCTAGGCATTGATCCAAGTATTTGGTGAAGCCGTCCAGCTTCAAGTTTTGGTTCATGCCATCTTTTTGTGGCGAGGATGGCTCATGCCATCTTTTTTTGGCGAGGATGGTTCATGCCATCTTATGTCCTACTCCCTCCATTCACAAATATAAGATGTTCTATTTAAAAAAAAATTCTAATATATAGTATAGAAACACTTTAGTATGTTTGTTTACTGAATTCAGTCTATATGTAATCCATATTGAAATATTCAAAACATCTTATATTTGTAAACGGAGTGAGTACCATTTTTTGTCAACCATTGACTAGCCAGATCTCTCTCTCTCTCTCATCCATCATCAGACCTTCATGTTTAGTAAGAACGTTGCAAATCTTGCTCTCAAATTTTAAATAGAATAGTTCGCATTTCACAGGTACTAATTGACTTACCAAATGTTGAATGGGTGGAAATCGAATCCTAATTACGGTTTTACGACTCGGCTAAACGCGCCTCCTCGTCGCATTGGAACGCCTCCATTAAACATGTGTGGAAGCCGAGAAACATACTCCAGCCACAGATCCGTTCACGAGTGGGGTCGGCATTAAAGACAACGTCGGGCAAACTCCTCCCGTCCGCCCGCTATTTAAACGATGTCAGACGCGGGGCAAAAATTATAGCACACCTCCGCTCCCATCTCCTCCTTGAACAATTTTCCACAATCTCCATGGCACTAGGCGAGCGAGAAGAGGATTTCACAGGCATAAAAGCTGGCTAGGTGGCCCGCCGAGCCAGTCAGATACGAGCTAGGCAACTCGCTGCTCCAACTCCCTCGCCTAGCCCGACGGAGCAAGTTGCCACCCAAGACGGCTCATGGTTCAGCAACTCGATGCTCCAATATTCAGCAATGTATCCAGCATGCAAGAGCCAGGTTCAAGCATAATTTCTTCTTTGAAGTAATGCTCGCTGCAGCTTGGAATATTTGGATCCTCAGGAATGGCAGAACTTTTAGAGGGGAGCGAGCTACTTTTGCTGCTTGGAGATGTAATTATGTGCATGATCTTTCCCTTTTAGCTCATAGGCTTAAGGAAGACACCGGCATCAAGCTGGCTGCTTGGATTAATGCCCTAGTTTAACTTGATAAGGTAGGTAGTTGTAGCTTGGTATCTTAGCTCTTGTACATAATCATTTTTATCCTTGTTTGTACAGTTGTTGATCTTTAATAAAGGGCTGTGGGGCTTTGCCTCATAGTAAATATTCAAAAAAACTCGACGCTCGAAACTGGCTCGCAGAGAAGTAGCAAGTTGCTCCAAGAAGGCACGCGGGGGAGCACGGTGGAATGGGGCATCGTGCCTGCCATGGATGAGGCCATCCGTTGTCAACGTTGGCGGAACTGCGCCCGATCGGTGGAGAAAGAAGCCGGCTACGCGGAGATCGACGAGTCGTCCGCGTCCACCACCAACATCGAGGAAAAGTATAATATGGGAGGCCACCGCCATTTGGGTCCTAGGAAGGCCATCGGTGCGTGTCACCGGCTTGCGCAGCCAGCGACTTGCCCGGTTCTTCGGCGCAGACCATCATTGACCCCTGCGTGGGCTTCACAAAAGTAGGGGAACCCCTCTACCTCTCCAGCTGAAGCACCCCCTTTACCACTCCGATGAGTGGCGCAACCAGACATAGGGAAGATACGGGGGTAGAATATACCTCCGGGGCTCCCGGTAGTCCGATGAGCAAGTTGTCAGACATTGGGAGACAAAGGAATCCGCCGCGACAAGTTGTATACTAGTGTAGTGTATTTGTGTCAAGTGAATGGAGCTCCGCACAGCCGGACGTGCACATAGTTTTACATTTTTAATTAAAATATGTCCAAAATGTAAATATTTTAGTCTGGTTTGCATGAAATCGGTCTTGTTTGTATGAATTTCATCCGGTATGTTAAAAAAGTGTTTGAAATGTATGTGGGCAGCATTGGATAGCTGGCTCCGACGTCCAAGTCTATGGACTGCAACACCCCCCCCCCCCCTCCGCGGAGAAATGCCGGACCAAATTTCTGGATCACTATTGAAGATGCCCCAAAGTCTCGATAATTTGCGAGACATTGAAAATCTCGAATATGAACACATGAAAAGTTCAACCACTTCGAATGGAAATGGTGCATCAAAACTGATTGTATGAGGAAGCAGAAACCTAGGCTTTGATCTGCCATCAATTGAGTAAACTATTTTTTTTTGGTTTCCTTGGTTTGGAGACCGTCAAGCGTTATATTTGGTTCGTGTTTCTTCTTGTATGCATCTTGAAGTATTCATTCATGAAGTTATATTTGGTTCGTGTTTCTTCTTGTATGCATCTTGAAGTTTTCCTTCATGAACCAACTTACGTCTATCCCACCATAAATACCAAGCTGTTATATGAATCAAATCACGTGTATTCTAGAGACCCAATATAGATAATTCTTGATCTGGCATAAGAAGTAAGAATTCAAGTACTACCTCTCCTACATGATCCACATTACAATCTTTATTAATCGGCTCGTACAACCCCAACTTATCCCAAACCTCTTTTGGTTTCTGACACAGAAACAACACATGTTTTGCATCTTCTGGCCCATTCGAGCATGATGAGCAAATGGGTTTAACTTTCATGTGTCTATTAGCAAGTGTAACATGGTACGGGAGGGTTCCATGCAGCGTACGCCAAATAAAATTTGTTGCCTTTGCCGGACAAGACTATTTCCAAATCTTACCCCAGATAGGATTGACATTTGTTCTACCCATACCATTTCTTTGTTGCAATTTCCTATTATGTTGTTGGTTCCATTCTTTCAAATAAGCCGATCGAACAGTGAACAAACCATTTTTTGTATAACTCCAAGCAATGAAATCCAACATATTATGCATCGGGAGGGGGATTACGAGTGCCCTTTGAGCATCAATTGGCTACAAAGTTTTCTCGCCAAGTCTTCATCCCAAAAGTTTGTGACTGGATCAGTAAGATCAAAGACCTTTGACAGAAGTTGCCCTCTTTTAGGAGTAATAATTTTCCTATTCTCACAATTCGGGATTCATGCATCCCTCCAAATATCTTTTTTTTTCATTTCCAACTTGCCAGATATAACCATTTTTTTAGAGTTAACTTCCGTCATAATGCTTTTCTAAGTAAAAGAGTAACCCTTTTTATAGACATGCATTCATTAAATTTCCCTCTAGAAAATATTTAGCTCTCAAGATAGTAGCATATAAAGAGTCGGGATTATCAAGTAGACGCCACACTTGTTTGGCTAACAAAGCCAGATTGAAACAATGCATATCTTGGAAGCCCATACCTCTTTGGTTTTTGGGACACACATCTTTCACCACCCCATCCAATGCATTCTCTTCTGATTGTCCTCATCACCCCAACAAAATTACGACATCACATCATTGATTTATTTGCAAAAAAATGAATTTTAAAGATTGACATGACATAAGTTGGGATAGCTTGTACAATTTTGGCGAGATTTATATCTATGTGGGACCAACCTAAATTCTTATTATCTATCTCTCTCTCTCTCACTCACACACACATAGTGAATTTTCCAACATCCCTTCATGTTAGTTAAGATAGTTGTCAATCTTTTTTCCGGAATTTTAAATAGAATAATTGGTATTGGATCAATACTGATAGACTTACCAAAGGTTTGATGGCTGGAAATTGAAGTCTGATTTGGGTTCTACACATGCGTTTTATCTCGCATAGCCACATGCATTTCAGGCCACATCACAGCTAACACCAATCACATATAACACTTCTTTGGTTGAAGTTTATATTTGCAGTTCTTGGGTGGCCTCCCGAAGAACATACTACGTCAATGAGTGATAAACTCACACTTATAGAATGAGATCCCCATACACTATATATATGTAGGCTTTGAGAAACTTGCCTGTAGATTGAGAGAGATAGTCCTTGCCATTGTGCACTGCCGGGCAAACATCTATTTTCCTCTTTTGTTCAATGTACTTGTGAGCTTTGAGATATTGGAGGAAAATAAAGAAAAAGAAGGAATTGCCTTCTTTTCATCTTTCATTAGCCGTGACAACCAACTCACTGCTTGTGATGCATCGCCGACGCCTTTCTGTGAGATTGCGATGATTGTCTCTCCACGGAAAGATGAGTATAGCATACTAAAGAAACCTGTGAAGTACAATGTTTTGCATGTCCTAGCTACCAAGCAATCCGCCAAGTTCCACTGATGTTATGGTTATTGCGTATCTCATGAAGATTCAATCATTTTCTCCGCTTCTGTTGTTCTTACACCGACGCCCTCCAAATGGCGCCATTTCACTCTCAAAATTAATACACCAATGGAATTCCTGCCCTTGGAAGTTTTTTTTTTGTGGCTCAAGATTTGTAAATTAGTGGAAATAAGGAAATTCGAGGTGGACATGTTCTATCCGTTTGAGCGGGGCAAAAAGGAGATACATTTGGACTAGAACATTCAGAGAAAAATAAAAGTATCGTGTTGCTTTCCTCCAAATAAAATGGGCAACGCTACGCATCGGACGACGGATCTTTTAAAAAAGATCTACCGCCTCGAGACCCACTGGATTCAATGTGAGATGACTGTCAAATTCAATTGCCAACTTTGCAGCATGGATCATGTTGCATTCGGACATTTACAACAAAGATTATGTTGCGAAACTTTTGCAACTGAGGTATCCTTGTAGGTTTTTTCTTGCAACTGAGGTAATGTTGCAGATTTTTTTTCTCTCCACTTTATATAGGCGTTATGGAAGAGAGTGTTGAAACATCAATGATTTTGCACAAACCTTTTTTGCAATAACGAGGATGTTGCAAGAAAAAAGCACCATCCACGCCATTGCACCGCCGCCGGTGAGCGTCGGAGCTCCTGCCAGGTCGGCTCGCCTCCTCTCCTACAACCTCGCCACCATCCTCCTCACTGGCGAGGTGGGTGCACTGCACGCGGTCGACCACGACCAACGCGCCCAACCTCGGCTACAACCTCACCACCATACTCCTCAATAACACTACAAGAAATATGTCAACTTGTGACCTTGACTATTGGTCACTGAATGGTCATTATTTTCCATTTGTGACCTTTTTGTGACAAAAAACAGATGGTCAAAAGCTGACCGTCGTAAACTGAAATTAATGACCTTCTCTGTGAGAAGGTCATAGACGTTTATGACCAAAATATGCCTACTGTCGTGTTTTGGTCACTAGCAGCCTCCCCAGACCACGTAGGCATCCAGCGTGGCAAGCTGATGTGGCACAAGAATCGGCCCGGTCCAATTCGGTGTTTTACATGGGCCGAGCCCATTTATTATTATTTTTCTGTCAGCTACATGGGCCAAGCCCAAGAATTCAGCTTTTTTTTTTATTTTCTAGGACGTGGCCTACTATAGTCCATTTCGTTTTTGGGCCTCAGTCATTTCATAGTTCATTTCTATTTTGGGCCTCCATAACAAACTTCCAAAAACTTGCTCACGGGACACACATTTATTCTAGCGACAGTGAAAATGAGACGAAATTCAAACAAGCATTCATCGAGAGCATTTCATTTCTTTCAACATGAAAGGACTTTTGAAACAGCCACGGGCACACAGTAGGTACATTCAACAGAGACTAAGTTAACATCAAGATGAAGCAACAAAGGGCAGTCTGAGAACATTAACTACATTGCACAGAGTAGCTTCCATTTCTACCAGCAGCAGCAGCCGCCTGAAAGAGAGGAGGGACTACCAAGGAGCTAAACTGAAAGCGACCATCCATCATAAATTGGTGACTTCAGCAATAAGCGGCAACAGCGACATTCCAGAGACCCCCTTCCCCCACTGTTGATTGGTGTGCCGCATCACTAGTCACCCTGCACACAGCAAGTTTTCATGTGTTTAGAGCAGATCAACATGTTGAGTAGTTAGGGAAACACTGTTGCTTGGAGGTGTTTGGAGTGAATGATATACCTATGGGTAGTTGTAAGCATCGATTTTCTTGGTGTACTCGGCCTTGAGCATCTCAGCCTTGGCAACATAGGAAAACTTCTCCTTCTATTCATTCAAACAGAGGAAAAAAGAGCAGAAATGTTAGTGTGGTGCAAGGCAATAGATTCCTGGGTAACAATTAACAGAAGAATACTTGAACAAATCATGCGAAATGGCATGGTGAATTTGGAAACTAAAATTTGAGCAGTATTTTGAATCGATGAGTAGAGACTGTATAAATTCTAACCAGGCTACAAGCATTTGAACACTACATACCATAAATTTGAACAACCAAATTGAGAATAGGCAGTAGATCAACAATTGAATAGCAACCGAATTCTAAATATCATTGACCATCAGGGTCGAACAATACCAAAATGACACGGTGCAGCGAGACAGAAACATGTAAACAATGACATGGTAGCAACCCCAAATGGACAGGTGAAGTCGATGCCCCCGAAACCAGGTAACCATCCAGTCGGGAATTTAAAAGACGCCAGACAGCTTAGTTTACTGCCTGATCACTGTCGGCAAAGCATCCCATGGAGCAACACTACAAAAAGGTGAAGAAATCGCTGCCAATAAAGCATCATATGAACTGACACTGAAAAATGCTGGGCTTGTCGATGGATCAGCTACACTGATATGCATATATGCAAACTCAAGTAATAACTCAACCTGGCAGCTAACCCAAGAAAAAGAAGTCACATGACCCTGCATCATATGAAAATTAAGCATTAGCTACATCTTCTAATCATTGTTGCTTCGAATGCATTCTAACTCAAATACTACAGTAAGAAGTTAAGGGAACAGGCATTTCAACATTGTGTAGCAGCAGAACAAACCAGCACAGAACACCTAGCTTGTCTGACAGCAAATTAGGAGACACCAAACCGCTATTCGAGGGATAGAAAGAAACTCACAGTTGCCGACTCAGAAAAAAACGGAGTAAAATTTGCGGTTGCTTTTTTTATGTCAATGAATGATTTCATAAAATTGTTTCACTGGATAACTATTTCTGGTTTATTTAGTAAACCAACAGCAGGAACTAACATCAAAAAACAATCACGTGTACATTCAACCAGAAAACTATGCGGCATTCCAAAAACAACATGCTGTCGGGACTAAGTCAAGGTCTTGCTCCAAACACGTCTGACCACAATACCCCAGAGGCAAAGACTGATGTGCTAGTACAACATATAGCCACTGTTTTTGGCAAATCTACAACTTGAACCAGGAGACTTGTTTCTTTGGGGTTTCTCTAGTTCGAACTATCTGCGATCTTCACAACAGCAGATAGAACCACAGAAGCAACCGCATGCACCCTACATTCCGCCAGATCTAGAATTCCCCTTCTAGCAAGCGCAGATCAGTCCAGTCACAGTCAGATCCACGCCCAAATCCTACCTAGCACGCCCAACAACCACTAGAACCCCCAGATCTAGCGCGGATCTAACGCTAAGCATGAAAGATCAAGGTGGGGTCCGTACCTAAATGCCATGCTCGAGGCAGTAGAGCTCCCAGCACGCGTTCCCGACCTGGATACCGTCCTGGCCAATGTGGATCGAGATGCACTCCCTCATGGCTGCGGATCGGAGTTGCGGCCGCCGACGGGCGCTACACTACGCTGATGTAGAACAAGCATATTGGAGACGCCTGGAGCCGCTTGACGAGCACCTGGCCGGCGGAGGCGGAGACGTTAGCCACCAGATGTGGTGCCTCGCCGATCTGTGTGCGGTGGGAGAGGAGGAGGAGGGACGCGGCGGTGGGGCTGAGGTAGGGGGAGATGAGTATGTCGTCGGTGGCGGGGCAGGGGTTGGGATGGCATAGAGAGGGAGGTCTGGGTCGGGGAGAGGGAGATCTGGGAGGAGGTGGCGGCGACGAGGAGCTAGAGAGAGAACGTGAGGTGAGGGAAGGTGATAGGATGGCGACGAGGGGAGAGGAGGGGGAGAGGGCGGCGGTGGTTGGGTTGGCGCCGGCGGTGGAGTTGATTGGAGGCCGGTCGAAGTTGGGGAGAGGATGGAGGCAAGCGGCGGCGACTGGAGGATGGAGGGGATCGAGAGAGAGCGAGGAGGAGGTGGGATCTGGGGGATCGAGGGGAGGGTGTGTGGGTCAGTTAGGGTTTTGTTTCTCGGGCGAAGCTCCACCATTGGATGGGTGCGCGATGGATGCCTCAGATTGATTCCAATTTAGTGATCCGCGTGAAGGTGGTTCCTCGCATCTCATTGGTCCATCCAATCCACTCCGTTCCCTCAAAAAAAAAAACAATCCACTATGTGTTTTAAAACATAACAATGGCATAGTTTGTCAAAATGATCTCGTATTTTGCATAAGTGTGCATCTTGGAATGACAAACACTGTTCCCAAATAAAGCTTCCATTCTCTTTGCACAACAAATTTATTTTCCAATTTTCGAGTGCCCAAAATGAGTTTTTTTGTGAAGGATCTACCGTATATTTGTTGCAAAATTGGACCAAACCATTTTTATAAAATATTAGGTCATATTTAGTGCACAATTGACCAAATGGTAGGGTGTCCAAAGCTTTTATCCACCTCTCGTGAAAAAGACAAATTTCCGCCGATTCAGTTGGAAACGGGCATAAAAATTTCAAAAAAAAATCAAAAAATTGGAAAACCTTCGCATTGTATCATTATATGTGGCCAAGTTACCAGGAAAAATAATAAACTTGTAATACAATAATTATTTTTAAAAAGTGTTCTCAGAAACGAGATATCATGTGTGGAGATCAATGGCTTTCAAGCCAAATGATCAATCTTATGGCCACATTCATGGCATAGTTTGTTCAAATGATCTCATGTTGTGCACAAGGGTGCATCTTGGAATGGCAGACAATGTTGCCTAAGGAAGTTTTCATTTTCTTTGGACGAAAAATTTATTTTCCATTTTTCGAGTGCCCAAAATTAGTTTTTTTGTGAAGGAC
Organism: Secale cereale; assembly: GCA_902687465.1. NCBI lineage: Eukaryota > Viridiplantae > Streptophyta > Magnoliopsida > Poales > Poaceae > Secale > Secale cereale. The sequence continues at coordinate 903,088,836 of LR738710.1, read as the reverse complement.
CTATAATATATTTGTTGCAAAATTGTACCAAATCAATTTTATAAAATACTAGGACATAGTTAATTCATAATTTACCAAATGGTTGGGTGTAAAAAGTTTTGATCCACCTCTCGTGAAAAAGACAAATTTCGGCAGATTCAGCTGGAAGCGGGTCAAATTTGAACTGTAGCTACCTCGTAGTTTGCTCTTTATTTTTTCCAAAAATCATTTGTAGGTACATAAGTATCTATTTAATCAGAGAAACACCAAAAAAATTACAAGATTCAACCACTAGCTAGGAACGATTATTCCCGCCGTTTTGACCGCATTTTGAAACGGGCATAAAAAATTCAAAAAAAATCAAAAAATTGGACAACCTTCGCATTGTGTCATTATATATGACCAAGTTTCTAGGAAAAATTATAAACTTGTAATACAATAATTATTTTTAAAAAGTGTTCTCAGAAACGAGCTATCATGTGTGGAGATCAATGGCTTTCAAGCCAAATGATCAATCTTATGGCCACATTCATGGCATAGTTTGTTCAAATGATCTCATGTTGTGCACAAGGGTGCATCTTGGAATGGCAGACAATGTTGCCTAAGGAAGTTTTCATTTTCTTTGGACGAAAAATTCATTTTCCATTTTTCGAGTGCCCAAAATGAGTTTTTTTGTGAAGGACCTATAATATATTTGTTGCAAAATTTTACCAAATAAATTTTATAAAATACTAGGACATATTTAATGCATAATTGACCAAATGGTTGGGTGTAAAAAGTTTTGATCCACCTCTCGTGAAAAAGACAAATTTCGGCCGATTCAGCTGGAAGCGGGTCAAATTTGAACTGTAGCTACCTCGTAGTTTGCTCTTTATTTTTAAAAAAATCATTTGTAGGTACATAAGTATCTATTTAATCAGAGAAACACCAAAAAAAATCCAATATTCAACCACTACCTAGGAACGGTCATTCCCGCCGTTTTGACTGCATTTTGAAACGGGCATAAACAATTCAAAAAAATAAAAAAAATTGGAAAACCTTCTCATTGTGTCATTATATATGACCAAGTTACCAGGAAAAATAATAAACTTGTAATACGGCAATTCTTTTTAAAAAGTGTTCTCAGAAATGAGCTATCATGCGTGAAGATTTATGGCTTTCAAGCCAAATGATCAATCCTATGGCCACATTCATGGCTGTAGGATCGAAAGTATGTCTAGAGGGGGGGTGATTAGACTACTTGACAATATAAAAAATCTGCCTTTTGATCATGCAATGTTTTTGGCAGTTTTACAATTAAGATCAATTCAAGTAACACCCTACACATGCAATTCTAGAGTATAAGCAGCGGAAAGTAAATTGCACATGTAGTAAAGAGAGGTGGAGAAGATCAAACGCAGTTTGGAGACACGAAGATTTTTGTCGTGGTTCCGATAGGTGGTTCTATCGTACATCCACGTTGATGGAGACTTCAACCCACGGAGGGTAACGGCTGCGCGAGTCCACGAAGGGCTCCACCCACGAAGGGTCCACGAAGAAGCAACCTTGTCTATTCCATCATGGCCTACGCCCACGGAGGACTAGCCTTACTCGGGGTAGATCTTCACGAAGTAGGCGATCTCCTTGCCCTTACAAACTTCTTGGTTCAACTCCACATCTCAAAGACGGAGGCTCCCAAGCGACACCTAACCAATCTAGGAGGCACCACCCTCCAAAAGGTAATATATGTTGTTGATGATGATGAACTCCTTGCTCTTGTGCTTCAAATGATAATCTCCCCAACACTCAACTCTCCTCACTGATATGGCTGTGGTGGAAGAAAGGATTGAGTGGAAAGCAACTTGGGAAGGCTAGAAATCAAGTTTCATATGGTAGGAATGGAATGACTTGATCTCAACACAAGGGTAGGTGGTTCTCTTCTCAGAAAGTGTATGGTAGGAGTGGTAGTACTTTCTGATGGCTCTCTCCACGAATGAAGAGGGGGGTGGAGGGGTATATATAGCCTCCACACAAAATCCAACCGTTACACACATATTTGAGCAATCTCGGTGAGACCGAAGTGAAAACTCGGTCAGACCGAAAATTCAAATATAGTGAACGTTGGGATTTTCGGTGGGACCGAAAATACCATCTCGGTGTGTCCGATGTGAGTCAAAGGTAGGAGTTTGCCATTCTCGGTGGGACCGAAATTAACAACTCGGATATTCCGAAGTGATGTCAATTGGTTACAGAAGGTTGGCAGTCCAGTTTCGGTGAGACCGAACTCAAAATCGGATGGACCGAAAAATTAGGGTTTGGAAGAATAACTGAGGTGGTTCATCTCGGTGGGACTGAGTTTGCAGAATCGGTTTGTCCGAGATTACTTATGAGTGTGTTAAGTAGTGAAAGTTGCTGATAGTTGAGGGAGCTAGATCACTAAGCACTTGAGCAACCAGATCATCAACACAACCTCATCCCCTTTTAATAGTATTGGCTTTTCCTATGGACTCAATGTGATCTTTGATCACTAAACCAAAAATAGAGTCTTGAGCTTTTGCCAATGCTTGTCTTAGCATTTTGAGGGGTCCACTTCTTCAGACATTTCCATACCCATATCATCAAACTTCTCTGAAATGATTCTCAAGTAAATATTAGTTCAATGATATATATGTTGTTATTAATTACCAAAACCACCCGGGGATTAGTTGCACTTTCAATCTCCCCCTTTTTGGTAATTGATGACAACATATAGATCAAAGCTTCGACAAAAGATATAATCAATAAATAATATCGTCGCTTTGAGAAGTATGTGATAAACAAGAGCTCCCCCTAAATTTGTGCATTATTTAAAATTTGCGTTTGAATGCAAATGCACAATCGATTAGGATTATGGGTCACTCTTCCATGTCACATACATCTTGGTGGAGCGCACAAAATGATAAGAATGAATAACATGCACTCAGTCACCAAGACAAGAGTAAATAGCCATGCAATAAGGAATAGCATATGATAAGCTTTAAGCACACATTAAAGCATAGTATGACTAAGCACTCATTAAGGTAGCATCAAACTTAGTAGCAAGCACACTGAAAGTTTCGAAAGACCAAAAGAAACCAATGTATCTCAAAGAAACCGGCAAAAGAACGAAAGAGCACTCTCTCTCTCGAAGCCCTATGATCTATACAGTTTCTCCCCCTTTGGCAACAAGTTACCAAAAAGTTCGAAAAGGTATAGAGCTAAGCGTCACTGCGGGCTCTGCTGGCGGCTCCCGTCTGGGTAGATGTCGGTGTAGAAATGACTGCATCGGCGAAGACTTCTGCTGATGTCTGCGCTGGAGGAGTGGATGCTGGAGCTGGAGTAACTGCTGGAGCTGTAGCTGGTGCTGAAGTGGTAGCCCTGGAGTCAGTCACTGGAATAGCTGCAGATCGGGATCCTCTGGGAACCGGAGCAGTCTGGCGATGAGAGTCTTGGACTAGATCATCCTGCATGAGTTCTGCTCTCTCCTGCCTTGCTTCCTCCATGTCTGCCTCAAGCTTGTTGACGGACACCTGAATCTCTGTCAGCTTCACGTCCAGAGCGTGGATCTTGTCCTCAACAATCCTCTCTAGGCTTTCCTGAGATTGCTCAATGCTGGCCAGGCGTTGTTCAATCCTCTGGGTAGCTTCAAGAATCTGCTCTCCGAAGCTCTTTGGCTTAACTGCTGCTGCTGCTGCTGCCTCTTTGTCAGCTTTAGCTTTCTTCGCAGCTTCAATTTTGGCTTGTCCTTCAACTGAGGTTGGATCCTCCTCATCCATCACAACTACGTTATCCTCATGCTCTGGCTGCAGTGGCAAGTGCTTCCTATCCAACATGAATTTGCCCGTGCCAAACTTGGCATTGATGAGCATCTGAATCTGCGGGGCAAACCCACACGACCTCTTCTGGTCAGCTGCAGTCCTCTTAATGGTCTCTACCATTAAGTCCATCACCTTGAAAGGTGCCTTCTCATCAAGAATGTGCAGCATGTTGATAGAATAGCCTCGAATCATGCGGTGGTCTCCAGACTTGGGCATCAAGGTATGCCTCAAAATAGTGTTAGTGGTGGTCAGACCTGCCTGGAGATAGTATACTGAGCCAAGCTTCCACCCTTCCAAGTCAGCAGCGGGGATCTCCTTGTACATGTTCTTCATGGAATCATGACTCTTCTTAGGAATCCCATAGACATCAATGTCGTCCTCTCTCTGCACTGGAGCATTCAGAAGTTCTGCCCATTCTTCAACAGACGAAGAAAACCTTTGACCTTCAGTCATCCAGGTGATCTTGCCATCAGGATAGAAGTGGGCTGTGGCGTAGAACTGCATGATCATCTCGTCATTCCAAGCTGTCAGCTCTTGACCCACAAAATCAGCAACTCCACATGCAGTAAAGCTCTCATGCACATGGGGAAAGAAGTCTCGGTGCTCTTCACTGTCAATGTACTTCCAGTCAACATACCTGGTGTCAGCAACAATGGGCTTCTTATCCATCAGCACGGTCTCATAGAAATCATGCTGCTCTCTGGTGTGGAATCTGGGGTCCACAGCAGTCCTTCTCCTTACAGCATATGGATCAGACTGTCTCCATAGCCTGAGACCTTTATCCTTCCTTGCCTTCATGTCCTCAGCTTGAGGATGAGCATCATTGTGGAGTGGCAACTTAGGACGGAGCTTAAGCAACACATGCTCTTCATCTGATTCAGACGGTGGCATCTCACCTTTGTTCTTCTCAGAAGCTGGAATGCTCCTGGTTGTTCTCTTGGGCTTGGCTGGAGCTGCCTTGGCTTGAGCAGGCTTCTTGGGCTTAGAGGAGGCTTGAGCCCGAATAGCATCACCCATGAACTTAGCTTTCTGAGGAGGAGGCTGGGGTGCATCTTCTTCTTCTTCTTCTTCAGCAGCTGCATCAACTTGAGGTTCAGCATATACTACCCTCTTCCTCTTGGAAGTTTTCTTCACCTTACTTGGAGCTGGCTCTTCCAAGTTGAGCTTCTTTGCAACAGCTGACTGCTTTACCTTGCTTGTGCCTTTCCTTGACTGCTGCCCTTGGTGCTCTTTGGCAACCACATTCCTCTTTGGCTTGGAGGTAACTTCCTCAGCAACGAAGTCAGAGTCTTCATCATCAGAATTTCTCTTCTTCCTGGTTCTGGTGGCTGCAGGAGGCAAACCACTAGGGGTGCTCCTCTCACCATCATCACTGGAACTGCTAGCCTCAGGACTTGTATCTGCCTCTGGAATCTCAGCAAAAGGTGACTCAGACCTGTTCTGGCTGTCACTGACATCTGACATGGCTGACAACCTGTGAAAAGATAAGGTATAGGCAGAGTAGAAGAGTTATCACAACTGCAGAGGTTTTTGCAAAAAAAAATGAGTTCAAAACTTAGTTTTGAGTTTTCACAGAATGCATTTCGGTCAAACCGATTTTAAGTTTCGGTGAATCCGAAGTGTATACAGAGGCCTACACACCACTTTCGGTCAGACCGAAATGGGTTTCGGTCCTACCGATAACCTAGGGTTTCACTGAAACTAAGTTTCGGTCACACCGATTTGCACAACTCGGTTAGACCGAATGGTGCAGTGCAATGGCCAGAGGCCAAATCGGTCATTCCGAGTTTCAAAATCGGCTTCACCGAGATGTGTTCCGTGGAAACCTAAACCTAAGAATTTCGCTCGAAACTAGAGGATCTGATCTGATGTTTAGGGAATATCTCAAACGTGGATAGATTCATGGCAAACCATTCGTGCAAGAGTCAGATGGGGAGCACGAAAGGGATTGGGACTCACCCTAACTTGGTGGAGTCCCTCTACGGCGGCAACGGCGCGGAGAGGATTACCGTTGACGGCGGCGGAGACCTGCGGCGAGGGCGCACAGGCGACGACGGCGACGATCCGTAGACCAGGGCGACGGCAGCAGGGGACTTGGGGGCGAACGGTTTGAAGGGTTAAATCGCGCGCAGCCCTCAGGTATATATATCCCCATGCTGTCGGTGGGACCGAGTTGAAAAACTCGGTGTCACCGAGATGTATAACTGCTGTGCAGTTACGCATATCGGTCAGACCGAGATTTTGAACTCGGTTTCACCGAGATGAAACCTAGATCAGTCTAAGCGTTTCGGTTGGACCGAGATGGAAAAGCCGGTCAGACCGAAATGGACTTAGAAGGTTTTGGAAGTCAGCCTTAGACGGATCGGTGGCTCCGAGTGCTCCTCACTCGGAGAGTCCGAAAATGACTTGTTCAAAGTTGTGATATGAGCATGAATAGAATTTGAGACAAGAAAGCATAGATAGCTAGGGAAAGTGCTTAGGCATTCTTGTCCATCCATTTGGCCAGAAAAATCAAAACAATCAAAACAACAAATGGATGTCCTTGAATGGATAAAATCATGCATTCAACATGCTCACACAATAAGATAGCAACTGAAATATGTGTCAAACATGCACAACCAACACTCTAGCTACAAGCACACAATTTGTCGATGACTAGGTCATCTATATATGAGTATTTTGACTTAGGAGCCAAATGAGAGCATTTGATCATAGGTCATACTCATCGTTTAAGCACAAGTGGGGTTACCACTTTTACATAAAGCATTTATGTGTTCACATCATTTGGAGATGCTTTAGCTCAATTTTTAGAGCAAAGCTCCCCCTAGATGTGAGAACCCCTTTTAAAGGGTCAAACTAACCTTGGGTTGTCATAGAAGACTTCATGTAGATGTTGAAGATGTGGATGCTCAATGTTGATGTAGATCATCAAGAGTTGGGAGCTATCCTTTGGATTAGGGCACTTTCAATACCTACATGGGTTAGTCCCACAAGGAACAAACAAGAATATCCATAGACATAGATTGAAGTTCACAAAAGATGATGTCCATGAAAGCAATGATTACCTTGTCCCTTGACTTACCAACAAGAGGGTTTGTGACTCCATGAACTAGTGCATGATGTGGAAGTTGATTGCACAAGTTGCCAAAATGAATGTGAGTGAAGTATGTTGGCGGAGTCACCCTCAAGAACCTTCTAGTTCTTCTTCTTCGGGATCCACATCATCTTGATGGGAATCCTTGGGGTTGTAGTTGAGCTTGACGAAGTAGAACTTGACGTGTCCTTGGGAACCCACTTGACCATGGCTTGAGGTGCTTCAATGAATGCATCAATCTCCTCTTGAAGCTTGTCCTTGGCCTTTAGCTTGTGGTCTTGTGGTGGAAGGTCATCTTGAGCTTGTTCCACATCGGAAGAAGTAGGATCATACTTCTCCTTTTGTGAAACAAACTGTGGAGTAGGGTATTGACCTTCTTCCCACTCAACTCCTTCGGCGTTGAACTTTCGCTCAAAACCAATCCCTTGATTCTTCCGGTGTCTTCCTTGTTTGCGAACAATCTCCTCAAAGTTCTTGCTTCCGGCAAGACTCTTGTAGACACCTTTCTCTATGATTTCCTTCAATAAGCTATTTTCTTGCTCAAGTGTAACTTGGCTTGAAACATTGTTAGTGAAATCAAGAGAACTACTAGAAGCAACAATATTTGATTTAACATTGTTATTGTTACTACTAGAGGAAGAATTTTTCTTATGCTTGTCATGCTTAGTCTTAATAGGTGGCAAGAAATTAGACAAGAGAAGTCGTTTGGCAAGATATGAAGAACTCTTCTTTCGAAGATCGTCATTGATCGCTTTTAGAAACTCATGTTCTTGCTCTAGAGTGAGCTTCTCGAAGCGTAGCTTCTCATGAGATCTTAGGAGCTCTCTATGATCTTCTTGAGTTGTTTCATGAGCTAACTTAAGAGTGTTTAGTTCTTTAGTTAGACGCTCAATCTCCTTCATAGCATTGTCATTCGACTCTTCTCGACTATAAAGACTACTAGCATTTTCGTCATTACTAAGCTCACTAGATTTATCATGCAAGAGCTCATCTTCACCAAGCAAGTCATCCTCATCACTATCAAAGTCAATGAATTCAGGGTGTGTTACCTTGGGGCCTTTAGCCATGAAGCATCTTCCAATTCCCTCATTTGGTGAATCAAATAAGTCGTAGGAGTTGGAGTTGGAGGATACGAGTGCAAGTCCGGCAACACCTTCATCTTGACTATAGTCGGAATCGGAGTGATAGCTTCCATCGGATTGATTGTCGGAGTCGGAGCCGGAGACCCATTCACCTACATGAGCTTGATGTCTTCTTCTTGTGTAGCTTCTTGATGACTTGTCTTTCCTCTCCGAATCCTTGCTTCTCCGAGAGGGTCTTCTTTCATAACGATCATCTCTACTCCTTCTCTCTCTCCGAGGTGACTCATCTCTTGCTCTTCTTCTTGGAGATTCTTCTCTTCTCTTGTGGGGAGCCGTACACTCATTTGAGAAGTGTCCGGGTCTTCCACAATTGTAGTAGTTTCGATCACGACTAGAAGATCTCTTTTCATCATATGATCTAGACTTTGAGCTTCTTTCTTTGCCTCTATTCTTGTAGAACTTGTTGAAGTTCTTGACCATTAGGCTTATCTCTTCATTGGAAATTAGCTTGTCACTTGAGGTAGTAGGAGCATCACTTGCAGCTTTGTAAGCACCACTTGACTTATTGTGAAGCTCTTCCTTATCCTTAAGTGTCATCTCATGAGCAACAATTCTTCCAATGACTTCAGTTGGCTTGAGAGTCTTGTAGTTTGGCATCATTTGGATCAAAGTGCACACGGTGTCATACTTTCCATCCAAAGCTCTGAGAATCTTCTTAATGATGAATCGGTCGGTCATTTCTTCGCTTCCTAAGCCGGCAATCTCATTTGTGATGAGAGCAAGCCTAGAGTACATTTCAGCGACTCCTTCACCATCCTTCATCTTGAACTTGTCAAGTTGACCTTGAAGAATATCCAGCTTTGATTCCTTCACAGATTCAGTACCTTCGTGCATTTCAACCAAAGTATCCCAAATCTCTTTAGCATTCTCAAGACGGCTGATTTTGTTGAACTCCTCGGGACACAAAGCATTGAAGAGAATGTCACAAGCTTGAGCATTGTTTTGCAACATCCGCAACTCTTCCGGTGTAGCTTCGCGATCCGGAACTTTTCCTTCTTCGAAGAAATCACCTTGCATACCAACACAAATAATGCCCCATGCGGCTGGGTTATGACCAAGAATATGCATTTTCATTTTATGCTTCCAACTAGCAAAATTTGTACCATCAAAGTAAGGACCTCTACGATAATTACCCTCACTAGACGCCATACTCTCCTAGGTTGTGAAACCAAGCTTATGGAGTCCAATGCAATGGAAACCAAAACAATGGAGACCAAAGCTCTGATACCACTTGTAGGATCGAAAGTATGTCTAGAGGGGGGGTGATTAGACTACTTGACAATATAAAAAATCTGCCTTTTGATCATGCAATGTTTTTGGCAGTTTTACAATTAAGATCAATTCAAGTAACACCCTACACATGCAATTCTAGAGTATAAGCAGCGGAAAGTAAATTGCACATGTAGTAAAGAGAGGTGGAGAAGATCAAACGCAGTTTGGAGACACGAAGATTTTTGTCGTGGTTCCGATAGGTGGTGCTATCGTACATCCACGTTGATGGAGACTTCAACCCACGGAGGGTAACGGCTGCGCGAGTCCACGGAGGGCTCCACCCACGAAGGGTCCACGAAGAAGCAACCTTGTCTATTCCATCATGGCCTACGCCCACGGAGGACTAGCCTTATTCGGGGTAGATCTTCATGAAGTAGGCGATCTCCTTGCCCTTACAAACTTCTTGGTTCAACTCCACATCTCAAAGACGGAGGCTCCCAAGCGACACCTAACCAATCTAGGAGGCACCACCCTCCAAAAGGTAATAGATGTTGTTGATGATGATGAACTCCTTGCTCTTGTGCTTCAAATGATAATCTCCCCAACACTCAACTCTCCTCACTGATATGGCTGTGGTGGAAGAAAGGATTGAGTGGAAAGCAACTTGGGAAGGCTAGAAATCAAGTTTCATATGGTAGGAATGGAATGACTTGATCTCAACACAAGGGTAGGTGGTTCTCTTCTCAGAAAGTGTATGGTAGGAGTGGTAGTACTTTCTGATGGCTCTCTCCACGAATGAAGAGGGGGGTGGAGGGGTATATATAGCCTCCACACAAAATCCAACCGTTACACACATATTTGAGCAATCTCGGTGAGACCGAAGTGAAAACTCGGTCAGACCGAAAATTCAAATATAGTGAACGTTGGGATTTTCGGTGGGACCGAAAATACCATCTCGGTGTGTCCGATGTGAGTCAAAGGTAGGAGTTTGCCATTCTCGGTGGGACCGAAATTAACAACTCGGATATTCCGAAGTGATGTCAATTGGTTACAGAAGGTTGGCAGTCCAGTTTCGGTGAGACCGAACTCAAAATCGGATGGACCGAAAAATTAGGGTTTGGAAGAATAACTGAGGTGGTTCATCTCGGTGGGACTGAGTTTGCAAAATCGGTTTGTCCGAGATTACTTATGAGTGTGTTAAGTAGTGAAAGTTGCTGATAGTTGAGGGAGCTAGATCACTAAGCACTTGAGCAACCAGATCATCAACACAACCTCATCCCCTTTTAATAGTATTGGCTTTTCCTATGGACTCAATGTGATCTTTGATCACTAAACCAAAAATAGAGTCTTGAGCTTTTGCCAATGCTTGTCTTAGCATTTTGAGGGGTCCACTTCTTCAGACATTTCCATACCCATATCATCAAACTTCTCTGAAATGATTCTCAAGTAAATATTAGTTCAATGATATATATGTTGTTATTAATTACCAAAACCACCCGGGGATTAGTTGCACTTTCAATGGCATAGTTTGTTCAAATGATCTCATATTGTGCACAAGGGTGCATCTTGGAATGGCAAACAATATTGCCTAAGGAAGTTTTCATTTTCTTTGGACGAAAAAAATCATTTTTTATTTTTCGAGTGCCCAAAAGGAGGTTTTTTTGTGAAGGACCTCCCAAATAATTGTTGCAAAATTGGACCAAATCAATTTTCTAAAATACTATGACATATTTAATGCACAATTGACAAAATGGTTGGGTGTAAAAAGTTTTGATCCACCTCTCGTGAAAAAGACAAATTTCCGCCGATTCAGCTGGAAGCGGGTCAAATTTGAACTGCGGCTGCCTCATAGTTTGCTATTTTTTTTTCCAAAAATCATTTCTAGTTACATAAGTACCTATTTAATCATAAATACATGGTTTGGTGGCGATACGTCGAGGTTTGGGCGGTGGTCGAGGGCCCCAACTCTAGAGCATGTAAACTCGCATGCCCGCCGCGTGGTCACCGCGTGACTGTGGCGTTGCCATGTGTTCTGGGTGGCCTAGGCATGTCTAGTGGGTTGGGCACTCCCCAGGTAGGTGTTAGGAAGAAAATTACAACATAAGATTCTCACGAGGAGACCGATCGATGCTCAAACATGAATTAGCAGCCAAGTGTTTGATTAGCGGTACGGGAAATGGACATGGCTAATGGGCGTGAGTTTTGGTTGAAGATGATCAATTACTAAGAAGACCGTCTTCACAAATTTTCAGCTCAAAAGGAGGAGTCTAGGTGGTACTTGCTTTGCAAAGTACCACACTGGACATAAATACAAATGTTGAAGCTGGGTTCAAAATAATGAATGGATTGAGCTGGCATTTGGTGGAGGATAGTTATTTGGGCATAGGAAAGCACTGTAGAAAATGGATACCATTTGGACATGCCAAAGTGGTACTTCCTTCACAAAGAGTTTTTTTCAACAGAATAGGAAAATAAATATTTTTGAATTATTTTTGAACTAGGCAAGGAATTTTTTTTTACATATTTGACGAATATATGACCCAAAGAATTTGTGAGATTTTTTGGGGAATTTTGGGAATGACAGAAATATAGGTTGCTTCACAACCTAGGGCAAAAACTATCACATGGACATGACACATAGGCAAAACTGATGAGGTGGCGCCTAGTCGTAGCAACCCACCACAATTTACAAGGTTATGACCATCTATATTGGTCATGATCAGCTAGAAATAAGGCAGCGGACCAATGCTATCTGCTTTATGACCATTTCGTGTATGGAAATTATGACCTTTCTGACCAAAATGGTCGTTATAGTTTAGGGTTTGGAGCCCCCCGAACAGCTTTTGACCAATTGGTCTGAAATGGTCATAGATCTATGACCAATTCTTCCAGGGTCACTAACAGAAGGTCATAAGTTGACATATTTCTTGTAGTGTAGCGAGGTGGCCGCACTGCGCGCAGTCGAGGCGGCCAACTCGCCCGACCTTAATTGCAACCTCACTGCCATCCTCCTCACTGGCAAGGTGGGCGCACGGCGCGCGGTCGACGGCGGCTAACGTGCCCGATCTTAGCTGCAACCTCACCACCATCCTCCTTTCCGATGAGGTGGGCGGTTGCCGGCGCTGGAGCCGAAGCTTCAAGTCACACCATGTCTCTCGTCTGGTGCTACGGGGATTTGGATGTCACCGTCTCGCATTTGTCTTCGTCGGTCTGCAACGTACCAATTGTTGCGGTGGTAAAATTGCAACAATGGGTTAGTTCCAAAACTAATAGTGGTGGCCCGTGGAGCACGTGGCGTGCAGGGAAGGTGGGGGACATGAGAGCTAAGATCCATCGGGTGATTAGAAGCTTTTTCCAAAGGGCAATATTACACGTTCATCGGAGGATAAACCAAAAAACATTGGCCGCCTCCAGGGCCATCCGATGGACTCAAAAATAGTTGATGGATCTCTGCTAATGTGTGCGTCGTGAAATGCAACAAGCTGGTTGTCACGATGTTCACTCTGCAACAGCGGCTTCATTGCGAAAACCTCCGAATTAAAGCATTATTTTTGCAAGAAAGGTCATATTGCAGAAAAAAAACTGCAATTGAGATTGTGTTACAAAAAAACCGTCTTTCACCTTTTTGCAATATAGGTGATGTTGCGACAGAATTTTTGCGACAGGATGATGTTGCAGATTTTTTTTTCAAAGAACAAAAAATGATCAAGTTACATACGCGTTGGCTACATGTTGGGGCTTCATATTTTTGCAACATAGCTTGTGTTACAAACTTGTGTTTGCAACATGCCTGATGCTGCAAATTTGTTGGCCCCTCTCATGTAGCGCTGCGTGCCATACATGATTAAAATCAAATTAGACGGTCACGGAGATGGTGGATACCAGTTGAAAAGTAGTGTTTCCCTTTTTCAAATAAAATTGTACCAAGAAGTTTCCATGTTCTCATCAGAAAACACATGTGCTTGTGTGGGTGTATTCATATGGGTGAGTGTGCATTTGTGTTGTGAGCGTTCGCATCCGTAATGTGTTTCTTAAAAAAAAAATCTTTCAGCCAGTAACAAAGTATGGTCTAGAATACTACAGGATGGCACATTTTTGGTGCCTTACTTAGTGACTATTCATCTCCTTCGTGACCCTCACCCGCACCCTGTTAATCACATCCGGGTCTGGAGCTAGGACCTCGAAGGTAAACATATGAGAGAAATAGCGAATTTCCTTCTTTTGATAATGCTACCCACATAGTCACGACTCCTATCCGGTTACCGGCCTATTCTCAATAATGAACAAGATGATGCAGCTCTAGTTGCTAGAGGTAGACGACGAAGAAATTATAGGAGTTATGAAAGAAGCTCCCCTAATCTTAATGGACCCCTCAACTGTATATCCTATGTTGGATCGGTCGGATCAGAGCCGGACAAAATCGTAGATGGGCCACATGCATGGAAACCACATTTGGCCACCAACCAAACATATCCTGGTCTCTTCATCCACCAGAGGTGATTGGGATGATAACATGATTTCGCAAACGTGGGAGTTCTCCGAGAAAGCTAACACAATACACCTAGCTATTAGATGCTTTTAGTTTCCATGTCTTGGTCATAAAGCGAATTTCATTTCACAAGCTTCGTGAGATATATCTATGGTATAAGACCAACCTAAATTCCCATCTCTCTCTCAATTTCTCAACATCCCTTCGTATTTGTTAAGAAAGTTGACATTTTTTCTCAAATTTTGAATTCTATAATAACTGGCATTCCATCAAAACTGGTAGAGTTAGCAAAGGTTTGATGGGTGGAAACTAAAGTGTGATTCAACTTCTAAGACTACATGTGTTTCATTACACATTTTCACATGCATTACTCGCCACATCACAACTAACACCAAACACATATAACATATGTTAGCTTTAGACTGTAGTTTATATTCGCAGTCTATCAATGACCACCCAAAAAACATACTACATGAATGAATGCTAAACTCACACTTCCAGAATGACACCCCCATCCTATATATACATACATTTTGAGGAACTTGCCTCTCGATCGAGAGAGATAGTCCTTTCCATTGTGCAATGTCGGGCCTACATCTATTTCCCTCTTCTATTCAATGTATTTGTGAGCTTTGAGATATTGGAGGAAAACAAAGAAAAAGAAGGAATAGCCTTCTTCCCTTGCTACGTTAGTGGTGCCATCCAACTTGCTACTTGTGCTGCATCGCTCCATGAGATTGTGACGATTGTCTCTCCGCGGGGAGACGGGTATAGCATACTAAACAACCCCACAAAGTACATAGTTTTGCATTGACTAGATACCAAGCTATCAGCCAGATCTTCATCACTGCTATTGTCATTGCGTATCTCGTGAAGATTCGGGCCTTTTCTCTGCTTTTGTTGTCCTTGAACCAACACCCTCCAAACCGCGTCATTCCTCTCTCCTAAAAATTAATGAAGCAATGGAATTCATGCCCTTAGAAGGTCTTCGTTTCCTTTTTCCCGTGGCAAAAGACTTGTAAATTAGTGAAAATGAGGAAATTTGAGATGCAAATGTTCTATCCATTGGAGCGGAGCAAAGAGAACGTGCATTTGTGGACTAAGACTTTCAGAGAAAATATATGTATAGGGTTGCTTTCCTCTGAATAAAATTCTACCAAGAAGTTTATGGCCCAGTTCTTTTGCTAGAATCTGGGGATTCTCCCAGAATCCCACCCCTACCCAGCTTCTCCCAGAATCTTTAAGCCCCATTTGTTTTACAATCCTATCTAAGTAGACCCTAACTAGATAGGATTGTAAAACAAATGGGGCTCAAAGATTCTGGGAGAAGCTGGGTAGGGGTCGGATTCTGGGAGAATCCCTAGATTCTGGCAAAAGAACTGGGCCTATATGTTCTTCATCAGAAAATGTATGGGCCCAGAGTCACGGCGCGGCTCGCCTGCTCTCAGTAGCTCTCCTAGTCAATGGAAACCATGATCCTAATCCTCCCACACGCACACAGGTGGTCACTTTTTCCAGATACCCGTCCAGGTTCAAAGAACGCACTATTAATACAGAGCGTCAGTCTCTCTGCAGGACGATGAGTATAGCATACTAAAGAAACCTACAAAGCGCAACGTTTTGCATTACCTGGATGACAAGCTATCAATCAAATCTTCATCACTGCTATTGTCATTGTCTATCTCGTGAAGATTCAATATTTTTCTCCGGTTATGTTATTCTTAAACCAACACCCTCCAATCCGGGTGATTCTGCTATCCTCAAAATTAGTGAAGCAATGTAATTCCCGTCTTCGGTAGTTTTTTCTTTTCCTTTTCGTGGCTCAAGATTTGTAAATTAGTGAAAACAAGAAAATTTGAGACGCATATGTCCTCTCCGTTGGAGCGGAGCAAACAGAAGGTACATTTGGCCTAGAACTTTCAGAGAAAATATGTATGGGGTTGCTTTCCTCCAAATAAAATTCTACTAGTACCAACAAGTCTATATGTTCTTCACCGATGTTCTTCATCAGAAATTTTTTGGAGCACGCGCGAGGGCGCAAATGAAGGGTACGTGGCAGGGAACTCCGACCGAAAGGAACAACACCCTGCACCAGTTCGGCAAGAGTTGTGGTGATGATGTGAGATACATGAGCGACATTTCATTGACTATGCGACTTTGTCAATCTCAAGATCTGTCGGCTCAGACTCTCAAAGGTGCTCAAAGGGATAGGATTTGTGCGTGTATGTATTCATAGATGTGAGTGCGTATGCACGTTGTGAGCATCCTCATATGTATTATGTTTCTCAACAGAAAAAATTGCCGACAACCATGCACGGTCTAGAATACCATAGGATGCCAAATTTTGGCGAGGCACATGTGGCCACCAACCAAACATATCCTTCTCTTCATCCATTGAAGGTGATTTGGATGATAATATGTTGATTTGGTAGACGTGGGAGTTCTTCAAGGCAGCTACCACAATATACCTAGCTATTAGATGCTTTTAGTTTGCATGTCTCGGTGATAAAGTGAATTTCATTCCATACGCTCAATGAGATTTATCTATGGCATGAGACCGGCCAAAATTCCCATCATATGGCACTATCCC
>LR738710.1:903030182-903067372 GCA_902687465.1 Secale cereale | reverse complement strand
CCCCCCATCTTGACGTCAATTCTAGAAAATGGAAGGAGACGTTTCGGTCGACTACGAGGCGCCTACGGTGATTTTGTAAAATCTCAAGACGATATGCCGGCTCAGTCTCTCGGAGGTGCTCATAAGGGTAGAGTGTACATGTGTGCGTTCATATGGTTAAGTGTATGCGCATATGTATGAGCGCTTGCGTCCATACTGTGTTCAGAAAAATTCTAGAAAATGAAAAATGGCCCATGTTAAAGCCCAATAGTGAAACGTTTTCAGGTCCATGACAACAACCGATGGGGCAACTGTTCTCTGCTATCTCCTGCGCGTGGGCATTATCTCCCGTCATTAGCGCGTGAGTGGATTAGTCCCGCGCGGCCGCCGTCCGCCTCTGCTCCTCTTCCCACTCACGATGTGAGGTCAACTCCACCGCACGATTCCAAACGGACGTCCGTTTTTGTCTTTTGGACGTGCGTTTGGGTACGATTTGGCGGACGTCCGGGGGGCGGACAGGCCCTTGGAGCATCCGCGCCCAACACGCACGAGCCGTCTTAACCCCAAACGGACACGCCCCATCCCGATCTCCTCCGCCTCGTCGTCGTCCCACCCCACCCCATGCTCCGCCGCCCCGCCCCGAGCTCCTCCGCCTCGCCGCCCTGCCCTGCCTCGCCGCTGACGCGCCACGCCCGCGCAGCCGCCCACCGCGCGCGCCCTGGCCAAGTCGCGCCCGCGCAGCAGCTCGCCGCCGCCGCCCTGAGCCACCTCGCCGACACCCCGCGCCGCGCCCTCACCGGTCCTTGTTACATCTCCAGCTGTGGCCCCTGCCAGGGCTGCCGTCCCGTCGGCCTCCAGCGCGGGGCGCGTCCAGGGGAGCGCTGCGACGTGCAGGGTCACGTGGCGTGCGCATCCGCGTCTCGCCGTGCGCGTCCCCGCCCCGAGCTACTTCGCTTCGCCGCCGTCCTGCCCCATCCTCAACTCCACCGTCGCGGCCGCCCCGTCCCGCCTCGCCGCTGCGTCACCACGCCCGCGCAGCCGCCCGCTGATACGTCCAAAACGTATCTATAATTTCTGCTTGCTCCATGCCTCTTTTGTGTGATATTGCTATGATATTTATGCACTTCCATACACTTTTGATCATATTTGGACTAACCTATTAACTCAGTGCACCACAGTGCCAGTTCCTGTTTTCTGCTGTTTTTCTATTTCAGGTTTCCCCCATATTAAAAGTGCCCTAAAAATTCCGGGAAAAATACAGGAAAAATCAGCGTATCGGGAGCTTCAAGAAAAACCAAAGCAGGGCCAGAGGGGAGCCAGGGGCAGTCCAGGCGGCCTGCCCGGGCGGCCCCACCCCTGGCCGCCTGGGGGGGGGTGCCTGGGCCCCCCTCTCCGCTTCTGGTGACCCCCTTTGGCATATATATTGCTCGCGTCCCGAAACCCTCGAGGGCGGAACCCTTTTCTCCAGACGCAATTCCGATCTCCGCCGCCATCGCCACCAAGTTTCGGGGGACCAGAATTCCTGTGCCGGCATCCTGCCGGGACGGGGAAGTGCCCCCGGATTCATCTCCATCGACGTTGCTTCCTCCCTCCATGATGCGGGAGTAGTTCCTCCTCGGGGCTGAGGTTTCTACCAGTAGCTATGTGGTCAATTCTCTCTCCCATGATGTGATCTTCATTGTGATCATAGGCTATGTTAATCTAGGGTGATCCCATGATATTTCCCCTTCCTCTATGTATTGAATTGATGTACTCACTTGTCCTTATCTATTATAATCCCCGAGACCAAGGTGACAGCGGTCTATTGGACATGGATTAGAAGAATATTTTCATGGGTGATTTCCTCTTTTGTGTGTTGATTGAAGATTGAGAGTCTCTTGGTGCTTGTCTTTGACTATCCTTGAGATATGTTGTGGTGATTGTGGTACTCTCTTTGGATGGCCGCGGTGACATTGGGAAATCCATAGATTGAGAACTACGAACTTTGAGGTGTGCTTTTGTAGCCCTACATAATTCTCGTCCTCTCTTGACCACAAAAGAATGACCTCCGGGTGCGTCTCCATTGCACGTTTTATGGGAAATATCATGTGATTAGAATATGTAAATGATGTTGGGAGTTGCCACTAGTGAAAGTATGAAGCCTAGGCCTTGTTTCCACCATTGCAATACCATTTGTGCTCACGTTTACCACTTGTTTGCTTGCTGCACTTTTTATTACAGATTTATATTACTTTGCTTTGCCACTCAGATGGGCCTCTAACCCCTCGTTGGTTACCCCAAGTGGAAGGTGTAAGATTTAGTGTTGTGGAAGTTTTTCCCTTAGCAAAGATGCCAAGGATCGAATCCCCAGAAACTCCTAGGTTCAACAAGTAGGTGTCAACTGCTAACAACGCCAGATATTAGCAATCAACGTGGACCTGCACACAGATACAAATAACTTTGCTCCCAACGAGTACAGAGAGGTTGTCAATCCCTCCGGCCTTGTAGTTCACAAAGGATTAAACACAAATGATAGTAGTGATAGATAGTGTTTGCAATAGTAAATAAAAGCGAAAAGTAATTAGCGGATATGATCAATGATGGTAATATGGACCGGAGTCTCATGATGTTCACTAGTGATGTCTCTCTCCCAAAAGACGATAAAACAGCTATGTGAGGTAAACGAATTACAGCTAGGCAATTGACAGGACCACGAACGCAAACCAATGCTGACTACATTGCAAGAAAGGTTGAGGTTCAAAGCATGGGCGGTACGCCAAAGTAAGTAGACCGAAATCCATCAATATCTACTACTAATCATCCACCTTGAGATATCTATCCAGAACATCTCGCTGGTATTAAGTTGCGAGTCCCACCCATAGTGTAAACTCAAAGCAACAGACAACTGCATTAAAAGAACTTTGCGTAAAGTAAACAATCCTTGCACCCGCGGGCACAAGCACCGTTGTTTTCCCCCTTGTGGCAATAGCACTTCCCCTAGACTCATGTTTCTGTCACTCAAGCTAGTCATCGAGGGGCATGAACCCACAATCGAGCATAACGTTCCCTCTTGGAGTCACTACCTACTACTTGGCCAAAGCAATAAATAACAACGGAGAACATGCAAGAATTACTTATGAACATAAATATAAAAGAGGTAGATCAAATATATTACTCAAGATCAATCTGAACATAATCTCATAATCCATCGGATCCCAGCAAACTCATAATAGCAACAGCATAAGGATTACATATGTGCCTCGATCATGTAGGGCAGCTCACGAGGACTAATTAGTGAAGCACAAGAACGGGAGGAGAACATCACATAGCTACTGGTCATGGACTCATGGTCCAAGGGAGACTACTCACAAGTCATCCGGGAGGCGTCCATGGTGGTGGAGAAGCTCCCGATGATGATCCTCCCCTCCGGCAGGGTGCCGGGAAGAGTTATCCTGGTGCTCCCGATCTTGGAAGCGGCGGCGGTGGGATCGCGAAAAGAGTTCCTGTTCTGAGGGTTTCGGAGGATGCTTTAAATATATGCCAAAGGGGGGCATCGGGGAAGCTTCGGGGGGCCCAGGCGCCCCCCCGGCGCGGCCCAGGGGGGGCAAGCCGCCAGGGCGCCTGGAGCCCTGGTGGCCCCCCCCCCCCGGCTGTCCTTCGGACGCACGGTAGTTTCCGGAACACTGATTTTTTATATAATTTTTATGGATTTTTTCTGGCAGTTCTCGTAACGTGAAAACCTGAAATACAAAAACAGCCGAAAACAGAAACTGGCACTGGGGTGCACTGGATTAGTAAGTTAGTCCAAATATGATCAAAAGTGTATGGAAGTGTATGAATATCATAGCAATATCACCCAAAAGTGGCATGGAGCAAGCAAATATTATAGATACGTTTTGGACGTATCAACATCCCCAAGCTTAATTCCTGCTCGTCCTCGAGTAGGTAAATGATAACAAGAATAATTTATGTGGTGACATGCTATTAACCATATAGGACTTTTTCATAGTCATATGACAAAAGCTTACTGAGACAATGAATCTGTAGTAATTAAGTTGCCTCATGAGAAAATCACAAATGACTAAAAGTTTTACAACATGAAACTGAAACATCAAAAAGATTTGCAATGAACATGATGTGCAAATATGATAAAGTGATATCTAGCTTGCCCCCTTTAGTGAAGCAAAACATAAATGCAGGGGCACCTTCAAGGTTTAAGTGATGACTAGATACAATGATTTCAAAATAAACGATATCACAATCATGCAAAAGACAATGCTACTTTGGGACAATGCACATTACACTCAGAATGACAATCATGCTCTCAGTAGTTGGTGCTTTAAAAAGAAGGTGGAGACTCAAAAAGTAAAAGAATGGTTATGTGCTAGAGATTTTTATTTTGAAAACATAGAAGCAATTTTGTCAACGGTAGTAGTACTTCATATGTGTCATGCATAAGACATCCTATAAGTTGCAAGCCTCATGCATCGAATACCAATAGTGCTCGCACCTTGTCCTAATTAGCTCGGATCTCCATGGGTTATCATTGCATTACATATGTTTCAACCAAGTGTCACAAAGGGGTACCTCTATGCCACCTGTATAAAGGTCCAAGGAGATAAATCGCATTTGATTTCTCGTTTTTGATAGATCTCAACTTGAGGACATCCATACCGGGACAACATAGAAAATAGATGATGGACTCCTCTTAAATGCATAAGCATATTCTCATAAGAGATTGATGATTAATGTCCAAGCTAAAACTTCCACCATGATACATGGCTTTGGTTGGCGGCCCAATGTTCTTCTCTAACAATATGCATATTCATTCAACCCACGGCAAATCACCCTTACTTCAGACAAGACGAACATGCATAGCAACTCACATGATATTCAACAAAAGTGTGACAGTTGATGGCGTCCCCAGAAACATGGTTACCGCTCAGTAAGCAACTTATAAGAAATAAGATACATAAGCAACATATTCTTTACCACAATAGTTTTTAAGCTACTTTCCCATGAGCTATGTATTGCAAGGTTAGTCTGCTTAGTACAGGTGGAGGTTAGCAAAAGACTGGGATCGACCAACTAAGAGAGCAATGACGGTCATAATCATGCAGAGCGACAAAGCAATATTGAATCAGGCATGGTAGTTATATCTCTACTCAGAAATAAAAGATCATCAAGGCTTGATAGACTTTCTTTACAGTCTTAAATATGCATGAGCATACGCCAAGTCGATCAAAATAAATTCTCGAAGGAAGATATTACTAAACCATACCACATCACAGGCAAACAAATCATGTTGGTACTCCAATAACACATTGGGAATCCCCCAGCTATTTGAGATTAACCATAAGAAAACCTGAACTACTAAGCACCATTATGCAAGTAGCATCTTTATCATAGACACATTAACCAATGCAACGAAAGCAAACTCTCTTAATAAGGTGAGCATGATAATTAAAGAGAGTTCAAGCAACCAACTAAACAAAAGCTCTTTGAAAAGATAAGCATGAATACTAAGAGCAGAGCATGATAGTAGCTATTGAAAGACAAAGAACACACACAGCATAGATAGACATGAAAATTCTATGTTATGTTCTAGGTAGAAGTGGAGCGTGTTTCTCTCCCATATAAAGAAAGCTGAGTTCCGACTCGTTATGAAAAACTAAAAAGAAAACTAAAAGCAAGACGCTCCAAGCATAGCACATAACACATGAAGTGATAAAAATATAGCGGAACGAAAGACGAACTGATAATGTTGATGGAGAAGGGGATGCACGGGGGCATCCCCAAGCTTAGACGCTTGAGTCTCCTTGAATATTTCTTGGGGGTGCACGGGGGCATCCCCAAGCTTGAGCGCTTGACACTCCTGAATCTTTTTTATCATCTTCCCTCGCACACATGAAAACTCCCTTCATACATAACTCATTATAATCTGATTAGCGAGGTTAGTACCCTTAATAAAATAATTGCACCTTGCTGGAAATAAAGATATTCTTGAAGTTCTACTGTTTCTCAAGATTGCCAAAAGGTTTTTGCAAAGA
Source organism: Secale cereale (assembly GCA_902687465.1). Lineage (NCBI taxonomy): Eukaryota > Viridiplantae > Streptophyta > Magnoliopsida > Poales > Poaceae > Secale > Secale cereale. Next base: position 903,061,364 of record LR738710.1, on the reverse strand, counting down.
AAAAGCAAGCTCTTGGTTTGCAAAATGAAGGAAAGGCAAAACAGGACAGAATCTGTGAAAAACAGAACAGCAGGTAGTAATTGATTTGTTCGGGGCACTTCTGCAACTCAAATCAAAAAACTCAGAACAGACGCACGAAAGACAATTATATAGAGAACGCTGTCGAAAACATTCAGACCAAAAATATGATCTGGTGATTTTATACGAATTTTTCTATCCAAGGACAGAATCTGTTTCCTGGACAGCACCTCACAACTTTTGAACTTTCTAGCACTCAGAGGCTATACTTGGCACAAATATGAAAAGCAAAGATACAATGATGATGCTACTGTAGTAAACAACATCAAGACACAACAAAAGCAAAATATAAAAATTTATTCATTGGGCTTCCTCCCAAGAGCGCTTTCTTTATAGCCATAAAGATAGGCTTAAGACTTTAATGATGCTCTCGTAGGAATAAGAGTTGAAGAACAAAAGAGAGTATCAAGAAGCAAATACCAAACACATTTAAGCCTAACATGCTTCCTATGCATAGGAATATTGCAATAGAATAATTCATTGAAGCACAAAGCAATAAGCATAGGAAGACAAAACAAGTGCAGCTTCAAAACCTTCAACATAAAGAAAGGGAACTTGATATTATTGAAATATCTATAAGCATATGTTCCCTTCTCATAATAATTTTCAGTGGGATCACGAATAAACTCAACAATATAAGCATCACATAAAGCATTGTTGCCATGATCCACATGCAAAAAGGTACTCTTACTCTCCACATAAGTATCATGAAGAAGATAAAACTTGGTATAAAAGAGAGACATAAGCTCTTGCCAATCAAGCAAGTGCGAGTTATCGAGAAGCTTATACCAATCTGAAGCCTTATCTATAAGTGATACGGCGAACAATTTCCTCATGACAAACTCCCTTGATACACCTGCAAGCTTAAATAATGAACATAGTTGTGACAGATATAGCAAGTGTTCACCGGGATGTCTGTCTCCTGCATAACGATTAGCCAAAACATAATCGATAATACCAGCTGGTATTTTATAGGGCACAATTTCAGTAGGGGGAGGAGCAACCACCACAGGTGCGGGGCGTCTTCCCGCAAGCAACGATCCAATAGCAAGGTTGTCCATAAGCATAACTAGTGAAATACATAAGAAAATTGAAAGGTAAACTAACAAGACTAAAAAGCAAAGGTAAAAGATAGCATGCAACTCCCCTATCCTGAAGAGTGGAGTCCCCGGCAACGGCGCCAGAAAATACTCCTTGATGGGCCTCTAACCCCTCGTTGGTTACTCCAAGTGGAAGGTGTAAGATGCAGTGTTGTGGAAGTTTTTCCCTTAGCAAAGATGCCAAGGATCGAATCCCCAGAGACTCCTAGGTTCAACAAGTAGGTGTCAACTGCTAACGGCGCCAGATATTAGCAATCAACGTGGACCTGCACACAGATACAAATAACTTTGCACCCAACGAGTACAGAGAGGTTGTCAATCCCTCCGGCCTTGTAGTTCACAAAGGATTAAACGCAAATGATAGTAGTGATAGATAGTGTTTGCACTAGTAAGTAAAAGCGAAAAGTAAATAGCGGATGTGATCAATGATGGTAATATGGACCGGAGTCTCATGATGTTCAGTAGTGATGTCTCTCTCCCAAAAGACGATAAAACAGCTATGTGAGGTAAACGAATTACAGTGGGCAATTGACAGGACCACGAACGCAAACCAATGCTGACTATATTGCAAGAAAGGTTGAGATTCAAAGCATGGGCGGTACGCCAAAGTAAGTAGACCGAAATCCATCAATATCTACTACTAATCATCCACCTTGAGATATCTATCCAGAACATCTCGCTGGTATTAAGTTGCGAGTCCCACCCATAGTGTAAACTCAAAGCAACAGACAACAGCATTAAAAGAACTTTGCGTAAAGTAAACAATCCTTGCACCCGTGGGCACAAGCACCGTTGCTTTCCCCCTTGTGGCAACAGCACATCCCCTAGACTCATGTTTCTGTCACTCAAGCTAGTCATCGAGGGGCATGAACCCACAATCGAGCATAACGTTCCCTCTTGGAGTCACTACCTACTACTTGGCCAAAGCAATAAATAACAACGGAGAACATGCAAGAATTACTTATGAACATAAATATAAAAGAGGTAGATCAAATATATTACTCAAGATCAATCTGAACATAATCTCATAATCCCTCGGATCCCAGCAAACTCATCATAGCAACAACATAAGGATTACATATGTGCCTCGATCATGTAGGGCAGCTCACGAGGACTAATTAGTGAAGCACGAGAACGGGAGGAGAACATCACATAGCTACTGGTCATGGACTCATGGTCCAAGGGAGACTACTCACAAGTCATCCGGGAGGCGTCCATGGTGGTGGAGAAGCTCCCGATGATGATCCTCCCCTCCGGCAGGGTGCCGGGAAGAGTTCTCCTGGTGCTCCCGATCTTGGAAGCGGCGGCGGTGGGATCGCGAAAAGAGTTCCTGTTCTGAGGGTTTCGGAGGACACTTTAAATATATGCCAAAGGGGGGCATCGGGGAAGCTTCGGGGGGCCCAGGCGCCCCCCCCCGGCGCGGCCCAGGGGGGGCGCGCCGCCAGGGCGCCTGGAGCCCTGGTGCCCCCCCCCCCGGTTGTCCTTCGGACGCACGGTAGTTTCCGGAACGTTGATTTTTTATATAATTTTTCTGGATTTTTTCTGGCAGTTCTCGTAACGTGAAAACCTGAAATACAAAAACAGCCGAAAACAAAAACTGGCACTGGGGTGCACTGGATTAGTAAGTTAGTCCAAATATGATCAAAAGTGTATGGAAGTGTATGAATATCATAGCAATATCACCCAAAAGTTGCATGGAGCAAGCAGAAATTATAGATACGTTTTGGACGTATCACACTCCTATCATCCATATTTTACCATCTCTTCGCCGAACTAGTGCACCTATACATCTGACAAGTGTATTAGGTGTGTTGGGGACACAAGAGACTTCTTGTATCTTGATTGCAGGGTTGCTTGAAAGGGGTACGTTCAACCTCCACTTCCCTGAGTTCGATAAACCTTGGGTTACTCACTTAAGGGAAATTTGCTGCTGTCCTACAAACCTCTGCTCTTGGAGGCCCAACACTGTCTACAGGAATAGAAGCTTGTAGTAGACATCACCCGCCGCGCGCGCCCTGGCCACGCCCGCGCCGCGGACACGTCGCGCCAGCCGCTCGCCGCCTCCACCCCGTCCCACCTCGCCGGCACCTCGAGTTGCGCCCTCACCGGTCCTGGTTGCGTCTCCAGCTACGGCCCGCGCAAGGGCTGCCGTCCCGTCGGCCTCAAGCGCGGGCAGCGTCCAGGGGAGCGCGGCGACGTGCAGGGCCCGAGCGCCAGATGTGGAGCTGTAGCTGAACCTACCAGCCCGAGCGCGGCGGATCTGCGAGCTCGCCACGGAGATGGTGCTAGCACGCTGCTATCGGGCGCGACGGGTCTGCGGGGCTTGCGACGGCGGAAGCGGCGGCGGCGGCTGGCAGGGGAGAGGAAGCGAGGAGAGCGGACATGAGTGGACGAGAGGAAGCGAGGAGAGCGTCCGTTTTTGTCCGTCCAGACGCATTCGTGGCCCAAATTTGGTCTGGATTTGGGGTCGGGCCAGACTGAAAAGGACGCCAACGGACAGTGATGTCTACTACACAACCTTCTTCTTGTAGACATTGTTGGGCCTCCAAGTGCAGAGGTTTGTAGGACAGTAGCAAATTTTCCTCAAGTGGAAGACCTAAGGTTTATCAATCCGTGGGAGGCGTAGGATGAAGATGGTATTTCTCAAAAACAACCCTGCAACCAAATAACAAAGAGTCTCTTGTGTCCCCAACACACCCAATACAATGGTAAATTGTATAGGTGCACTAGTTCGGCGAAGAGATGGTGATACAAGTGCAATATGGATGGTAGATATAAGTTTTTGTAATAAGAAAATATAAAAACAGCAAGGTAGCAAGTGGTAAAAGTGAGCATAAACGGTGTTGCAATGATAGGAAACAAGGCCTAGGGTTCATACTTTCACTAGTGCAAGTTCTCTCAACAATAATAACATAACTGGATCATATAACTACCCCTCAACATGCAACAAAGAGTCACTCCAAAGTAACTAATAGCGGAGAACAAACGAAGAGATTATAGTAGGGTACGAAACAACCTAAAAGTTATTCTTTCTGATCGATCGTATTCAAGAGTTCGTACTAGAATAACACCTTAAGACACAAATCAACCAAAACCCTAATGTCACCTAGATACTCCATTGTCACCTCAAGTATCCGTGGGCATGATTATACGATATGCATCACACAATCTCAGATTCATCTATTCAACCAACACAAAAGAACTTCAAAGAGTGCCCCAAAGTTTCTACCGGAGAGTCAAGACGAAAACGTGTGCCAACCCCTACGCATAGATTCCCAAGGTCATGGAACCCGCAAGTTGATCATCAAAACATACATCAAGTGAATCAATAGAATACCCCATTGTCACCACAGGTATCCCACGCAAGACATACATCAAGTGTTCTCAAATCCTTAAAGACTCAATCTGATAAGATAACTTCAAAGGGAAAACCCAATCCATTACAAGAGAGTAGATGGGGAGAAACATCATAAGATCCAACTATAATAGCAAAGCTCGCGATACATCAAGATCGTGCCATCACAAGAACACGAGAGAGAGAGAGAGATCAAACACATAGCTACTGATACATACCCTCAGCCCCGAGGGTGGACTACTCCCTCCTCGTCATGGAGAGCGCCGGGATGATGAAGATAGCCACCGGAAAGGGATTCCCCCCTCCGGCAGGGTGCCAGAACGGGTCTAGATTGGTTTTCGGTGGCAACAGAGGCTTTCGCCGGCGGAACTCCCGATCTAGGTTAATTTCCGGAGGTTTCAGTATATATAGGAGGTGTTGGAGTCGGGGCCAAGCAAAGGGGGTCTACGGGCTGTCCACGAGGTAGGGGGCGCACCCAGTAGGGGGGGGGGGGCGCCCCCCACCCTCGTGGGCAGCCCGTGGGTATTTTCATCCCCCTCTGGCACTTGCTGGGCTTCTTTTGGTCCAAAAACATCCTCCGTTGAGTTTCAGGTCAATTGGGCACCGTTTGATATTCCTTTCCAGCGATACCCTAAAACAGGAGAAAAACAGAAACTGGCACTGGGCTCTGGGTTAATAGGTTAGTCCCAAAAATAATATAAAAGTGTATATAAAAGCCCATAAAACATCCTAGAAGGATAATATAATAGCATGGTACAATAAAAAATTATAGATACGTTGGAGACGTATCAAGCATCCCCAGCTTAATTCCTGCTCGTCCTCGTGTAGGTAAATGATAAAAACAAAAAATTTGATGTAGAATGCTAACCAACATAATCTTCAATGTAATTATCTTTATTGTGGCATGAATGTTCAGATCTGAAAGATTGAAGACAAAAGTCTATATTGACATAATAAATAATAATACTTCAAGCATACTAACAAAGCAATCATGTCTTCTCAAAATACTATGGGTAAAGAAAGTTATCCCTACAAAATCATATAGTCTGGCTAAGCTCCCTCTTCATCACACAAAATATTCATATCATGCACAACCCCGGTTTCAGCCAAGCACTTGTTTTCATACTCTATTCTTTCAAACCTTTCAACTTTCACGCAATACATAAGCGTGAGCCATGGATATAGCACTATGTGGAATAGAATGGTGGTTGTGGAGAAGACAAAAAGGAGGGAGATAGTCTCACATCGACTAGGCGTATCAACGGGCTATGGAGATACCCATCAATAGATAACAATGTGAGTGAGTAGGGATTGCCATGCAACGGATGCACTAGAGCTAAAGATGTATGAAAGCTCAACAAAAGAAACTAAGTGGGTGTGCATCCAACTTGCTTGATCATGAAGACCTAGGGCATTTGAGGAAGCCCATCGTTGGAATATACAAGCCAAGTTCTATAATGAAAATTCCCACTAGTATATGAAAATGACTAAACATGAGACTCTCTATCATGAAGAACATGATGCTACTTTGAAGCACAAGTGTGGAAAAAGATAGTAGCAATTGTCCCTTTTTTTGGAGGGGCCTTTTCTTTTGTTCGGCCTTTCCTCACATGGGACAATGCTCTAATAATGATGATCATCATACTCATATTGATTTACAACTCGGTATTACAACTCGATACTAGAACAAAGTATGCCTCTATATGAATGCCGCCGGCGGTGTACCGGGATGTGCAATGAATCAAGAGTGACATGTATGAAAAGTTATGCATGGTGGCTTTGACACAAATACGATGTCAACTACATGATCATGCATGGCAATATGATAATATGAAGCGTGTCATATGAACGGAACGGTGGAAAGTTGCATGGCAATATATCTCGGAATGGCTATGGAAATGCCATGATAGGTAGGTGATACGTCCAAAACGTATCTATAATTTCTGCTTGCTCCATGCCTCTTTTGGGTGATATTGCTATGATATTTATACACTTCCATACACTTTTGATCATATTTGGACTAACCTATTAACTCAGTGCACCCCAGTGCCAGTTTCTGTTTTTGGCTGTTTTTGTATTTCAGGTTTTCACATTACGAGAACTGGCAGGAAAAATCCAGAAAAAATATATAAAAAATCAGCATTCCAGGAGCTACCGTGCGGCCAAAGTACAGCCGGGGGGGACCCACAGGGGCTCCAGGCGGCCTGGCGGCGCGCCCTCCCTGGGCCGCGCCGGGGGGGGGGGGGCGTCTGGGCCCCCCCAGGCTCCTCCGATGCCCCCCTTTGGCATATATTTAAAGCGTGTCGCGGAAACCCTGATTCCAGACCCCTTTTCTCCAGACGCGATTCCGATCTCCGCCGCCATCGCCATCAAGCTTCGGGGGACCAGAATTCCTGTGCCGGCACCCTGCCGGGACTGGGAAGTGCCCCCGGATTCATCTCCATCGACGTTGCTTCCTCCCTCCATGATGCGGGAGTAGTTCCTCCTCGGGGCTGAGGTTCTTACCAGTAGCTATGTGGTCAATTCTCTCTCCCATGATGTGATCTTCGTTGCGATCATAGGCTATGTTAATCTAGGGTGATCCCATGATGTTTCCCCTTCCTCTATGTATTGGATTGATGTACTCACTTGTCTTTATCTAGTATAATCCCCGAGACCAAGGTGACAGCGGTCTATTGGACATGGATTAGAACAATATTTTCATGAGTGATTTCCTCTCTTGTGTGTTGATTGAAGATTGAGAGTCTCTTGGTGCTTGTCTTTGACTATCCTTTAGATATGTTGTGGTGATTGTGGGACTCTCTTTGGATGGCCGCGGTGACATTGGGAAATCCTTAGATTGGGAACTACGAACTTTGAGGTGTGCTTTTGTAGCCCTACATAATTCTCGTCCTCTCTTGACCACAAAGGAATGACCTCCGAGTGTGTCCCCTTTGCATGTTTTATGGGAAATATCATGTGATTCGATTATGTTAATGTTGTTGGGAGTTGCCACTAGTGAAAGTATGAAGCCTAGGCCTTGTTTCTACCATTGCAATACCATTTGTGCTCATGTTTACCACTTGTTTGCTTGCTGCACTTTTTATTACAGATTTATATTACTTTGTTTTGCCATCCATATCACTTGCCATTTAACATCTCTTCGCCGAACTAGTGCACCTATACATCTGACAAGTGTATTAGGTGTGTTGGGGACACAAGAGACTTCTTGTATTTTAGTTGCAGGGTTGCTTGAGAGAGACCATCTTCAACCTCTACTTCCCTGAGTTCGATAAACCTTAGGTCATCCACTTGAGGGAAATTGCCGCTGTCCTACAAACCTCTGTGCTTGGAGGCCCAACATAGTCTACAAGAGTAGAAGCGTGTGTAGACATCAAGCTATTTCTGGCGCCGTTGCCGGGGAGGTGAGAGCTTGAAGGTATATCTTTAGATCTTGCAATTAAATCTTTTCGTTTCTTGTTTTTATTTCACTAGTTATGTTTATGGAAAACCGTGCTATTGGATCGTTGCTTGCGGGAAGACGCCCCACACCTGTGGTGGTTGCTCCTCCCCCTACTGAAATTGTGCCCTATAAAATACCAACTGGTATTATCGATTATGTTTTGGCTAATCGTTATGCAGGAGACAGACATCCCGATGAACACTTGTTATATCTGTCACAACTATGTTCATTATTTAAGCTTGCAGGTGTATCAAGGGAGTTTGTCATGAGGAAATTGTTCGCCGTATCACTTATAGATAAAGCTTCAGATTGGTATAAGCTTCTCGATAACTCACACTTGCTTGATTGGGAAGAGATCCGGTCTCTCTTTTACTCCAAGTTTTATCCTCTTCATGAAGTCCATAAGAATAGGAATTATGTTTATAATTTCTACCCTCATGACGGAGAGAGCATAGCTCAAGCTTGGGGGAGACTGAAAACGTTAATGCTAAAATGTCCTAACCATGGGCTCCCCAAAGATATGATTATTACTAATTTCTATGCGAGGCTTTCTCGACAGGATAAAGATTTGCTCGACGCTTCCTCTATGGGTTCTTTCACAAACAAAAAGATTGATGCTAAATGGGAACTCCTTGAAAGAATTCAACGCAACACTGAAGATTGGGAGATCGACAAAGGTAAAGAGTCAGGTATAATTTATGAGTATGATTGCATTAAGTCCTTTGTTGAAACTACAAGTTTTAATAAGTTTAGTGCTAAGTTTGGGCTTGATTCTCAGCTCCTTGTTGATTTCCTCAAATCTTTTGCTTCACATCTTAATATGCCTAAGTAGGATTGGATCAAGTATCATAAACCTTTTAAAGAGACTTGCAAAGAAAATGAAATTGTTCATGATGATTGCAACATGCATGATCCAATTCCTAAAAATGAAGTTTAATATAAGCATGTTAATTTTTGTGGAGTGGATAGACCTTGTGAAAGGCCTATGATTGAAGAAGAGAAGTATTGTAAGCAACATAAGCATGAAAGAACAATCACTTGGGTCAGAGATTTAAATGAAATTGTTAGAGAATTGTGTGACCTTTATCCTTTTACTTGTGAACTTTGCCGTATAGAGGGTCACTTTAATTTTCAATGCATGAACTTTCAAAACATAACTGTTAACCGGTTGTGTGATAACATGATCACCTCTGATCTTTATGATGAGCTTATGTTATTTTTGATGTGTGAAGAGTTATCAGAAAAGACTTCTTGGCTGGATGATAATGCCATAGGAATAAAAAACACTTTGCAAAATTGCCATCTCTATTGTGTTGTTAATTGCCATGAAAATGATTACATAAGTAAGATTAGAAAGGAGGGAACTTTACCAAAGTATAAAAATGTCTCTTATATTTCAGCTAATAAAAAGGAGAGTTTCTCCCAAGTTTCCCCTATTGTTTCTAATGATAAACCAGGATATGTGGAGAAGCTTCGTCTCCAACCACTCCCTCCTAAGGTGAAGAATAAGAAAAAGAAGAGGAGGAGGAAGAGGAGCAAGAAGGAAGAATAATGGGTATCAACCTGGCCTGAGAATATTCCTCCCATCAACTTTTATCCTAACGGTTGTAAGTTTAAAGAAGAAGGTGAAGTTTATTGCCTTAATTATCATCTTGATGATACGTCCGTAGGTACTATTGAAGATGATTTTGATTATGATATGCATGTTACTTATTGTGATTGGGAAAATGATGATAATGCTACTTATGATCTTGAAAATCTTTTTGTTACCAACTCTGAAAGTGATGATATGGGAAGCTCTAAGCTTGGGGATGATAGGATTGCAAATCCTTTACCCACTAGTGATGTGACAATTGATAATTCTTTTGCTAGTAAGAATAAAGACAACATGATTACAAATATAGTTGCTAGCAATGATAATGCTCTTCTCTACTATGATGATGTTATAACTCCAATCTATAGTGATTATAAAGGTACCTATGACATAAGGAGAAATTATCCTTATAAAACTTGTCATAATCATGGAGGGAATTACTCCCTTGTTGAACACCACCCTCCTAATACACAATTAATCTATAGTGTTCAAGTTGTTTATGATAGTCCTACTCCCACTATTACCAATGAGAAAGATTATGCTTATGTGGAGAGTAAGAGTACCTTTTTGCATGTGGATCATGGTAACAATGCTTTATGTGATGCTTATATTGTTGAGTTCATTCATGATGCCACTGAAATTTATAATGAGAGAGGGAGACTTGGTTCTAAATATCTTAATAATAAGAAGTTTCCTCTCTTTATGGTGAATATTTTGAAGTTATGCTTGTTTTGCCTTCCTATGCTAGTTGCTTTGTGCTTCAATGAATTATTCTATTGCAATATTCCTATGCATAGGAAGCATGTTAGGCTTAAATGTGTTTGGTATTTGCTTCTTGATGCTCTCTTTTGTTCTTCAGCTCTTATTCCTACGAGAGCATCATTAAAGTCTTAAGCCTATCTTTATGGCTATAAAGAAAGAGCTCTAGGGAGACAACCCTTGTTATCTTTGCTTTCAGTTTGTTCTTTCAGTTTTTAGTGGTCTTGATGTTTGTTACTACAGTAGCATCATCATTGTATCTTTACTTTTCAGCTTTGTGCCAAGTTAGCCTCTGATTGCAAGAAAGTTCAAAAGTTGTGACGTGCTGTCCAGGAAACAGATTATGTCCTTGGATAGAAAAATTCGTATAAAATCACCAGCTCATCTTTTTGGTCTGAATTTTTTCGACAGCGTGCTCTATATAATTGTCTTTCGTGCATCTGTTCTGAGTTTTTTGATTAGAGTTGCAGAAGTGCCCCGAACAAATCAATTACTACCTGCTGTTCTGTTTTTTACAGATTCTGTCCTGTTTTGCTTTTCCTTCATTTTGCAAACCAAGAGCTTGCTTTTTCTTTGCAAAAACCTTTTGGCAATCTTGAGAAACAGTAGACCTTCAAGAATATCTTTATTTCCAGCAAGGTATAATTATGGGTACTAACCTCGCTAATCAGATTATGATGAGTTATGTATGAAGGGAGTTTTCAAGTGTGCGAGGGAAGATGATAAAAAGATTCAGGAGTGTCAAACGCTCAAGCTTGGGGATGCCCCCATGCACCCCCAAGAAATATTCAAGAAGACTCAAGCGTCTAAGCTTGGGGATGCCCCCGTGCATCCCCTTCTCCATCAACATTATCAGTTCGTCCTTCGTTCCACTATATTTTTATCACTTCATGTGTTATGTGCTATGCTTGGAGCGTCTTGCTTTTAGTTTTCCTTTTTAGTTTACTTTAGCTTTTCATAACGAGTCGGAACTCAGCTTTCTTTATGTGGGAAAGAAACACGCTCCACTTCTACCTAGAACATAACATAGAATTTTCATGTCTATCTTTGCTGTGTGTGTTCTTTGTCTTTCAATAGCTACTATCATGTTCAGCTCTTAGTATTCATGCTTATCTTTTTAAAGAGCTTTCGTTTAGTTCGTTGCTTGAACTCTCTTTAGTCATCATGCTTATCTTATTAAGAGAGTTTGCTTCCGTTGCATTGGTTGATATGTCTATGATAAAGATGCTACGTGCATAATGGCGCTTAGTAGTTCAGGTTTTCTTATGATTAGTCCCAAAAAGCTGGGTGGTTCCCAATGTGTTATTGGAGTACCAACATGATTTGTTTGCCTATGATGTGGTATGGTTTAGTAATATCTTCCTTCAAAGAATTTATTTTGATTGACTTGGCATATGCTCACGCATATTTAAGACTGTAAAGAAAGTCTGTCAAGCCTTGATGATCTTTTGTTTCTGAGTAGCGATATAACTTCCATGCCTGATTTAATGTTGCTTTGTCGCTCTGCATGATTATGACCGTCATTGCTCTCTTAGTTGGTCGCTCCCAGTCTTTTGCTAACCTCCACCTGTACTAAGCGGACTGACTGCTCGTGCATCCACATCCTTTAAACCAGTTATGCCATATGAGTCCACCATACCTTCCTATACATGGTATTTACCTGCCATTCCTAACGAAGACTTTCATGTACCATCTCAAAATTATTCAAAAAATCATTTCTATTTTGTGCCTCTGTTTTAGCTCATGAGCAAGTAGTAGTTAATTCATGATCTTTTTAAGTTGGACAAGCTTCACTCCGGGATTGCATGTCTAATGTGCAAACCCATAATACGAGAAGGAACTGGCATTGAGTGCGCCCGGCTCAAAAAGATAATATAACAAACAAACCCTCCTTCACGCTTTGTTCATGAGAAATCAGAAAACTTTGGAAGTGATAAACAAAGGAGATTAAGAGGATGTGATCGTCCTCATTCGGGAGCCGTTCCTCGAAACTTGTCCATCTCAAGAAGTGATTGAGTTGTCTGCTAGCATTCGTTGACGGAACATACATAATCTAAAAATAATAATTATTATCTCTGTTTTTAAAACCAAGAGCTCTGGTACATGTTTTGTCTTTGTTTCCGACTACGGGTTTTCAACCTTGCCAACAAAAGCCACGGTTCGAGAGTCTCCACCTTCTTTTAAAGCACCAACTACTGAGAGCATGATTGTCATTCTGAGTGTAATGTGCATTGTCCCAAAGTAGCATTGTCTTTTGCATGATTGTGATATCATTTATTTTGAAATCATTGTATCTAGTCATCACTTAAACCTTGGAGGTGCCCCTGCATTTATGTTTTGCTTCACTAAAGGGGGCAAGCGAGATATCACTTTATCATATTTGCACACCATGCTCATTACAAATCTATTTGATGTTTCAGTATCATATTGTAAAACTTTCAGTTCTTTGTGAATTTCTCATGAGGCAACTTAATTACTACAGATTCATTGTCTCAGTAAGCTTTTTTCATATGACTATGAAACGTCCTATATGGTTAATAGCATGCCACCACAAAAATTATGCTTGTTATCATTTACCTACTCGAGGACGAGCAAGAATTAAGCTTGGGGATGTTGATACGTCCAAAACGTATCTATAATTTCTGCTTGCTCCATGCCTCTTTTGGGTGATATTGCTATGATATTTATACACTTCCATACACTTTTGATCATATTTGGACTAACCTATTAACTCAGTGCACCCCAGTGCCAGTTTCTGTTTTCGGCTGTTTTTGTATTTCAGGTTTTCACATTACGAGAACTGCCAGGAAAAATCCAGAAAAAATATATAAAAAATCAGCGTTTCAGGAGCTACCGTGCGGCCAAAGTACAGCCGGGGGGGACCCACAGGGGCTCCAGGCGGCCTGGCGGCGCCCCCCCCCCTGGGCCGCGCCGGGGGGGGGGGCGCCTGGGCCCCCCGAGGCTCCTCCGATGCCCCCCTTTGGCATATATTTAAAGCGTGTCGCGGAAACCCTGATTCCAGACCCCTTTTCTCCATACGCGATTCCGATTTCCGCCGCCATCGCCATCAAGCTTCGGGGGACCAGAATTCTTGTGCTGGCACCCTGCCGGGACGGGGAAGTGCCCCCGGATTCATCTCCATCGACGTTGCTTCCTCCCTCCATGATGCGGGAGTAGTTCCTCCTCGGGGTTGAGGTTCTTACCAGTAGCTATGTGGCCAATTCTCTCTCCCATGATGTGATCTTCGTTGTGATCATAGGCTATGTTAATCTAGGGTGATCCCATGATGTTTCCCCTTCCTCTATGTATTGGATTGATGTACTCACTTGTCTTTATATAGTATAATCCCCGAGACCAAGGTGACAGCGGTCTATTGGACATGGATTAGAACAATATTTTCATGAGTGATTTCCTCTCTTGTGTGTTGATTGAAGATTGAGAGTCTCTTGGTGCTTGTCTTTGACTATCCTTTAGATATGTTGTGGTGATTGTGGGACTCTCTTTGGATGGCCGCGGTGACATTGGGAAATCCTTAGATTGGGAACTACGAACTTTGAGGTGTGCTTTTGTAGCCCTACATAATTCTCGTCCTCTCTTGACCACGAAGGAATGACTTCCGAGTGTGTCCCCTTTGCATGTTTTATGGGAAATATCATGTGATTCGATTATGTTAATGTTGTTGGGAGTTGCCACTTGTGAAAGTATGAAGCCTAGGCCTTGTTTCCACCATTGCAATACCATTTGTGCTCATGTTTACCACTTGTTTGCTTGCTGCACTTTTTATTACAGATTTATATTACTTTGTTTTGCCATCCATATCACTTGCCATTTAACATCTCTTCGCCGAACTAGTGCACCTATACATCTGACAAGTGTATTAGGTGTGTTGGGGACACAAGAGACTTCTTGTATTTTAGTTGCAGGGTTGCTTGAGAGAGACCATCTTCAACCTCTACTTCCCTGAGTTCGATAAACCTGAGGTCATCCACTTGAGGGAAATTGCCGCTGTCCTATAAACCTCTGCGCTTGGAGGCCCAACATAGTCTACAAGAGTAGAAGCGTGTGTAGACATCAGTAGGTATGGTGGCTGTTTTGAGGAAGATACATGGTGGCTGTTTTGATGAAGATATATAGTGGGTGTATGGTACCGGCGAAAGTTGCGCAGTACAAGAGAGACTATCAATGGTGGAAGGGTGAGAGTGCGTATAATCCATGGACTCAACATTAGTCATAAGAACTCATATACTTATTGCAAAAATTTACGAGTCATCAAAACAAAGCAATCAACGCATGCTCCTAGGGGGGAGGTTGGTAGGAGTTAACCATCGCGCGCCCCCGACCTCCACACAAAGGATGACACTCTACAAATACCTCATGCTCTAACTTCGTCACATAGCGGTTCATCATATGTGCATGCTACAGGAATCACTAACTTTAACACAAGTATTTCTCAATTTCATAATAACTCCACTAGCATGACTCTAATATCACTATCCTCATATCTCAAAACAATTATCAAGCATCCAACTTCTCATCATATTCAATGCATTTAGTATGAAGGTTTTTACTACATTGATCTTGGATGCCTATCATGTGAAGGCTAGTTTTATAGCCAAAGCACATTACTATGCTGTTTTAATAGACTCTCAAAAGGATATAAGTGAAGCATGAGAGATCAACAATTTCTACAAAATAAAACCACCTCCGTGCTCTAAAAGATATAAGTGAAGCACTAGAGCAAACAACAAACTACTCCGAAAGATATAAGTGAAGATCAATGAGTAGCTGAATAATTATGTAACTATGTGAAGACTCTCTAACATTTAAGAATTTCAGATCTTTGTATTTTATTCAAACAGCAAGCAAAACAAAAGAAAATAAAATGACGCTCCAAGCAAAACACATATCATGTGGTGAATAAAAATATGGCCCCGAGTATAGTTACCGATAGATGAAGACGAAAGAGGAGATGTCTTCCCAGAGCATCCCCAAGCTTAGGCTTTTTGTTGTCCTTGAACTTTACCTTGGGGTGCCTTGGGCATCCCCATGCTTAGGCTCTTGCCACTCTTTGTTCCGTAGTCCATCAAAGCAATACTCAAAACTTGAAAACTTCACAACACAAAACTTATACAAAAATCTCGTGAGCTCCGTTAGTATAAGAAAACAACCGCCACTCAAAGGTACTGTAATGAACTCATTCTTTGTTTATATTGGTGTTAAACATACTGTATTACAATTTCTCTATGACTCATACTCCCCAATACTACTCATAGATTCATCAAAATAAGCAATCAACACACGAAAAACAGAATCTGTCAAAAACAGAACAGTCCGTAGTAATCTGTAACTTCCGCATACTTCTGTAACTCCAAAAAAATTGAAATAAATTGGTAAACGTGAGGAATTTGTCTATTAATCATCTGCAAAAAGAATCAACTAAATAGCACTCTCCAGTAAAATCTGGTGAATACTCTAGTGAGCGCTAACGTTTCTGTTTTTTACAGCAAGATCATATAAACTTCACACAAGTCTTCCCAAAGGTTCTACTTGGCACAAACACTAATTAAAACACAAAACCACATCTAAACAGAAGCTAGATGCAATATTTATTCCTAAACAAAAGTAAAAGCAAAGAAAATAAAATTGGGTTGCCTCCCAACAAGCGCTTTTCTTTAATGCCTTTTAGCTAGGCTTGATGATGCTCACATAAAAGATAAGAATTGAAACATAACGGGAGCATCATGAAGCATATGAATAGCACATTTAAGTCTAACCCACTTCCTATGCATAGGGATTTTGTGAGCAAACAACTTATGGGAACAATAATTAACTAGCATAGGAAGGCAAAACAAGCATAGCTTCAAAACTTCAAGCACATAGAGAGGAAACTTGATATTATTGCAATAGGTAGAAACATATGTTCCTCTCTCATAATAATTTTCAGTAGCATCATGAATGAATTCAACAATATAACCAGAACATAAAGCATTCTTTTCATGATCCCCAAACATATAAATTTTATTACTCTCCACATAAGAAAAATTCTTCTCATGAATAATAGTGGGAGCAAACTCAACAAAATAATTATCATGTGAGGCATAATCCAATTGAAAAATAAAATCATGATGACAAGTTTCATGGTTATCATTATTCTTAATAGCATACAAGTCATCACAATAATCATCATAGATAGCAAATTTGTTCTCATGATCAATTGGAACCTCTTCCGAAATAGTGGATTCATCACTAAATAAAGTCATGACCTCTCCAAATCCACTTTCATCAATATAATCATCATAAATAGGAGGCATGCTTTCATCATAATAAATTTGCTCATCAAAACTTGGGGGACTAAACATATCATCTTCATCAAACATAGCATCCCCAAGCTTGTGGCTTTGCATATCATCAGCATCATGGGTATTTAAATAATTCATACTAACAACATTGCAATCATGCTCATCATGCATATATTTTATGCCAAGCATTCTATGTAATTCTTCTTCTAGTACTTGAGCACAATTTTCCTTGCCATCATTTTCACAAAAAGATATTAAAAAGATGAAGCATATGAGGTAACCTTAATTCCATTTTTTGGTAGTTTTCTTTTATAAACTAAACTAGTGATAAAACAAGAAACTAAAAGATTCGATTGCAAGATCTAAAGATATACCTTCAAGCACTCACCTCCCCGGCAACGGCGCCAGAAAAGAGCTTGATGTCTACTACACAACCTTCTTCTTGTAGACGTTGTTGGGCCTGCAAGTGCAGAGGTTTGTAGGACAGCAGCAAATTTCCCTCAAATGGATGACCTAAGGTTTATCAATCCGTGGGAGGCGTAGGATGAAGATGGTCTCTCTCAAACAACCCTGCAACCAAATAACAAAGAGTCTCTTGTGTCCCCAACACTCCCAATACAATGGTAAATTGTATAGGTGCACTAGTTCGGCGAAGAGATGGTGATACAAGTGCAATATGGATGGTAGATATAGGTTTTTGTAATAAGAAAATATAAAAACAGCAAGGTAGCAAGTGGTAAAAGTGAGCATAAACGGTGTTGCAATGATAGGAAACAAGGCCTAGGGTTCATACTTTCACTAGTGCAAGTTCTCTCAACAATAATAACATAATTGGATCATATAACTACCCCTCAACATGCAACAAAGAGTCACTCCAAAGTAACTAATAGCGGAGAACAAACGAGATTATGGTAGGGTACGAAACCACCTGAAAGTTATTCTTTCTGATCGATCTTATTCAAGAGTTCGTACTAGAATAACACCTTAAGACACAAATCAACCAAAACCCTAATGTCACCTAGATACTCCATTGTCACCTCAAGTATCCGTGGGCATGATTATACGATATGCATCACACAATCTCAGAATCATCTATTCAACCAACACAGAAGAACTGCAAAGAGTGCCCCAGAGTTTCTACCGGAGAGTCAAGACGAAAACGTGTGCCAACCCCTATGCATAGATTCCCAAGGTCACGGAACCCGCAAGTTGATCACCAAAACATACATCAAGTGAATCAATAGAATACCCCATTGTCACCACAGGTATCCCACGCAAGACGTAAACCAAGTGTTCTCAAATCCTTAAAGACTCAATCCGATAAGATAACTTCAAAGGGAAAACTCAATCCATTACAAGAGAGTAGAGGGGGAGAAACATCATAAGATCCAACTATAATAGCAAAGCTCGCGATACATCAAGATTGTGCCATCTCAAGAACACGAGAGAGAGAGAGAGAGAGAGAGAGAGAGAGAGAGAGAGAGAGAGAGAGAGATCAAACACATAGCTACTGATACATACCCTCACCCCCGAGGGTGGACTACTCCCTCCTCGTCATGGAGATTGTCGGGATGATGAAGATAGCCACCGGAGAGGGATTTTCCCCTCCGGCAGGGTGCCAGAATGGGTCTAGATTGGTTTTCGGTGGCAACAGAGGCTTTCGACGGCGGAACTCCCGATCTAGGTTAATTTCCGAAGGTTTCAGTATATATAGGAGGTGTTGGAGTCGGGGCCAAGCAAAGGGGTCTACGGGCTATCCACGAGGCAGGGGGCACGCCCAGTAAGGGGGGGGGGCACCCTCGTGGGCAGCCCGTGGGTCTTCTCGCCCCCCCTCCGGCACTTCCTGAGCTTCTTTTGGTCCAAAAACATCCTCCGTTGAGTTTCAGGTCAATTGGGCTCCATTTGATATTCCTTTTCTGCGATACCCTAAAACAGGAGAAAAACATAAACTGGCACTGGGCTCTGGGTTAATAGGTTAGTCCCAAAAATCATATAAAAGTGTATACCCATAAAACATCCTAGAAGGATAATATAATAGCATGGAACAATCAAAAATTATAGATACGTTGGAGACGTATCAGACAGCTTTGTTCGTTTGGGTGCTCCCGCTGGGTCATGTTTTACCCCAAACGGAGGACCCCGGACGATTTGGCGTCGTGCGGTGGAGTTGGCCTGACTCTTATGGCGGCACAACTTGACAACGCACAAGCTGCTGCTCGTCAATTCTTCAGGATGTAGCCAATGAAATAGCAAGGTTAACGCATCACACTTTCTACTAATCTCTCAATTCACATCTTGTATCGTTTCGAACTTATTCATCAGATTTTTATTATTTTGGCTATGTGATTTGTGATGCATCACTAGGGCATACGCACCCGCAATCATTCTAAAGCTTGGATCTGAAAAATCGGTGAGCAGTTACAGTTGCCTAGAGTATGCCAACAACGACTAGCCGATCTACTTCTACCTAGCGACAAAGGGGATGAGCAGATGCTAGATTTATTTCTCTAGGTATGTGTTCTGGCAATTTTGAATAGTTTTGCCTAATACAAAAAAAAGTTCTAATGTAATTAGTGATGATTTTCCATTCAAATATTATTTTTGCGGGGATTTGCAATTCAAATATGTATCGATACAAGCTAAAAACCAGCCATTTGGTTATACAATGATTGGTTATACAAATTATTTTCTCGCTTGACTATTGTTTGCCCCCCCCCCCCTATGCGTAAATCCTGGCTCAGCCCCTGTTCACATATAGGTAGGTCTAGCCAACATAAATTCTGATGAACTTACTCATCTCCTCCTAAATAGATGTAAGGACTTCAGGACAAGGAAACATGATCTAAAAGACAGCAGTGCATATCACATACATACATATATAAGCAGTAAGCTATAAGGACAGCAATGCATGTTCTCTAGTCAGGCGATCAGACATTTCCTCTGCCCTAACAGAAGAATTTTTTCTGAAACTATGATGATTTTTATAGCACATTCGAAAACTATACGTCCTGATGCATAAAAATCGAATCTATGACCCCGTCGGCCTCCAGTTGGCTGAAGATGAGCTTTTCGGCCAGTGGCCAACTCCTGGCCGGAGTAGAGTCTTCGGTCAACTTGCGCCGAAGAGTGGTGGAACAGGGCCGAAGAGCATTCTTTGGTCATGTGTAAACGGGAAAATGTCCCTGGGGAGATATATGCTAGTGACCTCGAGCATGTACATACATGGCCTAACCACTACACATAATACAAGTTGGTGTCCATAGAGAGACACACTTGATTATATTTCTTTACACAGGATCTCAGAAGAAAAAATAGAAAAATGTTGCGCAGCGGGTGGGGTTCAAACCATGATCTACTTCTTGGTGCCACGCATGGAGATAGCCAATGGTGCTTGACGTTTAATTAGCATAACTAGAATCTACATATCCTTACAGGACATAATTTATGAAAAATCTACACAAAAGATAGGAGCCCGCGGTTTGAACCCTTGACCTGGATGACACTTTGTCCTAGAAAGAAATCAATCGAATTTATATTATGCTAATTTTTGTGTAGATTTAATTTTTATTTTTATTTTGCAAATTTGCACACCGTACCTAATTTTAAAAATAGTTTCCCCGTAAAAAAACTGGATCATAAAAAATTGTGGTTTCATAATATGTCTCAAGATGTAAATTAGCCCATTTTATTTTATTTTGAAAAATTCAAGTACGCAACATAAAAGTTCAAGAATGATACGGCACAAAATTTCATCCATATTGTATTAACCAATTTTTCATTTAAAAGGACACACGCACATGTATGATGGAATTTCATCCATATTGTATAATCTTCCATCGATTTTTTCCAATACGTTGTGAACAAACTGTATGATAATCTCGGGCGTTTTCAGTAGAAAATCAAGTGTATCTCTCCTTTAACGTGAATTTGTGTTAGGCGCCGTGGTTGGCTACTGTAAATTTGTGCTTGATATCGTGGGTACAAGCCGCACCAGCCGCATTATTTTTAGTTTTACTTTAGTGATCGTGTACGTATACCGAAAAAAGGTTTTCCCCACTTTGTATACAAAGCAACTAACCGATACATCCAACGATAGGTACTGGGGCGGAAGCAGCACAGTCACGACCAAAAGAAAAGAAGAAGAAAATACAAGAGAAACAAATGCCAACAACGGCGGATCGACAAAAAGCGAAGAACCCTCGTGGCCGCTGCATCCATCGGAGATTGCCCACCAAGCTCCGAGCCACCGAAGCACCGGTACCAATCAACACCTCCAAGAAGGGATGCGGCGATGACGACGCTGCTGCCAAGGGTTTCCCCGGTACGCTGTGAGGAGATAGGAAGGGTAGCCCCGACGCCCTTCAGCAAGGTCCGACGGCACCCACAAGTGCCACCACGTCGGTGTCGGCCAAGCCAACAGGGATTTCTCCCGATCCCAACCTCCACCTCAGGCACTCCAGAGCTCGCCACCAAACAGACCCTCACCCTGCGCCAACCCGGTCACGAAGCTTTCCACGGCGTCTCACCACGGTACCGTGAAGCATGGTCTGCACAAAGAAGAAGAGGAGCCGGGACTAGGGCAGCAGCACCGTCGGCACACGGGAGGGCCCCACCTCCACCATCGAAGACGGTAGCTGACCGGACACAATAGCAGGAACATACCAGGCTCGTGGCCACACAAGCCCGGCCCGGGATCTCCGAGGCCCGTAAAGTTCCTGCCTTCGCGCTGCAGCCGGCACACCATCGACGCCGCCGCCCCTGTCGAAGCCGCTCCCCTGCCTCCCCGCACAGATAGCCGCCAAGCGGAAGCACCACCATCACGCGCACCGCCGGCCACCACCACCAGGTCGCCGGACCACCACCAACCGAACCGCACCACCGCCGCACGCCCGCGAAGGAGAGGAACCAGCACAGCCGCCAGCAGCCCGAAGCCGGACCCCAGCCGCCGCCCACGCTGCCTGCCGGGCGGATCCGGCCACCGCGGCGAGGCGCGCTCCACCGCGCAGCCGGCCACGCGCCGCCAGAGGGCCGCGCGCTGCCACGCCGCGGTGCCCCGCGCACGCACCGTGCCCGCACAGGAAGGAGGAGCCCGCGATGTCCCATCTCGCGCGGGGGAGGAAGGAGAAGACGTGCCGGCGGCGCCGGCGCCGGTCGGGCTTTGCCCGGCCGCGCCCCCGGCAGCGGCAAGGGATGAGGGAGGAGGAGGGGGGGGACGGGGGACGGCGGCGGGGGAATCTGGGCGTCCACCCCGACCGCCTCGCGGGGGGAAGGGTTTCGGAGGAGGGAGCTCCTTCCGTCCGTCCGTCCTTACCATCGTGTAAGTATCTTGACCTAATAATAAAGAAAATAGGGTTTCAGCCCGTCCGTCAGATCATTTTGCAAAAAAGCCCCTATACTTTCTTGAAATCAACCCGCGGTCCAAACATAAGTCACCCGAACCGTTATTTTATTATTTTACAAAAACACCCTTGTATTTTCCTGAAATAAACCCGCACTCCGGACTTAAGTCACCCAAATCGTTATTTTACATTTTTTCGAAAACACCCCTGACCATTTAGGTAATTCATCCGCGGGTCATATTTAACTCAAACAAATGCATATCTTTTAGACCGTAACCCCGATTTAAACATGTTATATATGAAATTTGATTAGAAAAATATGTAGAATATGAATATGAGATTATTTTAACCTGTTATGTATTTCTAAATATTATTTTAGCAGATATTAAAGTCAAACAAATGGTTTTCTAAATTATCCGTATCTTTTAAACCGTAATTCCGATTTTAACATGTTATATATGAATTTTTATTAGAAAAATATGTAGACTATGAATATGAGATTATTTTAACTTGTTAAATTTTTCTAAATATTAGTATAGAATATATTATAGTCAAACAAATTGTTTTCTAAATCATCCGTATCTTTTAAACCGTAACTCCGATTTTAACATGTTATATACGCAATTTGATTAGAAAAACGTGTGAAATCTGAATATGTTGTTAATTTTACATGTTCGTTATTTTTTAAATGCTTTTTGAAAAAGAAAATACGCGTTTTTTCAAAAGGTGAACTTGCATTTCAAAAGTTTGTATTGTTCAAAAAAGAGTTTATGTATTGAAATATTGTGCATATTTTTTAAATGCCCTTCTAAAAAACGTGTTCATGTAATTCTAAAAGTGTGTGCATGTTAAATTCTCTTCTTTATCGTGTTCAGGAAAGGAAGGCACCGCGTCCTTCCGTGACGAAGTAACATGAGGCGGCCAGCCATGCGGGAAGGGAGGTAAGGCACCAGGGCGGCGACACTGGTGTTGCTCCTCCGGCGAGATGAGCTCGCGGAGGTGTTAGAGCACATAGGCGCGCGAGCTCGGGCTCCTACGTACGCACCTCACAGCGCCGAGGCTAGCAGGTACGCAACACATCTCTCAGCGCTGCCTCACATCGTGATGAGTGGATAAACTTTGAAGTGTCAGCCGCTTGACAGTGTGATAGACAAATAGAATGTGGCTGCTCGCTTGAACTACACATGAATGTACATGGCGTCAACTGGATTCCAACGAGTTCATATATTTTTAAATTCTTTTCTAGATCTTGGTTAGCTCTATAGCATCTACATGATTGTTTAATTTCGATCTCAAACTTATAATCTATAGCGCACGATCCGTTTTTCTTTCGTACCCGCGGCGATTCGGATTGCAAATAAACACCCACTATAACCATATAGGGAAAAAACATCGATAACTACACATGCATACCTATGAAAACGTCGCAGGGGAAAACAACAAATTTATCATGGCGAGTGTGAGAGAAAGCGAGAGAGAGAGGGAGAGGGAGGAGAGAGGGAGAGAGCGACGCCTTAAGATTAACCATATTCAAACATGTTTTGATTATGTGTGAACACTTAGTCCACCACCGGCGAGGGTGTGAGGATAAGCGGCATCACAAATATGATGCCTCGCTAAAATAAAGGAGATGGACCTATTTGTGATCTTGAGTGATGGTTGTTGGGTTAAGAGTGTGTGTTGTGCTTTTCCTCCCGTTGCAACGCACGGGCTCTTTTGCTAGTAAAGAAATAAAAAGAGATCGTGTATGTTTTACTTTATTAGAGGAGAAACACCCCTCGGTTAAGTGATGCGTGTGCATGTTCGAGGTTGCTAACTTGAATCACCCTAAGCGCATTTTTTGTTTTACATTTTCCCCGTTCCACCCCTGCTGACAATTCGGACCCACCGAAGGTTTTGTATGTAACTAAATACAGTATAAGGTAAGGGGGTGTTTCTCAAACATAAATAAAGCATGATGTTTCATCACTGGCAGTGGGCCCCGCCATGCTCTGTGACGCCACATAAGGACAAGATACGTCGTATAAGAGAGAAATGATCGTTTCTGCACGCTCTAGTCAAGTTAAGTGATCGCAATTTCGTATTTTTAAAGTTCTAGCATCAAACTGAACATGCGACGCAAGTTCTATGACCCCAATGATATTACCTCTTTAAAAAACACGGAGGAATTACAAGCTATGGTGGTTTTGGATCTACTAGAAACTTAACTCTTCTTTTAGTTTGAAGTTGATCAATCAAAGAAACTAAACAATATCCCTTTTTTTTAGGAACAAGAAACTAAACAATAGGCAATCCTTCTTTTCCTCAGGCCAAGGCCCAGTGGTAGCAGCCCGTCGTCCAGGCCGAGGAGATTTCATCTTCTCATAAAACAGAGGAGAGTCGCTGAACAAACCCCTATTCGCCGCCGTCGCCCTAATTTCCATCCGCACAAGAATAGGGCAATAGGCAATGGCGGCGGCACTGCAGATGCCTAGTACGATGACTACGGCGTCGGCTTGCGTCCCAGATACGGCGCGGGGCACGCACGTCTTCACGATCGCCGGCTACAGGCTGCACAAGGGCCTCGGCGCCGGCACATTCATCCGATCCGCCACCTTCGCCGTGGGCGGCTATGGCTGGTGCATCCGCTACTACCCCGACGGAGACCTGAACCAGAAGGACCACGTCTCGGTCTGCGTCGAGCTCCAGAGCAAGAACTCCGTGGTGAGGGCGCTCTACGACCTGAGGCTGATCAACCGGCGGGCCACCGGGCAGTCGTCATTGATCTTCTCCCGGCCATCTTCTTTCCCAGCGTTCGACTCCTTGAAGAACGATCATGTCAAGGGTGCTTACAAGTTCATGAAGACCGATCTCCTGGAGGCATCCCCGTACCTGCAGGATGACTGCCTCGTGATCCAGTGCGACATTACCGTTCTCCTCAAGGGAATACCGGCCGTGGCGACCGTTGCCAAGCCGCCTGAGATCGAGGTAACACCGTCGGACTTGTCGAACAATCTCGCGAAGCTGCTGGAGGGGAACAAAGGAGCGGACGTGACGATCAAGGTTAACGGGGAGGTCTTCCATGCGCATAAGATCGTGCTCGCGATGCGGTCTCCCGTCTTCGACGCTCAGCTCTTCGGGCCAATGGGGGACAGCGAGAAACAGTTCATACAGATTGAGGACATGCAGCCAGCTGTTTTCAAAGCATTGCTTCACTTCATGTATACAGATTCATTGCCTGTCATGCATGACCTTGACAACCATGACAATAAGGAGATGATTAAGCACTTGATCGTGGCTGCAGATAGGTATGCCATGGAAAGGATGAAACTGATATGTGAGAGTATGCTGTGCAAGAGTCTCGATGCTAAGAGCGTTGGGGCCACATTGGCTCTAGCTGACCAGCATCATTGCAGCAAGCTCAGAGAAGCATGCGTTGAGTATATCAAGCTCTTCTCTTAGCTACGTGATGCAAGCAAAGAGTCTGATCGCCTGACTATAGATGATATACTCAAGAATCTGATCGCATGTTAGGGGTGCAATAAAGTTTCGCTAGGTTTAGAGTGTGGATACGTACTAGTTGATTTGTGAACACTTAGTTTGTTGGTCATTTGCAACATAGCACCTTAAGTTATGTTGCCTAGTCCCGAAATTTTCCCAGATAATTGGAAGGAGATGAGTAGGTTTATCAGAAAATGTGACAACCTTAGACCAGGTTGTCTTGTCATATTTGGTCCTTTTAGAGGTATTTTGGTGGACTTTGGTTGATTTATCAGAAAATATGTTTGCTAAACCAATATATGAATCCATGCTAGCTCACGAGTAGTTTTCTCCTACATGTGCTGATATGTTCTTATCTAAACAATGTATTTATCATTTTTCCTTTTTTTCCTTTTTTCCTTTTTGTGCTCTTCTTTTTATTTCTAATTATCAGTGAGCAGCTCTGCCATAACCATCTCCGTTATGCTACCGTACCGTACAATAGTGAGCTGTAACATTATATTAGTATGTTGCGTCATGCAAACAACAATCGAGCTTCAGTCTATGCAAAGTCCTAATTATACCTCGCAAAGAAATAGTGCAAATTATACACTATTATAAGCAAATAGAACATTTATGTCAGAGTGCCCAAGATAGTGCTCGCAACTTTGTTGTACAATAGGGGTACCCAGTTTGAATGTAGTTACCGGATTTTTCCTCTCTTCTTTCTAATTTGGACACAGGGAGAACTTTGGATCCTTGGTTAACTTTTGAGGAATATGAGCTTGGGCAGCCAAAACATGTGCGGCTGGAACTCAAAATGCAGCTAATAAATTATTAGTACTTGTTTGTATAGACTGCACCAACATGTGTTGTACAATATATAACACCTGTTGATCCTCCGGAGTATGGGCAAATATCTATCGGAGCTGTTTTTGAAAACCTCAAAAGGAGCAGGGGGTTCCTGCATTTCATTAAGAAGAAGAGAATTGATCCGGTTTATAGGGAAAACCAGACCCAAAAACCTAACATTCATGATTAATCAGGGAAAATCGGATAAAAACCCAAAAAAGAAAGAAGAAAAACGAGAAAAAAGAGGCACTAGAATTTGGGCACACATGGACAAGACAAATGGAACTGCAGCATCAAGGGACATCATCGGAATCAGACACCAGATTGCCTAGACCCAAAGCAGTTAGGCGAGGATCAAAAGCAGCCAACCCGACCGCCACTCGCCGAAGGGAAACCACCCAAATTGAATGACTCTTCTGTCTCGGCTTCAAAGAATCATGTGCTAACATTATCTTGTGAAAAACATCCTAAGAGATCCAACTTTGACTTCCCCGCGACCCTTGCCAAAGAGCCCAACGCCTTGATCACTTGCCGTGAGAGCGGTTTTTTGTACATGTCTAGGTATGCCTGCATCTTTTTCTCTGGACCCTCAGCTTTGCTGACCTCCGGCAGCTCACCAAAAGCATCCATCATCCTACACTCCGCGCGCTCGGATGTCGCCTTGTTCTTCTTATTCAGACGCCCGCTCCGCCGTCCATCATTGTTTTCCCCTACGAAGGCACTGGTGTCCCAAGCAGAGGTTGTGGGAGCGGACGGGTAACCTTGCCGAGAAAATCCTCCAGAGACAATGGTGTTGCTTCAGTTTGCGCCACCTTCGCAACAACATTACCAACCTCAACCTCAGGCTCCACTAGAACATTGGGCGCGTTGTGGCTAAGCGGATCCTCTGGACTCGACATCGGACGTGCAACTGATTATACCATGGAAGACAAAGAGGAGCCTCCAGGGCATGGGGATCAAAGCGTAACCTCCGAGCACATAGGGTCAACATGCGACTCCACCTCAACACTGGACGTGTTGAAGGTCCCTATCATGTGTTCCGTGTAGAAACCAAGCTGCTCATCCGAGCAAGGAATCAGACATGTCGTGTGCTCTGTGTTGAAACCCAGCGGCTCCACCGAGCAAAGAATCGGATGTGTGACAAAATGCACATCGGCAGTCTGGGAGGAGCCAACACAGTGGGACAAACAGATCGCAGCCTCCGAACACATTGGGTCAACAAACTCGTCGCTCCCCACTAACGGAACAATAGGGTCCACCTCATCACACCAAGCAGTAGGCGATATTTGAGGAGGCAGCGCCAATGCTTCCTCAAGCATAGGATCATACCGTGAATCGATATCCGTCGGCCCAGACGAGAGTGCTGCAGCAGGAAGATCCTTCCCAAGAGAGAGGCCGGGGAAGTGAAATTCTCCCCCAATTTTAAGACGATTCATCTCCCGTCCCCCGCGTCGCCCTCCCGCTAGGGCGGCTCGGGTGGAAACCCTAGCCCCCGCCGCCGGGCACATCCAACCTACTCCTCCCCTCCGCCGCCGCTAGAGGAGGTCGCCGGGCGAAGCCCCAGGCGGCTGATGGCGGCGGCGGAGGCTCTCTTCTTCCCTCCCGTGCCAAATCAGGTGAGGCGGGTCACCCATGGCGCCGGGGCGATCTCCCCCGATCTGCGTCGCGGCGGCGCGGCGGCGCATCTAGGCAACGGCGCAAGGCGGCGGCGTGGTGCTGGGCGGGGACGGCGGAGCTGCTAGGCTCCGAGGAAGATCTGGTGGCGCCGGTCGTTCGATGGGCTCGCGGTGTCATGGCGGCCTTGGTCGCGGTGGCCGGCGGCTCGGCCTGTCGACGGCGGCTTGATCCCGGGGCGGCGGCCCTGGAAGGTGGCGGCAGGTGAAGCTCAGGCTTCCCGCGACGGCATGGCGTGGTGCTGTCCCTATCCAAGGCGTATCTGCATCGCCGATCTCGTGGTTTTGCCGCGGATTGGTTCAGATCAGAGACGGTGATGAGTATGCGCGATCATCTCGGCGGCTCTCGCGGTTTGGCGAGGTGGGCTGACAGCCCTCTTCCCAGGCTCCAGTGGTGGCGCACTCAGGCAGTGGCCGGTGCGTCAGGGCTCCTACGGTGGCACTGTTGTTGCGGTTGGTCGCCGGATCTAGGCGGCTAGATCTGGGGCTTTGAAGGCGGTCGAGACAGTGCACAGGTTGTCGGGTGGATGTCTTGGGACGGATCCGGGTGAAAACTTGGTCTTCGGTTGTTGGCCAAAGCCGGTGATGACGATGCCCTTATCATCGTTTCCTTCGTGAAGGCATCATCGAGGTGAAGCTCCCAACCCCACCCAATACCTCCGGGGGAAACCCTAGATCAGCTGATCAGATGACGGCGGCATTCATGTGTCGTTACCCCCTTGGGGGCGGCATTCTTGGAGAGGCACTCGGGCTCGAGGGACCAGCGGTATTTATTTCTACATATTCATGGCAGCGGTTCTCGGCGGCATGGAGCAGCGGAGGCTTGGCGTCAGATGTGTGGCGATGGACACGCGCAGGAGGTCGACGTTGTCTGGCGTCGTGGTGGCGTCGATGGCAGAGAGGCCTGACAAGGTCGATGCGTCAGTACATGCTTTGAGGATGGATCGAGGGAAGACGGAGGTGACGGCACTTTGCAGCGTGTGCGTGTGGTACTCACTGAGAGTGCGTCGGACCGGAGCGTTACCCAGTCTCGCCTATGTGGCTTGGATGGGGCATCCGGCGTTAGATGTTAGGCTTTTGTGCGATGTCTGTTTGGTATTTGGCCCGGACATTCGGCACCCCTTAATCAAGGAGAAAATTGATTATTTATTATTAAGTTCATCGGACTTTGATTATAACTACAAAGTTCAATTTTTTTGACAAAATATGGCTAGGGATTAGATTGTGAGAGATAATTAGTGCTAGGGAAAAAGAAGAAGATCCCACGTACACACGTCGTATACATGTACAAGTACAAGGTTCATGATCGGGCCATATATAACTATCGACATCACAAATACTTAGCAGTATGCTGACATGATGAATAATCTTATGAGATGTGAACTCATCTCGACAAGTAGATGGTCAAGCATAAACTACTTATTATGTATTTTCCTCATGCAACACTTCGCCGGACGACACTTTTATCTGATATATCTTGTTATTTTGAGATACTCATCATTTGTTGAGATCATTATTGTACGTGTTTTCATATATCTGTCGTACGCCAACTGCCAGATTACTTGGTAAATCTGGATGCTGCTGTGTACACTGGCTACCAGTCGACATTGTTGGCCTCGCACGAACTTAATTGGTACGAACTGGTCTACATGCCACTGATCTATTCCATCTTTTGTTTTCCTACTATCGTCGTAGCATGTCAATTGTCAAAAGAAAAAAAATTGTTGCACGTCAAAAAGGATCGTAGCAAATCCTACAGAAAAATAGGATTGTAGCATGCACCTGGGCACCTCACATTTTCTTTTCTTTTCTGCACCATGATCTTTTTTTCTTGGAGCAATCGATCAGTATATGGGTAGCAAACGAGCAATCGATCCGTATACGACCTGTGTACACATGCGATCTTTTTATTTTACCCTAGCACTAATCTTCTCTTACGCTCTAGTCCCTAGTTAACGTTTTGTCAAGGAAAAATGAACTTTGTAGTTATAATCAAATTCCGATGAACTTAATAATAAATAGTCAATTTCCTCTTAATCAAGAGGAGAGGAGTAGCGACAGATGTCGTCTAGATGGTGGCCTCGGGCTTACTGTTGTATTTCTTTGTAAGGTCTCTGTGAATAATAAATAATATGGCCGCATGCATCTCCCAGATGCAGAGGCCGGGGGTGATTCCTCCTTTTCTAAAAAAAATAATAATAAGAAAGAGGATGCAACATTCCACGGGACAAGTCGAGCGATCACCAGGGGACAACGACAAGAGAGCCTCAAAGTGATCCAGCGTGGCTTCGATCCTCTCCATGAAGGAAGACACGCGCAATATCCATTGGTGGAGATTGGAGGCTTCCTCCTTCAACGGCACAACAACTACGTCGAGGTCGGCTTGCAGGTCCCCATGCAGGAAGCGTGCTTGATCCGTGAAGGCCGTCCAGAGGCTGACGTCATTGACATGAATCACGCCGGTCGACGGGAGCAGGGTTGGAGGGCGAGAGTGCCAGCGACAATCGTAGCCCACG
This sequence comes from Secale cereale, assembly GCA_902687465.1. Taxonomy (NCBI): domain Eukaryota; kingdom Viridiplantae; phylum Streptophyta; class Magnoliopsida; order Poales; family Poaceae; genus Secale; species Secale cereale. The sequence goes on along the minus strand of LR738710.1, from coordinate 903,030,898 downwards.
AGCACCTTGCTCATTAGGAGTGGAAATCTGCCAGCTAGACACATGCGCAGCCGGGCGCGGATCTTTCTTGGGGGCGCGGCGCGTCGGGCAGTCACGCTCCCTGTGACCGGAGAGGTTGGAGGAGATGCAGCGAACAACGTCACAGCATGTCGAAGCACGGTGCCCCGGGGACAGCGGAGCGAGGCAATGGAGCCCCCACCGGCGTAGCCTCAGTCGCGACGGTTCGTGCTGTGGCTGCACGAGCCGGTGGGCGGGTACGCCTTTGCTCGCGCTCGCAGGGCGCGGCCACCGGGCCTGGCACATGCAACCGTTCGTACAGTAACACATCGTACATCCTTCGGTTTCATTGCAACTGGCTTCTTGACACTTCCATGAATGCCTGTCTGTCTTTCGCTTGCATCAGGTGGCATGCTGATGCCGTCGTGGTTCGACATTCACGACACGCCCATCGCCTCCGTAAGCCAAACAATCAATCCTCTCTTACTAAGTGCTGATCGTATCTGCATAACTGTTAAATCATAAGTGTGGGCAGAAATCCGTGAGGGGTGTGGCGGAGAGTGGTGGAGAACGCGCACGCCATGATCGACCGGGAGATATCCGCCGGGACGAGGCCGGAGGACGTGTTCGTCTTCAGGCTCAGCTAGGGAGGTACCCACGCACAACGATGCGCTCGGCATAAGCCTACGAGCTCGAGTACTGCGAGCAGTGGCCCGCCG
>LR738710.1:903004199-903016169 GCA_902687465.1 Secale cereale | reverse complement strand
ATCCACAACCCTAGACCCCCTCATGTCACATTTTGTCGAGTGTCAAAGGATTCAACAAAACCAATACTTCATCATTAGGCGAAAGTAACAGTAGCATGATGGTACGAAGCTCTCCAAAGTTATTTTGGAACGGAGTCCCAGATAGGATAATTCGTAACAAAAGACGGATTATTCTATCAGGAACTCCGTTCCAGAATAACTTTGCATAACTTTGTACCAAAATGCCCCGGTTACTTCTGGCAAATGATGAAGTCATGGAATTCTTCAATACTTTGACCCCCGACTGCTCGGCGATCCACAACCCTAGACCCCCGACTGCTAGGCAACCTCTCGACCCCTCGACCTTCGGCCTCTCGACCGTACCCCTCGACGACCCTCGGCCCCTCGGCGATCTCTCGACCGGTCCCTCGGTCCCTCGACGACCCTTGACCCCGGCCCCCCCTAATGTCGAAGGTTATCGGGGAGGGTGTATATCGACATAGACATATCCGATAAAAAAAAGAGGAAGAAGAAGAAAAAAGGAACCGCTAGAGGAGAAGATCGAAGAAAAAAAAAAGGAGAAGAAGAAAGGAATAGAGGAGAAGAAGAGAGAAATTCTCTTCTTCTCCTCTATTCCTTTCTTCTTCTCCTCTTTTTTTCTTTTTTTTCTTCTTCTTTTTTTTTCTCTCCTCTTCTTCCTCTCCTCTTCTTCTTTCTTTCCTCTTTCTTATTTTCTTCTTCCTAGCTATCCTTCTTTTTCTAAATTTGGAACTTTTGCATATATAAAATTTTCTATATATATTTAGCATATATAAACAAAAAACTATATAGACACATACACATATATATACATCATATACAGCAACTTCCTAAGAAAAAAAATATTTATATACACATACATATATATTTAACATATATATTTAGCAAATTCCTAAGAAAAAAATATATATACACATACATATATATACAACAACTATATATACAACAACTATATATACAGCAATTTATATAAACATATAAAAAATATATACACATATATACATATATACACATCAACTATATATATATATACAGCAATTTTATATAAACATAAAAAAAAGGGAGCCCTAGCAACTATATATACAGTAATTTATATAAACATATAAAAAATATATACACATATATACATATATACACAACAGCTATATATATATATACAACAATTTTATATAAACATAAAAAAGGGAGCCCTAGCTCACATCGCGCGGCGGGGCTGGGCGGCGCGACGGCGGCGGGGCGGGGCGGCGACGAGGCGGCGTCGGGGCGCGACGGAGCGACAGCGGCGGGGCGGGGAGCGCGGCGCGACGGCGACGGGCTGGGGCGCTGCGACGGCGCGCGGGGGCGGGGCGGAACGGGGTCGCGGGGCGGGGCAACGGCGACGAGGCGGCGTCGGGACGGCGTCGGGGGCGACGGCGACGGCGACGGGGCGACGGGGGCGGGGAAGAAGAGAGGGAGGCGTCGGGGCGGGGAAGAAGAACTGAACGAAATTTTCGCAAGTGTTAGTTTATATAGGAGGCGTATTAGTCCCGGTTGGAGGCTGAAACCGGGACTAATACGCCCCTTTAGTCCCGGTTGCTGCCACCAACCGGGACTAAAGGTCCCTTTTCAGCAGCCCAAAGGGCGGGAAGGAGGGGCCTTTGGTCCCGGTTGGTGGTACCAACCGGGACTAAAGGGGGGTATTAGCCCCGGTTGGTGCCACCAACCGGGACTAATGCCACCCTTTAGTCCCGGTTGGTGCCACCAACCGGGACGAAAGGCCTTGCCGCGGTGCGGTGGGAAGTTTAGTCCCACCTCGCTAGTTGAGAGAGGGCAGCACCAGTTTATAAGCCCCGCTGCCTCTCTCCTCTCGAACTCCTCTAAACTGCAGGCCTAAGGGCCTAAACTGACACTGCTTTGCCTGTGGGCTTGCTGGGCTTTCTACGGACCTGAATCCTGGCCCATGGTTGGGTTTCTAGTCGTATTCAGGCCGTGTGGGCCCAGAGGTGGCATATTTTTTATTTTTTTTCTTTGTTGCTTTATTTTTTAGTTTTGTTTCTACTTTCAACAAAATACTTACTGTTGCTATTTTTATTTATTTGTTTTCTTTGTTGCTTTATTTATTTTATTTTGTTTCTACTTACAAAAAAATACTTATTGTTGCTATTTTTTTTCAAGTTTTTTTATTTTGTTTTCTGCATTTTTTTTTGCTTTATTTTTTAATTCTTTCTGGTAAAACCAATTACAAACTTTCTGTTAATGCAAGTAGTATTCAAATTTGAATAGTTTAAATTTGAAATTATTTGTTTTCTTTGTTGCTTTATTTATTTTATTTTGTTTCTATTTACAATGAAATACTTATTGTTGCTATTTTTTATTTTTTTTGCAATTTTTTTTGTTTTCTGCATTATTTATTTTCTTTTGTTTTTTGTTTTATTTTTTAATTCTTTCTGGTAAAACCAATTACAAACTTTCTGTTAGTGCAAATTTGAATAGTACAAACGGACAATGGTATCATACTCGTTTGTTACAAAGTTGGCATGGTATCATCATAATAGTTGCGGAGAAAACTCTTCACTTTTTCTTCGCTTGTGTCATTTGCTTATTGCGCCGTAACCATGGATAATCTTCATCGTTTATCAGGATGCTTGGGTCAGCCTTGACTTTGAAGGGAGGAATTTCATGAAACTTTTCATAATCTTCAGACATGTCTGTCTTGCCCTCCACTCCCAGGATGTCCCTTTTTCCTGAAAGAACTATGTGGCGCTTTGGCTCATCGTATGATGTATTCGCTTTCTTATCTTTTCTTTTTCTCGGTCTGGTAGACATGTCCTTCACATAGATAACCTGTGCCACATCATTGGTTAGGACGAACGGTTCGTCAGTGTATCCAAATTTTTTCAGATCCACTATTGTCATTCCGTACTGTGGGTCTACCTGTACCCCGCCTCCTGACAGATTGACCCATTTGCACTTAAACAAAGGGACCTTAAAATCATGTCCGTAGTGAAGTTCCCATATGTCCACTATGTAACCATAATATGTGTCCTTTCCCCTCTCGGTTGTTGCATCAAAGCGGACACCGCTGTTTTGGTTGGTGCTCTTTTGATCTTGGACAATCGTGTAAAATGTATTCCCATTTATCTCGTATCCTTTGTAAATCAATACAGTCGAAGATGGTCCCCTGGACAACAAGTACAACTCATCACAAACAGTGTTGTCACCTCTGAGACGTGTTTCCAACCAACTGCTGAAAGTCCTGATGTGTTCATGTGTAATCCAGTCATCGCACTGCTCCGGGTGTTTGGAGCGCAGACTGTTCTTGTGTTCATCGACATACGGGGTCACCAATGTAGAGTTCTGTAGAACTGTGTAGTGTGCTTGAGACCAAGAATATCCGTCCCTGCATATTATTGAGTCCCTTCCAAGCATGCCTTTTCCAGTCAGTCTGCCCTCGTACCGCGATTTAGGGAGACCTATCTTATTAAGGCCAGTAATGAAGTCAACACAAAACCCGATGACATCCTCTGTTTGATGGCCCATGGAGATGCTTCCTTCTGGCCTGGCGCGGTTACGGACATATTTCTTTAGGACTCCCATGAACCTCTCAAATGGGAACATATTGTGTAGAAATACGGGCCCCAGAATGACAATCTCGTCGACTAGATGAACTAGGACGTCTGTCATGATATTGAAGAAGGATGGTGGGAACACAAGCTCGAAACTGACAAGACATTGCGCCACATCACTCCTTAGCCTTGGTACGATTTCTGGATCGATCACCTTCTGAGAGATTGAATTGAGGAATGCACATAGCTTCACAATGGCTAATCGGACGTTTTTCGGTAGAAGCCCCCTCAATGCAACCGGAAGCAGTTGCGTCATAATCACATGGCAGTCATGAGACTTTAGGTTCTGGAACTTTTTCTCTGCCATATTTATTATTCCGTTTATATTCGACGAGAAGCCAATCGGGACCTTCATACTGAGCAGGCATTCAAAGAAGATTTCTTTCTCTTCTTTCGTAAGAGCATAGCTGGCAGGACCTTCATACTGCTTCGGAGGGATGCCGTCTTTTTCGTGCAAACGTTGCAGGTCCTCCCGTGCCTCACCTGTATCTTTTGTCTTTCCATACACGCCCAAGAAGCCTAGCAGGTTCACGCAAAGGTTCTTCGTCACATGCATCACGTCGATTGAAGAGCGGACCTCTAGGTCTTTCCAGTAGGGTAGGTCCCAAAATATAGATTTCTTCTTCCACATGGGTGCGTGTCCCTCATCGTCATTCGGAACAGCTAGTGCGCCGGGGCCCTTTCCAAAGATTACGTGTAAATCATTGACCATAGCAAGTACGTGATCACCGGTACGCATGTCGGGCTTCTTCCGGTGATCTGCCTCGCCTTTGAAATGCTTGCCTTTCTTTCGACATTGATGGTTGGTCGGAAGAAATCGACGATGGCCCAGGTACACATTCTTCCTGCACTTGTCCAGGTATATACTTTCAGTGTCATCTAAACAGTGCGTGCATGCGTGGTATCCTTTGTTTGTCTGTCCTGAAAGGTTACTGAGAGCGGGCCAATCGTTGATGGTCACGAACAACAACGCCTTTAGGTCAAATTCCTCCTGTTTGTGCTCATCCCACGCACGTACACCGTTTCCATTCCACAGCTGTAAAAGTTCTTCAACTAATGGCCTTAGGTACACATCAATGTCGTTGCCGGGTTGCTTAGGGCCTTGGATGAGAACTGGCATCATAATGAACTTCCGCTTCATGCACATCCAAGGAGGAAGGTTATACATACATAGAGTCACGGGCCAGGTGCTGTGATTGCTGCTCTGCTCCCCGAAAGGATTAATGCCATCCGCGCTTAAAGCAAACCATACGTTCCTTGCGTCCTTTGCAAACTCCTCCCAGTACTTTCTCTCGATTTTTCTCCATTGCGACCCGTCAGCGGGTGCTCTCAACTTCCCGTCTTTCTTACGGTCCTCACTGTGCCATCGCATCAACTTGGCATGCTCTCTGTTTCTAAACAAACGTTTCAACCGTGGTATTATAGGAGCATACCACATCACCTTCGCAGGAACCCTCTTTCTGGCGGGCTCGCCATCAACATCACCAGGGTCATCTCGTCTGATCTTATACCGCAATGCACCGCATACCGGGCATGCGTTCAAATCGTTGTATGCACCGCAGTAGAGGATGCAATCATTAGGGCATGCATGTATCTTTTGCACCTCCAATCCTAGAGGGCATACGACCTTCTTTGCTGCGTATGTACTGTCGGGCAATTCGTTATCCTTCGGAAGCTTCTTCTTCAATATTTTCAGTAGCTTCTCAAATCCTTTGTCAGCCACAGCATTCTCTGCCTTCCACTGCAGCAATTCCAGTACGGTACCGAGCTTTGTGTTGCCATCTTCGCAATTGGGGTACAACCCTTTTTTGTGATCCTCTAACATGCGATCGAACTTCAGCTTCTCCTTTTGACTTTCGCATTGTGTCCTTGCATCGACAATGACCCGGCGAAGATCATCATTTGGTTCCTCTTGATCTTCAGCAGCTTCACCCGTTGCAGCATCATTCGGCACATCGTCTGGTTCCTCTTGATCTTCACCAGCTCCCCCCATTGCAGCATCACCGTATTCAGGGGGCACATAGTTGTCATCGTACTCTTCTTCTTCGCCGTCTTCCATCATAACCCCTATTTCTCCGTGCCTCGTCCAAACATTATAGTGTGGCATGAAACCCTTGTAAAGCAGGTGGGAGCGAAGGATTTTCCGATTAGAGTAAGACATCGTATTCACACATTTAGTACATGGACAACACATAAAACCATTCTGCTTGTTTGCCTCAGCCGCATTTAGAAACTCACGCACGCCCTTAATGTACTCGGAGGTGTGTCTGTCACCGTACATCCATTGCCGGTTCATCTGCGTGCATTTATATATAATTAAGTGTGTCAAAAACAATTACAGAACATCATAAATAGATAATTAAGTGACCAAATGGATAAAAGTTCATCATCACATTAAAACCAAAGTACATACATATATAGTTCTCATCTAACAACATATAGCTCTCCATACACATTGAAACTATGTAAAACATTTCAACGCGAAAACAAATGCTATCATAATCGCAACCAAGGTAACAATTGATCCAACGGCATAATGATACCAAGCCTCGGTATGAATGGCATATTTTCTAATCTTTTTAATCTTCAACCGCATTGCATCCATCTTGATCTTGTGATCATCGACGACATCCGCAACATGCAACTCCAATATCATCTTCTCGTCCACAATTTTTTTTATTTTTTCCTTCAAGAATTTGTTTTCTTCTTCAACTAAATTTAACCTCTCGACAATAGGGTCCATCTTGATCTTGTGATCATCGATAACTTCCGCAACATGCAACTCCAATTCCATCTTCTCCTCCTCCATTTTTTCCAATTTTTTCTTTAACGAAATGTTTTCCTCTTCAACTAAATTTAACCTCTCCACAAGAGGGTCGGTTGGAATTTCCGGTTCAACTACCTCCTAGACATAATAAAACATCTATGCATGTCAGGTTGGTCGGCATAACTATCATAAGCACTAAAACAAATAGTTACAAATTATAGATAATATACCACATCCGAATCGTAGACCGGACGAGGGCCCACGTGGGCGGATATCAAAACCATCGCACTATATAATAACAAGCAATAATAAACGTAAGAAAATTAGACAAATATCTATCTAAAGCAATAATAAAAGTAAGAAAAGCATGGACATAACAAGAGGCTCACCACGGTGGTGCCGGTGACGAGATCGGTGGGGGCGATCGACGGCGGCGAAGACGGGGACGGGACGTGACGGACCGCTAAACCTAGACAAATCTCGGAGAAAATAGAGCTTCGAGAGGAGAGAAGCTTAACTAGTGTGGCTCGGGCATTCCACCGAACACGTTGTGTGCATAGAAGGTGAGCTAGAGCACCACTAACCCCTCTCCCCCTCGGCCAAAAAAAAAAACAGAGCAGTGAGCTCTGCTCTTGAGTGAGGGGGTATATATAGGCAACTCACTGGTCCCGGTTGGTACTACAAACCGGGACTAAAGGGGTGCCTTTTGTCCCGGTTCATAACACCAACCGGGACCAATAGTGGTGGGCCAGGAGCAAGAGCCATTGGTCCCGGTTTTTAGCTCCAACCGGGACCAATAGGTCCAGACGAACCGGGACCAATGGCCCACGTGGCCCGGCCGGCCCCCTGGGCACACGAACCGGGTCCAGTACCCCCATTGGACCCGGTTCTAGATTGAACCGGGGCTAATGGGCTGGACCAATGCCCTGTTTTCTACTAGTGAATAACAATCTATTGGTTCCTCTTCTAAATCGGAAGATGACATTGCTAATGTTGATGATTCTGAATAAGTAATATATGATGTGTTATTGCCCCATTGGATGTTGATGTTAGGCTCTAGCCAACTGGAGAACAATTTTGTATGTGGTTATACATATATTGCTCTGGCATTTTAGGACTATATCATTTATTCTTGATGAAATCCTTTATTTTTGAGCTATATCTAATAAAAAATTAAATGCTGTTTGAAATATAACACATCATTAGTGGAAAGTAAGCTTCTCAGCCCGAGCTCAAATGAGCTCGGATGAACAGTGAAATTAAACAAAATCAAATCAATTTCAAAAAAAAATCTTCATTTTTTGTGAGAAACATTGACAAAAGTCCTAAGAGCATGCAAAATTTCATCATGAAATAACATTTGTAGAAGGCATGGCAAAAAAAGAAACAAAATTAGTGCTCCAAAATGCTTTAAAAGTAGCATTTTCAGAGTATCAATTTTGTTTTTTTTTTGTCACGTCTTCCAAAAATGTTATTTGTCTGGTTATATTGTTTTGAATTGTTTCAATTTTACTGTTCACCTGAGCCTATTTGAGCTCGGGCTGAGAGACTCCATGTCCGTTATTAGCACGATATATCATGTATAGCATCCGGAGGAGGCCGCCACTATTTCTCTTGGCATGCTATATTTTACCTTGCACTGAACTAGCAAAAAAAAACCTAGACACAGAGACTTTTTGCTGCCCTTTGCTTGGGACATTTTTTCTTTTTAACAAGAAAACACCCACGGTACCACTCCCTCCGTTCCTAAATACTCCCTCCGTCCCAAAATAATGTCTCAACTTTGTACTAGCTCTAGTACAAATTTGTACTAAGCTCAAGACACTTATTTTGAAACGGAGGGAGTATAAGTCTTTGTAGAGATTTCACTATGAACCACATGCGGATGTATGTAGATGTATTTTAGAGTGTAGATTCGCCCATTTTGTTCCGTATGTAGTTCATAGTGGAATATCCATAGAGACTTATATTTAGGAACGGAAGGAGTATATTGTTATTACACACGTACACACTAACACACACCACATACGTATAATAGCCTCGTGATCTAATCGACGACATAGGTTGGACGTCACAAATGCACGATGAAGTACTACAGGGGCAGATGCTGCTGCCTCCGAGTTTACTTAACCCGGAACGTACGTAGGTGCGCTTGCATGATTGACATCACATGGTCGGGTAAGCGGTGTCGAGCGCGATGCCGCAGAGCCCCGACCCTCCGACGTCGCGGCGCATACGGATGTAGCCGGCCTCGCCCCACGTCTGGCCCCACGAATTCTTGACGAGCCAGTACTTGAGCCCCGAGGAGGCGTCGGTGCCGTAGCCGACGGTCACCACGGCGTGGCTCATCTGAATCCCGCACGCGGCCGAGAAGACGCCGCTCTTGTAGAACTGCATGCTGCTGGGGACCTCGATGGCGACGCCGATGGGCTGTCTCGCGACAGCGCTCTGCAGGGCCAGTTCGTTCTTGGCGACCGCCGCGTGCCCGGTGATGGTGACGGCGGGCTTGGCGCGGGTGCAGGCACCTCTCACCGCCTTGTACGGGTACTTCGCCGCCGTGGTGAGGCCACCGTTCTCCATGATCCACTGGAAGGCCCTGTGGTAGTAGCCTCGGTTGCAGCCGCCGTCGTACTTGTCGCAGTCCACCAGCTGCTGCTCCGATAGGGGCACCAGCTTCCCCGTCTTGATGAAGTAGAGACTCTCCATCATTGCCACTGCCGAGAATGCCCAGCAGCTGACTGCATGCACCCGGTCCGGTCCGGGCACAGAAACAAATTATTAGTTAAACCGAAAAAAATGAACCCCAAAAAACTGAAATTTGTCATCTAAGCAGAAAGTTGACATGCTTCATAACTAAAGTTGCCATTCTCATATAACTATAGTTGCCATTAAAGATCGTAACGGACAGAATAGCTTTGTGCAAACGTATGACACTTACCCGGGTCTGGAAAAAGTTAAAATAATCAGTTTTGCTAGAACTCATCTAGGTGAGATATAATTTGATCTCATTCACTTTTTATAGTCATTGGATGTGATGCTATAAGATATGTGTGTGCTAAAATAATTGATGAATACGTACAACATTCTGAGCCTTGGTTCTTCACCGGCGTCACGGCGCCTTTGGCCCTCCAGTCCACGCTGGCCGGAGGCGGAGCCTCCAAGGAGTCGTCGCCATCGCCCGACGACCACAGGCCGTCAGCCTCTGCGGTCGTCGTGATGACCGAGTCAGTGTGACCCATGGCGTCGTGCGACGACGCATACCTTGCGACGAACTCCTCCCCGGTGAGGTCGGCGAATTGGTTCTCCCCGAGTTCGTAGGTGAGGTCGCCGCGCCTGTTGGTGGCGTCGATGTACTCCACGTTGCTGCGGTATACCTCGAAGCGCCGCAGCCTCTCCTCCGCGCTCAGGTACGAACGGTTGTGAGTGGCCTGCCACTGGCGGAACCTGTCCATCATCAGCATGTCACCGGCGTCGACGCGGTCGCCCGACGCCGCAGGGAAGGCGGCGAACAGGCCGCCCATTAGAAGAACTACTGTAGGGATCACCGGCCATGTGCCGCCATGGGAGAAAGCCATATCGATCGACTACACAAGCTTATGCTTGAGCATGCAAGTGTAGACGCGCGTGCGAGGGGGGCATGTCTTTAGGCAGTTGGTTGCCGGGCGGCGACGGACGCATGTCGATGCACGTACTAGCTAGTTGAGGAATGGTAACGATCTGCGTTTTCTCTTGGTGGCAGTAGACTACGTGCATGCATGCCTTGGCACACGAAAGAAGATCGAGTTCGTTAGGTTGCCTTGCCCAGTTGCCCTGCACACCAACTGATCAGGGCCAGACACCGGTTTGTATACTAACTAATGCACCTTGTCGCCTTCCCAATTCTGTCAACATTTTCGTCTTCTAGCGTAGTGCACGCATACCAAATTTCAACTTAGCCGTGCTTCAGGCTTTCAGCCAGTGTTGATAACTTCAACTGATTGACAATATGCAGGATTTATCAACTCAAAAGCTTACAACTCTAGTACGCTTTTAAGATAATTCTATTTTTTTTTCGAGAAACACACTACAAACGCAGACACGTATACTCCCTTCAGTCATTTTTACTCCGCGTATTAGATTTGGATCAAGTAAAACTTTGCAAGTTTGATCAAATTTATATTAAATTATATCAACATCTAAAATACCAAATATATATATTATAAAACTACATTTCATAATGAATCTCACAATATTGATTTGCCATCATGAATGTTGATATTTTTTCCAATAAGTTTGGTCAAAATAAAGGTACTTCTAGTCCAGACAAAACTTTTTTTTAGAAAGGAGGATGACCCCTGACCTCTGCATCTGGGAGATGCATGCGGCCACTTTATTGATTATTCTCGAGGACCTTACAAAGTATTATAACAATATGCCTGAATCCGCCATCTTGGCAACATCTGCCGCTACTCTTATCCATATGATGAAGGGGTGCTAGCTTGGCCACTACCCAAACCACTCACCTAAGCCTAACATCAAAAGCCGGAAGCCCCAGCCGAGCCACATACCGGGTCTGTGGCACAAACCGGTCTGACGCACTCGCATGTGTCGTCGCCGCCATCTTCCACATGTCCGTCTTCAGAGCAGATATTGAGGCTTCTACCTTGTCTGGCCACTCTGCCATCGACGCCACCATGACGCCAGACAGCTACCTCCTCCTGCGCGAGTCCATCACTGCGCATCAGACGCCGAGTCTCCACAGTGCCATGCCGCTGATATCCGTCGCCCTCAAAGTGTGGGATGAAGCATCGCTCCACCATCCCTCCAGCCAGCACTTGCTCCAAAACGATGCCCCAGGAGGGAAAGCAATAAACGCCATCATCGTCCGATCCGGAAGACCCAGATCTAGGGTTTCCCCCGGAGCATCCCGAGCCTGATGACGGAAACTGCAACGACGATGCCTCGACAAGGGAACGACATCTAAGACATCGCCATAGTCTGCCATGACCGTAGTCGGCACGATTTTCGTCGGCAGTTGCTCCACCAAACGCGCGCCGCCAGCATCATTGGTCCCTTCAACCGGACTAAACTCCAAAACGATGCCCTGAAAAGGGACTACGACACAAAAGCACCGCCATCGCTTGATCCCAAGGAGATCTAGGGTTTCCCCCGGAGTTCCCGCGCTGTCAAGGACCAGACAAGGTAGAATCGCGGATCCGCCCAGCTGTCGATGAGTCACACCCGCCACCGCGCCGATAGTAATCCAGCGACCAAGTCCCACGCCTGGGCCCAGATCCAGCCGTGCCGCCGCGAACCCATCTGATCACGCCGCCGCCGTCCCTGGCGACCGCGAAGCCGCCTGCCGCGAGGGAACGAAATCACCGAAGCGCCGCCACCACCCGCCGTGGCGTCCGGCCCGGCGCCACACTCTGGCCCGCGCCAGCCCCACATAAGCGGGAGGAACACCAGTCCCCGCCGCCGCCGCCGCCGGCAAGGCTTCGCCTGGCCGTACCCTTGGGCGGCGGCGAGGGAGGAGGAGGAGGAGAGGTGGAGTCCGCAGATGGGATATGGGAGCCTCCCGTCCGCCACGCGGGGGGGGGG
>LR738710.1:902969141-903004172 GCA_902687465.1 Secale cereale | reverse complement strand
TACGTTCGTTTGTTAGGTCTAGACAAAACTTATATGCAGACTAAAAAGAACCGGAGAGAGTACATACACACGCGTACATTTATCCCTATAAACGCTTGCATGCAGAATCTACCCCTACGAGCACCTCCAAAAGATTGAGCCGACCGGTTAGGTCTTATGGTTGGCGAAGTCATCACATACGTCTCACTACCGACGGGAACGCTGCCTCCCACTTAGAAAATATTTCACCCATATGACACACCAAGTGTCATGTGGACTCTGGATAAAATCATCCTCCTAACCATTCAATCATAGATTGATTCATATTATTTTGTTAATAATCATATGACACTCCGACTTAAAATAAAGATTTTTTCGAAAAGGGAAACATGCCATGACCTCTACATCAATGATGAACACAACCATATTATTGCGAAGTTCAGAAAGATACAAAAGAAATAATTCCAAGGCAACATGCTTGGCGACAGTACTTCCACTAGGTTACCATTAACTCTATGCTAAAAGACAAAAACAAATAAAAAATACACAGCTTTTATGCAACGCCTACAATAAGGAAACGCCGCACTTGCACCGATGATGACGAGTCCAACCTAGGGTCGAGCAAGAGATTTTCATCCAAAGACGAGCTTCGGGCCACCACCTTCTGTAAGGGAAAAATGCAAGCACACGTCAACATTGCCAGAAATGTTTTCACCGAAGTGTGCAAACTAGATGCTGATGCTTTTTGAGCATCTCCAGCCGCGCCCCCAACAGGCCCCCCAAGGCCACTTTTTAGGCGCCGGCGCCCAAAAAATGGCCCAGTCACGTCCCCAGGACTCCGAAAATCGCCGGATTGGGTCGAAACTGGCGTCGGCGGACCCAACCCGAACCCGAGGCGCTGGGGGTCGCCTGGGGGCGCCGGGCGAGGCGTTTTTTGGCGCGAATGTGATGGGCCCGCCCTGTCAGCGACGTGTTGCTTCGTCGTCCTCATCGCCTCGGTTCCCACGAGAAGCAATGCCAAAGCTGCCGCACTGCCGAGTCGTCGCCTGCCATTGATGCCGCCCAGCGACCCGTCGCGTCGCCCGGCACCACGAGCGACCGCCACGCGTCGCCTGGCATGCGCCTCTCGCCGCGCGAGCTCCGGCTATAAAAGCATCCTACCTTGCCGGTGAACGCCCACACCGCAGCCCCATCGCCCACCGCACTCTCCTCTGCACTGCCACGCACTGCGCCCCTCCGGCCGTTGGCTGCTTCGTCGCCGACTCACACTGCGCCCCCATGCCGCCTCGCCGCCTGGGAGGTGCGGGCTACCGCGGCGTCCGGGTTCGTCCGTCCAGCACCTACTCCGCCGAGATTCAGTCGGGCGACGTGCGCCTCCGCCTCGGAACCTTCGACACCGCTCAGGAGGGCGCCCACGCATACGACGCTGCGGCGTGGCGCCTCCGGCGTTCCCGTTGGGACATGAACTTCATGGACGTGCCGACTCTGGAGCGGGCACAGGAGCTGGCGCCTCCCCTGCGGCTTAGAACCGACGAAGATCGTCGGAAGAACCGTAGGCGGGGGCACCGTCTCCACTTGGCCGAGATGGATGAGGAAGCCATGGCGACGTGGCGCCAAAACTTCCCGCAAGACTTCATCAACGAGCACTGGTTCTTGGCCGAGAGGAGGGCGGAGAGGAAGAAGAGGAGGAAGGAGCGAGCGGCTTATCGCGAGGACAAGCGAGCGCGGAGGGCGGTCGCTAAGTCCAACGCCGAGCTAGGAGATGCGTCCTCCTTGGACTTCACCGACGAGCGGTTCCTTGATGCCTATGCTGAGACATCGGAGGAGGACATCACCGAGGAAGAGTCCGAGTCGGAGAATGACTAGTAGTAGTAGGTCGTAGGAGAAGACTATGTGAACTATCTATTTATCTATCTATTGTAGGGTTAAGATTATGTGACCTATCTATCTATATATGTGAACTATCTATCTATCTATCTATCTATGTGAACTATCTACGATAACGTCGAGCCTGGGCCGTTTTGCGCCGGGAATGGGCCGAAAATTGGCTTAAAGCACCGAAAATGGGCGGATATCGACGCCTGGGGACGACCTGGGGGGCCGGCGACTAGGAACGAACTGGCACCCAAGCCGAAATTAGCGCCGGCTCGCCCCCAGGTGGCGGTTTTCGGCGCGTCCTGGGGGACCAACGGCTGGAGATGCTCTTACCATCATGACCCGTCTGGCCAACGGCTCACCGCTAACCAGATGTCACTAGAGGAGAAATTGGAAGTTGGTGATGTCCCATACCGCCATGCCTCTAGCCACTGTTGCACCACCTTTGATCGAGCAGCAACAAGCATGTCTTGACACCATGGAGGAGACTTCCTACATAGCACCTGCCAGGATCGTGCATGACTTGATGCTTCTGTATGAGACGTCATGCATCGCCACCGTCCACCCTTCACGGATCTCCTAGATGGGTTGGTTTCATCGCCGTGGAGGGCGTGGGCGTCGCTGCAGTCGGCGCAAGCGGGTGCACCGCACATGCCGACTTTAGAGGAGAGATGCTAGATTTACGGACATATTCGCAGGGGATTTCAGTTACGGACTCCAGTGAAGAGTTGTGGTTGGAGAAGATTAGGGAGGAGAGGTCCCACCAGCTAAAATCAGGGGTGTTGGTTGGCGAGGAAGGAGTCCGTAAAATCAGTCCGTGCAAGAATTCCGTAAGTGTAGGATTTTTGACTTTAGAGACGGGGCAGTTGGGACAGGAGAAGACACCAACAGCCGGGTCCGGCCAAGCTCTCGCATGCAGGCGGGGGCGTGCCATAGTCTGTCGCATGATGATGGCCCTGAACGTGCCCTCGGTCTATCCGTCATGGACATGCACCGACTGTAGCAATTGTGCGCCCTCTCACTCCACCCGTCATGGACCCTCCAGTCGGGTCGTCCGATTCGGAGCCATCCGGGCAGATCGGACAGCCCTAAGCTGCCCCGGGAGACTCCCGCAGCAAGCCACCCGACGACGGACGGCCAGGAGTCTCTGCACGTGCCCTGAGAGCCCTAGAAGGCCGGCACTCCTCCATACTTTGTAGGAGTAATGGGCTTGGCCCATGAAAATTTCCATATGTTCGTAGCGGAATTCTTAAAAGCCAATGAACAAATGGCAAGAGGAGGTTCTAATGTCGAGTCCGATGCCGCTAGTGGAGAATGGGTTCTTTCCAGTACACTATGTGGTGAGTATGTGGAGAGAAAGGGAACACCTCGCATGGGAGGGACGAAGGGCATGCTCACGTGACATGTGCGTGAATGGCCCGCCAATATACAGTCCATGGCCTTGCAAGAGTGCAACATCCTTTTGCCGTCATATTTTTTATGTTTGGCGGACAAGTTTGTGACTTGGAAACTAAGTCGGTTTGAGATAGTCACCATATGGTACGATGCCGCCTTGGTCCTTCTATACAGATGACTAACGAGCCACGACCAAAGAGACACCAAAACATATTAGGGTCCTGCCTCATCTCGCAATTGCACCGCCATCGTAATCCACTCCACCCCGAATGCCTACGTGCACCGGTGAGAGAGAGAGCAGGTTTCCAGACCCTTCGTCCTTGTGATCCCGCCCCAGGAGAGGACACATTAGGTTTTTGTGAAGCGATACATGCGACTGCTTAACTTCATCACCACAAGTCGTCTTTCATCCAAGTTGGGCGGCGTCGTGTACCAACGTCTCTAATGTTGTCTACTTTGACTAGTCTTAACCAACATTATCGTTAAGAACATCGCTCCTACAATAGCTACGGCTACAAACCAACAATATGTGCATTGTGGTGATCTGTTCATCTCTCTAATTATGGTTGTTGTTATATGTGCGATAATGGTATGTGTCGCGGTTTTGTCACGACAAATGTCCTTGAAAATGGAGTTAGTCGTGAGGCCATCACAACTAGGTGGTGGCTGGAACGGGGTTGGTCGGAATCGAGAGATGCGAGGTCCGGTCCCTCGCGGAAGAGGTAAAAGCCTACATCCTGCTTGATTGTTATTTATGATGATGATCTCGATTACAAGGGGGGTATTTCGCTATCTCTATCTCGAGAGCTACTATTTTTCCAGTCTCTAATAAATTGTCTCTCCCCAACTTGTCCATTGGACGACCCAGGGCCCCACTTTATATAATAGCCCACTCCGTGGGATTTACAATAGGTTTCCAGGTTCTACCCATAGTTGGAGTCCTATTCTAAATCTTTTATATGTCTTCCGTCCCTTCCAAGTTAGGAGGAATCCATCTTGTGCACGAGTTGTAAAGCCGACAATAGCCAGCCGGGTCTTCTCTTACAAATCAATCAATCCAGGTTGGGTTTGTCCTCCGTCGGGTCATGCTTCCTCCGCCGGGTCTTGATATTCCTAACCGGGTACCTCGCAGGCCCCAGCTCATAGTGAGCCGGTCCATATGGCTCCTTGGACAACCCGTGCATAGGCCTTCTGCTCTAACCGGGTTGTGTCTTGGGATGCTGGGTCTTGCCGCCGGTAATTCTCCCGGCAATATGCATATTTCCCTGCTCTTCTATATGCTAGACTATTGAGGAGCTCTCCTAGGTGGAGTGGCGGACAACACAAAGGTTGTTGTCGCCGGCCTGAGTTGGAGTCTCCTCATTCTTCTATAAGAATAAGACAGGGGGCTTCTTTCCCTCTGTTCTCATTCTTTTTTATATGCTAGACTATTGCATGCTAATAATAGTCTTAATCAAGATTTTTAGTTTGGAATTAATCATGAAACTGCCTAGTTATGCAACATTGCTAACCCAATTTACCGGTTCTCACTAAGTCGCTAACTCCCCCCTCCTTCACAAAAGTCACCACACAACACATTAACACCTTACATGTTTCCCCGCCCGTTGCTCCTCCGTATCTCCCGCTAATCCAGTTGGAGGAAAATTCCTCCCTCATGGAATTTCGAGAAAAGGCTCAATACCAAAACCGTTTACACCGTTGAACTCCCAGGAGACAATGAACTATCAAACCATAGGGAGTGGGTTCAGTGCCATCCGAGTAGGTGCCCGCAAGTTGGATTCGTCGCTAGCGAGCCGAATCGACAATATCAGTGCACCAAAAATGGATGTCTGTGATTTGTGGATTTTGATGTTGGATACATTACATTGATGCGCTGAAAACTCGTGTGTTTTGCTCCAGCAAATACAAGGTGCCATGTTTTGACGAGCTTGCAAGTGTTTTTGTGGTGCTGCAAGTGCTGACTAACGTGTGTGTACAATGATTTTATCTCCCTGTGACTTTTTTGCAGCCAATTGGCAGTTGTTGCATACACACATTGTTTAGCTGCATGGCTGTCCCGTGACATTTTTTTAACACAGTACAGACGCAAGCGCTCTCATCTGTACTGTGCCATAGCATTTTTTGCATGCATTTGACACACCATCAGGAAAATGTTGCAGTGAAATGTTGTTGTAGTATTGTTACATCTGGGCCGTTGGGTCATAAAATTAAACGGCCCAAAATAACTTGATGTACCGTAAAAGGTCTTGATTTTTTTTCCCCTAAAGACAGGGGACGTGGCTCTTGTTTTCTTCTCACGCACCAGGACCAGCTAAACAAGTCTTAATCCTAGTACTACTATGACTCCTAATTACCAGCAACCTTGATCGCAGTTAACCTAAGCCTACACGTACAAGAAACCTACTACGACACATTATTAGAACACGAAATAACCAACGGTGACTAATTAAACACCTAACATCCGAGTAGTGCAGGAATTAATCACCCGGTAGGATTAGTATTTGCATCCCCGATTCGGTTCGGCACTAGCCAGCCTAACCACTATATATACACGATCTACACCGCCTTTAAACGACAATTAAGTTGATTGAAAAGCAAACACCTGCAGGAGGGTACGTACTTGGGCATCTTCACCGTCCGGTCGACCAGCTCCGAAAGCAATCTTCTTAGTTAGCTCCGTACGCGCGTGATCGCCGACGCACAAGCACCGGCTATGGCAGCACCGCAGACGGCTACAGCGTCGGCATGCATCCCGGAGACGGCGCGGGGCACGCACGTGTTCACCGTCGCCGGATACAGGCTGCACAAGGGCCTCGGCGCCGGCAATTTCATACGATCCGCCACCTTCGCCGTGGGCGGCTATGACTGGTGCGTCCGCTATTACCCCGATGGACAGAGTGCCGACACCAATGGCTACGTTGGAGTGTGCGTCGAGCTGCAGAGCAAGAAATCCGTGGTCAGGGCGCTCTACAACCTGAGCCTCACCAACCAGGCCACCGGGGTGCCGTCCTTGATCTTCTCCCGGCCGTGGTCACTTCCGGCGTTCAACTCCCGCAAGAAGAACAAGGACATGCTGCATGTCAAGGGGCCTCGCACGTTCATGAAGAAGGACCTCCTGGAGGCATCCCCGTACCTTCAGGATGACTGCATCGTCATCCACTGCGACATGACTGTTGTCCTCAAGGATATACCTGCCGTCGCCATGGCCACCAAAAAGGCCCCGGAGATCCAGCTGCCGCCGTCGGACCTGTCCAACAATCTCGCAAAGCTGCTTGAGGGCAAGAAAGGAGCGGATGTGACTATCAAAGTCAGTGGGCAGACCTTCTACGCACACAAGCTCGTGCTCGCGATGCGCTCACCCGTCTTCGATGCGGACCTCAACGGGCCAATGTGGGACAACGAGAAACAGACCATACAGATCGAGGACATGCAGCCCGCTGTTTTCAGGGCATTGCTCCACTTCCTATATACAGACTCGTTGCCTCCCATGGATGACAACAAGGAGATGATGAGGCACTTGCTTGTGGCTGCAGACAGGTATGCCATGGGAAGGTTGAAGCTCATCTGTGAGATTATTCTCTGCAAGAGCCTCGATGCCAAGAGTGTCGTGCCCACATTGGCTTTAGCTGACCAACATGGTTGCAGCAAGCTCAAACAAGCTTGCATTGAGTATATCAAAATCTTCAACTAGAAGTCTAGAACAGATGATATGTACGTGATGGCAGGCAGTGTCTCTGATTGCTTGACTAGAGCATGTATTGGTTTCTTACTTTCTTTATTGTTTTTAGATGATATGCGGATGAAACATTCAACAGTCTGATCACTTCAGTAGAGCGTGTATTGCTGTCTTCATATATAGTTTATACTAGATGATATGTGGATGAACCCAATTAATTTTGCCAGCTTCAGAGTACAGATCCATCCGTGGTTGACTTGTAAACATTTACTTTTTTGATCATTTGCATTTTGTTTAGAGGGATTGTTGATCATTTCCCATATATATTGTTAGAAATCAATGGGCTTGGCCCATTAACAATTTCTGAAATCTCAAAGCGACCCACCTGAAAAATAGCAAGCGGTGGTTTTAAAAGTTTAGTCCCATCCCTGAAGTTGAGGGGTTGTGAGACATTTTTATATCAGTTTTGCTAAGTCTTAGTCGACTTCGTTGTCTTTGTCGATGTTATATTCCTTTGATCTTGCATTCAGATTCGTACAAAAAATTATTTCAGTTTTCTTTCTTCTTTCCATAGACTATATAATTTTTTTTTGCGGGAATAGACTATATCACATGACTGCGATTTGGTTAAGTCTCAGTTGACTGAAAGCTAGACATGCCCTTTTTATATAGTGGTTTTTCTCCACCACACTAAGTGATATGTTGATGAGAGAAATAGAAGACCACACACGCACGCTTGCCTTGTGCAACATGGCTGGGGCGGATCTAAAACTTGTCGTGTGTCACTAAAATTTGCCATTCTTACATGAGTGGAATTGCCATCGAACAACGTCAGGACCGGGACGTCATACACCTAACATGTGGCACTTAACATTTAGGTTTTCTATCCCGTCAGGAACCTGTTGAATTCAGAAAATGCTTGGGTTTCCCACCGAATAATTTTTTTTTTGAGCATCAGTACAGACGCAAGCGCTCATATACACGCGCATACACTCACCCCTACGAACGCACACACGCACACCCTACCCCTATGAGCACCTCCGAGAGACTGAGCCGGCATATCATCTTGAGATTTACGAAGTCACCGTAGGCGCCTCGTCGTCGACGGGAACGTCTCCTCCCACTGAAAGCGCATCGCCGAAAATCCTGAAATAAATCCAGGAATAATGCGAGCACCAGGATTTGAACCCTGGTAAGTTGAAGGAGACGCCACTATTATTCTATGTTGTTGGATCTTGACCGTGGCATCCCAGGTCAACTCCTCGTCACAAGTCAACACGCGCAATAGAAGTCAGAAACTGCGGCAGAGGTTCCTATAGCTAGCCAGATTCCATGTCTGGCCCGCTGACCATTACTTTCCCCTCCCCTGCCCTGCTCTGCTCTGTTCTGCTCGGCCGGGAAATGGAGGAGCCCCAGCCGGCGGAGCCTCGGTCGCAGCGGTTCGTGCTGTGGCTGCACGGGCTGGGCGACAGCGGCCGCGCGAACGAGCCGGTTGCCGGGTACGCCTTCGCCGGCGCCCGCTGGGCCTTCCCCACGGCGCCCACCACGCCCGTCACATGCAACCGTACGTATACACCGGACCTCCTAGACTTCCGTTGCTTGCTTGCTTGCTTGACGCTTGACACTCTAGTGTCTAATCCGTGCATGTTCCGCATCAGGTGGCATGCTGATGCCATCGTGGTTCGACATCCACGACACGCCCATCACCTCCGTAAGAGCTCGACCATCACACAGATCCCATGTCACGAGGAAGCTCACCTCTGTTTTTGCAACTCTTCTGGCAGAAATCCGTGAGGGGCGAGGCGGACGTGCTGAGGGCCGTGGAGAGCGTGCACGCCATGATCGACCGGGAGATATCCGCCGGGACGAGGCCGGAGGACGTCTTCGTGTTCGGGCTCAGCCAGGGAGGTACCACCTGCTCGAGATTCTTATGTACTCTACTCCTACATTCTCTAGAACACTGTAAAATACTGTACTACGAACGAATCGCATGAGCAGGCGCGCTGAGCATTGCCAGCGTGCTGCTGTATCCCAAGACGCTGGGCGGCTGCGCGGTCTTCAGCGGCTTCCTCCCGTTCGGCGCCTCGTTCGCGTCCAGGGTCACGCCCGAGGCCAAGAAGACGCCGGTGCTGTGGGTGCACGGGCGAGCGGACTTGCTGGTGCCGATCGAGGCGGGCAAAGACGGGACCAAATTCCTGCGGGGACGGCTCGGGATGCGATGCGAGTTCAAGGTGTACGACGGGCTCGGCCACGAGCTGGCGCCCTACGAGCTCGAATACTGCGAGCGCTGGGCCGATGGCGGAGGCGGCGGCTCGGGCGATGACCGTGGCGTCCCGAGGACCAGGCGCTCCTGCAGCTGCGGCTTCGGCTTCTTCTCTCGGTCGTGCCGCGCCGTGGATCCTTGAGCGGAACGACTTTATTTTTTCCCTTTCCCTTTGGTACTGATAACTGAAAATGGTCCATGTCATGTACTCCCTCCGTCCGGGTTTATTAGCCCCCTTTTATTTTGAGCCGAAGTTTGACCATGAATTTAATTAATAAAATATAAATTATATGTCATGAAAACTATAGCATAGAAAACCCTTTTTAAATACAAATCAAACAATATACTTTGGGTAGCATATACTTTATATATTTTTAGTTAAATACATGGTCAAATTTGGGCCCAAAATACAAATGGGCCTTATAAACCCGGACGGAGGTAGTATCCTTCAAAGAAAGGTATATCTCGCCGTGAAATCTGACTAGGGATCAGATCACACATCTTGACTTTCCACATGCATATCTCGCCGCATCACACTATCATTAAGCACGGATAACATTTCTACCCTTCGAGAGTAGTCCTATTCACGATTCCTTAATGACCACTAAAGGAACATACATGCATGCATGAAATCAACATGTTTTCACATGAACTCCTATTGGTACATGATTTGCAAAATGAATGAAAATACCAAACTCACGTGCCAGTTCACACTTCCGGAATTGACATCCATAGACCATATATATATATATATATATGTAAGCTTTCAAGAGCTCGACTGAAAGCAAAACTGCCGTAGATTGGAGTGATTATCCTTGCGAGTGTGTCATGCTAGGCTTGCATTCTTCCTTTCCCCGCTCAATGTATTTGTGAACTCTGGGATACTGGAGGGAAACAAAGACACAAGATGGCATTTCATCATTTTTCTTTTTGGTATTTGTACCGCGCAAGCTTATTCATGTGTCGTATCGTTTGTGCCTTTCCAATGCCCGGAGCGTTCTTGCTCGAGAAAATGATGGGTCATCATTGAAAAAAAAAACTATTGTAGAATCTTATGCCACTCATGGAAAGCCACCTTGTTTTTTCTAAATTCAGTATTTAAGTATAGAATTGTCGTTGTCGAAAAAAAAGCTATAGAAGGGTCTACCCAACACATGTAGATTTGTAGGCAACCTCAAATGATATAGAGTTAATTTCATCTTTAACCCCCAAGATTCACCAAATTGACAAATTTTACCCATTTTCGAGAAAATCCTCGGTTTATACCCCATTTTACATATCTGTGCCACATTTTATCCCTAATAGACTACTCATGCCACATTTTTTTTATTCTGTGTGCTATTGACTCTGTTTTTTTCTCTTTCGTAAAACCGGTTCAGCCCTGCTCACACCGTACCACAGCTGATCCAGCCAGTGCTGCACTGCACCCAATCGTCGCCCTCACCTCTTTCGCCATGTCCTCCTCCAGCTTGATATGGGCAGTTCTGCGCGGCCGCTCTGTATATAGTGGTGCCACTGATCCCTTGCTCCGACTACGGACTCAAGTTCTACATCTTCGACACTGAGGGGCTCGATGGTTGGGTGTTCTAAAAATGCAATAAGAACAATGTAAGTCATTATCTGGTTGTTGTCGTCTTAGGTCTTAGGTCTACTCCCTCCCCTCGGCCCCTCCCCCCCCCCCCCCCCGCATCGCCCCCTCCAAGGAGACTCGGGGGCTCTGGCGTCACCATCCTTCGGCAGGCGGTGGCGCGGGCGTGGACCGGCGACCTCGGCCGTGGGGACGGCGGGCGAACCGGAGGACGTGAGTCAGGGCGTGCCGGCAACTTTGGCTGTTTGCGGCGCTAGATCTGGCCGCCCTTGCATCCTCTGTCTCTGGATGAGCCATGCCTCGGCCGGATCCGGTTTGCTTCGTCGTGGGGCCCCGGTTCTCATTCCGTTGGCGAGTGATTGGCGGGGACGTGAAGATCGGGAGAAATCCCAGGCCGGCCTTGCTGGTCTCGATGGCGGCGACGCCCGAGAGCGGCGCTCCCCTCCTTAGAGGCGCCGCCAGGGTATGTTCCTCTGTCCCCTCCCCCTCCTTGCCTCCCGGGAGAAATCCTTAACGATGTTGGGCGACGGCGGCGCCCTTGGCGTCGCGCCCTTCCTGAAGGCGCCTTTTTGGGAGCTAGGTGGGCGTGGGGTTTCTCGGACATATGTTTCGTGTGCAGTAACGGCAGTAGCTGACCTCCCACGACGACGAAGACTTCCTAAATGGCTGTTTCGGGAGCTCTCCGGTCTGCCGTGGTTCCTCCTGTGCGAGAGGGGATCAGGTTCCCCCTCCTACGGCGGCCCTTCTCAACGCACCTTGAGAGCTTTCCGGTACCCGCACTTCGGTTTTCAATGTCTTCTTGTGAGTTCTAGTTGTTGCTCGTCTTCGTTCGGGCCGGCAAATCTTCCTTTTTCGTGACCAATATGTGGGACTTGGCGGTGCCCTGCTCCTGGTGATCTGTTCGTGACTTGTTTGGTGAGCTTGGTTCCTTCCAGATGCAGACTGTCGGCGACTATCTCCCAGGTACTAGGGTGAACGCTCTCTTGTCAACGGTGCGACGCCTTTCGAGCCAGGCGAGGAGGCAGGGGCCTTCTTTGACATTGGAGCTGGGCGGATGTGTTGGGTCGGGGCTGCTGGCGATTAGGCGATAGCGTGCCCTGCTTCGTCGTTGGACGTGTTGATCCAGTGCGGGCATTCTACTTCTTCCACGGCGTTCTGATCGTGTTGAGGACCTCTTCATCGCCGAGCGGTGCTTCTCCCTGTTGATATTTTTTAGCTTGGCGTGTAGGAGGCTTGTGAGCTGCTTTCCAACGCCTTTGTATCTTGCCGTTGTCTTTTCTTTCTTGTGCTGGTTCCGAGTTTGTAATCCTGGTCGGTTGATGGCTTTGTTAATTCAACGGATTCCTCCCGTTCGGCGCCTCCTTCGCGTCCAGGGTCACGGCCGAGGTCAAGAAGACGCCGGTGCTGTGGGTGCACGGGCGAGCGGACTTGCTGGTCCCGATCGAGGCCGGCAAAGACGGGACCAAGTTCCTCCGGGGACGGCTCGGCATGAGCTGCGAGTTCAAGGTGTACGACGGGCTCGGCCACGAGCTGGCGCCCTATGAGCTCCAGTACTGCGAGCGCTGGGCCGCCGGCGGGTGTGGTGGCTCCAACGACGACCGAGGGACAAGAATCGTGGACCCTGGTGTCCCGAGGCGCAGGCGTTCCTGCAGCTGTGGCTTCAGCTTCTTCTCCCGGTCGTGACGCGCCGTGAACCACGGGGCGAGTTTATATTTTTGGTACTGAAAATGGTCCATGCATGTTGTATGATTGTCTCCCAGCACGAGTTTATTTGTTTGGTACTGAAAATGGTCCATGCATGTTGTATGATTGTCTCCCAAAAACAAAAAGGACCATGTCAAATGGTACAGTGTCTACGCGAACGAAGGTGGAGATTGAAATCTGATTAGGCCATGTACAATGGTTCTAGCTTAAGGATGCCACGTAAGATAAATGATGAGGTGGAGGAGAGAGAAATCATAAAAGAAGGCTTGTCTTATCTTATTTAAGAGAAGACAAGAGATGATAGCTTAGCACAATTTGTCTCACCATGTTTTTAGGAATAACTAATTATTGAAGATAAGGCTAAGAGATGACCCATTGTAGACTTGTTTTTTTGTCATCTCTAATTTACATGCAAAACTTAAGATAAGACTATCTTAGCAACCATTGTACATGCCCTTAGGAATCACACATTCTGATTTTCTACATGGATTTCTCGTTACACCACACACTAAAGCACGCATATCATTTAAAATGTCACCTTACCTTTTGAGAACAGTCTTATGGACAACTCTTAAATGACCACTGAAACAACACGCCAACACGCATAGCATCCAGGTGTTTTCCACATGAGCTCCACATGATTTGTAAAATTAATGAATACCAAAGTCACATGCAAGTTCACACTTTCTGAATGACATCCACTCATCCACATACCCTATATATATGTATGCTTTCAAGAACTTGATTGAAAAGAAAACAACTGTGGACCCAGAGCCATAATCCTAGGGAATGTGTCATGCTAGGCTTACGTTTTCTCCCCTTTCCCATTCAATGTATTTGTGAAGTCCGAGATACCGGAGGAAAACAAAGAGACAAGCAGGCATTTCGTCTGGTTTGTTTCTCAATAGTTGTACCATGCAGGCTTATTCATGTGTTTTATCACATGTGACTTTCTAGTTGGTTGCGGATGGCTCTTCTGGTGAGAAAATGATATGCCATAGTAATTAGTGGGTGGACACAGGTGCAGGTGTTCATGTGTGTGCTGACATTTCATTGTTCACTTCTTACCAGGTCACAGGCCACAGGTCCGTATTGATGGGGAATGGCGCGAGTGCTTCTGTTCATGGTGTTGGCACGGTCGATCTGAAGTTTACTTCGGGAAGGATCGTGCAGCTGAAGAACTTGCAGCATGTCCCCGCCATCAAGAAGAATCTCGTCAGTGGCTCCCTTCTATGTGGAGAAGGGTTTAAGTTGGTTTTCGAGTCTAATAAATTAGTTGTTACGAAATATGGACTCTTTGTTGGAAAAGGTTATGAGAGCGGAGGAATGTTCCGCCTTTCCCTCGCAGATTTTTGTAATAAAGTCGTGAACCATATTCATTCGAATTTTAATGAATCAGAAGTTTGGCATTCACGTCTTTGTCACATTAGTTTCGGTGTTATGACGTGGCTAGCTAAGTTGGATTTAATCCCGAGTTTCACTTTAGCCAAAGGTTCTAAGTGCCTTTCATGTGTGCAAGCTAAGCAACCTCGCAAGCCTCACAAGGCCGCGGAGGAGAGACACTTGGCACCATTAGAACTCATACATTCTGATCTTTGTGAGATAAAGGTGTGTTGACTAAAGATGGAAAGAAATACTTCATGACATTAATAGATGATTCCACTAGATATTGCCATGTGTTGGAATTTACTAGTATTTACTAGTCCAAATAAATTCAGAAATTCTCATTGACACATTATTATTTTGTTAATTGGGAAAATTAATGAGTCATTGATTAATTAGTAACGGTCGCGTTTATTGGGGCTGTTTCTATTTCATTAACAAACGCGGTTATTACGACCGTTTCTGACTCATTAACAAACGCGTTTATTGTTACTGTTTCTATTTGATAAACGGACGTGTTAAGTACGGCAGTTTCTATATCATAAACGGACGCGTTTATGGCGGCTGCTTTGACTCCCAACATACACTATATAAACCCGTACCAAGCCAGCCTTGGGAGTAGGTTGTTTTCGTATGGTTTCTCACCGTTCCAAAATATTGCGCCGCCACTCAAGCCTTCTCCATCCCTCCTTCCGGCGTGCACCAGAAGAAGGGACAGCAGGCCTCCGGAACCCCGCCTCTTGCGATCCTGTACGGGAGAGGGGCGATCAGGTTTTTGGGAAGAGCTCTCGCTCGACTGCTGACAGCGATCACTTCCCCAACGACGACTTCTTCCCCGACATCGGCAACCTCTTCCTCAACGACGACATGGCCCAGACCGGGGACAACACAGCCGCTACTACAGCTGCTGCAACGTATGCATCTCTCTCTCATCTGTATCAGATCTCGCTACAATTTCTATGTCTAGTACTTGCCGTAGATTGGATCTGTTTCCCCATTGTACTAGATATTTGCATGCTCGCTTTAGTTGCTTCTGTCATGATTAATTTTATGATATTTCGGATTAAACCATATGATGAATTGCTAATATATTCAATAATCCAAAAACCTGATCGTAGGCAATTTGCTACACCTGCTTTTCTTACGTCGTCAAAGCCCGATCGGTTCAAGGGTGTGAACTATAAGAGGTGGCGCACGAGAGCAGTGTTGTGGTTTCAATCCATGAACTGCTATGCGGCCACCAAGGGCATGCCTGAGGGCGATCTTGAACCTGCACAGCGGGAAGCCTTTGAAAGGGTTGATATTATGTTTAAGACAGCCCTCCTCGGTATTATTGATGATTCCATTGTGGATCCTTATATGTCGTTTGATAATGGCAAGGACATGTGGGCCGCGCTCGAGGCCAAGTTTGGGGTCTCGGACGCTGGTAACGAGTTGTACGTCATGGAGCAATTCTATGACTACAAGATGACTGATGAGCGTTCTGTTGTTCAACGGGCTCATGAGATACAGTCACTCGCTAAGGAACTTGAGCACTTTAAGTGTAATTTACCGGACAAATTTGTGGCCGGTGGCATCATTGCCAAGCTTCCACCTTCGTGGGGCACCTTTGCTACTTCTCTGAAACACAAGAGACAGGAGTTTTCCGTTTTGGACCTCATCGGATCTCTTGATGTGGAAGAGAAGGCGAGAGCAAAGGATACACGTGCTCGGGTTGCTGAGGTAGGTTCTGCTGCGCACATGGTGCAGAAGAAAAACTACCAGCCCAACAAGCCTAAATATAACAAGAAGAAATACGAGGGTAAAGGCAAGCCTGACAACAAGTTTAAGCCATCGTCCTCTACCAACTTTAAGAAGAAGAAGGGATCATGCCACGTTTGTGGCGACCTGAGCCATTGGGCTCCGAGATGCCCCAAACGGCATGAGCTGCAGCAGCTGGAGAATAGCGGCAAGACCGCTAATGTTGTCATGGCTGACACCGAGATGAAGGATATTGGGTACGGTATAATTCCTACCATTCTTTCAATTTGTCATTCTCCTGATTGGTTGATTGACACAGGTGCCAATGTACATGTTTGTGCTGATGCCTCCATGTTCTCTTCTTACCAGGTCACAGGGACTTCCCCCGTGTTGATGGGGAACGGGTCACATGCCACTGTTCGTGGTGTTGGTACGGTCGATCTGAAGTTTACTTCGGGGAAGATCGTGCGACTGAAGAACGTGCATCATGTGCCCTCCATCAATAAGAATCTCGTCAGCGGTTCGCGTTTATGTCGAGATGGTTATAAGTTGGTTTTCGAGTCCAATAAAGTTGTAATTTCCAAGTATGGACAATTTGTTGGTAAAGGCTATGAGTGCGGAGGCTTGTTCCGCCTATCTTTGTCAGACTTATGCACTAAAGTTATTAATCATGTTTGCCACGATAATGAATCTGATATTTGGCATTCACGACTTTGTCATATTAACTTTGGTTGCATGACGCGGTTAGCAAATATGAGTTTAATTCCGAAATTTACTACTATGAAAGGTTCCAAATGTCAAGTGTGTGTTCAAGCTAAGCAACCTCGCAAGTCCCATAAGACTGCGGAGGTAAGAAATTTAGCACCACTGGAGCTTATACATTCTGATCTTTATGAGATGAATGGCGTGTTGACAAAGGGTGGAAAGAAATACTTTATGACACTCATTGATGACTCCACTAGATATTGTTATGTGTATCTTCTGAAAACAAAAGATGAGGCTTTAACTTACTTCAAAAACTATAAGGCCGAAGCAGAGAACCAACTTGTAAGGGCATTTTTCTCCCTAATGGTTTTGGTGATTGATGACAATACTCTTGCGGACTAATCGTGTGCTGTAAGCTCATACAGGTATATCTCCCTTATGGCACAAGACGATTGATTGCCCCTCGGATTCCATGAAGGACGGTGTTTTCTTTTTGCTCCCTGTAGGTGGCATTGAGTAATAGGAAAGCCGTACTATTAAGAGGGGGTCCGCGTCGGAAAGGTTTGGGTAGAATCAACACGTACACATCTTTCTCCCACACTTCCTTTCCTTGCTTCTCTGGAGGTCCAACCGGTTTTTTCGTTCGTTGAGGCAATTCTGTGGCTTCTGTACTGTTCTTCTGCCTAGCATGCGGTAGTACCGCTCTGACAAGCGGTAGTACCGCACAGGTGCACGGTAGTACTGCTTGCCGACACGGTAGTACCGCTCCAGCGGTAGTACCGCGCCCCCATGCGGTAGTACCGTGTATCTGGGCCAGGCGCTGAAGTCTAAGTATGAGAAGTAGATGCGGAAGTAATTTTTTACTTCCGCATACCGTGCGGTAGTACCGCTTAGCCTAAGCGGTAGTACCGCTTAGCTGATGCGGTAGTACCGTGTCGCATTTTGCTTCTTCCGTTTTCCCCTGCGGATGTAGCCACGGATGTAATTTATTTCATCCGTGGCTGTATCAGGTCTCGTGTTTCTGCCTTGGCGGTAGTACCGCTTCCCAAGCGGTAGTACCGCTCAGCCAGCGGTAGTACCGCTCATGAGTTGCGGTACTACCGCTCTCTGCGGGCTGAAACATCTAATAACGGTTGGATTTGTCCCCCCACTATATATAGGGGGTCTTCTTCTTCAAGGAGACTTACCTCTTCCCCCACTACTCCATTGTTGCTCCAAAAGCTCCATTTCCGCCCGATCTCTCTCCCTAGCCAATCAAACTTGTTGATTTGCTCGGGATTGCTTGAGGAGGCATCGATCTACACTTCCACCAAGAGATATTTGATTCTCCCCACTAATCCCTTGCGGATCTTGTTACTCTTGGGTGTTTGAGCACCCTAGACGGTTGAGGTCACCTCAGAGCCATATTCCATTGTGGTGAAGCTTCGTGGTTTGTTGGGAGCCTCCAAGTTGTGGAGATTGCCCCAACCTTGTTTGTAAAGGTTCGGTTGCCGCCTTCAAGGGCACCACTAGTGGATTCACGGCACCTTGCATCGTGTGAGGGCGTGAGGAGATTACGGTGGCCCTAGTGGCTTCTTGGGGAGCATTGTGCCTCCACACCGCTCCAACGGAGACGTACTTCCCCTCAAAGGGAAGGAACTTCGGAAACACATCCTCGTCTCCTTCGGTTCTACTTGTGGTTATTTCTCACCTTTACTCTTGCATGCTTTACTTGTTTAATTCCTATAGCATGCTTGTGTAGTTGTTGGGCTTATTGTCTTTAGTTGTCTTCATAGTAGTTTATCTAGACAACTTATTTTATCGCCTTATTTTAATTGGTTAAGAAAAGCTAAAAATTGTTAGTTGCCTATTCACCCCCCCCTCTAGTCAACCATATCGATCCTTTCAATTGGTATCAGAGCCTCGTCTCTTTTTAAGGACTTTACCGTCCAAAGAGTATGGTTGACAACGTAGTCGAGACGGAGGACCATTCCGATGGAAATCCGTCCTTGCCTACGGTAGATGGGGGAGCCTCCGTCACTCGTGAGGAGTTCAATGTGGCCTTGACCACATTGAAAGAATCACTAGCGAGCGAGGTCAAGGGCATGTTTAAAGTAATGTTTGAGGGGCTTAAATTATCCACCTCACCGTTGGAAGTGGGTCGTCCCGCTACCAACGTGTCAGAGGCTAATCCCGACAAGGGAGAAGCTAGTAGTGAGCAAGCCCCGGTCACTAAGCATGGTAGTGGGAAATTTGCCCAATCTCCTCCGCCTACTCACTATGGAGGACCCGTCCCCACACCGCATTTAAATTCCGTCGGGCCCCCACCTAAGTTTGTTAAAAATACTGATTTTGCTACTTGGGTGTTTCGTTTCAAACGTCATATTAATCATTGTTCCACTAACCTCTGGAGAATCATTGAGCAAGGTTTTTATCCGTATGATCCTGACAACATGACTCCAAGAGAAACTGCCGATCATCAGTTCAACGAGTCCGCACTTTGCATTCTTCAAGACTCAATCCCTCCTGAAGACATTGCTCATCTTCGTCCATTCACTGTGGCCAAGGAAGCATGGGAACATGTTGGCACAATGTACAAGGGAAGCACAAGCATTCAACGCTCCAACTATGAAGTAGTGCAAGATGAAGCTGATGAGTTTGCAATGATCGAGGATGAAGATCCTCGTGAACTTTATCGAATATTAACTATTCTTGCAGTATCTCTTCGAGACCATGGCAGTAAGGACACGGATGACAATTGGATCAAGCGCAAGTTCCTGAAGGCCATGATGCCCTATCACAAGGCCATGTCATCTGTGATTCGTCAGAGACCAGACTTCCACACTTTATCCTCAAATAAAGTGTTGGATGAATTTGTTGCCATGAGGATCCTTGACATTACCGCCGACAATGCGGTCCTAAGAGCTCAACGATCCAAGAAGCCTAATCTTGCCCTGAAGGCCAAGGCTTGTGTAGAAGAGGAGGAAGTTGAAGATGATGATGAGTGCTGCCCCGAGGACACCAAATATGCCTATCACGAGCACATGGCTCTTGCTTCTAGGCAATTCTGGGGCAAGAAAAATTCAAGGTCCAACTTCAACAGGAACAACTCCAGTGGGATCAAAGGGAAGCAACGAGTAAGGACATGCTTCAACTGTGGAAATGTAAGCCACTTCGTTGCGGATTGCCCATATGAGAAGAGAGAAGACTTTGGAGGCAAGCTTATTCGGAAGGACAAGTCAAAGTCCTATCCCAACAAGAACAACTTCATCAAAAAGACTCCTCCGAAAGTGTTGGTGGCTCAAGAAGAATATGTGGAGGATGATGACAATGATGAAGAGGATGAGGTGACCACTATGGCCACAATTGCAATTGCTACCACTCCGCACTCATCTCTATTCAACTCACCAAACGAAAACATCACCGCCAAGTGTCTTATGGCCAAGGCCACCAACAAGGTAACTCCGATCATCAACTCTACTATCTCTTCTAACCCCTCATTAACTAATTGTATTGATGAGGGTGAGGGTAGTAAGGAGGGAGAAAATGAATTTGATGTGTTCATAAAGAATCTCAAGGGCAAATCCAAGAAGCATGTGGTTGCTCTCTTGGAACAACTCGGTGAGGCAAATGACATTATTGAGGCTCACGAGGAAACCATAACTAAAATGGAAGGGCATAGTCGAGACTATGCCGATGAGATATCGGATCTCTCTAACGCTCTAGAGGAGGAGCGTGGTCTTCGTTTGACTCTTGAGGAGTCACACAACGTTGATCATGCTAAATTAAAGAAAGATCTTGATCATGCTCTAGTTGTCTCTCGTGTCCTTAACTCAGAGAAGGCAATACTTGCGGTTGATCATGCTAAACTCAAGGAGGAGTTTGACATACTTGACAAGGCTCACAAGGCCTTGAAAGGAATGCATGCTTCTCTCAAGGAGTCTCATGATCAACTCCAAGTTTCGCTAACCAAGGAAAAGGCTATCTTTCCTCGCATGGTTTTAATTGATAATGCAAATGCTACTAACCCATGTTGTGAGCATGTGCATCTTATTGAAGAAAATGCCGAGTTGAAGAAGCAACTTGAGAAAGGCCTTGTGACTTGCATACAAGGTGAGAAGAACCTCAACGCCCTTTTGAGCAATCAAAAGGAAGTTGTGGCAAAGGAAGGAATTGGGTTTGCTCCTAAGCCCAAGAAGAAGAAGAATGACAAGGCAAAGCAACCACCCCCTCTCCGACAATCCTTTGTGAAAGAAGGAGAGGGCACCTCTACCAAGAAGAAAAGTGGTGGGGTCAAGAAAAACTCCACCACACCCTCAAACATGGCCGGCGATTTTAATCCGTCATATGTTTTATGTCGTGCTAGTGATGGCCATGTGTTTGCTAAATTTGTTGGTTCTTCTTATGAGTACATTGAATGGTCCATTTGGGTTCCTAAGACCCTTGTCACTAACCTCAAAGGACCCATTACCAAATGGGTACCTAAATCCAAGCATTGATCTATTGTAGGGGTTTGCTTCCGGTGGGGGATCATGGTTGCTCGATAGCGGAGCCACAAATCATATGACCGGAAGCAAAGACTTGGTGGTGGACGTGCATCTCGGTTCATCTATGGCCACCAACGTCGAATGGGGTGATGCTTCATCTTCTAAGGTATTGGGACTTGGCAAGGTGGTTGTCTCTCATGATCTCACGATCGAGAAAGTCATTCTTGTTGAGTCCCTTGCATACAATTTACTTTCTGTCCGCCAGCTTGCACTCATGGGCTTTGCTACATTCTTTGACATTGATTCTGTGGCCCTCTTGTGGAGCAAGACTCTTAAAGTAGCCTACGTTGGGCATGTCGAGAACGGCCTTTATGTGGTTAACTTCTCGAAGCAACCCACTAAGGTTGCGACATGCCTAATGGCTAAAGTTGATGTGGGATGGCTTTGGCATCGCCGTTTGGCCCACGTCAATATGAGATCTTTGCAAAGTCTTCTCAAGGGGGACCATGTCCGAGGACTAACAAATGTTAGCTTTGCCAAAGATCGTGCTTGCAGGGCATGCATTGAAGGAAAATTACATGAGAAGGCTCACCCTCCCACGACTATCATCTATTCAAAGAGACCTCTAGAGCTCCTTCACATGGATCTCTTTGGGCCTCCCACTTTTGATAGTCTTGGGGGTAGAAAATATTGCTTGGTGATTGTGGATGATTACTCAAGATATACCTGGGTATACTTCTTCAAGAAGAAGAGTGAGACCCAACAAACAGTCATCAACTTTGCAAATGAAGCTCAACGACAACATGAAGCAAAGATTTTGATGATTAGAAGTGACAATGGCACCGAGTTCAAGAACTACACCTTGGATGAGTTTCTTGGTGATGAGGGGATCAAACATCAATATGCCGCCCCATATACCCCTCAGCAAAATGGTGTTGCGGAGAGAAAGAACCGAACTTTAATAGATGCTGCAAGAACCATGATGGCTGAATTCAACTCTCCATACAACTTTTGGGCCGAAGCCATCAACACCGCTTGCCATGCATCAAATCGTCTCTATCTTCGCAAAGGCTTGAACAAAACTCTGTATGAGATTCTTACCGGTAACAAGCCCAATCTCAAGTACTTCCGGGTGTTCGGGTGTAAGTGTTTCATTCTTAAGAAAGGTGTTCGGTTGTCTAAATTTGAATCTAGAGCTCATGAGGGCATATTTGTTGGTTATGCTACAAACTCTCATGCTTACCGTGTCCTCAATAAGTCCACCAGACTCATTGAGGAGACGAGTAACGTATAGTTTGATGAAAATAACGGCTCCCAAGTGGAGCAAAGTGGTACTTGTGATACAGGTGATGAAATTCCTCCTCAAGCCATAAGAAGAATGGGTATTGGATACATCCTACCCGTTGAGGAACCCCTTGTGGCCGAAGGAGAAGGACAATGTTTCACTCAAGTGGAACCATCACCAACCCAAGACCCACACGCTTCCGAAGAACAAAATGAAGGCCCTCAACCGGACGAACAAGGCCAAGTGCAAGATCAATCACAAGATGGTGGTGATCCACCAAATGATGCACAAGGCCAAGTTCTCTCCTCCGAGCAAGATCAAGGTCAAGAGGAAGCTCAAGATCAAGATCTAGCTCCTGACGTCGCTCAAGATGACCAACTCAGTGCTCCTCAGTTATCTCTTGAAGAGCAATTGGAGCGTCGTGCTGCAAAAGTTGCCTCCAGGCTTGCTTCCAGAGAACTTCACATGGAGAATATTCTAGGAAGCATCAAAAGGGGGGTAAGCACTCGTAGACAATTAGCAAATTATTGTGCTCATCAAGCTTTTGTCTCTTTTGTTGAACCTAAGAAGGTCTATGAGGCTCTCGAAGACCCCGACTGGCTCAATGCCATGCATGAAGAACTTAATAACTTCGAGCGCAACAAAGTGTGGCGTCTGGTGCCAAGACCAACGGAGAACCATAATGTCATTGGAACCAAATGGATCTTTAAGAACAAGCAAGATGCCCATGGCATTGTCATCCGCAACAAGGCACGTCTGGTGGCTCAAGGCTACTCCCAAGTCGAGGGGATCGACTACGGTGAAACCTTTGCCCCTGTTGCTCGTCTTGAATCTATTCGTTTGTTGCTTGCCTATGCTTCCCATCATAACTTTAAATTGCAACAAATGGATGTGAAAAGTGCTTTTCTTAATGGTCCCATTAACGAGTTGGTATATGTAAAACAACCCCCGGGGTTCGAGGATCCTAAGTTCCCCAATCATGTTTATCAACTTGATAAGGCACTCTATGGCCTTAAACAAGCCCCACGAGCGTGGTATGAGCACCTTACCGAGTTGTTACAAGATCGTGGGTTTGAAATTGGGAAAATCGACCCCACTCTTTTTACTAAGAAGGTCAAAGGGGAGTTGTTTGTATGCCAACTATATGTTGATGATATTATCTTTGGTTCTCCTAACAAAGCTTTCAATGATGAGTTCGCCGCACTCATGACCACTCACTTTGAGATGTCCATGATGGGAGAGTTGAAGTACTTCCTTGGATTTGAGATCAAACAACGAAGAGAAGGCATCTTCATCAAACAATCCAAGTATACTCAAGACATGCTCAAAAGGTTCAACCTTAGTGATGTCAAGCCGGCTACTACTCCGATGCCAACCAAGTGCCAACTTGACATTGATCCCAATGGTAAAGCCGTGGATCAAAAGGTATATCGCTCTATGATTGGATCCTTGCTTTACCTTTGTGCATCTAGACCGGATATTATGTTGAGTGTGGGAATTTGTGCACGGTTTCAAGCCTCACCTAAGGAAAGTCACTTTGTGGCTGTCAAGCGAATCTTTCGATATTTGGCTCATACCCCAAACTTTGGCTTATGGTACCCAAGAGGAGCGAACTTCAACCTTGTTGGTTTTTCTGATTCTGACTGGGCGGGAGACAAAGTGGATAGGAAGTCCACCTCGGGAGGGTGCCAATTTCTTGGTTGCTCTCTTGTTAGTTGGTCTTCCAAAAAGCAAAGTTGTGTATCTCTCTCGTCCACTGAAGCAGAATATGTGGCCGCTGGCAGTTACTGTGCTCAACTCTTATGGATGAGGCAAACTTTGAAGGATTACGGTGTCATTTGTGACAAAGTGCCTCTTTGGTGTGACAATGAGAGTGCCATCAAGATTTCTCTCAACCCGGTGCTTCACTTCAAGACGAAGCATATTGAGATTCGGTATCATTTCATCCGGGATCACATAAGGCAAGGAGAGATCGAGCTTCACTACGTCAACACTCATGATAACCTTGCAGATATCTTCACGAAGCCATTGGATGAAGCTAGATTTCGCGAGTTAAGGCATGAGCTAAATATCATCGATTTGAGCAATGTGGCTTGAGTCTGTGCACACACACCCCTCACACTCAATATAGCTATCTTGTCTAGATGTAGGCATGGACATAGGGGGAGTATTGTTCTCTCAATGAACTGTTCCTCCCCCCATTATGCATAAACTGACCAAGTCTTTATCATTTGCCATACATTTGTGGTTTAAATGTTTCAAGTCGAGTTTTGGATCATGGGCCCAAGGATAATTCTTCGCGGTGCCATATCTATATACTCAAACATAGGTGGCCTCGGCCACCGCCCTCCTCTGAGGAGTGTGTTGGTTCACTTTGCGTGTGCGTGCATCTGTTTTTCTCGTTTTTTTCTTTGCTTAAAGCCTCTTGTCTGCCATGTTTGTTCTTTGAGAAGCGGTACTACCGTGCCAGCTTACGGTACTACCGCAGATGGGGTTACGGTACTACCGCTCGACCAGCACGGCAGTAATTTTTTACTGCCGCTGGTAAAGCGGTACTACCGCTTAGCGAGCGGTACTACCGCACGAGCGGTACTACCGCGATGACCGCGGTACTACCGCACGTATCAAAACGCGTGGGGGTTATAAGCAGGCAGGGGG
Organism: Secale cereale; assembly: GCA_902687465.1. Lineage (NCBI taxonomy): Eukaryota > Viridiplantae > Streptophyta > Magnoliopsida > Poales > Poaceae > Secale > Secale cereale. The sequence continues at coordinate 902,979,455 of LR738710.1, read as the reverse complement.
AGTTCCATCTCCCCCATACCCATTCACTCCTAACCCCCACGTCGTCCCTGTATCTCTCTCTCAAGAACGCCGCCGGAGGACCTCGCCGGATCTCCTTCCTCGCCCACTCGTTTCTCTTTCCGACCGGTGGGATCGTTCCCCACCACGTCCTCTTGCCATGGATGCAGGTTTTTCCCCGGTTCCCTTCTTCTTGTTGCCTTGCCTAAGTTTTTAGGGTTAGGGGAGTTGCTTAGGAGTTTCTTGTGTTCTTCATGATCTTATCCATGGATGCTTAGGTTGTGGGAGAGTGGTTGTGATCCGGAAATTTGCTTAGAGTTGTTGCCATGAAGTTACTGATCAGCTGTAGTACCGTGTGTAGATCGGGTTGGTAGTTTCTAATTGTTTATCTTCCCAGATCTGTTCCGTGCGGTACTACCGCTGGAGAACCACGGTACTACCGCACGGTGTAAACCAGATCCGATCTGACCTTAGCGGTACTACCGCTGTACTTAGCGGTACTACCGCTGGAGCGGAAGTAAAATTTTAGTACTGCATGCTGAGCGGTACTACCGCGTCCTTACGCGGTACTACCGCTCCGCATGCAGCACTAATCTTTTAGTTCCGCCCCCTCGGGCGGAAGTAAAATTTTAGTACTGCATGCCGAGCGGTACTACCGCGTCCTTAAGCGGTACTACCGCTCCGCATGCAGCACTAATATTTTAGTTCCGCCCCCTCGGGCGGAAGTAAAATTTTAGTACTGCATGCCGAGCGGTACTACTGCGTCCGCACGCGGTACTACCGCTCCGCATGCAGCACTAGTATTTTAGTTCCGCCTCTTTGGGCGGAAGTAAAATCCTACTACCGTAAGGCATGCGGTACTACCGCTTGTGCCACGCGGTACTACCGCTTGCCCTCCGGTACTATTTTTTTTCTTCCGTTGGGTCAGCGGTACTACCGTTTGGTTCTCACTAGCTTCGTGGCATGGTCTCTTTTCGATTTCCTTTGGTTTCCTGTGTCTTTCGAGGCTCTGGCATTGATTCCTCTCGCGTTTGTTTTGCTGTGGTTTTGTGTTTGTATTTTTAGGTGGTGGCTCAGGCTTTGCGGGTCGTCGTACCAACCCCGTTCGTTACACCGGGTCCAAGCGCATGCGTACCCCGAGCGATGTGCCAGAGGGCTCCAACCCCAATCCTCAGCGCCGGTACAAGACCTCAGCCAACAAGCGCAAGGAATCATCCATGTCTATGGAGGAACTGCCTGCTGGTGAGTTCATGGCTAGACGGAAGATCAACCCATATGGGGAACCTCGTGAGCACTTCCCTGGTGATGATGTCTTCTGGACCAAGCAACAATATCGCATCTATCATGAGGTGCTCAAGACCAAGGCAAATCTGTATGTGGATGCTCACTGGATCGATGTGGAGCACATGAGGAAGGATACCAACAGGGCGTATTTTGCAGAAGCCCTTGACTTGATCGAGCAGCTGGGTCTGGAACATATCATGACTTTCCAGAACGATTTTGATCCTGAGCTCGTTGCACAGTTCTATGCCTCTGTTAACTTTCAGGCCAAGGAAGACCGTCCCATGACTTGGATGACTCATGGTCACAAGATGACCTCCACTTGGAAGGAGTTCATGGATCTTCTTCAGCTTCCCGATGAGGGTCTCTCCAACCCTATTGGTTTTCGGCCTCACGCCAATCCTGAAGCAGCCAACAAGGACAGACTTCTTCCTTTCTATGAAGCAAAGACTCTTGCTAGTGGCAAAACAACCTATGTGCTGAATCCCTTCCTGGACATTATGTATCGGATTTTTCGCAACACGCTGTCTCCTCGTGTTGGCGACAAGGACAAGGTTCACGCTTATCTGGTGGATATGCTTCTGATGTGTCAAGAGGCTCGCTCCGCTCAGGCTGCTCCTCTGGACATTTCCCACATCATGTGGAATGAGCTTCGGTTTGCTATCTACTCTCGCAAGGTACCTATCTATGGTCCTTTCTTATATCTGCTCATCTCCAAGACTTGGGCGAAATTGTATCCAGAGGAGGAGTTGGTGGCCGACTGCTACCGCCATGATCCTATCAAGCTTCGTGTCAAGCCTCGCTGGGCCAACACCACTACTCGCGCTCAGGCTGCTGCTGCCCAGATGGGCACTGAGGATGTGCCTATGGAGGAGCCTGCCGATGTCCGCTCAGGCAGATTTGCCCCCTCTTCTTCCTCTACCGTAGAAAAGCCATCTTGGGCCAAGAAGCTCCAGCAGAAGATGAAGGCTCTCTTCTGCATGCAGGCTCAGGGGCAATACCGTGCCCATGTGACTGACAAGAAGACTCGTCAGCGGGACAAGAAGATTCTGTCCTTGTATGGTGAAGAGGTCTCAAATGGATCAGAGGACAACATCACTCCAGAGGCCACCTGGATGGCTCGCCAGGGATACCAGTGGACAGATTCTGATGATGAGTATCAGCCAGAGCAGCAGGGATCTGATGAGGACTATCAGGACGAGGAGCAGCAGGGATTTGATGACGAGTATGACGACTGAGCTTCTCCCGGGCTGCCACCCATCTTCGTTTCATCTCTTTCCCTTTGTGGTGTCTCGATGACAAAGGGGGAGAGTGATTTGCATTTGCCGTCTTGTGTCGTCTTGTGTGTGTGTTTCCTTTCGTTGAACTTGGTTTTATTGTGCGTGTTTGTGTGAGACAATCATATGGTGTAAGACATATGCCCTCGTATCGTTAAACCTATTATCATGTCCTTATGCTTATCCTATGCAGTTAAATGTTTTATAGAGTATCGCATGTGTAGATTATAGGGGAACGCCAACCTAGTATGTGTGCAGTGCAGTCCAAAGCACAATCATATGTAGGCATACATACAGGGGGAGCTCACCTATACTCTAGGGCTTATATTGCTATCTCTATTATTTCTTCTCTGTGCAAATCTCGTGTTGTCATCAATACACCAAAAAGGGGGAGATTGTAAGGGCATTTTTCTCCCTAATGGTTTTGGTGATTGATGACAATACTCTTGCGGACTAATCGTGTGCTGTAAGCTCATACAGGTATATCTCCCTTATGGCACAAGACGATTGATTGCCCCTCGGATTCCATGAAGGACGGTGTTTTCTTTTTGCTCCCTGTAGGTGGCATTGAGTAATAGGAAAGCCGTACTATTAAGAGGGGGTCCGCGTCGGAAAGGTTTGGGTAGAATCAACACGTACACATCTTTCTCCCACACTTCCTTTCCTTGCTTCTCTGGAGGTCCAACCGGTTTTTTCGTTCGTTGAGGCAATTCTGTGGCTTCTGTACTGTTCTTCTGCCTAGCATGCGGTAGTACCGCTCTGACAAGCGGTAGTACCGCACAGGTGCACGGTAGTACCGCTTGCCGACACGGTAGTACCACTCCAGCGGTAGTACCGCGCCCCCATGCGGTAGTACCGTGTATCTGGGCTAGGCGCTGAAGTCTAAGTATGAGAAGTGGATGCGGAAGTAATTTTTTACTTCCGCATACCGTGCGTTAGTACCGCTTAGCCTAAGCGGTAGTACCGCTTAGCTGATGCGGTAGTACCGTGTCGCATTTTGCTTCTTCCGTTTTCCCCTGCGGATGTAGCCACGGATGTAATTTATTTCATCCGTGGCTGTATCAGGTCTCGTGTTTCTGCCTTGGCGGTAGTACCGCTTCCCAAGCGGTAGTACCGCTCAGCCAGCGGTAGTACCGCTCATGAGTTGCGGTACTACCGCTCTCTGCGGGCTGAAACATCTAATAACGGTTGGATTTGTCCCCCCACTATATATAGGGGGTCTTCTTCTTCAAGGAGACTTACCTCTTCCCCCACTACTCCATTGTTGCTCCAAAAGCTCCATTTCCGCCCGATCTCTCTCCCTAGCCAATCAAACTTGTTGATTTGCTCGGGATTGCTTGAGGAGGCATCGATCTACACTTCCACCAAGAGATATTTGATTCTCCCCACTAATCCCTTGCGGATCTTGTTACTCTTGGGTGTTTGAGCACCCTAGACGGTTGAGGTCACCTCGGAGCCATATTCCATTGTGGTGAAGCTTCGTGGTTTGTTGGGAGCCTCCAAGTTGTGGAGATTGCCCCAACCTTGTTTGTAAAGGTTCGGTTGCCGCCTTCAAGGGCACCACTAGTGGATTCACGGCACCTTGCATCGTGTGAGGGCGTGAGGAGATTACGGTGGCCCTAGTGGCTTCTTGGGGAGCATTGTGCCTCCACACCGCTCCAACGGAGACGTACTTCCCCTCAAAGGGAAGGAACTTCGGAAACACATCCTCGTCTCCTTCGGTTCTACTTGTGGTTATTTCTTACCTTTACTCTTGCATGCTTTACTTGTTTAATTCCTATAGCATGCTTGTGTAGTTGTTGGGCTTATTGTCTTTAGTTGTCTTCATAGTAGTTTATCTAGACAACTTATTTTATCGCCTTATTTTAATTGGTTAAGAAAAGCTAAAAATTGTTAGTTGCCTATTCACCCCCCCCTCTAGTCAACCATATCGATCCTTTCACAACTTGATCGTAAAATTAAACGGCTTAGGTCTGATCGTGGTGGAGAGTATTTTTCAAATGAATTCAATTCGTTTTGTGCGGAACATGGTATTATCCATGAGAGGACGCCTCCCTATTCACCTCAGTCAAATGGGGTGGCTGAAAGAAAGAACCGAACTCTGTCTGATTTGGTTAACGCCATGTTAGACACTTCGGGTCTCTCCAAGGCAGGGTGGGGGGAGGCGCTAATGACTGCATGTCATGTCCTAAACCGAGTTCCCACAAAGAATAAAACCATTACTCCATTGGAGGAATGGGAAAGGAAAAGATTGAAACTCTCTTACTTACGTACTTGGGGTTGTTTGGCGAAAGTCAATATACCAATTCCTAAGAAGCGCAAGCTTGGACCTAAAACCGTAAATTGTGTTCTTCTGGGCTATGCTTTTAATAGCATCGGTTATAGATTTTTGGTAGTAAAATCTGAGGTATCCGACATGCATGTCGGTACGATTATGGAGTCGAATGATGGGAATTTCTTTGAGAACATATTTCCTACGAAGGATATGGCTAGCTCATCAAATCAGGAAATACATATTTTATCGAGTCAGGAAATAACTGAGATTCCTGAACCCACCATTCCAATAGAACACGTTGAGAATCCCTTGGAGGATGACAATAAAGTTCCTGTTAGGAGCAAGAGACAGAGGATTGCAATGTCCTTTGGTAATGATTTCATTGTGTACCTCGTGGATGACACACCTAGGACTATTTCAGAAGCCTATGCATCTCTTGATGCTGACTACTGGAAAGAGGCTGTCCGTTGCGAGATGGATTCCATCCTGGCTAACGGAACCTGGGAGATCACCGATCGTCCCTATGGGTGTAAACCTGTAGGGTGTAAGTGGGTGTTCAAGAAAAAGCTTAGGCCTGATGGTACAATTGAAAAGTACAAGGCAAGGCTTGTGGCCAAGGGTTATACTCAGAAAGAAGGTGAAGACTTCTTTGATACTTACTCACCTGTGGCTAGATTGACCACTATCCGAGTGCTACTGTCTTTGGCTGCCTCGCATGGTCTTCTCGTTCATCAAATGGACGTTAAGACAACTTTCCTAAATGGAGAGTTGGATGAGGAAATTTATATGGAGCAGCCAGACGGTTTCGTAGTGCCCGGTCAGGAAGGAAAAGTGTGTAAGTTATTGAAGTCATTATATGGCCTCAAGCAAGCTCCTAAGCAATGGCACGAGAAGTTTGAAAGGACTTTGACTTCTGAAGGCTTTGTTGTAAACGAAGCTGACAAATGTGTGTACTATCGCCATGGTGGGGGCGAGGGAGTTATTCTTTGTCTATATGTCGACGACATACTGATATTTGGAACCAATCTTGATTTAATTAAGGAAGTTAAGGATTTCTTATCTCGTTGTTTTGAGATGAAGGATCTAGGAGTGGCTGATGTTATCTTGAACATCAAGCTGCTGAGAGATGATAATGGTGGGATTACACTGCTTCAATCTCACTATGTGGAAAAGGTCTTGAGTCGCTTCGGGTATAGCGACTGTAAGCCTTCTCCAACTCCATATGATCCTAGTGTGTTGCTTCGAAAGAATCGATAGATTGCTAGAGATCAACTGAGATATTCTCAGATTATAGGCTCGCTTATGTATTTGGCGAGTGCCACGAGGCCTGACATCTCTTTTGCTGTGAGCAAATTGAGCCGGTTTGTTTCCAATCCGGGAGATGATCATTGGCGTGCGCTTGAGAGAGTTATGCGCTATTTAAAAGGCACAGCGAGCTATGGAATTCACTATACCGGAAACCCGAGGGTTCTGGAAGGCTATAGTGATTCTAATTGGATATCTGACGCTGATGAGATTAAGGCCACTAGTGGTTATTTATTCACACTTGGTGGTGGCGCTGTTTCTTGGATGTCTTGCAAGCAGACCATCTTAACGAGGTCAACTATGGAAGCAGAACTCGCAGCATTAGATACAGCCACTGTTGAAGCAGAGTGGCTTCGTGAGCTTTTGATGGACTTGCCTGTGGTTGAAAAACCAATACCCACGATCCTAATGAACTGTGATAATCAAACCGTGATCATCAAAGTGAACAGCTCTAAGGATAATATGAAGTCATCAAGGCATGTGAAGAGGAGATTGAAATCTGTCAGGAAACTGAAAAACTCCGGAGTTATTACAGTGGATTATATCCAAACGACTATGAACTTGGCAGATCCCTTCACAAAGGGTTTATCACGTAATGTGATAGATAATGCATCGAGGGAGATGGGTTTGAGACCCATGGTATGAGTTGTCCACAGTGGTAACCTACTCTATGTGATCGGAGATCCCGTGAATTAGAAGTAAGAGACAAGCTGTTGGTCAGCTGAGAGGAGAGTATTCTTATATTTTATCCCACTCCGTGAAGATGCAATATTCTCCTAATCTGTATGGTAGGTTGACATTTGTCTTAATGTGTTCCAAGTGGTTTACTTATATAAGCGGAGATGTGTCCTACAGAGCATCTCTTGAGGAACTCACCTATATGAGCTTGATTGTTGAACGTCGCAATCTGTGAGAATTGGGTGTTCTCTAATAAACTCATGAAAGGCCTTCGGAGTATGACGCATAAGCTCCAACCGCGGGGAAGCCTTGTGGCAGCATAGTATCGGTCTAGACGTTGTGTGAAACTGGTATCACAGCAAACTTGTAGTTCAAGGCATAGTCCACTATCCAAGTTGTGAATTAGTGTAACATAACATTCTAGGTGGAAGTTCAACTTAACAGTCTCCACTAAGTACCGGTATATAAACAATGCTTTGGAACTTAAAAAGAGGAGATGTGTCTATGAGATTATGTGGGGGGTTGTTGGAATTTACTAGTATTTACTAGTCCAAATAAATTCAGAAATTCTCATTGACACATTATTATTTTGTTAATTGGGAAAATTATTGAGTCATTGATTAATTAGTAACGGTCGCGTTTATTGGGGCTGTTTCTATTTCATTAACAAACGCGGTTATTACGACCGTTTCTGACTCATTAACAAACGCATTTATTGTTACTGTTTCTATTTCATAAACGGACGTGTTAAGTACGGCAGTTTCTATATCATAAACGGACGCGTTTATGGCGGCTGCTTTGACTCCCAACATACACTATATAAACCCGTACCAAGCCAGCCTTGGGAGTAGGTTGTTTTCGTATGGTTTCTCACCATTCCAAAATATTGCGCCGCCACTCAAGCCTTCTCCATCCCTCCTTCCGGCGTGCACCAGAAGAAGGGACAGCAGGCCTCCGGAACCCCGCCTCTTGCGATCCTGTACGGGAGAGGGCGATCAGGTTTTTGGGGAGAGCTCTCGCTCGACTGCTGACAGCGATCACTTCCCCAACGACGACTTCTTCCCCGACATCGGCAACCTCTTCCTCAACGACGACATGGCCCTGACCGGGGACAACACAGCCGCTACTACAGCTGCTGCAACGTATGCATCTCTCTCTCATCTGTATCAGATCTCGCTACAATTTCTATGTCTAGTACTTGCCGTAGATTGGATCTGTTTCCCCATTGTACTAGATATTTGCATGCTCGCTTTAGTTGCTTCTGTCATGATTAATTTTTATGATATTTCGGATTAAACCATATGATGAATTGCTAATATATTCAACACTATGTGTATCTGTTAAATACTAAAGATGAGGCTCTACACTACTTTAAAATCTATAAGGCATAAGTTGAGAAACAACTTGAAAAACAAATTAAACGAGTCCGGTCAGATCGTGGTGGAGAGTACTTCTCGAGTGAGTTTGATTCCTTTTGTGCGGAACACGACATTATTCATGAGAGGACGTCTCCCTATTCACCCCAGTCAAACGGGGTTGCCAAGCGGAAAAACCGTACTCTAACTGATTTGGTTAACGCCATGTTAGATACGTCGTGTTTATCCAAGGCATGGTGGGGGAGGCTATATTGACGGCATGTCATGTCCTGAATAAAGTTCCAACAAAGGACAATGAGATCACTCCCTATGAGATATGGGCGAAGAGAAGGACAACACTCTCGTACTTGCGTACTTGGGGCTGTTGGGCGAAAGTCAATGTGCCGATCCCCAAAAAGTGCAAGCTTGGACCGAAGACCGTGGACTGCGTTAATTTGGGCTACGCTAAGAATAGCGTTGGCTATAGATTTCTAGTAGTGAAATCTGAGGTACCTGACCAAAAGGTTGGTACAATTATGGAGTCTAAGGATGCTACATTCTTCGAGGATATATTTCCTATGAGAGATATGCAAAGCACTTCTAGACAGGAATCTGAGGAGACTCCTGAGCCTGCCATTCCTATGGAATACTATGAACGAACACATGATGAAAAACCTGAGGAGGATGACGAGGAAACCCTTGGTAGGGGAAAGAGACAAAGGACGGCAAAGATCTTTGGTGATGATTTCTTCGTGTACCTCGTGGATGATACTCCCACTTCTATTTCAGAAGCGTATGCCTCTCCAGAATCTGACTACTGGAAGGAAGCGGTCCGTAGCGAGATGGATTCCATCATGGCTAACGGACATGGGAGATTACTGAGCGTCCCTATGGTTGCAAACCATTGGGATGTAAGTGGGTGTTCAAAAAGAAGCTTAGGCCCGATGGTACGATTGAAAAGTACAAGGCTAGACTTGTGGCCAAGGGCTATGACGAAAAAGAAGAGGAAGATTTCTTTGATACTTATTCACATGTGGCCAGACTGACCACCATTCGAGTATTTGTAATGCCCAGGATGGAATTATACCTCCTACGTGTCGAGGCACGACTTAAAGGCATAAGTCCATCCTAGAATGATCTCAAGTTTGGTAATCTTTGCACAACTCATGTAAAAGAGGGATAGTAAACTGAAAATAGTTGGCTTACAATCGCCACGTCACAGAATAACAGTACAAGTCTCAAACATCATACAATAAGATCACTACAACCCTCTAAGGGCAAAAGCCAAAAGTCAAAGTACCAAACTCAGATAAATAAAACAACCACAGGCGGATCGAATCCTAGTAAGAGACTCCACTACTGATCGTCCGGATACCGCACATAGTACCGACTACGCTCCTCGTCGTACTCCCAATCCAGCTCGGTGACATCACCTGGATAGCTCACAGCTGGACCTGCATCTGGTGTGTGAAGTAACTGTGAGCCACAGAGGACTCAGCAATCCCGTCTCCGGGTAACAGAACTATCAAAGCCTTTAGGTGAGGGAAAAGGCTGAAGAAAGAACAAGTCTGCAGCAGCAACTAGCATCTAGCTTACGCAAGTGAGAGCGAGAAGAGAAGGCATCGCGAGAAGTGATCACGAAGTGATCCTAGTTACAAGCTCTCAAACATAACCCCTCCGTGTTCAACTCCCGAATCCCTATTCGGAAATTGACAGTCACGGAACACACGCTGGTAGTGTATTAGCATCATTGTGTCAAGTTTTCTACAACCGGAATTAACAAGCTCCCATCTGCCACATAACCGCGGGCACGGCTTTCGAAAGTTCAAACCCTGCAGGGGTGTTCCAACTTGACCCATTACAAGCCCACGATCCGCGGAGTCGCAACTCCAAAGTGGGAAGACCCGAGTATCCTCGGAATCCCGTGCTCAAGATATACCGAGCTAAGGTAAGGCTAATCCAGCAAATCCTCCCGGCGTGCCGACACCCTGATAGTAGCCGCGCGTATCTCGTCTCAGGCCACGACCGGATGGGTGAAGCTACGGGTTTTTACCAAACCTTGAGTTTCCTCGAGGTGGCCCCGCAGGCTCCCCGTTTCGGACCAACACTCATGTGGAGCACTGGCCCGGGGTTGTTGATTAAGAAA
>LR738710.1:902843127-902969131 GCA_902687465.1 Secale cereale | reverse complement strand
GTTGGGATTTGCTGGAAAAGACTTAGCACTTAGCGGTTTATCGAGGGGGTCCCATACACCCCAACCGTGTTAGGAACGCATAATCAAGGAACATAAAACCGGCTTATACGGATCCTAACGGCATGAGTGGAACAAAACACCAAGCAAAAGGCTTAGCCTTCCACCCTTGCCAATATATAGGTGATTTCAATTTAAGCATTTATATAGTGTGATATAACCCAACCAAACTTCAACATGGAGCAAGCATCTTCACTTCACCTGCAACTAGCAACGCTATAAGAAGGGCTGAGCGAAGCGTACTTAGCCAAGCAACGGTTTGCATAGGTAGGGTGGTTAAACATGGCAATTGGTTACAAGTAGGAGGCTGACAAGAAGAACATGGGCATCGAGGCAAAACTATAGATCGAGACTACTAGCAATAGACAAAGATAGTAAAGTTATCGGGGTTCGGTCATCTTGCCTGAAGAGAAGACGTTCGGATCGAAAGAAGGGTCCTCGTGCTCAAACTCGTTGGAAACCTCGTGCTCAACCTCGTTGGAAAACTCGTGCTCAACTTCCGGCTCTAAACACAACAAACATACCAAGCACCAATCAACACGATGCAATGCGCACTCGAAAAACATGAATGCATGATGGATGCACTAGGGATGCACATGGAGCACGGAAAACATCACTCAAGCAAAACACCTCAAAACAAGATAACAACCTGATATTATTAATCTACACAGAAAATCACCCAAGTTTGATATAAGAATCGCTGAAATCGGAGTTACGGGCTAAAATTTATGCCCGAAACAAGATTTGAGCGAAAACTGCAAATTACAGCAACATAGCATCTTTGGAGCTCAAAATAATTAATCTACAGCACCCAAAAAGCATGGCAAAGGACTTGAACATAAACTAGATATAAAGGACAGCAACTAGGTCCAAAGTGCACCCCCAACGGAGTCACGGATCAATAGCAATGATCTTGGACATATTGAACTTTGAAATAAAATTCTGGCAGCAGAATTTTATTGAAAGTTTGGAGCAAAAGATAAACATGCTACAGCCACTCAAATGGACATGTGAGGACATGAATGGAAAGACAACAATATATACTTCAAGGAACAATCAAAATCCACCCCAAAACTATCATGCATTTTCCTACAACATCACACGAACATGGCATCGGAACGTTACAGATTTCAGACTTAGTGAAATTTTACTAAGTCCTAAAACAGCAACATCATCATAGCAACAAAAAGAGCATGTTTAAGACACCTCGAAACTAAACATGGCAAAGGGTAAGCACCTCATCAAAATACATATGAAGGTGATCCCGAAACACACAAGCATGCATCATTGTGGTGAACACACCGATTGCAACGAGCTCAACAAGATGGCATTTCATAACAAGTGAAAACACAACATGTGAACATGGCACTTTGCAACGATGATAACAAGGAAACAATAAATCTACCATGCAACCTATCACACACAACACGTAGTTCGTGACGAGACGAACACGTGGACATGTCATTTGCATCGTTTGGACAAACGAGCTAAAAGATATCACAAGTCAAAGGTGGCATTAAAATAGCACATAACAGCAGTTTATCTCATGATGCACTCTTGCAACAGCAAAACAAGTGTCAAGATGACATCTAACATGCATGACTACAACAGGTAAAACGTAGAGGACAACTCCACGAACATCTGGACATGCTACACGCGCAAAACGGAGCAACAGGCACCAAGTTACAGCAGTTCAAAGTTTGGATCTCAGATCAGGAATAAAAGGACTTAGAGGATTTAGGACAACCTCAGGGATCAGATCTGGGATGATGAACAGTGCGGGTCGGGGATTGGATCTGGGCCGAACCGGCGCGGGGCGGCACTGTGCGGTGCGGCGGCGGCCCGCTGCTGGCTGGCCCGGGGCGCGGAAGGAGAGCGGGCCCGATGCGCGCGGCGGCCCGGTGGAGGAGGAAAGCGGCCCGGTCGGTGGGCGGCCTGCGGCGGCGCGGCGATGGAAGAACGGGCCGGAGGGGAGGCGGAGGCCCACGGCGGCGCGGAGAGGCGGAGCCGGCCCCGCCGGAGGAGAAGGCGCCCAGGGGGCGGTGGCGAGCGGGCTGACGCGGGGTTGAGGCGGCCCACGGCCTGGGGCGGTCAACTGGTCCCCCACCCGGCCTGGCGAGCGGTGGTACGGGCCGGCGGCGCGGGCCGCTCGGTCGGTCGACGCGACCAGGCGACGCGCGAAGGAGCGCGCGGGATCCGGCGGCGCCTCCTGGCGTTGACTCGTGCTCAGATCGAGGTCCGGTCGGCGCGGTAGATCGAGGGATCCTCGGGATCCCGAAGATTGTTTTTGGATCTGAGGGAAAAGAGAAAAAAAAAGAAGAAAGGGAGAGGGGAGGAAGAAGAAGGGGATGCCAAAATAGACCTAGGGGTCTATATATAGCAGTTTTAGACTAGGGTTTGGAGATTAGGGGTGTCTAGGAGCCCTCCGATCGTGATCCAACGGATCCGATCGCGGGGATGATTTTAAAGGACCAGACGGAGATAAAAGAAAGCAGTAGGGGGTATTTCCGGGACACGAAGCGAAGGCACTTCGGACCCACACGGACAACGGAGGGAAAAGTCAACGGAGTCCAAGCGAGACGAGATTTGAGAGGCGGGTTGCACACAACCAAACAACAACAAACAACACAACCTCGCGGCACACCGGTAACGAAAAACGCCCGAACAACAAAGTAGGCCTACGGGACGTCACGGACACGTGAGGGAGCTCCGGAACACGAAACGGACAACGGGAAGAAACGCCACGAACCGGATGCAACCCACAACACAAATGCAATGCAATGCACATGTCTACATGATATGAATGAATGCCACACACACACACAACAAAACGACGAAAGCCCGAAAGACAAAGAACCCGAAATGGAAATAGATGAAGCCGGAGATATATTATAAGCCCAAAAGGGAAAGTATTACATCCGGGGCATTACAAACTCTCCTCTACTACAAAATGATCTCGTCCCGAGATCTAGGACTGGAAAAAGGAAGGGTACTCGGAACGAAGATGATCTTCTCGTTCCCAGGTAGCTTCTCGGTCTGTGTGATGTGACCACTTGACTTTCAGAAACTTGATGGTCTTGTTGCGAGTCTTGCGTTCGGTTTCTTCGAGAATTGCAACTGGATGCTCTCGGTAGGAAAGGTCTTGTTGAAGATCAATCTCCTCAAACGGAATCATGCGCTCAGGTGCCTTGAAGCATTTGCGAAGCTGAGACACATGGAAGACATCATGAACATTTGCAAAGTTGGAAGGGAGCTCGAGCTGATAGGCTAGATCGCCTCTTTTGCCAAGAATTCTGAAAGGCCCGACGTATCTAGGAGCAAGTTTTCCTTTGATACCGAACCTTTGGGTTCCTTTCATCGGAGACACTCGGAGATAGACATGATCACCGATGTCGAAAGCCAAATCACGATGCTTTCCGTCATAGTAGCTCTTCTGACGCAACTGAGCGGCTTTGAGATTCTCACGTATGACTTTGCACATTTCTTCGGCTTCAGAGATCAAATCATTGCCAAGAAGTTGGCGTTCACCTGTTTCAGACCAGTTGAGAGGGGTACGGCACTTCCTGCCATAGAGAATTTCAAACGGTGCTTTGCCTGCACTTGCTTGAAAGCTGTTGTTGTAAGAGAATTCTGCAAATGGAAGACAGTCTTCCCATTTCATGCCGAAGGAGATGACACAGGCTCTGAGCATATCTTCAAGGATCTGATTCACACGCTCGACTTGACCACTAGTCTGAGGGTGAAAGGCAGTGCTGAACCTGATCTTCGTGCCCATGGCGGACTGAAAGGAGTCCCAGAACTTTGATGTGAACAAGCTGCCACGGTCTGAGGATATCACTTGAGGAATGCCATGTAGGGACACAATTCTGGAAGTGTACAGCTCTGCAAGTTGAGCTGCATTGATTGATTCTTTGACTGGAAGAAAGTGAGTGACTTTGGTAAGCTTGTCAATCACCACAAAGATAGCATCATTGCCTCGCTTGGATTTAGGAAAACCAGTGACGAAGTCCATTTCAATGTGGTCGAACTTCCACTCAGGAATAGGAAGAGGTTGGAGAAGACCGGCTGGACGTTGATGTTCTGCTTTCACTCTTCTGCATACATCACATTCATTCACGAATTGGGCAATTTCCCTTTTCATGCGTGTCCACCAGTAAGATTGCTTGAGGTCTTGGTACATCTTGGAACTGCCAGGATGAATGGAAAGGAGAGAGTCATGAGCTTCTTCCATTATGAGCTTCCTGAGATCACCTTTGGGAACAACGAGTCTGTCCTCGAAGAACAAGGTATCTCTCTCATCCACACAGAAGCACTTATATTTTGGAGTGCCCTTTGCAATCCCATGTTTCACCTTCTTCACCATGGTATCACTGAGCTGGGCCTCACGGACTTGATCTTCCAAGGTAGGAGCAATCTGGAGATTAGCAAGAAAACCCTGCGGAACAACCTGAAGGTTGAGCTTCCTGAATGCTTCACAAAGCTCAGGCTGGTGTGGCTTGATAAGAAGGCTGTTGCAATATGCCTTTCTGCTCAAAGCATCTGCAATCACATTCGCCTTGCCTGGAGTGTACTCAATGCTGGGGTTGTACTCTTGGATCATCTCGACCCAACGAGTCTGGCGGAGGTTCAGATGCGGCTGTGTGAAGATGTACTTCAAGCTCTTGTGATCAGTGAAGATGTCGACCTTTCTGCCCAACAACAGATGTCTCCACGTAATCAGAGCATGTACCACAGCTGCTAGCTTGAGATCATGTGTGGGATAGTTCTTCTCAGCTGGCTTGAGCTGACGTGAAGTGTATGCCACAATTCTCTTCTCTTGCATAAGCACACCACCAAGACCTTGAAGAGAAGCGTCACAGAACACTTCATAGGGCTTGGATTCATCTGGAGGAATCAGAACTGGAGCTGAGACAAGCTTCTCTTTGAGGGTTTTGAAAGCCACTTCACACTCGGGAGACCAAAAGTATTTGACATTCTTCTGAAGGAGGTTGGAAAGAGGCTTGGCAATCTTGGAGAAGTTCTCCACAAACCTTCTGCAATAGCTGGCAAGACCCAGAAAACTGCGGAGCTGCTTGACGTTCTGAGGAGCTTCCCAGTTGACAATTGCTTCAACTTTCTCGGGATTAACCGCAATACCGTCAGCTGAGATAATGTGGCCCAGGTAGAGAACCTTATCGAGCCAAAACTCGCACTTTGAGAACTTGGCATATAATTTATGCTCTCTGAGTCGATCAAGAACCAGACGCAAGTGCTTTTCGTGATCTTCTTCATTCTTGGAAAACACCAGAATATCATCCAGATACACTAGCACAAACTCGCCTGTATAGGGGTTGAAGATGTAATGCATCATCCTTGAAAAGGTAGGAGGAGCATTGGCGAGACCGAAGGACATGACGGTATACTCATATGAACCGTAGCTCGTTCTGAAGGCCGTCTTGGGAATGTCTTCCTCGCGAATGCGAATTTGATGGTAGCCCATTCGGAGGTCAAGCTTAGAGAACACTTTAGCTCCTTTGAGCTGCTCAAAGAGTTCGTTGATGTTGGGGAGCGGATACTTGTTCTTAATCGTCTTCTTGTTCAATGGCCGGTAGTCAACACAGAGACGCTCCGTGCCATCTTTCTTCTTGACAAATAAGACACCACAGCCCCACGGAGATGTACTCGGTCTGATGAGACCCATACGCTCCTGTTCATCCAACTGTTTCTTCAATTCCTTCAATTCATCTGAAGAGAGCTTGTATGGACGCCGACAAACAGGTTCGGTGCCCGGCTCGAGTTCAATGACAAACTCCACCTGACGGTGTGGAGGCATGCCTGGAAGTTCTTCTGGAAAGACGTCTTGATATTCATTCACCACTGGAATTTGCTCTATGGCATTAATTTCACCCTTATCATTAAGAGAGAAAATCCGAATAGTATTATCCCTGGAGGCGAAAATAATCACATCTTCATCAGAATGCGTCAACTTGACTTCCTTTTGAGCACAATCAATATGAGCATCGTGCTGAGAAAGCCAATCCATTCCGAGAATGAGGTCGATGTCAGAATGACCAAGAATCACCGGAGAAGCCAAAAATCGATAATCACCCATGCGAATAGAAACATCCGGAGCATAATTACTGGAATGCATTCGTCTCCCCGGAGAAATAACTGATAACTCCCTTGGCAAGCTTTTGATGCCCACATTATACTTGGATGCAAAAGGTTGAGACATGAAAGAGCATGATGCACCCGAATCAAATAACACTTTAGCAGGGATAGAGTTTACTGGAAGGTTACCCAAAATGACATCAGAAGAAGCCTCTGCTTGTGCTGCATTCATCAGATTGACCCTGGCAGCCTTTGGATCATGCTTGACCATAGCGGTACCGACAGGAGGAGGCGGAGGAAGACGCTTCGGATTCGGACATCTGTTGGCATAGTGACCTTTCTGAGTGCATTTGTTGCAAGTCACTTCTGAGAGAGGACGGAACTGAGAGCCACTGGACTTGGAGCCTTGAGACTGAAACTGCTTCTTCGACTGGTTGCTTGGGTTGGGTGGGTGGGAGAAACCACGACCACTAGAGTTCTTGTTGTTGGAGTTGTTGAAGTTGCTGGAGTTGTTGTATGGAGCTCGAATCATTGGAGGAGGAGGAAGCCAGAATTTCTGTTGTTTCGCAGCCAACTGAGACGATGAGGTAGAGTGAACAACATCTCGAATTCTCTTCTTAGAAGCCTCCATCTTAAGCTGAGCTGCTTCTTGTTTCAAAGCCATGTTATAGAACTTATCGAATTCGTCTGGCTCGAACAGAGTGAGAGCAAGCTGAAGTTCATCTTTGAGACCTCCACGGAACTGATAGATTTTGCTCTTAGCATCAGGAATGTCTTGCTTTGCATAGCGAGCGAGGTTTTGGAACTTGACATTATACTGATAGACTGTCATGGAGCCCTGCTTGAGGTTGCGGAATTGCTCACGCATACCCTCGATGACACTTGTAGGAATGTGATGCGAGCGGAAATCCTTGCAGAAATTCTCCCATGAGATCACTTGACCCGGCCTTGAGTCTTTGTACTGCTGCCACCAATCAGCTGCTTGATCTTTCAGTTGGAAGGCTGCAAACTTCACATAGTCATCTTCTTTCACGTTACTGCACTCAAAATGCTTCTTTATGTCGGTCAGCCAATCTTCAGCATCAAGAGGGTCGACACAGTAACTGAAAGCTTTAGGATTGTTGGCCAAGAACTGGTTGAGGGTAGCATGGTGCTGCTGGAAGAAGTTGCCTTGGTTCATTGGAACGCCCTGATTGGCTTGATTAGCTTGATTGGCTTGCATCATCTGCATCATCTGCATCATCAACTGAGTGTTCTGAGCAGTAGTCTGCATAATTGCTCTCCAAGCCTCAGGCGGAGGAGGAGGTGAAGGAGGACGTTCTGGGACCTCTTCCACCTCTGGGTTGGCATTCGGAACCTTTTTCGGAGCCATCCTGTAAGAGATGACCACGAATCAGCAATTGATTGACAAAAGGAATAAGCTGAATCAATGGAATGAATTGCAACAATTCTTCACAATAATCATTCGAACAATAAGAACGAATGAAATCATCCGAACAAGAGGAACGAATGAATTTCTCAGTTAATTGATAACATCAGTCTTCACGAGAAGCCACATAGGGATCAAAAGGATAAAATAATAAAACAACAAGGTACGGAAAGGAACAAACACAAGAGAGGAGTTTCGTTCTAACATTTTTGTGCTGAAAGCATATGAACGCGTTACGAAAAGGTTTTGCAATCCCCGGATCAGCATAGCCAAGGACCCTTTAAGATGCAACTCCTGATAGTAACCTCGGTCATATAACTCCTTCACTCAATGTCGAACCCCGAACTCACTAACCTGCATTCGTTGGAAGAATGCCTACGATCTACTGGATAAAACCCACCTATAGTTTTCCGAAAGATTCCAGTTATGCAATCAGGTGTTGGGGATACACGGGAAGCACCGCGCAATCAACTCTAACCTACATCCAGGTGTATCCATCCTTCAACACATAACCAGTCTTTCTCGGAAACTGTGTACCTCGGACCTTCGAAAAGCATCCACTATAGCAAGCTATGGCAATACTCCCGAACTACCTCCCCAGTACTGGGTGATGTCGGGGTTATCTTGCCACTGGCCGTATAGGGGAGATTTTCGATGTCGGCCGTCTTAAGTATTTAGTACTGTCACGATATGCTTGTTACAATGATACCCCGAAGCTCAACTCCTCGGTAACAGGAGGCATCGAGAACAATATCCTTGTCACAAGAACATCGAAACAATCCCAGAATACTCGCGGGATTCCTAAAAAAAATTTGTGCAAATTTTGAAGATAGGAGAGACAAGAGTAGACGTCAGGAGTCCTCACCAGAGAGAAAGGGGATGAGAAGCAAAGAAATCCTACTCTCCGATATAATATAGGACTCAAAAAGTTTTCAGTGTGTGCCTAGACTCAACCGTCAACGGTTCGATCAAACAGTGGGGGCTCCTAGGTCGGAGAAGGCTCTGAATACCAACTTGTAATGCCCAGGATGGAGTTATACCTCCTACGTGTCGAGGCACGACTTAAAGGCATAAGTCCATCCTAGAATGATCTCAAGTTTGGTAATCTTTGCACAACTCATGTAAAAGAGGGATAGTAAACTGAAAATAGTTGGCTTACAATCGCCACGTCACAGAATAACAGTACAAGTCTCAAACATCATACATTAAGAGCACTACAACCCTCTAAGGGCAAAAGCCAAATGTCAAAGTACCAAACTCAGAAAAAAAACAACCACAGGCGGATCGAATCCTAGTAAGAGACTCCACTACTGATCGTCCGGGTAGCGCACGTAGTAACGACTACGCTCCTCGTCGTACTCCCAATCCAGCTCGGTGCCATCACCTGGATAGCTCACAGCTGGACCTGCATCTGGTGTGTGAAGTAACTGTGAGCCACAGAGGACTCAGCAATCCCGTTCCCGGGTAACAGAACTATTTAAGCCTTTAGGTGAGGGAAAGGCTGAAGAAAGAACAAGTCTGCAGCAGCAACTAGCATCTAGCTTACGCAAGTGAGAGCGAGAAGAGAAGGCGTCGCGAGAAGTGATCACGAAGTGATCCTAGCTACAAGCTCACAAGCATAACCCCTCCGTGTTCAACTCCCGAATCCCTATTCGGAAATTGACAGTCACGGAACACACGCTGGTAGTGTATTAGAATCATTGTGTCAAGTTATCTACAACCGGAATTAACAAGCTCCCATCTGCCACATAACCGCGGGCACGGCTTTCGAAAGTTCAAACCCTGCAGGGGTGTTCCAACTTGACCCATTACAAGCCCACGATCCGCGGAGTCGCAACTCCAAGGTGGGAAGACCCGAGTATCCTCGGAATCCCGTGCTCAAGATATACCGAGCTAAGGTAAGGCTAATCCAGCAAATCCTCCCGGCGTGCCGACACCCTGATAGTAGCCGCGCGTATCTCGTCTCAGGCCACGACCGGATGGGCGATGCTACAGGTTTTTACCAAACCTTGAGTTTCCTCGAGGTGGCCCTGCAGGACCCCCGTTTCGGACCAACACTCATGTGGAGCACTGGCCCGGGGTTGTTGATTAAGAAAGAGGGTTTATAACTCCCTATGCAAGTTTAATTTGTTATTAGGCAAATAGTACCAATGTTGGGATTTGCTGGAAAAGACTTAGCACTTAGCGGTTTATCGAGGGGGTCCCATACACCCCAACCGTGTTAGGAACGCATAATCAAGGAACATAAAACCGGCTTATACGGATCCTAACGGCATGAGTGGAACAAAACACCAAGCAAAAGGCTTAGCCTTCCACCCTTGCCAATATATAGGTGATTTCAATTTAAGCATTTATATAGTGTGATATAACCCAACCAAACTTCAACATGGAGCAAGCATCTTCACTTCACCTGCAACTAGCAACGCTATAAGAAGGGCTGAGCGAAGCGTACTTAGCCAAGCAACGGTTTGCATAGGTAGGGTGGTTAAACATGGCAATTGGTTACAAGTAGGAGGCTGACAAGAAGAACATGGGCATCGAGGCAAAACTATAGATCGAGACTACTAGCAATAGACAAAGATAGTAAAGTTATCGGGGTTCGGTCATCTTGCCTGAAGAGAAGACGTTCGGATCGAAAGAAGGGTCCTCGTGCTCAAACTCGTTGGAAACCTCGTGCTCAACCTCGTTGGAAAACTCGTGCTCAACTTCCGGCTCTAAACACAACAAACATACCAAGCACCAATCAACACGATGCAATGCGCACTCGAAAAACATGAATGCATGATGGATGCACTAGGGATGCACATGGAGCACGGAAAACATCACTCAAGCAAAACACCTCAAAACAAGATAACAACCTGATATTATTAATCTACACAGAAAATCACCCAAGTTTGATATAAGAATCGCTGGAATCGGAGTTACGGGCTAAAAGTTATGCCCGAAACAAGATTTGAGCGAAAACTGCAAATTACAGCAACATAGCATCTTTGGAGCTCAAAATAATTAATCTACAGCACCCAAAAAGCATGGCAAAGGACTTGAACATAAACTAGATATAAAGGACAGCAACTAGGTCCAAAGTGCACCCCCAACGGAGTCACGGATCAATAGCAATGATCTTGGACATATTGAACTTTGAAATAAAATTCTGGCAGCAGAATTTTATTGAAAGTTTGGAGCAAAAGATAAACATGCTACAGCCACTCAAATGGACATGTGAGGACATGAATGGAAAGACAACAATATATACTTCAAGGAACAATCAAAATCCACCCCAAAACTATCATGCATTTTCCTACAACATCACACGAACATGGCATCGGAACGTTACAGATTTCAGACTTAGTGAAATTTCACTAAGTCCTAAAACAGCAACATCATCATAGCAACAAAAAGAGCATGTTTAAGACACATCGAAACTAAACATGGCAAAGGGTAAGCACCTCATCAAAATACATATGAAGGTGATCCCGAAACACACAAGCATGCATCATTGTGGTGAACACACCGATTGCAACGAGCTCAACAAGATGGCATTTCATAACAAGTGAAAACACAACATGTGAACATGGCACTTTGCAACGATGATAACAAGGAAACAATAAATCTACCATGCAACCTATCACACACAACACGTAGTTCGTGACGAGACGAACACGTGGACATGTCATTTGCATCGTTTGGACAAACGAGCTAAAAGATATCACAAGTCAAAGGTGGCATGAAAATAGCACATAACAGCAGTTTATCTCATGATGCACTCTTGCAACAGCAAAACAAGTGTCAAGATGACATCTAACATGCATGACTACAACAGGTAAAACGTAGAGGACAACTCCACGAACATCTGGACATGCTACACGCGCAAAACGGAGCAACAGGCACCAAGTTACAGCAGTTCAAAGTTTGGATCTCAGATCAGGAATAAAAGGACTTAGAGGATTTAGGACAACCTCAGGGATCAGATCTGGGATGATGAACAGTGCGGGCCGGGGATTGGATCTGGGCCGAACCGGCGCGGGGCGGCACTGTGCGGTGCGGCGGCGGCCCGCTGCTGGCTGGCCCGGGGCGCGGAAGGAGAGCGGGCCCGATGCGCGCGGCGGCCCGGTGGAGGAGGAAAGCGGCCCGGTCGGTGGGCGGCCTGCGGCGGCGCGGCGATGGAAGAACGGGCCGGAGGGGAGGCGGAGGCCCACGGCGGCGCGGAGAGGCGGAGCCGGCCCCGCCGGAGGAGAAGGCGCCCAGGGGGCGGTGGCGAGCGGGCTGACGCGGGGTTGAGGCGGCCCACGGCCTGGGGCGGTCAACTGGTCCCCCACCCGGCCTGGCGAGCGGTGGTACGGGCCGGCGGCGCGGGCCGCTCGGTCGGTCGACGCGACCAGGCGACGCGCGAAGGAGCGCGCGGGATCCGGCGGCGCCTCCTGGCGTTGACTCGTGCTCAGATCGAGGTCCGGTCGGCGCGGTAGATCGAGGGATCCTCGGGATCCCGAAGATTGTTTTTGGATCTGAGGGAAAAGAGAAAAAAAAAAGAAGAAAGGGAGAGGGGAGGAAGAAGAAGGGGATGCCAAAATAGACCTAGGGGTCTATATATAGCAGTTTTAGACTAGGGTTTGGAGATTAGGGGTGTCTAGGAGCCCTCCGATCGTGATCCAACGGATCCGATCGCGGGGATGATTTTAAAGGACCAGACGGAGATAAAAGAAAGCAGTAGGGGGTATTTCCGGGACACGAAGCGAAGGCACTTCGGACCCACACGGACAACGGAGGGAAAAGTCAACGGAGTCCAAACGAGACGAGATTTGAGAGGCGGGTTGCACACAACCAAACAACAACAAACAACACAACCTCGCGGCACACCGGTAACGAAAAACGCCCGAACAACAAAGTAGGCCTACGGGACGTCACGGACACGTGAGGGAGCTCCGGAACACGAAACGGACAACGGGAAGAAACGCCACGAACCGGATGCAACCCACAACACAAATGCAATGCAATGCACATGTCTACATGATATGAATGAATACCACACACACACACAACAAAACGACGAAAGCCCGAAAGACAAAGAACCCGAAATGGAAATAGATGAAGCCGGAGATATATTATAAGCCCAAAAGGGAAAGTATTACATCCGGGGCATTACAGTATTACTCTTGTTGGCGGCCTCGCATGGTCTTCTCATCCACCAGATGGATGTTAAGACAGCTTTCCTGAATGGAGAGCTAAATGAGGAAATCTACATGCAACAGCCAGATGGCTTTGTGATAGTGGTCGGGAAGGAAAAGTGTGTAGGTTGCTAAAATCTTTATATGGCCTGAAACAAGCACCTAAGCAATGTCATGATAAGTTTAATACAACACTGACATCTGTTGGCTTCGTTGTTAATGAAGCTGACAAATGTGTATACTATCGCCATGGTGGGGGCGAAGGAGTTATACTGGGCTTGTATGTTGATGACATACTGATATTCAGAACCAACCTCAAAGTCATTGAGGAGGTCAAGTCGTTTCTATCTCAAAACTTTGAGATGAAAGACCTTGGTGTGGCTGATGTTATCTTGAATATCAAGCTACTGAGAGATAATGAGGGTGGGATTACACTTTTGCAATCCCATTATGTTGAGAAGGTGTTGAGTTGTTTTGGATACTCGGACTGCACACCATCTCAAACACCATATGATCCTAGCGTGTTGATTTGAAAGTCCAAAGGCACGGCTATAGATCAATTGAGATACTCTCAAATCATTGGTTCACTTATATACCTAGCTAGCGCTACGAGGCTTGACATCGCTTTTGCTATGAGCAAATTGAGTCGGTTTGTATCAAAACTGGGTGATGTACATTGGCATGCTGTTGAAAGAATTATGCATTATCTGAAGGGTACTATGAACTATGGAATTCACTATACAGGATACCCGTCGGTACTTGAAGGGTATAGTGATGCGAATTGGATCTCTGGTGATGATGAGATGAAGGCCACAACTGGGTATATGTTTACTCTTGGAGGTGGCGCTGTTTCCTGGAAGTCTTGCAAGCAAACGATCTTAACAAGATCGACAATGGAAGCAGACTTAACAGCATTAGACACATATGGTGTCGAAGCAGGATGGCTTCGAGATCTTTTGATGGACTTGCCATTGGTTGATAAACCGGTTCCGGCTATCCTTATGAACTGTGGCAATCAGACTGTAATCACCAAGGTGAAGAGTTCAAAGGACAACATGAAGTCCAACAAACACATAAGAATGAGATTAAAAGCTGTCAGAAAATTGAGAAACTCCGGAGTGATAGCGTTGGAATATGTCCATACGGCTAAGAATCTGGCAGATCCCTTTACAAAAGGGCTATCACGTGTTGTGATAGGTAATGCATCGAGGAAGATGGGTATGAGACCCACATGAGTTGCCATGGTGGTAACCTAACCTATGTGATCGGAGATCCCGTGAAGTAGGACCTGGGAAAACAAGCCAACGGTGAACTGAGGAGAGTAACTTTACTAACCCACTCTGTTGGAGATGCAATACTCTCGGAAACTGTATGGAAGGATGACTACGATCTTAATGTGTTCCAAGACTTATATTTATAAGTAAGATGCTATCCTACAGAGCGATCTTTGAAGGAACACACCTATATGAGCCCGACTGCTGGTCATAGTCTATGAGATTGGGGTGATCTCTAGTAAGCTCATGAACAGGCCAGGAGTGTGACTTATATGCTCCACACGAGGGGTCAGCCTTCGGCAGCCAAGTATCAGTAAGACATGTGGTGAAGCTTCTTTACGCCAAACTGACAATTCAAGGCATAGTCCATTGTTCAGTTGTGAAGGAGTGTAGCTACTTGCTCTAGGTGAAGCTCAACCTTAACAGGTCTTCATTTAAACACTGGTATATCGAAACAACAATTGGAATAGAGGACACAATGGGCCCTTGAGATCTGGTGGGGGATTGTTGAAATATAAGATGGGCCTAGAGCCCATATGACAATTTCAGATTTAATCTCTAAGGGCCCATGTAGGTGGCATGACAAGGTGGTGGGAAGTTTAGTCCCACCCCGAAAGTGGAAGGAGAGTTGGAGTGGTTTATAAGGGATTCTCTCCCTCATGCTATTGGATGAGGCCCTCGCGCACTCCTCCTCCTCCTCCGCTCGCGGCGCCGCGCTGCGGGTTGCGGGATTGAGCCGAGCCGAGCTCACTCCTATGCGCTTCTTTTTGCCGGTCAGGAACAAAGAGTCTTTGACAGGTAGGGCCACGATCTGAGACGTCGAATCATGGGATACCGATTTGGACGTGGGTTCAGCCCATGTTTCCCCACGCGCGGCCGCACATATATATGTGGGGCGCTGCCAATCCTAGCCGCCACAACAGAATGCATCTGCCTCCACGCCCGCCGTCGTTCCTTTGCTGCTCCTGCCGCCGGTGACTCCATCCCGTCCGCCGTGTACACGGTCGACGGGAGAGCAGGTCTCCGAAACCCCGCCTCTCCGGATCCTGTACGGGAGAGGGGCGAATAGGTTTTTGGGAAGCGACTACGCGACTGCCCGCCGTTCCTTTATGTCCGCATCGCCGTCGTCATCACCATGTCCACCGACGCCGAATGTGCCGCCGCCGAGAAGACCGAAGCCAACAAGAAGGCAGCCGAGGACGCTGCTGCCGTCACCGCCGCCGCGGCCTCTGCATGGCCTACTGGAGGGTATAACTCGTTTATCGCGCTCCTACTGTTTTCTGTTTTAGGCATGCTAGCGTTATACGTAGATCTGTCTACAATTAGCGTAGTATGTGCTTGCATGATTGATTATCAGTATGCGATTATTTGTCTCAATGCCATGCTAGTGGTTCATTCTTGGATTAAAGTAATCGGAAAATTGCCTATTTATTCAACAATAATAAGCTCAAATAATAAATATCACACGTGTGACACAAAATAACAACATTTATACAACTAAAATTGCCATCCAGAAAAAAATAACTCCAAAATAACTGAAATTTGCCATTCAAAGAGAAAGTTAACACGCTTCACAACTAAAGTTGTCATCCTCAGATAACTAAACATGCCATAAAAAAAGTCAAGGCAGAATACCTTGGTGCAAACGTGTGGCACTTACCCGGCTCTGAAAAAAGTTGAAATAATTGATGAATACGTACAGCATTCCGAGCCTTGGTTCTTGACCGGCGTCACGGCGCCTTTGGCCCTCCAGTCCACGCTGGCCGGAGGCGAAGCCTCCAAGGAGTCCTCTGAGCTCATTCTTTGGAAAGTTTTCTGAGCCCTTGATTTCAAAGGAAAACGAGCTCATTCTTTCGCGCATGCCCGAGGCAGATGAAGGAAAAAGACTTCCAAAGCATGCAGCTGTGACCCATATCTTGGCCAGAGCAGGCTGGTTGAAGACCCACACGCCCAACTGGTGGGTATTTTTAACATATAAAATTATTAGGTGGGACCAACTGATGCAGATTTTTCACTGAAGATTTTCCTTCGTCCCGAACAACCATCGTAGTGTTCCTTTACGGTTGTTTTGCTCCTCTGTTTTGCATCTTGTTTCCTTTCCCTATCCTCTGTTTTACCCCCTTCCTTTGTTTTACTTTACTTCAATCCGAACAGGGCCTTACTTTGTTGCAACTGTCTCACTATGGGATTTGAGCGGCTGCCTCTCTCTAGTAGCTTGTGAGTGAGCAGGCCAAGGCCGAATTTGTAGTAGCCCATCCTCAGTCCAGCTGAGCTGTAGAGCAGAGCAGAGGAGAGCAGAGGTCTAGCCCATCCGTAGAGCAGAGGTCGGTGCCAAAAACCCTACTCGCCGCCGCCGCCGCCCTAATTTCCCCTCCGCACAAGCACCGGCAATCAGTGGCGGATCCAGGACCCAGGCCGGGGGGCCCTGGGCCTGGGGCTTGAGATTGATTTACTTGGTTGCATGTAGCTTATTTGTGTAATGTAGATATACTGTAACAGTACTGTAGCAGCCTGGGCCCTGGGCTTGGCCCAATCCTGGGTCCGCCCCTGCCGGCAATGGCGGCACCGCAGAGGCCGACTTCGGCGACTGCGGCTTCGGCATGCATCCCGGATACGGCGCGAGGCACACACGTGTTCACGGTCGCTAGCTACAGGCTGCACAAGGGCCTGGGAGTCCGCAACTTCATCAAATCCGCCACCTTCGCTGTCGGTGGCTACAACTGGTGCATCCGCTACTACCCCGACGGAGACGCAAATATGGGCTACATTTCGGTCTGTGTCGAGCTCCGGAGCAAGGAATCCGTGGTGAGGGCTCTCTACGACCTTAAGCTCACCAACCAGACCACCGGGCTGTCGTCATTGATCTGCTCCCGGGAAATGTCCTTTCCGGCGTTCGACTCCGCCACTCATTCCAGAAGAACAACCACCATGTCAAGGGGCATTCCCTCTTCATGAAGAGGGACCTCCTGGAGGCATCCCCGTACCTGAAAGATGAGAACATCGTCGTCGAGTGCGATGTGACTGTTCTCCTCAAGGATATACCGGCCGTGGCGACCGCCACCACCAAGACGCCTGAGATCGAGGTGCCGCCGTCTGACCTGTTAAATAATCCAAGAGGGAGGTGATCAAGCATCTGGTTGTGGCTGCAGACATGTATGCCATGGACAGGCTCAAGCTGATGTGTGAGGCCATCCTCTGCAAGGGTCTAGATGCCGAGAGTGTGGCGGCCACGTTAGCTCTCGCTGATCAGCATCGTTGCAGCAAGCTGAGAGATGCTTGCATGGAGTACATCAAGCTCTTCACCTAAAACAGAGGAAATGTCTGATCGCCTGACTAGAGAGCATGTATTCATGTCGTTATAGCTTATATATGTATGTATTTACTAGCAAAAAGGTCCCTGCGTTGCAACGGGAGAAAAGAAATCCACTCATATCTCTTGTTGGGTCAGTTGGACAAATTGTGTGTGGCCGGTTGACAGGTTATGAGATCGAACCCTTCCATCGGCAATTTTATTTTTCTCCGACAGAAGCCACAGTGCACCACCAGATAGGCTTCTTCTGTTGGACCAAAACAGGTGGCAAGTAACAAAACCAAATAGCGTACGTGAAATTAATTGAAGCGGGACCAAACGAAGCGGGACGAAACTAAGAATATCACCTCCCTTTAATAGTAGATATAGATGTGATATGCACTTCTGTCCTTTGGATCATGTTGCCTTGTCCTGAAGTCTTCACATATAGTATTTCGGAGGAGAATGAGTAAGTTCATCAGAATTTATGTTGGCTAGACCTATATTATATGAATCCATGCCAGCTTCCTGTGAATGTGCTGATAATTATATATGTTGGCTAGACCTATATGTGAATCCATCCTAGCTTCTTGTCATTTTGTGAATGTGCTGGTATTTATCCTTATCTTCTTTCCTTTTTGTGCTCTTTTTTTTATTAGTACAGTAAATCTGCAATTTAGGCAGGCTAAGATCAATGGGCTGCAGGCCATAACCATCTACATTGGTACTGTAGGCAAGCAACTATGGAATGTTAGTCTATTGATAGTGCTAATTATACACTACTAGTAAGCATGCACGTGCAATGCACGTCAAAATTTGAAAACTTTAAAGCTTAAATTTTCAATCCACATATACACGCATTGATTTGGATACATTCCATAAATCTGCGAGTTTAAATCTTGATGGAATCTCGTACAATGTATAGATTAAGTACATATATCTCTATTGCCACTCAGATAGAATAGTTATACAATTCCAAACACTCGTGAGGTATTACCGAGTCAACATCAAAGGCATCCTACCACCTATTGGCCTCATGCACATATGCGTTCTCAAAATTCCATATTTGAATGTCATCAAACATATAAAAGCCTCTTCATAGTTTCACCTACAACAGTCCAAACCCCACATTGTAAGTTTGAAGAGACATGGTATGAACACTCTTATGAGATTATTCATTATAAGATGGCAAAGTCTCAAATGAATTCACAATAATATTTTTTTTCAAGAAAAGCTAGGAAGCAACCAAAAAATAATAACACCTCAAAAAAAAAGTGCCAATAAATGTGAAGATAAAAGATCATACTATATTTGTCACAATATAAAGAGGAAAATAAGATATGTGTGAGAATACACATACAAGAACAAAAGCATCAGAACAAATACAACAGAACACTTACATAAAACTGAGGACTCATATACACAAGAAATTACGAATTTTGAATCCACCATCCTCCTTGCTCGCTCATTCAGGCATCGACAGTTCAACGCTTTGAACTCATCTTTCCATACCGCCATAGATAAAAAAAACAAATGTGAAATGTACATGCCCTATCCTCCTCACTTGCACAATCAAGCATCAAGGGCTCAAGGTTGCAGGCTTTGAATCCATCCTGAAAATTAGCTACATAAGTAACACTAATGAAAGGGAAGATTATCCTCCTTTTTGCCGTACTGTTCTAATATTCTATAACACTTGCAAAGTACTACTTCCATCCCAAAATAAGTGTCTAGTACAAAGTTTTACTAAACTTGAGACACTTATTTTGGTAGGAGGGAGTAGTACACGATGTGTATTCCAAAAAGGATATGTTGTATGTAAAGCTATGCTCCATTTCCTTATAGTTTGGAAGTGACTCTCGATACAATATTAATCAACATGTGTGCTATATAAAAATCACAACTGTAATAACTTCGATGCAATAATGTAGGAATCCTAAAGTATCATGTAAAAGAAACAATGGTCAATAGGGGAAGATCATAATTATTTGTACTAACATGGTTATCAGTATTATTTAAAAAAACATGGTTATCACTTATCAGTATAGCCTAGGAAAATAAAGACATCTGGAGAAGCAACAAACAATTTATCCGTTGTAGGCAACACAATCAACATACTCTATATTAAATTGTATATAGTTGCTTTCCCTGTTTTCCCCATGGATTTTCTGCAGTTATGGTCCATGGCAGATCAGAATAAGAAAAACGTGTATGAAGGGTGAAATGTATTAAGCAAAGGTAATATTCATTAAAAAAATGAAACTGTAGAAGCTAACCTTTATAGTCTGCTTACAGAATTAGAATAAATCACATCACATATGACATGAAAAATCAGCTCGAAACATATGTTCAGGATTGCGGATTCACAACGTACCACTTCCTTTCTTATTTGAGAATTGACCTAGGTCGGTCCTTTATGTTCCCAAAGACCATTACCACTATAACATGGTGATTTGTAGCCTCACCTGCCACTTTGTTCGTTAGGTGTTTAAACAAGATATGTTTGTCCCATGGAAACGAAGGTGCATGAGTAATCCCAACGTATGGAAGGAAGCAAACAGAAGTAATCTATGTTAAGAACCTAGAATTAAGAGCACAAGTATTTGATGCAACCAAAACAGCTCAAGTAGGTGACGAGGGAGAGGAAAGGTAACTTCAACGATGGAGGCCGCCACGCGCTGATCCTTCATACTTTGCACCAGCATGTCCATATTGTGTCGATCGTCATTGGATCTCCTCACAGTGGTGACCCTCCTCAGTCAACCTGATTGACCCAAATAATCCTGCTACCATCCCAAAACAAGGAGCATCATCTCGTCTCCCTGTGGCTAGATCCTAGATAAGCCAGCAACGACATCCCCCTCCGCTCGTTCCTTACCTGCACTTCTACCCTTGGGTCTTAGTCGTTGCTCCAGGAGACAAAATTGGGGCCTTAATGTATGTTAGGGCATCTCCAGCCGCGCCCTCAGGAAGGCCTACCCCAGGCGATTTTTTCGCGCCGGCGTCGAAAAAAAGACCCAGTCGCGTCCGAGGAGCCCGATTATCGCCGGCCTGGGCCGAAAACAGCGTCGGCGGACCCAGGCCGAACCCGGCGCGCTGGGGGCGCACGGGGGCGCCGGGGTGAACTGTTTTGGCACGAAAAAGCCGCGGGCCAGCCGCGTCAGCGACACGGCGGCTCGTCTTCCCCCAACTGCCTCGGTCCCCGCGGGGAATCAATGGCAAGGCTGCCGCCGGTCAGCCTTGCCATTGATTTCTCACGGGCGGCGCGTCACGGGACGGCGTGCCGACGCCTCCCCTCCCTCGCACGCGTACACACGGGCGCAGAGCGGCTATAAAGCCGGCGGTCTCACTCGCATGTGCCTACACCAGACTCGCCCCTCGCCGCCGCCCAGCCCCTCTCTCTCCGTCTCCGTCTTCCTCACCCGAGCGCCGCCGCCAGCCCCTCTCTCTCCCTCTCTACCTCCGCCCAGCCCGTCGCCATGGCAGAGCACTTCCCCGGAGACGAGGCGGCGGCCAACGGCTTCGGCTGCCGTTCGCTTCGTGCGCGAACAGGAGTCCTGGCTCCTGTTCCAGGCGAACATCCCGGCGTCGCCGGACATGCGCGCCGTGCCGACGGGTTGGCGGCTCAGCAATGGGGGAGTGCCCGTTCCCTCATTGCCCGACGCCGTGGCGGAGCCCAAGTACTTCGCCGAGGAGATCGAGGTCGTGCGCGCCTCCCTGACCGACGCCAAGCGCTCCCTTCCCCAGTACGCCGCCGACAACCACGCGGCTTGGGAGGCGTACTTCCAGCGCCGCCAGCAGCAGCGCCTGGCGTCCACCAACGGCGCGCCGGTGGTCGGCGGCGTGAAAAACAGTGAGGGGCGCCACCTGTGGTAGGGCGTCCTCTGCCGCACGCTGGAGGGCGTGCTGACGTACCTCGACGACGGCAACAACCCGCCGTTGACGTATCCGACGACGGGGGCCGCCCCGTCGCAACACGACGCGCATGGGCGCCAAGGAGGTTCGGCTCCTCATCGTCTTCCTCCTCTCGCTCTTCTTCTCACTCCTCCGGTACTTCGGCGCTTCTCGATGTCAAGGCCGAGCTCGCGGCGGAGACGCCACTCGGTCGGCGCACTCGCAACGCCGGCATCGTCATCGACGAGGGCGGCCGGCGCGCCTCCTCGTCGGCTCCTCCGTGCTTTGTCAAGCCAAAGACGGAGCCGGGGCTAGCGTCGGTGAAGACGGAGTTCAACGACGACGACGCGGCCCTGGAATGGGCGCGCCAGGACTCCATTGTGATGGAGAAGGCACGCCGGGAGAAGGAGAAGGAGCGCCAGCGCGCCGCCCTGCGCCGCTTCGAGGAGCGCCGACGCGGCCGCGATGAAGGCGGGGTCGTCGTCATATGCGACAGCGACGGCGACGACGCGCCGCCACCGGGCAGGGGTCCAGCAGGGGCGCCCGCGTCAAGGAGGAGAAGGCCGGCGACGAAGATGGCGGCGACGGCGGCGACGACTTCAACCCGTTTTTTTAGATTAGGTTAATGTAATGAAAATCCGCGAATTTCACCGAAATTTGTCATGTTTGCCGAAATTGAACGTGTTTTAGCATAACTTCGCCAAACGGTGCTATTTTTTTTAATACGCGCCTGGGGGCGGCTCTGGGGCCGACAGCTAGGGACCAACTCGCCCCAGGCTCAATTTTTGCGCCGGCTCACCCCCAGGCGGCGCTTTTAGGCGCCCCTTGGAGGGCTAGCGGCTGGAGATGCTCTTAGGAAACTCAAATAAGACAACCATAAAAATACAAAAAATGTTTATTATATAATGCCAGTTAGTTCCGGATAATAGCAAAATTCATCTCCCAAATTGTCCATTTTGCGGCATAGCAGATAATAATTTATGTGCAGAGGACAATGGAGAAGTTACATAATACAAGGAATGTGTGTGTGTGCCATATATTACATTTTTTTTGAAGGCGTGCCATATATTACATTGATAGCAACACAAAACGAACAGTTTACTATAGTAAGTAACCACCCATTGTTTCCCTGGTACTTTTACAATCTAAAATGAAACAATAACAGACTCACTGGTTTGTACAGACCCATGGTATTTGCAACACCTAGAATGAAGCACCTGCAGCCGCCCTAGACCTCACAGGGACGACATCATAAATCTGCACAAGATCAATAGATGAGATAATTCTTAATTCAGATCCTATACGCAAGGATTCATGGAGTTCCAAATACCATAAAATAGTAGAAATTTCCTTCAAAAATAAATTGAACAGTAGAAATCAACCTACATAAGTCCCATGAAGAGAAGAAAACACCATGAAGTCCTCTTGATTCAGTTGAGCCACTGCACTTGAATCTACATTATCATCTTTCATATAAGACAAGTGTTTCATTAACTGCTCAAATGCTGGCTCATTTCAAAATAAACTAATGCTCCTTTGTGTATTACTGAACCCAATTTTTGTGAATAGGAATCAGCAGCGACGTTAAAGCTACGGTTGGCTCCACTGCCTAGGTTAACTCTTTTCAAGCTCGGACTAAAGACAATTATGATCATGCAATACATATCGATTCTAGTTCAGATTTCAATACATACATTAAGCAGGAAGGTTGTGGAGATTGGAGGCGACTTGAGGGCCAGGGCCCTCCCCACATGGCGGTGGTTGCCACCGCACTCAAGCAGCTTCAAGACGCAATTTAATTCCTTGTCACCTAAGTATAATGAGTTGCATAGAGTAGCAATCCGATTGATTTAAGATTTTAATTCCTTGTCAGCGACAGCGAGTACTATCTCTTAGTGCTATGTAATGAAATGTATCCCGCCTGAACCTTTAATTAGCAACCATTGTTGTCAATATGTTGTCAGACTTTGTATATCATTTTCTCAACTTTTAACTGTAAATCTTTACAATCCAAACAAAATATGTAGCCTAGCATAGCTGTTCTAGAGTACATAACTTACCAGAAAAAAAAATGGAAGCAGAGGAGAAAGGATTAGCGAAGAAAATGGACTAACCTTAGAATCCCATTTTATCAGTCGACATTGATCTCGTGATTCACATAATGGCGAGGATGGCCAACCAGGGCATCAGGGGCAACGGTGGTGCTGTCAGGCGGATGAACAATTCAAATGGTTTTATATGGTTATAAACGTTTCATACATTATACCAAGCATGAAAAAAGCAAAAATCTAGCAATAACAATTGATAGCAAAATAACCTCTCAAGAGATGGATGTATCAGCCGGTACAGTAAATGAAAAATGAAGGGAAGCAAATTAGCATCATGTTATTTGGGCCAGAAATCGCACATAAGCAAGAAATCATGGACAGTCATTAGTATTGTAATCACCCACCTAGAGGTAGCACGTACAGATGGACAACAAACTACACACAACATAGGGCGTGATCATATTTGTTCATATTCCTATCCTTGATAATCTCAACAGTTCCGGTGATGAAAAGAAGAAAAAATAGTCAGGGTGAAGGAGCACACCTATTGGGGAGTGCCGCGAGGCAGAGAATCAATGGGCAGTGACCCTCGGCCTGTCAAAGTGGCCAGTTGCAAATGGGCAGAGTCGCCCTTGATGAACACACAAAGTTGATACATTAATCAAAAACACAAATTAATTTTCAGAGTTACAATACAATGATAGAGCAAAGTTGTTTTGAGTAATCTATATGAACACACGCCACAACTCCAGGAACATCATCCTCACAAAATTCACAAACCCAACATTTGCAATTGTTGTGCCTAGATTTGTTTAACTACAGAAAAAGGAGGTCAAAGTTTTGTTCTTCCACAAATCATGTTGTTCTTCACAGGAACCCATGAAAGCTCTATTGAGATATTATTGAAATAAAGTACTCAAATGATCTTTTCCCTGGTATGGTAAAAGGGGGCAGATTAATATGCAATCCTCAGTAAAAGGATAGAAAATAAGCCATAATAGTGTTGAATAATATAATCTCAAATGTTGCACTCGGTGAAACAAAAAAATTGTACACTCCAAAAGCTATATTCGGTTACCCACAACAGCATACAACTTATGCCTATTAATCTGAAAAAAGAAACAGAAAGAAGGGATTGAGATCCAAAGAGATGTCACTGGCTACCTTATGAAGACAGGGAGGAGCCCGGTGTTCGGTGCCGTGCGCCATGGCCTTTACGTGTGGCTTCGTTTGCCGACGGCTGCCCCGCGTGCGTCCAAGTCCCCGGCGACGGCGGCAGCTCCCGTGCGCCTCTCGCTGGCGACCAGCGGCCCCACCTACACTCGGGCAGGAGGTCGAGCGATCGCTGGTGACGCGAGGAACTCTAGCCGGATAGGCGGTGGTCCCGGTGAGGTGAGGGGGCGCGTGCGGCAGCGATGTATACGGTGGCGATCTCCGGACGGACATGAGTGGCGGTTCGGGCGAGGTGAGGGGTACGTGTGTCCGCGTGATTAGGGGAAGCGGAAGGGGCCGATCAGCGGCATGATCGGGCGATTGGAGGTGCCGCTCGCCCACTGGCGTCCGTTGGGGGCGGAGCTGCTGGTCGGCCGCGGGTGAGAAGGGGCGGCGGCGGGGCGAGCGGGCGGTTGTGGCGAGAGAGTCGAAGCGGGGGGCGTGCGGGTGGCGAGGGGGTTAGCGACGGGGAGGGGATTTCGTTAACGAAATCGTTAACGGAGATTTTAAGCCGTTAGATCTTAGATTAGACGGCTAATACGATGAGTTGGATCTGCCCTCTCGTGCTTTTATAGTGGTAGTAGATAGTAGATAGATAGATTGTAAGTAAACATAAGATCCGTTACAGTGCCCAAGGTAGATTATGCCTAGCAGGTTGATCTTCAGTGTATATATCTCCTCGGGAGTTTTGGCGTATTTGCCAGATTTTTGTTCCTTCGGAGTTTTGGGACCTTTGGAGGATACTTCTGGTTCCTACTCCGTGGCATGTTACATTTGATGTCATAAGTCATTCTATTTCAGAAGTTAGACACACATTTCAATTGCAACAGGAACCAAACTGTTTCATACCATTGAATTTCTGTTGAATTACGAACATGCCTGTTTGTACCTCTGATTTCAAATACAAACATACCTGTTTTTCCTCTAAATCTAAATTGCAAACATGCCTGCTTTCGCCTGCTAAGGTATGTACACCTGCTGCCAATACGTTGGTTCCAAAGCAATATCTCAGGTATACTGGAAACCAGGTGACTCTCATTTCTGGAGTGGGGTAATGAAAGCCAAGGAATTTTTCTTCCAATTTGGCACCTTTTCAGTCAGGGACGGTTCCCAGATTCGGTTCTGGGAAGACACCTGGCTAGGTACTACTCCTCTAAGTGTGCAATACCCAAGCTTATATCGAATAGTTAGACATAAGTTTGTTACCATCAAGCAGGTATTGGGACAAGCACATCCCGATATTTCTTTTCGCAGAACTATTTCGGGTCCTCGTTTGAACGCATGGAACAATCTGCTGACTCGTTTGGAAATGGTCCAACTGTCGGCCGATTCGGACATTTTTAAATGGAATTTGCATCTCAATGGAAGATTTTCAGTTAAATCCATGTATGATGCAATGGTTCATAACGAGGTACCTTCGGATAACAGAAAATTGTGGAAGCTTAAGATCCCTCTTAGAGTGAAGATTTTCCTCTGGTTTCTCAACAAAGGGGTTATCTTAACTAGGGATAATCTAGCTCACCGAAACTGGCAAGGCAGCAAAAAATGTGTCTTTTGCAATCATAATGAGTCCATCAAACACCTTTTTTTTGATTGCACGTTCGCAAGATCGGTATGGGCAATAATCCAAGTTGCTTCCAACTTATACCATCCACGCAGTGTCCGGAATATGTTTGGAAACTGGCTTCGGGGAATAGATAAATAATTTTCTAAGCACATTCTTGCGGGAGCGGCCGCCTTATGCTGGGCGCTGTGGCAAACCAGGAATGATATTGTTTTTAACCATAAAACTGTCTCTTATCCTATGCAGGTAATTCATATTTGCTCGCGATGGCTCCGCATGTGGTCTATCCTTCAGAGGCCGGAGGACAGAGACTTTTTTATGATGGCTTCTTCCCGGTTGGAGTGCTCGGCCAGGGATATTTTCTACCCCCATGGATGGCGGTGTGACCTTAGATTAGGCCAGGCACCACCTTAGGCCATCTTTTTACCTTCGTGTAATGCTTCGGGCGCCAAACCCTCTTTGTTCGTTTTTTTGTGTTTCCTCGACGTGGTACTATGGCTGTGTGCATCTCGCTATGCAGAGGCCGGGTTATCTTTGATGCGGCTGTATCAACTCGATATTTCAATTCAATGAAAAGCCCTTTATCGAAAAATGTACACCTGCTGCCTGAATCATGCCCAAGTTTTGTTCATGATTTGATGGGGGAAACATATATGTGATGTGATCTCATCCAGTTGGCTGACCGATTTGCTGTGTTTTGGCATCCTGGAGGTTCCCATAACCGCTGTAATTCTCTGCTCAATTTACCCTGCAGAAATGACCGCTTACTGTTGAGTCATTTAAGAATACTGTAGCCACTTGCAGCAGTATATATGTGTTGATCCACAGCAGCCTGCGTTACTGCTGAAAACTGGCTACTGTACTTGCCGAGGCTGCAATCTGCTTGCTTCACACTTATTTTCGGACAGTAAATAATCAGTGTAGTGAAACTGCTAGTGCTATTTCCAGGTCAATTTATAGGACTGTTGTTCAGAAATAATAAGTTACTATCTTTTGCACTGTTACTAAATAACAGCATGGCATCATTTTCTCATCAATTTGAAGATTTAAAAGATAGAGGAAGTTTTTAAGCACTTTGCATCATAATGGACCTTTTGTGCCAAATTGACCCTTTTAGAATCCACATGACTATTCAAGTGCATCAGTTAACAACTTGCGAAAGCAGAGTACTCCCTCCGGCCAGGTGTGTTGGGCGCCTAAGGAGCTGCACCATGATCTAGGTGTGGTGGGATTGGCCGTAATATTAGATATAATTAGCATTAAAAATCTTGTAAGTTGAGCTAATTAATTGCAATTCCTTTGTCTTACCAATCAACATGCAGCACGAAACGCATGCAACCAGAGTTATTGCCCATAAGATTGAAAACTTATGCATGATGGTGAAGCGAACGAGGCATGGGAGTGATACGAGGCTGATTTAATTCCTTCGCGCCTTACTCATTTGGAAATTCTAAAATCGCTAAGATGCCCAATACACCTGGACGGAGGAAGTATTTAGAACTCAGAATGGGTTCTGCGAAAAAGAACAAAGGAAAGCAGATTTGTGATGATGAGCAAGCTGGTTCAGAGAACTCAGAATGGGACAAAGAACAGATAACTAACCTTAGTTTCTAAACATCTACAGGTTAATACCTATTTTGTTATTATAGCATTATTATTTTTTACTTTGCTCATCATCCCCACTCTGTTTCTTAGACCACTGTTAGAGATGAGGAAGGAGTTCTAGAAGCTGTTGAGCATGTGCGCGAAATGTTAGACAGAGAGGTGGCTGCCTGAACATGTCCTACAAGCATATTTGTTTGTGGATTGAGCCACTGAGGTGAAGCACTGAAATATGCATCTATCATCTAGCCATAGCAAGTGTTCTGCTCTACCCAAAGACTTTAGGTGGATGTGTTGTTTTCAGTGGTTCAGAAGGGTGGCACCGGAAGGGTAACAACAGCCCAGCAATCATGATTAAACTGAACATATTTCATACCAAAATCTTTCTGCAAATGTGATGTCGCTGATTTCTTAAAAACCTGCAGACCCCAGTTTTATGGTTCCATGAGAAGGCAGACGGGGTGGTACTGTTTGAAGCCGAGCACGCTGGATGCGCATTTCTCCAAGAGCTTGGCATGGCCTGCGAATTCAAGGTGGTATACAAACAAATGACTAACTGTCTGGCATCTCAGTACGTGTGAGACTGACAAGAGGTCTCTAGGCCCGCATGGCTTTGGCTTATCCATGATCAATACTATTTTCTGTGGTCGTACGAACTGATTTAGCCTGAATTCTTACAGTTATTTTTTTTGTAGTTAACAGAATTGACAGGTCACTGGTTTTTTTGGGGGGTATTTCCTTTTTACGATGGGCTTTAGCCTTTTCTACAGTTCGTAAATAACCAGTGAGACGAGTGACCCCAATTCATTTTTTTCTTTTTTTCTGTAAAAATGATTGATACAATATGGATTTTTTTTTAACCGGGCATGACCCCTTTCCATTACTGCAACATAACGGAAATACATCATTTTTGTCCAGGGAAAGAGACGGGAAAGAGGAAAGGGAGTTCAAGCATCGCCGAGAAACCTACTGTGAGCACTCGCCATCGAGATTACTCACTGCAGGGCAAAATGGATCTACAAGTCTCCCGTACCATCTCAGAAGGATGGTGTGGAGGAGTTATACTTTACTACAGTACTTTGTTTTGCTATTAAACTCACTCTATTTGCTTATGTAATTTCGTAATACAAATTTACACATAGGTGGGTATTGTGGGTGTTGTCATGTTTTGACTTTTGAGCAAGGAAAGTTTTTCTTTTCCAAAAGAAAAAAACTAGGCAAGTTCAATCGAGTCTGTCGGGGTTTCGTAGCCGTGACCATACCCCACTCGTCGGTGTCACAGAGAATGTCTTGATTGTATTATCCACTTTTCCGTATTTTATGACATCAGACACCAAACTGCACATTCTAGACAACTTTGTGTACCACTGGTGCATTTACCTCGTTCCGTACAACACAATTTTATTACCTTTGAGTGCACATTGTCTTCACAATTCTTAAACGACCACAAAAAGAACATACATAGAAAATCAAGTGTTTCCACATGAGCTCATGTACGTGGTGCATGACCTGCAAAATGAGGGAACACCAAACTCACATGCAAGCTCACACCTCTCTCTATATATATGTATGCTCTCAGGAAATTGTTCGTAACATAACTACATCTATAGACCGAGAGTGATAATAGTTGCACCTGTGTAATGCTAGGCGTACTTGTTTTCATTCCCGTTTGATATATTTGTGAGCTCTGAGATACTAGAGAAAAACAAAGAAAGTAGAAGACATTTCAAACTTATTGCTTACTGGTAGTTGTCCCACACAAGCTTCTTCATCTTTTGTATCTACGTTACCTTTCCAATAGGGTCTTCTACGGCATTGTATGATGAAGTCATAATACACCTTTTCAAGGAGAAGTATTGCTCAATACGGATGGAGCTGACACAACTCTGCTACTAGAGGTGACGAAGATATTTACGATAGAGACCAGGACCAAGGCATTCTCTGAATTTGTTTATTTTAGTGCTCGTGAGACGCAAGATTTTTTTTCAACTAGATCTCTTACATGCAGTCAAATCTCGCCTAGCAGGTCCCCACTATACCTGGCAAAACCTTGGGCCGGGCCGGGCTTTGGGCTGGGCCGGGCCAAGCCCGAGGCAAAAAACCTAGGCCCGGGCCTGGTTTTTGGGCCCAAGCCCGGCCCGAACGTTTAAAAGCCCGGCGGGCCTCGAGATGGGCCCCATAGGAAAGCGCAAATATGACGGGCCCGGCCCGGGTGCAGCATCGGGCCGGGCCGGGTCGGGCTTTTTCAGGCCGGGCTGCCCATGGCCAGGACTAGTCCCCACAGAGCGGCAGCCTCCGCTCCTCCTGGCGATGGCAACACGACGAGCTCAATGAGTAAGGTGTGGTGCAAGAGCAAAACGATGGGGAGGAGACGCTCAAAGAAATGCAGCAGCGTCAACAGTCAAAACGGCAATGTTCTGTTTGAATGGAAGGGAGCACAATTAGGGCTTCATGGCTTGAAATCGCGTACCTACCCCCATTATGGGCTAGAAATATCTCACCTTTGTCACTGGTAAAATATCCAATGGCTGAAATAGCTTTGGATAAGTAAATATCCAAGGACTAAAACAATTCGACCGCTAAGATGCACAACCAGGATGGCATGTCGTCTAAACTGATCGGATGGCTGAAAACGGCTGAGCTGGGATTTGAGCCCCTCTTCTGAGTGAACCGGCCGAGGACGAGGCCCACTATGGTCAGTCCAGCTGTAGAGCAGAACAGAGGAGATTTCTAGCGGAGCAGAGGTCGCTGCCAAGAACCCTATCGCCGCCGCCGCCGCCCCAATTTCCCCTCCGCACAAGCACCGGGAATGGCGGCACCGCAGAGGCCGACTTCGGCGTGCATCCCGGATACGACGCGGGGCACGCACGTATTCACTGTAGCCGGCTACAGGCTGCACAATGGCCTCAGCGTCGGCAACTTCATCAGATCCACCACCTTCGCCGTCGACGGCTACGACTGGTGCATCCGCTTCTACCTTGACAGAGACGCAAACGAGGACTACATTTCGGTCTGCGTCGAGCCCCAGAGCAGGGAATCCGTCGGCGGCCACGACTTGAAGCTGACCAACCAAACCATCGGGCTGTCGACATTGATCTGCTCCAGGCAATCGTCCTTTCCAGTGTTCGACTCCCGCCACTCATGTGGGAAGAACTCCCATGTCAAGGGGCAATCCCTGTTCATGGAGAGGGGCCTCCGGGAGCCATCCCCGTACCTGAAAGATGAATCATCATCGAGTGTGATCTGACAGTTCTCCTCAAGGATATACTGGCCATGGCAACCGCCACCACTAAGATGCCTCAGATCGAGGTGCCGCCATCTGACCTGTCAAATAATCTCGCAAGGCTGCTTGAGAGGAAGAAAGGAACGAACTTGGTGATCAAAGTCTGTGGGGAGACATTCAACGCACACAAGATCATGCTCACAGTGCGGTCTCCGGTCTTCGAAGCAGAGCTCTACGGGACAATGGCAATGTGAGACAATGAGAAGCAATGCATTGAGGTTGTGGACTTGCAGCCCGCCGTTTTTGGAGCATTTATTCACTTCATATACACAGATTCATTGCCTGCCATGGATGACCTCCTTGACAGCCATGACAAGAGGGAGGTGATCAGGCATCTGCTTGTGGCTGCAGACAGGTATGCCATGGACAGGCTCAAGCTGATGTGTGAGGCCATCCTCTGCAAGGGTCTAGATGCCGAGAATGTCATCACCACGTTAGCTCTCGCTGATCAGCATCGTTGCAGCAAGCCGAGAGTCGGTTGCATGGAGTACATCAAGCTCTTCACCTAGAATAGAGGAAATGTCTGATCGCCTGACTGGAGAGCATGTATTGCTGTCGTTATTATAGCTTATATATGTATGTATTTATGTGATCAGGCTGAACAACCAGAAGTATCCTCCAAAGCCTCCATTGACGCACGAAAATGCGGTAGCCAGCACCGGGCAGGAAGTTGATGGCCGTGGTGAGGTGCACGACTCGGGCCTGCTCCGCGGCTCTGGCTCTGGCGGAGATGAGGCTGAACGCGCCCTTGAGCTTCTGCCCATTTCGGGTCAGGGGAGTACGGGGGACCGTGGGCGCAGCCCATCTCGGCATGGCTCTCCACGCTCTGCCAGAAGGCGCTCACAGGAGGCCCTCACCCCGCCGACGTCCCCGCCGCAGTCCCCAAGGTCCGTGCTGCAGGCGAACCCAAGATCAAAGCGCTCTGCCATGTGGAGCTCTCCACTGCTTCATGCCGACCCGGCCCTGGTCGAGCTCTGCTCTCCCAGGTCACTTCAGCAGTTGATACGTCTCCAACATATCTATAATTTTTGATTGTTCCATGCTATTATATTATCCTTCTAGGATGTCTTATGGGCTTTTATATACACTTTGTATGATTTTTTGGGACTAACCTATTAACCCAGAGCCCAGTGCCAGTTTATGTTTTTTCCTTGTTTTTGAGTATCGCAGAAAAGGAATACCAAACGGAGCCCAATTGATCTGAAACTCAACGGAGGATGTTCTTGGACCAAAAGAAGCCCAAGGAGTACCGGAGATGGACCAGAAGAGCCTCGGGCTGCCCACGAGGGTAGGGGCGCGCCCCCTACCTCGTGGACAGATCGGGGACCCCCCTTACTTGTTCCCGACTGCAACACCTCGTATATATACAGAAACCTCCAGAAAATAACCTAGATTGGGAGTTCCGCTGCCACAAGCCTCTGTTGCCACCAAAAACCAATCTAGACCCGTTCTAGCACCCTGCCGGAGGGGGGGATCCCTCTCCGGAGGCCATCTTCATCATCCCGGCGCTCTCCATGATGAGGGGGGAGTAGT
Organism: Secale cereale; assembly: GCA_902687465.1. Taxonomy (NCBI): domain Eukaryota; kingdom Viridiplantae; phylum Streptophyta; class Magnoliopsida; order Poales; family Poaceae; genus Secale; species Secale cereale. Next base: position 902,936,694 of record LR738710.1, on the reverse strand, counting down.
TCACCCTCGGGGCTGAGGGTATTTACCAATAGCTATGTGTTTGATCTCTCTCTCTCTCTCGTGTTCTTGGGATGGCACGATCTTGATGTATCGCGAGCTTTCCTATTATAGTTGGATCTGATGATGTTTCTCCCCCTCTACTCTCTTGTAATGGATTGAGTTTTCCCTTTGAAGTTATCTTATCGGATTGAGTCTTTAAGGATTTGAGAACACTTGATGTATGTCTTGCGTGGGATACCCATGGTGACAATGGGGTATTCTAATTATTCACTTGATGTACATTTTGGTGACAAACTTGCGGGTTCCGTGACTTTGGGAATCTATGCATAGGGGTTGGCACACATTTTCGTCTTGACTCTCCGGTAGAAACTTTGGGGCACTCTTTGAAGTTCTTTGTGTTGGTTGATAGATGAATCTTAGATTGTGTGATGCATATCGTATAATCATACCCAGGGATACTTGAGGTGACAATGGAGTATCTAGGTGACATTAGGGTTTTGGTTGATTTGTGTCTTAAGGTGTTATTCTAGTACGAACTCTATGATAGATCGAACGGAAAGAATAGCTTCGTGTTATTTTACTACAGACTCTTGAATAGATCGATCAGAAAGAATAACTTTGAGGTGGTTTCGTACCCTACAATAATATATTCGTTTGTTCTCCGCTATTAGTGATTTTGGAGTGACTCTTTGTTACATGTTGAGGGATAGTTATAAGATCCAGTTATGTTATTATTGTTGAGAGTACTTGCACTAGTGAAAGTATGAACTGTAGGCCTTGTTTCCTAGAATTGCAATACCGTTTACGCTCACTTTTATCATTAGTTACCTTGATGTTTTTATATTTTCAGATTTCAAAAACCTATATCTACCATCCATATTGCACTTGTATCACCATCTCTTCGCTGAACTAGTGCACGTATACAATTTGCCATTGTATTGGGTGTGTTGGGGACACAAGAGACTCTTTGTTATTTGGTTGCAGAGTTGCTTGAGAGAGACCATCTTCATCCTATGCCTCCCACGGATTGATAAACCTTAGGTCATCCACTTGAGGGAAATTTGCTACTGTCCTACAAACCTTGTCACTTGGAGGCCCAACAACGTCTACAAGAAGAAGGTTGCGTAGTAGACATCAAGCTCTTTTCTGGCGCCGTTGCCGGGGAGGTTAGTGCTTGAAGGTATATCTTTAGATCTTGCAATCAAATCTTTTAGTTTCTTGTTTTATCACTAGTTTAGTCTATAAAAGAAAACTACAAAAAATGGAATTGAGGTTGCCTCATATGCTTCATCTTTTTAATATCTTTCGTGAAAATGATTGAAAGGAAAATTGTGCCCAAGTACTAGAAGAAGAATGCATTAAAATGTTTGGCACTAAATACTTGAATGATGAGCATGATTGCAATGTTGTTAGTGTGAATCCTTTGAATATCCATGATACTAATGATATGCAAAGCCACAAGCTTGGGGATGCTATGTTTAATGAATATGATATTTTTTGTCCCCCAAGTTTTGATGAGCAAACTTATTATGATGAAAGCATGCCTCCTATTTATGATGATTATTGTGATGAAACGTATGCTATAAGGAATAAAGATAATTATGAAACGTGTCATCATGATTTTAGTTTTCAACTAGATTATGCTTCACATGATAGTTATTTTGTTGAATTTGCTCCTCCCACTATTCCGAATGAGAAGAATTTTGCTTATGTGGAGAGTAATAAAATTTATATACTTGGGGATCATGGAAAGAATGCTTTAAGTGCTGCTTATATGGTTGAATTCATTCATGATGCTACTGAAAATTATTATGAGAGAGGATCATATGCTTGTAGGAATTGCAATAATAACAAGTTTCCTCTCTGTGTGCTTAAAGTTATGAAGTTATGCTTGTTTTGCCTTCCTATGCTAGTTGATTATTGTTCCCATAAGTTGTTTGCTCACAAAATCCCTGTGCATAGGAAGTGGGTTAGACTTAAATGTGCTAGTTATATTCTTCATGATGCTCCCGTTATGTTTCAATTCTTATCCTTTATGCGAGCATCATTGAAATCATAATGCCTAGCTAAAAGGCACTAAAGAAAAGCGCTTGTTGGGAGACAACCCAATATTTACCCCTACTATTTTTGTGTGTTCACATGATTAAGCTACTGTAGTAATCATGTGTTATATGTTTTGTTTCAATAAAGTGCCAGGTAGAACCTTTGGGAAGACTTGGGTGAATGTTAATGTGATCTTGCTGTAAAAAAAAAACTTTGAGCTCACGAGATTAGCTGCCAGTTTTTACTGGAGAGTGACTTTAAGTTGATTATTTTTGCATAAGATTAATAGACAAATTCCTCACGTTCACCAATTTATTTCAGAATTTTTTGAGTTATAGAAGTATTCGAAAGTTACAGATTGCTACAGACTGTTCTATTTTTGACAGATTCTGTTTTCTATGTGTTTTTTGCTTATCTTGATGAATCTAAGAGTAGTATCGGAGGGTATGAATCATAGAGAAGTTGGAATACACTAGATATTACACAAATATGAATTTAGAATGAGTTCACAATAGTACCTAAGTGGTGATTTTATTTTCTTGTACTAATGGAGCTTACGAGATTTCTGTTGAGTTTTGTGTTGTGAAGTTTTCAAGTTTTGGGTAAAGATTTAATGGACTATGGAATAAGGAGTGGCAACAGCCTAAGCTTGGGGATGCCCAAGGCACCCCAAGGTAATATTCAAGGACAACCAAGAGCCTAAGCTTGGGGATGCCCCGGAAGGCATCCCCTCTTTCGTCTTCGTCTACCGGTAACTTTACTTGAGGCTATATTTTTATTCACCACATGATATGTGTTTTGCTTGGAGCGTCATTCTGTTTTATTTTGTTTTGTTTGCTGTTTGAATAATATACCAAGATCTGAAATTGTCGGTGTACTAAAGTTAGGGTACCTTAGTATCCCGAACTTGTGCACGGGCAGTTGCAGCGTCCCGCGGCAAGGGTTGCCAAGCGACCGCCAAGATCCTCCGAGGTCCCCTTTGGACCATTCAAGAACAAAGTATTCGAGTCAAAGAGACAAGACCCCGGCAAGAGGAGCTTGCCGGGAAGGCCACTCAAGGCACAGAATCACTCAAGACACGAGACCCCGGCAAGAGGAGCTTGCCGGGAAGGCCAACCAAGGCGCATCAAGAGAACTTGCCGCGACGCGCCACGCGTCCCGGCAAGGCCCGGTGGGCGACAAGCTCCCAGGCACGACAAGATAGCGACCGCGGCAAGGCACTTGCCGCGGCAAGCTTCCACTCAGTACCCACGCTCCAGCGCATCCACCCACGTGTCGCCCTGGGACCCTTCCAGGCGCACGTGGCGGAAGGCTGTGCAGCCAGGGGAACACAGTGGCAAGCGGCGATGACATGGCCACCGTCGTGGCGGACGGTGGCGCCCTGACGATCACTTTTTGCACTGTTTGGGGCGACGGCGACGGGCATTCAATACCCTTGTCCCCTGCCTTCAGAGTTAGGTATAGAGCACTATACAACACTGTTCCAACTACCACCCATTTTACACTTTTACCCTCGACTGCGTTGCCACCTGTCGGTGACCCCTTTGACCTATAAAAGGAGGCCCATGCGCAACGTAGAAGGGGTTCCGATCATCGATCACTCTCGCGCTCGGTCTTGCCAGCGGTTAGAGCATACTGTAGCTCTCATCGCTCCCGAGCAAAGAACTCAATACAAACCAAAGCAGGAGTAGGGTTTTACGCATCCGTGCGGCCCGAACCTGGGTAAACTGCTCGCGTGTTCGCCTCGATCCGCTCTTTGTGCATCCTCCGCCCCTGCCGTACCGAGAAGGGGCTCCGGTCCCATAGGTGTTCGTGGGCGATCAGTTTCCCCAACATCTTTGGCACGCCAGGTAGGGGCTGCGTCGAGGTTGTGTGAACCTGATCCGGCGACCACACGAGCTAGATCTTCACCAACTTCACCAACTTCATCAACTTCATCGACTTCGTCAGCATGCCGCCGAAGAAGAAGGCTTCGGAGGCAGCAGGCCCGTCCGCGTCGATCCCGCCACCGCCGGAGCCAACGGCTGGTGGCGTAGACGCCGGCGGAAGGACGGACGTCAGCGAGGAAACTCACGGCGCCGCCAAGTCTAAGGACAAGACGGACGACCGAGCACACTCCAAGGCCTCGGCGTCCGTGCACGCACCGCGTCCATCTCAGGAGGCGCGGGACCGACAGCGTCGTGGTACTCAAGGTACCATACGCTTGCTGGGACAAGGTCAAGCTGGCGGATCTCGAGACGCTCAGGGCCAGCATGCGCACCAGCATGCCGGCACGAGCAAGGCGCGGTCCTCGGGACGGGACTGCTCCTTCTAACGTAGTTAGAAGTCCGAGCATATCCCGCTCCTCGCACCGTTCGCCGCCGTTACCCGCCACTCCAGCAGAAGCTCTAGCTCGAGCTCAACTGCTCCTCGATTTCCCTCCAGCGGCAGACAAGGCCGACGACTGGAGGGCCACCATCCAAAGTCTCATCGCCTTCGCCAACGGCGGCACCCCGCAGCAGCCGAGCACATCACGGCCGCGGCAAGTCAGCCAGGCGCGGGCCGATGGCGACAAAACCGCTGGGGGTGCAACTACCGTGCACTCCCCACCACGAAGGCAAAGATCGCCGGCTCGCCGGATCAACATCGACGACGACTCTACGGCGTCATCGGATCCGCGAGCTCACCGCGATCAGCGCCAAGTCCTTGACGACCGACAACAAGAGGACGCTCGAACCCGTATCGAGCGCCGAAGAGAAGCGCAGCGACAATCTGACCAGCGCGCTGGGCCCGCTGTTGACATGCAAGCGCCAGGGGAACCAGGCGACCTGCCGTACGCGGCAGGTTGCCCTGCGTTCACTCGTGAGCTGCGGCATGTCCAGTGGCCCAGCATGAAGAACTTCAAGCCCGACGTACCCGAGAAGTACGACGGCAAAACACATCCGTCGGAGTTCCTCAGCATCTACACCATCGCGGTGCAGGCTGCCGGGGGACGAGAGGAGAAGATACTCGCCAATTACTTCCCGCTGGTGCTCAAGCCAAACGTCAGATCTTGCCTCATGCACTTGCCAGAGAACTCCATTTCTTCTTGGGCCGACCTGTGCCATCAGTTTGTCGGCGCCTTCACAGGTGGCCACAAGCCCCATGGCCAAGAGAGTGATCTTCACATACTCGCCCAGAAGGAAGGAGAGCCCCTGCGTAAGTACATCAGAGGTTCAGCCGCGTGCAACACAACATCCCAGACGTCCATCCTGCCGCGGTTATCAGCGCGTTCCACCAGAACGTTGATACGTCTCAAACGTATCTACTTTTCCAAACACTTTTGATATTGTTTTGACCTCATTCTTGCATGATTTGAACTAAACTAACCCGGACTGACGCTGTTTTCAGCAGAGCTGCCTGTATGGTTTTATTGTGTGCAGGAAAACGGATTTTTAGGTATCTCAGAAAAATCCACAAAAAATCACAGAAAATCCACGCACCCGAAGGAACCAGGGGCCAGAAGAGGGGCCAGAGGGGGGCCAGGGGGTGCCCAGGCGCCCTGTGGGCGCGCCCCCCCTGGGCCGCGCCGGGGGGTCGCCTGGGTGGGGCCCACACCCCCTGGTGCCCTACTTTGTCTCGTATTTTTACTCACGACGCGGAAACCCCAGATCAGAAGTTCTTTTCGCAGTTTTCCGTCGTGGAGCCGCCGCCACCCTCTGTTCTTCCTCGGGAGGGCTAATCTGGAGGCTGAATTGGCCTCCGGAGAGGGGAGATCGTCGCCATCGTCATCATCATCACCACTCCATCATCCCTCCATGACTTCTCCCTCCATGTGTGAGTAATTCCCCTGCTGTAGGCGAAGGGGGTGGTAGGGATTGGATGAGTTAGATCATGTAATAGTTTGTCAGATCGTTGGGGGCATGTTGCCTATCATCTACTATGGTGTTTATCATCTTTGCTTCAACTTGTTCTTCTTAATGCTTGACACTTAGGGCCCGAGTGCCATGATCTCAGATCTGAACCGTATGTGTTTGCATGAATATATTTGTGTTCGTGATCCTATCTATGAGTTGTTTGCACCTATTACGGTTCGGAACCGGCGATCCCAAAAGTGACAACTTGGGACACCAAAGGGGATGGTCCGTAGTTTGAGGATTACATGTATCCATTAAGTTCATTGCTTTGTTCCGGTGCTCTTTGACAGGAGCACCTTAATCTCCATAAGTTCCTTTTGGCCCCGTTCGTAGCGGGATGGTAGGACAAAAGATGTTGTGCAAGTTCTTATTGCAAGCACGTACAACTACCTACGGGATACATGCCTAATGTTTGATATTTGCCTAGATGATCATTACTTTTCCGTGTGCCGTGCCCCAAGTTAGAATCTATCTCATCCATGCAGCGCCCAACCATCCATCTCCCTAGCCTACAGTGTTTTAAACCCTGCTTGTCACTAGTTGCTACTTTTGCCATTTACCTTCACTATTTACTTTTGCTGTTTACTTTTACTATCACTATTATCACTATTATATCACTGTTACCACTTATCTTTTGTTGCAAGTAAGTATATTTCAGGTGCGGTTGAATTGACAACTCAACTGTCAAAGCTTATAAATACTCTTTGGCTCCCCGTGTGTCGAATCAATAAATTGGGTTATTCTTACCCGCGAAGACTATCTCGATCCCTTACGGTTGAGGGTTATCAAACGTGCGAAACCGCAGGATGAGGGAGGAGATGGCGATGTGCAAGATCCGAGACGTCACTGAGCTTTATGCCCTGGCCGACAAGTGCGCACGCGCTGAGGATGGGAGGAAACTCCCCGGAGAGGATACTGGAGCAGGGGGATCAGATAGTGAAGATGCCGCCCCGGCGAAGAAAATCCGGCGGCGGAACAACAGGAAGAAGAAGAACAAGGAAGTGCTAGTCGTTGAACAGTCCGGCAAGGAGGCTGGCGCCAAGAAAGCCCAAGTTGGCAGCTCCGGAAAGGAGACTGCCGCGTGCACCAACTGCCAGGTTGTGGCGGCCGCCGACAAGCAGGACGGCACCGACAAGCAGTACTGTAAGATCCACCGCACCAAGGGCCATGACCTTTAGAACTGCAAGAAAGTCGAGTACCTCGTCGAGCAGCAGAAGGCTGAGTATGAGCGACGCGACAAGGAGAAGGCCCAGGGAGGTGATGGTGGATCCGGCAAGAAGCGGCCATTCAACGGCCGGGGAGGACGCCGCGGCAAGGCCAAGCAGCGGCAAGGAGACAGACCTCCCCGCGGCCGCGACAAGGACAAAGACGACGATGACGACGAAGACATGGATGACGGAGAAACCAGCGAGCAGGAGTTTCAGAAAGCCACGGAGGTTTTGTGCGTTGACGGTGGTGCTTCTCTGCATACTTCTCACCGCCAACTCAAGCAGTGGGTGCGGGAAGTTAATGCAGCAGAACCACCCGTCGAGTCGCGCAAACTTCTGAAGTGGTCCAGCACGCCTATCATCTTCGATATCGAGGACCACCCTAATCGCACAACTGCGGTCGGGTGCTTGCCGATGTTGGTTTCACCAACCATCCGCAACCTCAAGGTCACCAAGATGTTAGTTGACGGCGTGGCCGGCTTGAACCTGATCTCCTCCGCTGTGGTCCGGAAACTCCAGATCCCCGACAGCGAGCTCGAGGAAACCGGCAAGTTCCAAGGGATCAGCCCGGGAAGGAGCAAGCCGAAGGGGAAGATTACACTGCCAGTGACATTTGGCGGAGAGGATCACTTTCGACGTTGCCGATATTGCCGATATTGCCGATATTCCATTGCCCTACAATGGAATACTTGGCCGTCCAGCTCTCGCCAAATTCATGGCAGCCTCTCATTATGCCTACAACATGCTCAAGATGCCCGGCCCGATAAGCGTCATCTCTGTCCCTGGCGACAAGAAGGATGCCCTTATCTGTGCCGACAAGATCTACCGGGAAGCAGCAGCCGCATCAGAACGCAAGACACTTGCCGCTGAAGCTCCCGGGGAGAAGAAGAAGACCAAGTCCGGCAAGAGCTCTGGAGCCCACTCCGGCAAACGCACCTCTTCGGAGTGCTGCGCTGCCGTCGAGGACGCACCATCGAGCTCCACCGGCAAGTGTAAGAAGACGATGGCAGGTCCACCAGCAACTAAGAAGGTGTCCGCCAAGGAGGACGGCACTAGTGGTACTTTCACCATCAGTCCCACGCTCGACCCCAAATAGGAAAGCGCGCTCGTTGCTTTCCTGAGGGCGAATGTCGACGTGTTTGCATGGCAACCGTCTGACATCCCCGGTGTTCCCAGGAAAGTGATTGAGCACAAGCTTGCCGTTTGTCCTCACGCGCGGCCCGTCAAGCAGAAGGTTAGAAAGCAAGCAGTGGAGCGCCAAGAGTTCATAGCAGAAGAAATCAAGAAATTGGAAGCAGCGGGCCTTGTCAGAGGAGTGCTCCATCCCACGTGGCTGGCCAATCCTGTAGTCGTGCGCAAGGCGAACGGGAAGTGGAGGCTTTGTATTGACTTCACTGATGTGAATAAAGCTTCTCCTAAAGATCCATTTCCCTTGCCGCGCATTGACCAGATTGTTGACTCCACGGCTGGATGTGAGTTGCTTTCATTTCTTGACGCATACTCAGGATACCGTCAAATCTTCATGGCAGAAGAAGATGAGGAGAAGACATCATTCATTACTCCATGTGGCATTTATTGCTTCATACGCATGCCTTTTGGTTTGAAGAATGCTGGTTCAACGTTTGCAAGGGTGGTCCATACAGCTTTTGAGCCACAAACCCACAAGAATGTAGAAGCATACATGGATGCCATAGTGGTTAAGAGCAAGGATAGGGCTACCCTGGTGCAAGATTTAGATGAGACCTTTGCGAATCTGTGTAAGATCCAGCTCAAACTTAACCCCGAGAAGTGCGTGTTTGGAGTCCCTTCCGGCAAGCTTCTCGGGTTCTTTGTGTCTCAGAGGGGGATTGAAGCCAATCCCGACAAGATCAAGGCCATTGAGCAGATCGAAGCACCGAAGCGCGTCAAGGATGTACGAAGACTTGCCGGCTGCGTGGCTGCTCTCAGCAGGTTTATCTCTAAGTCTGCAGAACGCGCCCTGCCGTTTTTCAAAATTTTGAAAAAGGCAGGTCCAATGAAATGGACTCCGGAAGCGGAGGCAGCGCTGCAGGACTTGAAGAGGTACCTGTCCTCCGCTCTGATACTTGTTGCACCTAAACCACAAGAAAAGTTGCTGCTGTACCTAGCGGCAACCAATCAAGTGGTTAGTGCTGCGTTAGTAGCGGAGAGGGAGTCGGATGATGAGCCAGCGGCCGCGGAAAGCACATCCAGCGACAAGCAGGGGGCTTCCCCGACAAGCTCTGGTCCCGACAAGGACGGATCTGCACAGATGCAAGAGGAGGTACGGAAGAAGGTGGTGCAGCGCCCAGTTTATTTTGTCAGTTCCCTCTTGCAGGGGGCTAGGTCAAGGTACTCTGGGGTACAGAAGTTGCTTTTCGGCCTTCTCATGGCCTCGAGAAAGCTGCGCCATTACTTCCAAGCACATGAGATAACCGTGGTCACCCGCTTTCCGTTGAAGAGGATATTGCAAAATCCAGAGGCAACAGGCAGGATTGTTGAGTGGGCACTGGAACTGTCAAGCTTTGGCCTCAAGTTTGAAAGCACTTCAACTATCCAGAGCAGAGCATTGGCAGAGTTTATAGCAGAGTGGACGCCAACGCCAGATGAAGAGATTCCAGAGATGAACATCCCCGTCAAAGAAGCAAGCAAAGAGTGGATAATGTACTTTGATGGTGCCTTCTCGCTGCAAGGCGCCGGTGCTGGCGTGCTGCTTGTCACGCCAACCGGAGAGCACCTCAAGTACGTGGTCCAGATGCACTTTCCCAAGGAGCAAGCGACAAACAATACTGCAGAGTATGAAGGTTTGCTTGCCGGTCTCAGGATCGCGGCAGACCTTGGGATTAAGAAGCTGATTGTCAGGGGTGACTCGCAGTTGGTCGTCCGCCAAGTGAACAAGAACTACCAGAGTCCGTTGATGGAAGCTTACGTCGATGAAGTGAGAAAGCTTGAAGAACACTTTGACGGCCTACAGATGGAGCATGTTCCAAGAGCTCAGAACGACATCGCAGATGGCCTGTCAAAGTGAGCCGCACTTAAGTTACCTGTGGAACCAGGGATCTTCATGCTCAAGCTGACTCAACCATCCGTAACACCGTCAACTGGACAGAGCAAGAAGAGGAAGTTGGTCTCTGGTGACTTCTTTCCGGCAGAACTTCCCGAAGCCGCCGCCAAGAAGGTCCCCAAGATCAACGCCAAGAGTGCCGAGGAGCAATCCGCTCCGGCAAGTCCCAGGACTTGTTCCGTTGAAGCAGAAGCTCCCGACAAGTCTTGCTCCGGCAAGCTTGCCGGGGATCGTCACGCTCCGGCTGAGACACAAGTTCTCGCCGTAGAAGCGGACGTTCCCGCAACAGCAGATGTGCCTTTAGTCCTTGTTGTCGAGCCACAAGCTCCAGCATGGGCACAGCAGATTGTCCGTTTCCTTCAGACAGGAGAACTTCCCGAAGAGCAAGAAGAAGCTGAAAAAGTAGCCCGGCAGTCAAGTATGTACCAGTTTGTCGGCAATGAACTGTACAGAAGAAGACTCAACGGTGTGAAATTGAAGTGTATTCCCCGGGAAGATGGACAGAAGCTGTTGGCAGAGATACATGGAGGCATATGTGGCCACCACATTGGCGCAAGAGCACTTGCCGGTAAGGCGTTCCGGCAAGGTTTATTTTGGCCATAAGCCCTCTAGGATGCAACTGCACAAGTAACCAAGTGTGAAGCGTGCCAGTTCCATTCCAAGCAGATACACCAACCAGCTCAAGCTCTCCAGACGATCCCTTTGTCCTGGCCATTTTCGGTCTGGGGGCTCGACATCCTTGGCCCCATTCCCCGCGCGGCCGGGGGCTTTGAGTACTTGTACGTTGCCATCGACAAGTTCACAAAGTGGCCGGAAGTGGAACCAGTGAGAAAGGTGACCGCACAGTCAGCAGTCAAGTTCTTCAGGTCGATTGTTTGCCGTTTCGGGATCCCTAACAGGATCATCACCGACAACGGCACACAATTCACAAGTCGCACCTTCATGCAGTACGTCCAAGACCTTGGCGCCAAGGTCTGCTTCGCTTCTGTTGCTCACCCGAGAAGCAACGGTCAAGCGGAGAGGGCAAATGCTGAAGTGCTGCGCGGCCTCAAGACAAGGACTTTTGACAGGCTGCACAAGTGCGGAAGGAATTGGATCGTGGAGTTGCCGGTGGCTCTTTGGTCGATCAGGACGACGCCAAATCGAGCCACTGGACATACACCCTTTGCTCTAGTCTATGGAGCAGAGGTAGTTCTCCTTACGGAACTCGTATACGGGTCGCCTCGAGTGCTCGCTTATGATGAGCTCGAGCAAGAGCAGCTGCGACAAGATGACGCGCTGCTCCTTGAGGAAAACCGTCTTCAGGCCGCTGTGCGAGCTACTCGCTACCAACAAGCTTTGCGCCGCTACCATAGCCGCAAAGTCAATGCCAGAAGTCTCGAGGAAGGCGACCTTGTTCTTCGGCGCGTTCAGTCCGCCAAGAATTCCAACAAGTTGACGCCGAAGTGGGAAGGCCCTTATCGGGTGAAACGAGTCACTAGGCCCGCCGCTGTCCGCCTTGAGACCGAAGATGGCTTGCCGGTGAGTAACTCCTGGAACATCGAGCATCTTCGTAAGTTTTACCATAAGGCGCGGTTGCCGTGATCCGCTCCGGCAACCACCTTTTGTACAAGTCTTGCCGCTGTTGCATGTAATCCTTTGTACAAAGCCGGGCGCAGACCCCGTGTATCAGTAAAGTTTATGTGCTACGCACACCCTGTCATTTCATGCTTTTTTACTTTTTGCATGTATTACCTGACACTTTGTGCACCACCTAAACCCGGTAAGCAGTAACGAGCCGCAAGGTTACATATTTGCGTTTTCTCTTCTTTCTTTTTTTTTCTCAAGGAGAAGAAGGTACTCTCGCGCACAAGTTTGCCGGGGGGGGGGGGAGGAGAAGATAGTGGTGTGGACCAAGTGCCGTTCAAGAAAGTCTCGCCTTGCCGGGAAGCAGACAACGCAAAAGCTAAGCTGCCAAAGTTTGGGCAATCAAATTTTTAAATTTTTGAGTTATCTTCCTTGAACGACCGCGCTTTGTATGGAAAACCTGTGCGCGGAGGAACCAACTCGTGGCTAGCCGCGCCCTTACTTTGTTTCGAGCATGCTCAACAACTTAAGTGTGCTGCGACTAATGTCGCGCCCTTGCTTCGTTTTCGAGTTCGCTCAACAACCTAAGTGTGCTGCGACTAGTTACGACAAGGTTTCTTGCCGGCGGCGGCACCGCCAGCAGGCTGCTGAAGTTCCGCACTCAGTGCTCGCGGCAAAGGGGATTACGCCGGCAAGTTCCCTAAAAGCGTAGGGCAGAAACATACAAAGCAAGGAAGTCAAGCAAAGGAAATAACGTTGCATTAACCGCCTAATAGAGCCTCTCGGGACTCCAGCTTGGTTTGCCGGGCGCGGTAAAGGGACAGAAGCCTCCGCAGAAGCCGCTCCTCCTTGGGCTCGCTGCTGCTACTCGGCGCGTCGACGAACTTCAGTCCGGCGGAGGCAAGGACCTCCCCGTCGAAGACCTCTCCCTCGACTGGCGCCCTGGACGTGGACGCCCACGGGAGCTGGATGAAGACACCGTTGCCGGCCTCCAGATAGGCGCCTGGCTCGGCTGCGGCAGCGGAGGGATCGGCAGCCGGCGCAGCGCCTGACGCTCCTGCGGCCCAGGGCCGTCAGTGCGACTGCCGGACCCCTCCTCAGCTGCCGTGCCTGCGGCCTTGGCTGCCTCGTCGGCGGCGGGCTCGTCAGCACCGGCCACCCCTTCGGCAGTGGCGGCGTCGCCGGTGTTGCCACGCGCGTCCTCCTCGACTGCAACCTCCGTCTCCATTGGCTCTGCGGCGGACGGGTCTGACAGAAGGAAAGAAAAGACGAACAAGTCAAGCAAATATCCAAAAAAGAAGAATTGAAAGAAGAAAAGTCCAAGGGTTTACCTGCGCGGGCCGGCTCCTCGGTGAGGTTCCTCGCCGGGGAGCTTTCCCTCGGCGGGGTGGAGGTAGCTCCCACCGGCGGAGGGCCGCTAGCGCTATCCCTTGGCGGGGTGCTCGCCCTTGGCGGGGTGCCCGCCCTTGGCGGAGTGCTCGCCCTTGGCGGAGTGTTCTCCCTTGCCGGGGAGCTCCCCCTTGGCGGTGTGGCCGAGGCGTGTGGCACGTTGGGGGCGGTCTCCTGGCGCTCCTGATGCTGCTGCTCTGCTCCTGCACGAATCAACAAGCAAGACATCAGAGAAGAAGAAGCACCCACGCGCGTCCAACAACAGAAGATGCACTACACTTACGCTGGGGGCTGCGCTGGGGGCTGCTCTGAAGAACAGTTGCCGGGTCCGGCAAGCTTGTCTCAGGCGCGCCCCCTGCTGACGCGGCGGGCTCGTCCTCGATGACGATCACCGGGACCTTGGCCCTCTTCGCCGCCCTTTGAGCCAGAGTTCTGAAAAGAGAACAGGTTCAGAGTTAGGCGAAAGAGATGCAAGACAAAAGCAACAGAGAATCAAAGAAATACAAAAATTGCGAAGACTTACTCTTCTTCCTCCTCGTCGGAGCTAAGCGCGGTGAAATCAAAATCCGGCTCGCACGTCACGACGCGAGGAGGCGGAGGAGTGGGCTCCCTCGGCCGTTTCGCGGGAGCAGGGACGATGGTCTAAGAAGACCCTGCTCCGGTTGCCGCCGAAGCGCGAGGGGCGGCGGGGGCAGGAGCGCTAGTCCGGGAAGATCCCCCTCCTGTTGCCGCTGAAGCACGAGGCACTCCCTTGGCCGCCTTGTTTGTTGCGGTGGCGCGTGTCGCGCGGCGCTGCGGCTGCTGGCCCGTCTGCCGCCCCGTCACGTGTGCGGCCTTGCGGAGACGCCTCCTTGTCGGAGCTGGAGGACTTGCTGGTGGTGGCGAGCTGCCCGAGGACGAGGAGGAGGAGCCGATCTCCAGCGAGCCACTCGAGTCCTCGGCGGGCTCGCTTGACCCGGCACCCTGCTCGGCAGGCCGGCTCGACTCGGCACCCTGCTCAGTGGGCTCGCTTGTCCCGGCGATCCGCCCGGCAAGCTTCCCCGCTTTGCGGAGCTCTTCCTCCTCGGCAAGACTTGTCGCCTCCGCTGCCTCCGCCTCCTCCACAGTGTACCAAAACTCGGCCGCGGCCCTGGCTGCCGCAACCTCTTCCAGTCTGGTGGCAATATACGCCATCTCTTGGTCAGTGGTGTCGCGGGTGAGGCCTTTCTTCTCGTCTGAGTCGATTGGCTGTTCCACCAAGTTGTCGAAGACGTCTGCACCGCTTCGTCGGAAGGCTCTTGCCAAGTAGGGACGATCCCGTGGGAATCGCACAGCGGCATCATTGCACGGATGGCGCTGAGCGCAGAGCTATTGCACAGCGGGACGACACCTTGCGGCAACGTGAACCATTCGGGGTGGGCAGAGTCATACTTGAACAGCGCCTGGAGCATCGCGTTGAGCTCCAGGATAGTAAAATTCCAATTGAGGCCCGGGCGCAGCCTCATGATGTCGGCCGCATTCTCAAACTCCCAAGCAGCCCTCTTCCTCTCTTGCAAGGGAGCGATGCGACGGCGGAGAAAGTCTGCTCCGACTGCGCCCACGGTGAGCCCGGCGTGCCTGAGGCGAAGAATCCGGGTAGTGGCAATCTTCAATCTGCTATCCTCCGGGGCCAAATCGCTCCAGTCGTTGCCGCGTACTACTGGGGCTTGGCGCCGGGAAGTGAATGGCTGCGGGTCATCCTCTACGATCCAACACCAGTTGGCTCTCCACTCGTCCCACTTGCCGCGGAGCTCCCCTTCCAGATAGGCTTCCTTCTTGTGCGTCCTCGATATCCAGGAGATGCCGCCGGACAAAGGCGACCCTGCCTCGACTCGAGGCGTGAAGTAATGGCGGAAAAGAGCTACATTGGGGTAGACTTCGACAAAGTTTTCGCACAGATGTGCGAAAACGGCCATGGTCAAGACGGCATTGGGGGTGAAGTCAAGGAGATGGAGCCCGTAGGTGTTCATGACATCGCAGAAGAACTCAGAATAGGGCGGGCAGAGCCCGCAGTAGAAGAACAGGGCAAAGAAGGCGTAGCCGGTCGGGAACATCTCGCAGGCTACGGCGGGGAGTACCTTGGTGCGCGGATGCGCCTTCGTCTCCCTCGACCAGAAAAGGTAGAAGGTATCCTTCAGTTCCTCCGTGTCAAGCTTTGGCGGGAAGACCGCCATCTTCTTCCGCATTGCTGCTAGCCGCAGCGCTTCGGCGAACTTCGCGAACTTCCCCTTCTCGCCTTTCGGAGCCATGGCGGGGACGGTGGGGGAGGTCGGCGGCGCTGGTGATGCTGGTGGCGACGGAGGAGGCGGAGCGCTGCTCTCTTTCGACCTTCGGGGAGGAGGGGAGCGGCGGGGGTTTCTGAGGGATGAAGAAGCAACGGGCGAATGGAAGGAACTGCCCCTGCTTCCCCTGCTTTTAAGGGGGGGGGGAGGGGGGACGTTCCGCATTTCCCATTAAAGAATCATGCCACGATCTCTCCCACGACGCCGCGATTGATGCGTGCCGTTAGGGGAGGGCGCGGTGGAAACGGAGTGGGATATGGCGTGCCGCAGGCCGCGTGTGCCCGAGCACTGTTTTGGGCCTGGCCCAACAACGCTCGACAGTGTGTCTGGCCCAGGCCCCGGGGCTCCTGTCGGTGTACTAAATTAAGGGTACCTTAGTATCCCGAACTTGTGCACGGGCAGTTGCAGCGTCCCGCGGCAAGGGTTGTCAGGCGACCGCCAAGATCCTTTGAGGTCCCCTTTGGACCATTCAAGAACAAAGTATTCGAGTCAAAGAGACAAGACCCCGGCAAGAGGAGCTTGCTGGGAAAGCCACTCAAGGCACAGAATCACTCAAGACACGAGACCCCGGCAAGAGGAGCTTGCCGGGAAGGCCAACCAAGGCGCATCAAGAGAACTTGCCGCGATGCGCCACGCGTCCCGGCAAAGCCCGGTGAGCGACAAGCTCCCAGGCGCGACAAGATAGCGACCGCGGCAAGGCACTTGCCGCGGCAAGCTTCCACTCAGTACCCACGCTCCAGCGCATCCACCCACGTGTCGCCCTGGGACCCTTCCAGGCGCACGTGGCGGAAGGCTGTGCAGCCAGGGGAACACGGTGGCAAGCGGCGATGACATGGCCACCGTCGTGGCGGACGGCAGCGCCCTGACGATCACTTTTTGCACTGTTTGGGGCGACAGCGACGGGCATTCAATACCCTTGTCCCCTGCCTTCAGAGTTAGGTATAGAGCACTATACAACACTGTTCCAACTACCACCCATTTTACACTTTTACCCTCGACTGCGTTGCCACCTGTCGGTGACCCCTTTTACCTATAAAAGGAGGCCCATGCGCAACGTAGAAGGGGTTCCGATCATCGATCACTCTCGCGCTCGGTCTTGCCAGCGGTTAGAGCATACTGTAGCTCTCCTCGCTCCCGAGCAAAGAACTCAATACAAACCAAAGCAGGAGTAGGGTTTTACGCATCCGTGCGGCCCGAACCTGGGTAAACTGCTCACATGTTCGCCTCGATCCGCTCTTTGTGCATCCTCCGCCCCCTGCCATACCGAGAAGGGGCTCCGGTCCCATAGGTGTTCGTGGGCGATCAGTTTCCCCGGCAGAAATTCTTAAATTTTAGAGAGTCTTCACATAGTTACATAATTATTCATCTACCCATTGATCTTCACTTATATCTTTCGGAGTAGTTTGTTGTTTGCTCTAGTGCTGCACTTATATCTTTTTAGAGCACGACGGTGGTTTTATTTTGAAGAAATAGATGAACTCTCATGCTTCACTTATATTATTTTGAGTGTCTTAAATAGCATGGTAATTTGCTTAGGTTATGAATTTAGTCCTAATATGATAGGCATCCAAGAGGGATGTAATAAAAACTTACATATAAGGTGCATTGAATACTATGAGAAGTTTGTTGCTTGATGATTGTTTTGAGATATGAGGATAGTGATATTAGAGTCATGCTAGTAGAGTAGTTGTGAATTTGAGAAATACTTGTTTTGAGGTTTGCAAGTCCCGTAGCATGCACGTATGGTAACCGTTTTGTGACAAATTTGAAGCATGAGGTATTTCTTTGATTGTCATCCTTTGTGTGGAGGTCGGGATCACGTGATGGTTTACCCCTACCAACCCTTCCCCTAGGAGCATGCGTGTAGTACTTTGTTTTGATGACTTGTAGATTTTTCCAATACGTATGTGAGTTCTTTATGACTAATGTTGAGTCCATGTATTATACGCACTCTCACCCTTCCGCCATTGCTAGCCTCTCTTGTAGCGCGCAACTTTCGTCGGTACCATACACCCATCATATACCTTCCTCAAAACAGTCACCATACCTACCTATCATGGCATTTCCATAGCCATTCCGAGATATATTGCCATGCAACTTTCCACCGTTCCGTTTATTATGACACGCTTCATCATTGTCATATTGCTATGCATGATCATGTAGTTGACATCGTATTTGTGGCAAGGCCACCATGCATATTTTTTCATACATATCACTCTTGATTCATTGCACATCCCGGTACACCGCCGGAGGCATTCATATAGAGTCATACTTTGCTCTAGTATCGAGTTGCAATATCAAGTTGTAAGTAAATAGAAGTGTGATGATCATCATTATTAGAGCATTGTCCCAAAGAAAAAAAAATAAAAAAAAGGAAGAAAGGCCAAATAAAAAAGAAAGGCCCAAAAAAAGAAAAAGAAAAAGAAAAAAAGGGACAATGCTACTATCTTTTTTTCCACACTTGTGCTTCAAAGTAGCACCATGATGTTCATGATAGAGAGTCTCTTGTTTAGTCACTTGCATATACTAGTGGGGATTTTCATTATAGAACTTGGCTTGTATATCCAAACTATGGGCTTCCTCAAATGCCCTAGGTCTTCGTGCGCAAGCAAGTTGGATGCACACCCACTTAGTTTCAGAGACATATGTTTTATCACTGGTGAGCTAATCCTTTGTGTTACAAAAAAAATAGAAAACTCCAATGCATAAAATATACTTTGTCTTATTTTTAGCTCATTTTCAGTAGGTTCTACGGAGAGAAGCCGCCAGACCACAACAATGAAATGAGTCAAAGCAAGGTCCATGTGCATTTTTTTTTGGCTGGGAAAGAGAGATTTAAATGAGCTCATGGTAGAAGTACAATCACGGGTGATGGGCTCCACAATTTCCTGAGGGAAATTACCGTACGCCCAGGAAATCCACCTAGCTGAGCTAAGCCATGGCTTGCTGAATTTCTGTCACGGCTTATTTTCACTATGTTTACATCTCTTTCCTTGATAAGGTCACGTATCTCCGTAATCCTTGACGTGTTCAGTGTCCTTGTGTTGACTAGCTCGAGGGCTTCTATGCAGTCCGTCTCCATCGAGAATGGCAGGGCTGACCAATGAAGAGCTAGGGTAAGACCCTCCTCCATGGTAGCAAGTTCAGCATCCACTTCATCTACGCACCCGAATAGTTGCCAGCACGCCGCGAAAATCACCTGTCCCGTATGGTCACGCAAAACCATACCTGCTCATGCACTCCTGTCACACATGAAGGAGCCATCAATGTTCAGTTTAGCAGTCCCAGTCAAGAGCGAGGTTAGACAAGCATGCATGCATCAGAAAAGAACGTGATCGTAGCTCAGCTGCTGCTACTTCAATAACGTCACAAGGGAAATTCGGCTGGAACTGAAGGCCTCTGATCCGACCGATCAAGCATAAGATATACAGTTGAGTGGTCCATTAAAATTAGGGGAGGAAGCTCGGTAAAATCTTTCTCGAAGCAAGCTAGTTTTAATTCATTGATCTGCCGAATCAAGATCAAGTTGGGTTCTTATAGAACCTAGTATGGTATGTCTCCTTCTTAAGATGCCGACTTCTTCTTGTATGACTTATTTAGATAGTATATCAGGCCTCGGCTTCACGCCTGCAGCCGGTTTCTCTCCGTTCCGCTAAGACAAGTATGTCGTTGTCCTAGCCATCTCTTCCTCTAACGGGGCGCAGTCAATTAATACTCCTTATCTGCCGCATTGGTACGGGGGAGAACACAGATGCATGGAGGGACAACAGGATCCCCCGAGATGGCTTGCTCCAGCCGGTGAAACGTCTTGTGGACGATGCGCCGTGCTTGGTTAGTGACTATATCGACCAGAGTGTATGGGCGTGGGACATGCCAAAGCTCAAAGCATATTTTACACCAATGGATGTCGATGTGATCCAAAACATTCCTAAAATAAGTTGTCCTCAGCTACAGCTAAACCCAAAACCTGTTCCTCTAGCTCAGCTCCGTTCTTTTTCTCGTGCAAACGGCTTTCGAGTATATAAAAGACTAGCGGAAAGGCCAAATGAGTCACTTTTACCCCTATCCGGCACTCAACTGATTGAAAAACAGAGTAGTCTAGTCAGGTTATGAGACAGATTAGAAAGTGTTTTATTAGTCTCATGGAGCAAGAGGCAAGGCAAGGCAACGGCTGAGGCAGAGCTCAAGGATTCAGGACACTGGGCTGACCATCCAGGAGAAGGCGACACAGAGGGTATCACAAAAGAATCTGGAAGGTAATCCCTCTTGCTCCAAAAATGCTTTTG
This sequence comes from Secale cereale, assembly GCA_902687465.1. Classification (NCBI taxonomy): domain Eukaryota; kingdom Viridiplantae; phylum Streptophyta; class Magnoliopsida; order Poales; family Poaceae; genus Secale; species Secale cereale. The sequence goes on along the minus strand of LR738710.1, from coordinate 902,916,966 downwards.
CTATCCTAAATGTTGTCCCTAATACATATTATTATGAGATTGCTTCCAAAAAGTAATATTAAACTAAAAGGATCCAATGAAGAACCGGGGAATAGCTTATATCTAGTCCTTCTCTATGACTTGCTGAATAGACTTATTCGCAGCCATACACTGTCTTATTTAAAAGAGTCCCCTGTCTCGTGAACGATCAAACTTGGTAAACTTTGAAATAATCGTTTAGATAGCATTAGCCTCTTTTCTTCCTTTTCTCTGCCAGTCTTGCAAGTTCTCACCCTCCCAGAAAAGAAGGGAAAGTCTTCTTACTAGCTAGCTTTTATATCTCGCGAATAGGGAGTTAAGGAGTGTACCTAGAACCTATTTGTCACAAAGTTCAATACTCTCTAGAGGAGGTAAATCAATGGATCTGGGTATGCCTGGTTGAAGCAGCCCCTACACTTCTATGGGTTGTTCCAGCCTCTGCTAGTGGGTGGTTTTTCATTTCTACAACAGGCGCTTGGTTCAAAAAAAGCTTATGAGTTGAGTTCGTCCTCAGCTACGGATTGAGGGCAGCATTCTCAAATTACTTGACTTGCTGCTAGCTTAGAGGAGAGAAAAAAAAATCCCGCTTTCATTTACCTTGAAAGTCTGAGAGAAGGCTTTTTCTTTCTATTAAAAGAGAACAAATCAGAGGGGTGATCAGTCCTCTTTCAATCCTTCATATTCTTATGAGTAGCCGCCATAGGGGGTCCTCAGTCTGAATCCTCCACTAACATTGGACCAACAGTCAGTCTAGCTCTCGCTCTTATCCAATTTCCTTATCCTTTCAGGGCAAGGTCGAAGTAGTAGGAAAATACAATTTCTTTTGTTGCATGTGGACCCGCTTGTGAGACTGAAGAATTTGAAGCTAAATGACAATCTTAACCTACTTGCTTACAGGATCCTTAAGAAACTGTTGACTTTTGCACCTTTCTGTCTAGCTTGAGTTATCTTTTAGTTCTCTCCCCTCGGCAAAGTGGATAGGAAAGAGTTTTGCTTCCATTCCACTATCCAAGAATAAGGAGAGTGACTTTCTCTTTTGAACCTCTTAAGCTGACTTGAAAAAAAAAGTGGTACACCCCTCAGAGATATAGGGACCGCCATGCTCGTCCACTTTCTTGATAAACGACTCGATGCATTTTCTCTTCCTTGCCGCTGAGACTGAGACATATCAAAAAGATCTATTACTAAAAGGAGATTGGGATCATCCTGTGGTTACCGGATGATGGGAATAACTAAGCAGAAAATTAGAAATGACATGAAATGTCTATAAATGAATTTTCTCATTATTCGTTATTTCCGAGTCTTTTCGTTGCATTCACTTACAACAAGAAACAACCACCAGCGTTTGGTGCAGCACTTGCATTTTGGTGCATTCTTCTTCCTTTCCTTGGTCTTTCGTTCTGTCATATTCCAAATAACTTATCTAATTACAACGTATTAACCGCTAATGCACCTTTTTTTATCAAATCTCAGGGACGTGGTCTAATCATGAGGGTAGTATTTTATCATGGTGTTGGATCCCAAGTTTTTATGGATTCCTTTCTTGTTACCGGGGTCAACCCTAAAGCCATAATGTCTCAAAACGAAGAGGCTATAGAAAAACTTTGATTTTTTTTCCTTTGTCTCGAACTTCGTGAAGAACTCCATTCTATCTCTCCAACAAAAAAGTGGGGCTGCGCCCCAGTTGTACACTCCCTTCGTTCGGAGAACCCTTGTTGATTCTGAACTTCGTTCACAAAGTAAGCGTCCTTTTAAAGGGCCAGCCCTTTTTAATGCGCCGCTTGACCCTGTTTTGAAAATGAGCTTTGCTTTTCTGGGCGCTGGGCGCTCCCGTGGTTCTCGCGAAGGAAAAAGGACAAATCTTTTGTTACATCTGGCACGAGATGAAAAAGAGAGAGTTTCGTCTATCGATGAACAACAGATTGACGGAGCTCTTGGCATTGCTTTGTTTTTCTCTCCTTTCCTATCAGCGAGTTCCGATCCTTTTGTTCGAAATTTCTTCGTTCGTACCGAACCGCTTGCAGAATCAAATCCAGTTCCACAAGATCCTATATCAGCTATACATCCTCCTAGCATTTATGCCGGAGATGTCGCTAGTGCTATGGGCTTTGGGTTATGTAGATAAAAAATGATGAATGGGATTGTGGCACTCCACTCGCCGCCAATGCGGAAGGATGCCGCCGAAAAGAATGGAACGCTGCTTCGCTCTGCTGGATGCGTCGGATCCCATATAAGAAGCTCGCTCTTTATCCGATCATTCAAACATTTAGTGGGCGGCGCGCCTGCTCTATTGTTGCGTAGCAATAGAAGCCTGCTCATGCTACTTCGGCGGTGCTTTTTCGCCTTCTCTTCGCTCTGGACAGGAGCGCTAATGGACACAGGGAGGGAGCAGGCGAAGCGTGTCGTTCGTAATGGAAAGAAAGACACCACTACTTCGCCTCTTTGTTGGACTGCCGGCGCGAACACGGTGGTCTCTGACCAGGAGCAGGAACCAATTCGAATTTGGATCTTGACATGTCGGTTGTTTTTAACCGTAGGCATCTGATGTCTACTACACGCTTCTATTCCTGTAGACAGTGTTGGGCCTCCAAGAGCAGAGGTTTGTAGGACAGCAGCAAATTTCCCTTAAGTGAGTAACCCAAGGTTTATCGAACTCAAGGAAGTGGAGGTTGAACGTACCCCTTTCAAGCAACCCTGCAATCTAGATACAAGAAGTCTCTTGTGTCCCCAACACACCTAATACACTTGTCAGATGTATAGGTGCACTAGTTCGGCGAAGAGATGGTAAAACATGGATGATAGGAGTGGCAAAGCAAAGTAATATAAATCTGTAATAAAAAGTGCAGCAAACAAACAAGTGGTAAACGTGAGCACAAATGGTATTGCAATGGTGGAAACAAGGCCTAGGCTTCATACTTTCACTAGTGGCAACTCCCAACAACATTAACATAATCGAATTACATGATATTTCCCATAAAACACGCAATGGAGACGCACTCGGAGGTCATTCCTTTGTGGTCAAGAGAGGACGAGAATTATGTAGGGCTACAAAAGCACACCTCAAAGTTCGTAGTTCTCAATCTATGGATTTCTCAATGTCACCGCGGCCATCCAAAGAGAGTACCACAATCACCACAACATATCTCCAGGATAGTCAAACACAAGCACCAAGAGACTCTCAATCTTCAATCAACACACAAAAGAGGAAATCACTCATGAAAATATTCTTCTAATCCATGTCCAATAGACCGCTGTCACCTTGGTCTCGGGGATTATACTAGATAAAGACAAGTGAGTACATCAATCCAATACATAGATAAAGGGGAAATATCATGGGATCACCCTAGATTAACATAGCCTATGATGACAACGAAGATCACATCATGGGAGAGAGAATTGACCACATAGCTACACGTACAAGCCCTCAGCCCCGGAGAAGACTACTCACACATGGCCATGGTGAGCAAGAGATTGATGGTGGTGTTGATGGAGAGGTGCAGCCCGGAGAGGAGGAGGCGGCCGGCTGCAGCCGTGGCGGCGGTGGCCCTAGGGGGCAGCCACTCCTTGGCCCCCCTTCTTCCTTGTGGATGGTGCTGCAATGGTGCTGGTCCTCCCCTCCAAGACGGCGGCTTGGGAGGAGGAAAATTCGTGGCTCTTGGTGACCTAGGTTTCCTCTCTTTATATAGACTCTCGGATTCCCGTCATCAGATTTTGGGCTTCAGTAAAACGGGCTTTTCTCGGCCGTGCGGACTCCGATTTGGACGAATTTTATATCCAGAAACATCCTCTCGAAATTCCCCACAACTTTCGCAACTAGGCTTTTTCCGTTTGACGTCGTCTTCGGGACGGAATGTGACCATCTTCTAAAAACGTTCTCAGACAGATTTCAGGAAAGTCAGAGTCCTACTCCAATACGACTCCTTTTGCGTTTTTGTCAATTTCCAAGTAATTCCTACACAATAAAGTGTAAAACAAGAACATTGTGCACTTTTGCAACCATTAGTAGGTTAGTCCAATAAATGCCTAAAAAGATAAAAAACTTTGATATAAACATGAGACAATGATGCAAAACAAGCATGTCACAAACAAAAATTATGGATACGTTTGGGACGTATCAACATCCCCAAGCTTAATTCCTACTCGTCCTCGAGTAGGTAGAATGATAACATAGATAATTTTTGAGGTGACATGCTACTAACACAATCTTGATCAAGTAATAAGGTAAAGCATATGGACTGAAATAAAGTGAACCAAAACAATTGTCTATAGTTGAAAGCAAGTAAACAATGAATAACCAAGTGATCATCTAAGTAAATTCTTTTCATGAATAGTACAATTGAAGACATGATACTATAAAAATAAGCACAACTGTTAGCCCCAAAGGAGTTCTCTCATCAAAAGCATTCTAGTTAACACAAAAGGAAGATAAAGTTTCAGCAATGCTTTCCACTTTTCAACATTTTATCTCATGGATAAGTTCAATGCACAAGGATTATATATAACTAAGCAGAAATTTTGAACATAATCAACTTGAACCCAGGGTTAACACTAGATGCTTGCTTATGGTGGAGGAAGAAGATTAGAACATAGGAAAACTGACTCAACATTTAAAAGTAAAAGATAGGCCCTTCGCAGAGGGAAGCAGGGATTACTCATGTGCTAGAGCTTTTTATTTTTGAAAACATAGAGATATAAAAGCAATTTTGAGAGATGTATGCTTATGTCAACGAATGGTAATAACCAATTCACTACTACTCATGCCAAACAGAACTTAAGAGCGGCTCCCATAGAGGAACGATAACACTCCCCTTTCTCCTTTGTTTATCACTAGCCAAAGTTTGTCTGATTTCTCAGGTACGATGTGTGAAGGAGGTTTTTGATATTGATATTGATGACATGTAAAGTGGGCTGGGCATACCCTTTTGCCAGCTCTTTTTGCAAAATTAAGGTCATGCACATTATTCATGCACGTCAGGGGTCGTTCTGTCCAACACAAGTAGTAATGAACTATCTACCACTTCCTCATGAGCTAAAACAGAGACACAAATAAGGATAAATTTTGAAGGTTTTAAAGGTAGCACATGAGCAATTTACTTGGAATGGCTATTAAATACCATGCATAGGTAGGTATGGTGGACACATATGGCAGAATTTTGGCTATGGAATTTGGATGCATGAGCAGCATTCCTGCTCAGTACAGAGTTTTTGGTTTAGCAAGTTTTTAGCAAGCACATGTTAACCGGTACAAGAGAATTATAACATCCTTTCAGCATAATTATAAGACTTCTACACTGTCTTCCTTGTCAACCATCTTACTTCTAAAAAGAGAACACGAACTTTAAAACTACCAATGGTGAAAAACTAAACAATTGCAAACTTCAAAGGTATTTTTTCACTAATAAGACTTTATTAAATGATCTTCATGTTTAGACATCACTACTTAATTTCTCAAAACAATTGATAGGGATCAAGTTACTCAATGATCTTAAAGACTATGCAAGCTTTTTATTCTTTGCACCACGTCCACACTTGGCATTTACTTTACCAACATATTATTTAGCAATTCAAACCAATTCAACTCTCCAAAAAGATATAAGTGAAGCAAGAGAGTACTTTCTATAAAAAGAACTAATAGCTCTGAACATGATATGAAATAAAAACAAGAGCTAGAAGCATATAACAAGGTAGCTAAAACACTCAAAAAGATATAAGTGAAGAACATGAGTGTTTCATGAAAAAGCGGAGCGTGTCTCTCTCCCAAATAAGAATGATCAGATGCAACTTATTTAAGACCAGCAAAGAAAACAAAGAAAAACTAAAAACAAAACTAAAAGACGCTCCAAGAATAGCACATAACGCATGAAGTGATTAAAATATAGTGGAACGAAAGACGAACTGATAATTGTTGATGGAGAAGGGGATGCATGGGGGCATCCCCAAGCTTTGACGCTTGAGTCTTCTTAAATATTTCTTGGGGGTGCACGGGGGCATCCCTAAGCTTGAGCGTTTGACCCTCCTGAGTCTTCTTTTATCATCTTCCATCGCACACTTGAAAACTCCCTTCATACATAACTCATCATAATCTGATTAGCGAGGTTAGTACCCACAATAAAATAACTTTTCCCTACCGGAAATAAAGATAATCTTGAAGAGCTACTGTTTCTCAAGATTGCCAAAAGGTTTTTGCAAAGAAAAAGCAAGCTCAAGGTTTGCAAAACGAAGAAAAGGCAAAACAGGACAGAATCTGTGAAAAACAGACCAGCAGGTAGTAAATAATTTTTTCGGGGCACTTCTGCAACTCAAATAAAAAAACTCAGAACAGACGCTCGAAAGCCAATTGTATAGAGCACGCTGTCAAAAAAATTCAGATCAAAAATTCAGATCTGGTGATTTTATTCGAATTTTTCTGTCCAAGGACAGAATCCGTTTCCTGGACAGCACGTCACAATTTTTGAACTTTCTTGCAATCGGAGGCTAAACTTGGCACAAAGCTGAAAAATAAAGATACAATGATGTTGCTACTGTAGTAACAAACATCAAGACCACTAAAAACTGAAAGAATACACTGAAAGCAAAGATAACAAGGGTTGTCTCCCTAGAGCTCTTTCTTTATAGCCATAAAGATAGGCTTAAGACTTTAATGTTGCTCTCGTAGGAATAAGAGTTGAAGAGCAGAAGAGAGCATCAAGAAGCAAATATCAAACACATTTAAGCCTAACATGCTTCCTATGCATAGGAATATTGCAATAGAATAATTCATTGAAGCACAAAGCAATAAGCATAGGAAGACAAAACAAGTGCAGCTTCAAAACCTTCAACATAAAGAGAGGGAACTTGATATTATTGAAATATCTATAAGCATATGTCCCCTTCTCATAATAATTTTCAGTGGGATCACGAATAAAGTCAACAATATAAGCATCACATAAAGCATTGTTACCATGATCCACATGCAAAAAGGTACTCTTACTCTCCACATAAGCATAATCTTTCTTATTGGTAATAGTGGGAGTAGGACTATCATAAAAAACTTGAACACTATAGATTAATTGTGTATTAGGAAGATGGTGTTCAACAAGGGAGTAATTCCCTCCATGATTATGACAAGTTTCATAAGGATAATTTCTCCTTATGTCATAGGTACCTTTATAATCACTATAGATTGGAGTTATAACATCATCATAGTAGAGAAGAGCATTATCATTGCTAGCAACTATATTTGTAAACATGTTGTCTTTATTCTTACTAGCAAAAGAATTATCAATTATCACATCACTAGTGGGTAAAGGATTTGCAATCCTATCATCCCCAAGCTTAGAGCTTTCCATATCATCACTTTCAGAGTTGGTACCAAAAAGATTTTCAAGATCATAAGTAGCATTATCATCATTTTCCCAATCACAATAAGTAACATGCATATCATAATCAAAATCATCTTCAATAGTACCTACGGACGTATCATCAAGATGATAATTAAGGCAATAAACTTCACCTTCTTCTTTAAACTTACAACCATTAGGATAAAAGTTGATGGGAGGAATATGCTCAGGCCAGGTTGATACCCATTCTTCTTCCTTCTTGCTCCTCTTCCTCCTCCTCTTCTTTTTCTTTTTCTTCACCTTAGGAGGGAGTGGTTGGAGATGAAGCTTCTCCACATATCCTGGTTTATCATTAGAAATAATAGGGGAAACTTGGGAGAAACTCTCCTTTTTATTAGCAGAAATATAAGAGACATTTTTATACTTTGGTAAAGTTCCCTCCTTTCTAATCTTACTTATGTAATCATTTTCATGGCAATTAACAACACAATAGAGATGGCAATTTTGCAAAGTGTTTTTTATTCCTATGGCATTAACATCTAGCCAAGAAGTCTTTTCTGATAACTCTTCACACATCAAAAATAACATAAGCTCATCATAAAGATCAGAGGTGATCATGTTATCACACAACTGGTTAACAGTTATGTTTTGAAAGTGCATGCATTGAAAATTAAAATGACCCTCTATACAGCAAAGTTCAGAAGTAAAAGGGTAAAGGTCACACAATTCTCTAGCAATTTCATTTAAATCTCTGACCCAAGTGATTGTTCTTTCATGCTTATGTTGCTTACAATACTTCTCTTCTTCAATCATAGGCCTTTCACAAGGTCTATCCACTCCACAAAAATTAACATGCTTATATAAAACTTCATTTTTAGGAATTGGATCATGCATGTTGCAATCATCATGAACAATTTCATTTTCTTTGCAAATCTCTTTAAAAGGTTCATGATGCTTGATCCAATCCTCCTTAGGCATATTAAGATGTGAAGCAAAAGATTTGAGGAAATCAACAAGGAGTTGAGAATCAAGCCCAAACTTAGCACTAAACTTATTAAAACTTGTAGTTTCAACAAAGGACTTAATGCAATCATACTCATAAATTATACATGACTCTTTACCTTTGTCGATCTCCCAATCTTCAGTGTTGCGTTGAATTCTTTCAAGGAGTTCCCATTTAGCATCAATCTTTTCGTTTGTGAAAGAACCCATAGAGGAAGCATCGAGCAAATCTTTATCCTGTCGAGAGAGCCTTGCATAGAAATTAGTAATAATCATATCTTTGGGGAGCCCATGGTTATGACATTTTAGCATTAACGTTTTCAGTCTCCCCCAAGCTTGAGCTATGCTCTCTCCGTCATGAGGATAGAAATTATAAACATAATTCCTATTCTCATGGACTTCATGAAGAGGATAAAACTTGGAGTAAAAGAGAGACTGGATATCTTCCCAATCCAGCAGGTGAGAGTCATCTAGTAGCCTATACCATTCCAATGCTTTTCCTTTCAGTGACAAGGCAAATAATTTCCTCATGACTCCATCTCTTGTCAAACCTGAAATCTTAAACAACTCACAAAGTTCTGTAAGTTTCAACAAAGGAATACTAGGATTGACAGTCCCATCATAACAATCATTCCTAATTATTTCAATTATCCCAAGTGGTATTTTGAACGGGATACATTCAGTAGGTGGAGGAGACTTCTCTACCACGGGTGTGGTAAAGCGGACTTCCCCAAGCAGCGAACTAAGATTGCGGTTTTCCATAAACATAACTAGTGAAATAAAAACAAGAAACAAAAAGATTTAATTGCAAGATCTAGAGAAGGTACCTTCACTTACCTCACTTCCCCGGCAACGGCACCAGAAATAGCTTGATGTCTACTACACGCTTCTATTCCTGTAGACAGTGTTGGGCCTCCAAGAGCAGAGGTTTGTAGGACAGCAGCAAATTTCCCTTAAGTGAGTAACCCAAGGTTTATCGAACTCAAGGAAGTGGAGGTTGAACGTACCCCTTTCAAGCAACCCTGCAATCGAGATACAAGAAGTCTCTTGTGTCCCCAACACACCTAATACACTTGTCAGATGTATAGGTGCACTAGTTCGACGAAGAGATGGTAAAATATGGATGATAGGAGTGGCAAAGCAAAGTAATATAAATCTGTAATAAAAAGTGCAGCAAGCAAACAAGTGGTAAACGTGAGCACAAATGGTATTGCAATGGTGGAAACAAGGCCTAGGCTTCATACTTTCACTAGTGGCAACTCCCAACAACATTAACATAATCGAATCACATGATATTTCCCATAAAACACGCAATGGAGACGCACTCGGAGGTCATTCCTTTGTGGTCAAGAGAGGACGAGAATTATATAGGGCTACAAAAGCACACCTCAAAGTTCGTAGTTCTCAATCTATGGATTTCCCAATGTCACCGCGGCCATCCAAAGAGAGTATCACAATCACCACAACATATCTCCAGGATAGTGAAAGACAAGCACCAAGAGACTCTCAATCTTCAATCAACACACAAAAGAGGAAATCACTCATGAAAATATTCTTCTAATCCATGTCCAATAGACCGCTGTCACCTTGGTCTCGGGGATTATACTAGATAAAGACAAGTGAGTACATCAATCCAATACATAGAGGAAGGGGAAATATCATGAGATCACCCTAGATTAACATAGCCTATGATCACAACGAAGATCACATCATGGGAGAGAGAATTGACCACATAGCTACACGTACAAGCCCTCAACCCCGGAGAAGACTACTCACACATGGACATGGTGAGCAAGAGATTGATGATGGTGTTGATGGAGAGGTGCAGCCCGGAGAGGAGGAGGCGGCCGGCGGCAGCCGTGGCGGCGGCGGCCCTCGGGGCGGCGGCGGCCCTAGGGGGCAGCCGCTCCTTGGCCCCCTTTCTTCCTTGTGGATGGTGCTGCAATGGTGCTGGTCCTCCCCTCCAAGACGGCGGCTTGGGAGGAGGAAAATTCGTGGCTCTTGGTGACCTAGGTTTCCTCTCTCTATATAGACTCTCGGATTCCCGTCATCAGATTTTGGGCTTCAGTAAAACGGGCTTTTCTCGGCCGTCCGGACTCCGATTTGGACGAATTTTATATCCAGAAGCATCCTCTCGAAATTCCCCACAACTTTCGCAACTAGGCTTTTTCCGTTTGACGTCGTCTTCGGGTCGGAACGTGACCATCTTCTAAAAACGTTCTCAGACATATTTCAGGAAAGTCAGAGTCCTACTCCAATACGAATCCTTTTGCGTTTTTGTCAATTTCCAAGTAATTCCTACACAATAAAGTGTAAAACAAGAACATTGTGCACTTTTGCAACCATTAGTAGGTTAGTCCAATAAATGCCTAAAAAGATAGAAAACTTTGATATAAACATGAGACAATGATGCAAAACAAGCATGTCACAAGCAAAAATTATGGATACGTTTGGGACGTATCAGCATCTCGCCAGGAAGTTGGTGGGCTCATCATGAATTAGGTCGGGGTGGCTGGTGGTTTCAGGATCCCGTAGAAAATGCGTCTTTTACGCCTCGGGTATTAGCCACAACTCGTATTCATTCAGTAATTCTACCCCTTCTTCATTCTTGGACCTCGCTTCTAAATACTTTGACTCTTCCATGCTGTGTCTTAGGAACCTTTTCAATACGGTCCGGATTGCTAGCTCCCGTTCATAGTTCCGCTACAGACGATACACGAGGAAGATTTTTATGGCGGTTCTTCCTTCTAATTACAGGCATATCTATGACTCTTTTTTACCAGACGAAGCAGGGGGCATCGGTCCGTAGAACCTATAAAAAAGAGATGGTTGTGGCCTGAAGTACTATTTTGCACCTACGTCACTCGGCTCGCGCGCAACCCCACCCGGTTATGTTATGTTATGGAAGAATTTAGCTTCTTGCTGGGCTGGTTATTCAGAGCCAGCAACTGGCTGCCGGATTTCGTCCCGTCCGTAGCGCTTCAGAAGTCACTCTGGCGTGGCGCTGCTGGATACTTCTGATCAATAGGAATAGGAGGAAAAAAAGCTTATGATGAGCATCTATTGGAGTCGATCATTTCCAAGATCTAATTCTAGTTTCTTATTATGTAGTGGAAACGCCTCACAATCTTCAGTTTTACGCTTACGCTTAAGGGAAGAAATGTTCTTGGTGGATGCAGGCCCTGGTACCCCAAAAATTTGTATGCAAGATGAGCTTACAGGACTGCCAATCAAGCGAGCCACCAGGTTTGAGAATAAGGTTGGATCCAAGAATGTAGTGGCTGGTGAAGCACTGATCAAAAAGCGGATTTTTGAGAGATTCTTCATCAATCTAGTGGCCGGTGAATCACTGATCAAATAGCGAGCAGCCGCCAGGTTTAATGATTTTGTGGGATCCCTGGATGTAGCGGTTGGCGAACCGCTTCTTCTTCCACAAAGATTCAGAAAAAACCGAGCTTGGATAGAACTAAAGAAGATTTGGCGAACGAATAAAAAGGTCAAAGGGTTTATTATAAAAAAATCAAAGGAGGTTATTCAGTAGCCATCGCGGGTTTCATTACTTTTCTTCCATTCAAAAAAGCTCTTATAAAAAAAGGATAGTGAATGATCGATTCACCATTGATAGTATTAACCCTAAAAGGAGGGATATTGTGATAATAGCGGCAGATCAAACAAGAAGTTGATGAAAATATAGAAATTTTTTATGAAAAATCCGAAGCCCACCTTAATCCATTTTGTTGAGGATCTTGCACTTATTCCGGTCATATATTTACATAGCCAAGAAAGGCTCTGGCGATCATGCGTGACTGGCGGAGCGCCTATCGCCCTGGCACGGCACTCTAAAATGCATGTTGGGTTGGGCTAGCAAGAAGACTTCGACTAGGGAGACGAAGAATGGAATTGAAGAAGGTAGCATAGTCTAAGAAAACAGAATGGAACACCAACCAATAAGTAAGTTGTGGATTTGGATGGAGTCTCGCAGAAGAAGAGTACGCGCGCTATCGCGCCCCAAGACGTCAGTCCTTTTTCTGCTTGCTTGCCAAGGTCAGTTTACTGAATCCCCCTTCCAAAAACCAACCCAATCTCCATGATGAGAAATGAGCAAGACCATATGCTTATCAAAAATATAGCCCCTATATAAACCTAGCCCTTACTAACCGAACTTCTTACCTTCAAATAGGACTAACTGCCCGAACCCGCTTGCTTATCCTCTACGATCTAATTAAGTGAAGCAGTGGTTATTTTTTTAAGTGACTAGGACTTCTATCAACTACTATTCTAGCACCCAGATGTGCCATGTGTTTATTCTATTCTATTCTGTTCTATTCTTCAGGTATTCCTTTGAATAACTCATCTTTTCAGGTAAGACAATTTGAAGATCTTCTTAGTCAGCCTATCTGTATTCTTATCCTCTAGTGCGGATCCAATCAGATTTTATAAAGCCAAGGCCTGACATCCATTGTGGAGATCATCTTTTATCGGGAGACATGGCCTGGTGGTTTCTGATCGAGATTCCTAATCAATAGGGCGAAGAGCTCTTCGCATGATCTGGTCCTACCTTTTGTCTACGCTTTTTTTCTGTCCCTTCTCAGCTGCTGTCCTTACTCCGGATAAATTGGAACACATTGATTCCGTTCGTTCCTGCCCTTCGCTTCAGGCCATAGTGCTTCTGAATTATTTCTATACCCCTTTGATGATGCAACCTCTGACTCTCGTGGGTAAACTCCTACTTGATTAGTTAGAACTTCTCTGTCTCAACTCATGGGCCTATCTATCTTCTTTTTTCTAAGAGATAGGGGTTTGCTATTCTCACGGATTGCTCATATTTATTTACCCCATTGAATAGTTTTTGCCTTGTTTCAGCCCTTCCTTCATCTGAACCTTCCAAGTACTAATCTATCTTTATGGGGAAGACCCTTCATCTGACCTCCGGGCTACCCTGTCAATTGTCAAAAGTAGTTGAGTCGTGTATCGCAGGAGCAAAAAGAGTGAAATGAGGACGTAAGCCCCCTAGGTCTTCCTCTTCCTTCTAAACTAATTGCTTTCGCTTGACTCTTCCAGTAAAAAAGTATACTGAGTGGTTGAAGGAAAGCAAAAAGGAATGTTTTTTCATGTACCAGATCCGGTGAGCCGGACATCAAGCAAAAATGGACATACAATCAAAGAGTAAGGAGCAGTTATTTCCAATGGCGGGTGGATTGGTCAGAGCTGCAAGGAGAGACTCGGTTATGGCGCGATAAAGAGCTTGCTTCAATGCTCGGATTCAGGTAGAAAGTAAGAGCAGTAGCATATTCATAGGAGAGCTTTGTACTTGAAATTAGTAGTCCCGGTAGTTGGAAAAAAGCTCTGAATACAGATTCAAAGCATCAAGATAGTTAGTCCTATCATTAGTTGGCCAGTCATAGCAATTTAAGTAGAAAGCTTGCTTCGAGATCAGATCATTCAACTAAAGTTGTCAGGCCGGGTAGGCTTTGAGGAACATTCGGGGTTCCTTATGTTGTGACTGAGCAGATATGTCTATTGTGCCCGGCAAAAACAGCTTTGCAAGGAGTTTGCCAAAGGCTTTCTCATTAGGAAAAAAACAATTTCAAGTATATTTCCCTTCTCCATTCTCTGCTCGGATGATTGCCGCTTGTGTGAATTTCATTGCTGTGGGTCCCGTGTCTGCTCGAATAAGATTGTTTTAGGATTCTATTTAGTTGAATTTCTTGACTCCGCGGTGCTGGTTATCGAGTTTATGGCGCCGCCGACCATCCAAAAAGTCAAAGATGGCGTCGGCATTTACTTATTATGCTCTCTTCTAATAGTTGTCCCTTGGTATTCAGGTTGTAAAATCCTCATAGGAAAGTTGACTGTTATACCTTGTTTTTGTAATGGCCTATCTTCTATAAAAAGGCCGAAAGATAAGGAATTCACCAAACTTTTTTGTTCCTTTTTCTTTGAAAAGAAAACCTTACCATTTTTGGGCCGCTGTTACCATTTCCATTTCCTGAACCTAAACCTAACTAATACTTAGTTGTTTCCATTTCCTCATCTGGTGATAGATCCTCATCTTCTTCTGGCTCAAATCCCTTTTTCATATCCAGGGCGAGCTTTAGGTACGCTTTAGTTTGAAATCATTAAAGATATGCTCGACCTCGTTTATGTCCATGGTATCATCGTACGTACCTTCTACTATCAACCAGATGAGATAGGGCTTTGAAAGGTCAGAGTCAGTCTCCTCCTTCATCTCAATCTTGAAGGAAGAGATCGACGATTCCAAGTTCTTTTACCCCGCTCAGAAAAAGTTTTCCGCCGGACGACTCGTAGGGGGTGAGAAGGGCCCTGACTCCATCCCAAACAGTGTACTACTATCGGCCCTACCAGGCAATATCTACCTACACAAGCTCGATCAGGAGATAGGGAGGATCCGGCAGAAGCACGAAATTCCTCTTGTAGTGAAAATAAGATCTATTCTATTAAGAATAGGTCGTCGTATTGATGACCAAGAAAAGTATGGAAAAGAAGCAAGCTTCAACGCTCCCCAAGACAACAGAGCCCTCATAGTGGGGAGGGTAAAGAGCATCCAACACAAAGCGACCTTTCATTCCCTTGTTTCATCATGGCACACCCCCCACAAGCACCCCCAGGCGAAGGGGAGATTAGAAAACACCTTTCGTTTTCCCCCCTTCAGCGGCCCTAGCCGCCTTCCTTAACAAGCCCTCGAGCTTCCTTTGCGCCGCCTTCCTCATAGAAGCCGCTGGGTTGACCCCGAAGGCCGAATTCAATGGTAGAGAAGGCCTTAATAAGAATTTGGCCATGAGAGACCTTCTTAAGTATTGCAAAAGAAGGGGCCTGTTGATATAGCTGGGCGGGAAGGCGATACTAGTTATCAGGTCAGAGAGAGGTCTGGCCCGTAAGCTGGCCCCCTTTAAAAGCCATTCCTTATTAATAAGAATTTGTTACGTGCGATACGCCAACGACTTACTACTAGGAATCGTGGGTGCCGTATTTTTTCTCATAGAAATACAAAAACGTATCACCCACTTCCTACAATCCGGTCTGAACCTTTGGGTAGGCTCCGCAGGATCAACAACCATAGCTGCACGGAGTACGGTAGAATTCCCCGGTACGGTCATTAGGGAAGTCCCCCCGAGGACGACTCCCATACAATTTTTGCGAGAGCTGGAGAAGCGTCTACGGGTAAAGTGTTGGAGATATGCCCTAGAGGCAATAATAAAAGCATTATTATTATATCTCCTTGTTCATGATAATTGTCTGTTATTCATGCTTGAATTGTATTGTACGGAAACAATGATACATGTGTTAATACATAGATCACAATGAGTCCCTGGTAGGCCTCTGGTAGCCAGCTCGTTGATCAACAGATGGTCACGGTTTCCTGACCATGGACATAGGATGTCAGTGATAACGGGATCACATCATTAGGAGAATGATGTGATGGACAAGACCCAAACTTGAGCATAACACGAGATCGTATAGTTCGTAATGCATAAGCTTTTCGGTGTCAAGTATTTATTCCTTAGACCATGAGGTTGTACAACTCCCGGATACCGTAGGAATACTTTGGGTGTGCCAACCGTCACAATGTAACTGGGTGGCTATAAAGGTACGCATCGGGTATTTCCGAAAGTGTCTGTTGAGTTGGTACGAACCGAGACTGGAATGTTGTCACTCCGTATGACGGAGAGGTACCTCAGGGCCCACTCGGTAATACATCATCATAATGAGCTCAATGTGACTAAGTAGTTAGTCACGGGATGATGGATTACGGATCGAGTAAAGAGACTTGCCATAACGAGATTGAACAAGGTATTGGGAATACCGACGATCGAATCTCGGGCAAGTACCGTACCGATGGACAAAGGGAATAACATACGGGATTGAGTGAATCCTTGACACGGTGGTTCATCCGATGAAGATCATCGAGGAACACGTGGGAACCAACATGGGTATCCAGATCCCGCTGTTGGTTATTGACCGGAGAGTGGTCTCGGTCATGTCTACGTGTCTCCCGAACCCGTAGGGTCTACACACTTAAGGTTCTGTAACGCTAGAGTCGTAGAGATAAATGCACGTGGAAACCCGAAAGTTGTTCGGAGTCCCGGATGAGATCCCGGACGTCACGAGGAGTTCCGGAATGGTCCGGAGGTAAAGATTGATATATGGGAAGTCCAGTTTCGGCCAACGGGTGATCTCCGGGGGTCACCGGGAGCGTCTCGGGACCACCGGAGGGGCCCCGGGGGTCCACCGGGTGGGGCCACCCATCCCGGTGGGGCCCCTAGGCCGCGAGGGGATGTGTCCAGCCCTCTGGGCTGGCGCACCACTAAGGGAGGCCCACCTCCCCTGCGCCTAGGGTTCAAACCCTAAAGGGGAGGGGGGCTCCACTTGCCTTGGGGGGCAAGGAACCCCCCTTGGCCGCCGCCCCCTTGCAGATTGGATCTGCAGGGGGTCCAGGCGCCCCCCCCCTTGCCCCTATATATATGTGGGGGGGAGAGGGCAGCCGCACCCCAAGTCCTGGCACCTCTCCCCCTCCCGTCACACCTCCCAAACTCCCACGCAGGGCGCCCGGCGAAGCCCTGCTGCGATCTCCACTGCATCCGTCATCACGCCGTCGTGCTGCCGGATCTCTGCCGACTTCTCCTCCCCCCTTGCTGGATCAAGAAGGAGGTGACGTTGCTGCACCGTACGTGTGTTGAACGCGGAGGTGCCGTCCGTTCGGCGCTAGATCATCGGTGACGAAGAACGTGAAGAGTACGACTACTTCATCCTTGCTTCGTTGAAAGCTTCCGCACGCAATCTTCATAACGGTATGTAGATGCACTCTTACTTGCTCGTTGCTAGATGTATCCATAGTTGGATCTTGGTGAAGACGTAGATTTTTTTTTGAATTATACTACGTTCCCCAACAGTGGTATCAGAGCCTAGGTTTTATGCGTAGCATCTTGCACGAGTAGAACACAAAGCAGTTGTGGGCGTATGATCTTGTTCAACTTTCTTACCGTTACTAGTCAATCTTGATTCGGCGGTATTGTGGGATGAAGCGGCCCGGACCGACCTTACACGTACGCTTACGTGAGACTGGTTCCACCGACAGACATGCACTAGATGCATAAGGTGGCTGGCGGGTGTCTGTCTCTCCTACTTTAGTCGGATCGGATTCGATGAAAAGGGTCCTTATGAAGGGTAAATAGAAGTTGACAAATCACGTTGTGGTTTTGGCGTAGGTAAGAAACGTTCTTGCTAGAAATCCTATAGAAGCCACGTAAAACTTGCAACAACAATTAGAGGACGTCTAACTTGTTTTTGCAGCATGTGTTTTGTGACGTGGTATGGCCAAGAACGAAGATGTGATGAATGATATATGTGATGTATGAGATTGATCATGTTTTTGTAATAGGGAATCACGACTTGCATGTCGATGAACTTGACAACCGGCAGGAGCCATAGGAGTTGTCTTTATTATTGTATGACCTGCGTGTCACTGAATAACGCCATGTAATTACTTTACTTCATTGCTAAACGTTAGCTATAGTAGTAGAAGTAATAGTTGGCGTGACGACTTCTTCAAGACACGATGATGGAGTTCATGATGATGAAGATCATGGTGTCGAGCCGGTGACAAGATGATCATGGTGCCCCGAAGATGGAGATCCAAGGAGCAAGATGATATTGGCCATATCATGTCACTTTAATTGATTACATGTGATGTTTATCATGTTTTTGCATCTTGTTTACTTAGAACGACGGTAGTAAATAAGATGATCTCTCACTAAATTTTCAAGTATTGTGTTTCCCCTAACTGTGGACCGTTGCTAAAGCTCGTTGCTCCGAAGCACCACGTGATGATCGGGTGTGATAGGTTCTAACGTTCGCATACAACGGGTGTAAGACAGATTTACACACGCGATACACTTAGGGTTCACTTGACGAGCCTAGCATGTACAGACATGGCCTCGGAACACGGAAGACCGAAAGGTCGAACACGAGTCGTATAGAAGATACGATCAACATGAAGATGTTCACCGTTGATGACTAGTCCGTCTCACGTGATGATCGGACACGGACTACTCGATTCGGATCGTGTATCACTTGGATGACTTGAGAGATGTCATTCTGAGTGGGAGTTCATTATAATTTGATTAAGATGAACTTAATTTTCATGAACTTAGTATAAATTCTTTACAATATCTCTTGTAGATCAAATGGCCCACGCTCAGGTTTCCCTCAACTTCAACCCGTTCCTAGAGAAAACCAAGCTGAAAGACGATGGTAGCAACTATACGGATTGGGTCCGTAACCTGAGGATTATCCTCATAGCTGCCAAGAGATCATATGTCTTAGAAGCACCGCTAGGTGATGCACCTGCTCCCGATGCGGACCAAGACGTTTTGAACGTCTGGCAGTCGCGTAGTGATGATTACTCCCTGGTCCTGTGCGGCATGCTTTACAGTTTAGAATCGGGGCTCCAAAAGCGTTTTGAGCATCATGGAGCATATGAGATGTTCGAAGAGCTGAAAATGGTTTTCCAAGCTCATGCCCGAGTCGAGAGATATGATGTCTCCGACGCATTCTACAGCTGTAAGATGGAGGAGAACAGTTCTGTCAGTGAGCACATCCTCAAGATTTCAGGATTGCACAACCGCTTGTCTCAGCTGGGAATGAATCTCCCAGATGAAGCGGTCATTGACAGAATCCTCCAGTCGCTCCCACCAAGCTTCAAGAGCTTCGTGCTGAATTTCAATATGCAGGGGATGGAGAAGTTCATTCCCGAGGTGTATTCAATGCTGAAATCAGCGGAGGTAGACATCAAGTGTTGATGGTCAATAAAACCACTAAGTTCAAGAAAGGCAAGGGTAAGAAGAACTTCAAGAAGGACGGCAAGGGAGTTGCCGCGCCTGGCAAGCCTGTTGCCGGGAAGAAGCCAAAGTATGGACCCAAGCCTGAGACAGAGTGCTTTTATTGCAAGGGAACGGGTCACTGGAAGCGGAACTGCTCCAAATACTTAGCAGACAAGAAGGCCGGCAACGTCAAAGGTATATATGATATACATGTTATTGATGTGTACCTTACCAGCACTCGTAGTAGCTCCTGGGTATTCGATACCGGTGCAGTTGCTCACATTTGTAACTCAAAACAGGAGCTGCAGAATAAACGGAGACTGGCGAAGGATGAGGTGACGATGCGCGTCGGGAATGGTTCCAAGGTCGATGTGATCGCCGTCGGCACGCTGCCTCTACATCTACCCTCGGGATTAGTTTTAAACCTCAATAATTGTTATTTAGTACCAGCTTTGAGCATGAACATTGTTTCTGGATCTCGTCTTATGCGAGATGGATATTCTTTCAAATCGGAGAATAATGGTTGTTCTATTTATTTGAGAGATATGTTTTATGGTCATGCCCCGCTGGTCAATGGTTTATTTTTGATGAATCTCGAACGTAGTGATACACATATTCATAGTGTAGATGCCAAAAGATGTAAAGTTGATAATGATAGTCCCACATACTTGTGGCATTGCCGACTTGGTCATATTGGTGTCAAACGTATGAAGAAGCTCCATTCAGATGGACTTCTGGAGTCTCTTGATTATGAATCATTTGACACGTGCGAACCATGCCTCTTGGGCAAGATGACCAAGACTCCGTTCTCCGGAACAATGGAGCGAGCAACCAACTTGTTGGAAATCATACATACCGATGTATGCGGTCCAATGAGTGTTGAGGCTCGCGGAGGCTACCGTTATGTTCTCACCCTCACAGATGACTTGAGTAGATACGGGTATATCTATTTAATGAAACACAAGTCTGAGACCTTTGAAAAGTTCAAGGAATTTCAGAATGAGGTTGAGAATCAACTTGACAGAAAATAAAATTCTTGCGATCGGATCGTGGGGGTGAATATTTAAGTCATGAATTTGGCACACACCTTAGAAGCTGTGGAATTGTTTCACAATTGACACCGCCCGGAACACCTCAACGTAACGGTGTGTCCGAACGTCGAAATCGTACTCTGTTGGACATGGTGCGATCTATGATGTCCCTTACCGATTTACCGCTATCTTTTTGGGGTTATGCTTTAGAGACTGCCGCATTCATTTTAAATAGGGCTCCGTCGAAATCCGTTGAGACGACTCCGTATGAACTTTGGTTTGGCAAGAAACCGAAACTGTCGTTTCTAAAAGTTTGGGGTTGCGATGCTTATGTCAAGAAACTTCAACCTGAAAAGCTCGAACCCAAATCGGAGAAATGCGTCTTCATAGGATACCCAAAGGAAACAATTGGGTACACCTTCTACCACAGATCCGAAGGCAAAGTCTTTGTTGCCAAGAATGGATGCTTTCTGGAGAAAGAGTTTCTCTCGAAAGAAGTGAGTGGGAGGAAAGTAGAACTTGATGAGGTGACAGTCACCCCTCCTGTATCGGAAAGTAGCGCAGCGTAGGAAACTGTTACTGAGGTGCCTGCACCGACAAGGGAGGAAGTTAATGATAATGATCATGAAGAAACAGATCAAGTTACTACTGAACTTTGAAGGTCCACAAGGGCACGTTCCGCACCAGAGTGGTACGGCAACCCTGTCCTGGAAATCATGTTGTTAGACAACGGTGAACCTTCGAACTATGAAGAAGCGATGGCGGGCCCAGATTCCAATAAATGGCTTGGATCCCTAAAATCCGAGATAGAATCCATGTATGAAAACAAAGTATGGACTTTGGTGGACTTGCCTGATGATAGGCACGCCATAGAAAATAAATGGATATTTAAGAAGAAGACAGACGCGGATGGTAATGTGACCATCTATAAGGCTCGGCTTGTCGCTAAGGGTTATCGACAAGTTCAAGGGATTGACTATGACGAGACTTTCTCTCCCGTAGCGATGCTGAAGTCAGTCAGAATCATGTTAGCTATTGCCGCATTCTATGATTATGAGATATGGCAAATGGACGTCAAAACAGCATTCCTTAATGGCTTCCTCAAGGAAGAGTTGTATATGATGCAACCGGAAGGTTTTGTCGATCCAGAGAACGCTAACAAGGTATGCAAGCTCCAGCGCTCGATCTACGGGCTGGTGCAAGCATCTCGGAGTTGGAATATTTGCTTTGATGAGGTGATCAAAGCGTTTGGATTTTTACAGACTTATGGAGAAGCCTGTATTTACAAGAAAGTGAGTGGGAGCTCTGTAGCATTTCTCATATTATATGTGGATGACATATTGCTGATGGGAAATGATATAGAATTCTTGGAAAATGTAAAGGCCTACTTGAATAAAAGTTTTTCAATGGAGGACCTTGGAGAAGCTGCTTACATATTAGGCATCAAAATCTATAGAGATAGATCGAGACGCCTCATTGGTCTTTCACAAAGTACATACCTTGACAAAATATTGAAGAAGTTCAATATGGATCAGTCAAAGAAAGGATTCTTGCCTGTTTTGCAAGGTATGAGATTGAGAAAAGCTCAGTCACCGACCACGGCAGAAGATAGAGAAAAGATGAGTGTCATTCCCTATGCCTCGGCCATAGGTTCTATCATGTATGCCATGCTGTGTATCAGACCTGATGTGAACCTTGCCATAAGTTTGGTAGGGAGGTACCAAAGTGATCCCGGTACGGAACACTGGACAGCGGTCAAGAACATCCTGAAGTACCTGAAAAGGACTAAGGATATGTTTCTCGTTTATGGAGGTGACGAAGAGCTCGTCGTAAAGTCTTACGTCGATGCTAGCTTCGACACGGATCTGGATGACTCTAAGTCACAAACCGGATACGTGTATATTTTGAATGGAGGAGCAGTCAGCTGGTGCAGTTGCAAGCAAAGCGTGGTGGCAGCATCTACATGTGAAGCGGAGTACATAGCTGCTTCTGAAGCAGCACAGGAAGGAGTCTGGATGAAGGAGTTCATCACCGACCTAGGAGTCATTCCAAGCGCATCAAGCCCGATGACTCTCTTCTGTGACAACACTGGTGCTATTGCTATTACCAAGGAGCCCAGGTTTCACAAGAAGACCAAGCACATCAAGCGCCGTTTCAACTCCATCCGGAATTATGTTCAGGATGGAGACATAGATATTTGTAAAGTGCATACGGATCTGAATATAGCAGACCCGTTGATTAAACCTCTTTCACGGGCAAAACATGATCAACACCAGAACTCTATGGGTGTTCGATTCATCACAATGTAACTAGATTATTGACTCTAGTGCAAGTGGGAGACTGTTGGAGATATGCCCTAGAGGCAATAATAAAAGCATTATTATTATATCTCCTTGTTCATGATAATTGTCTGTTATTCATGCTTGAATTGTATTGTACGGAAACAACGATACATGTGTGAATACATAGATCACAATGAGTCCCTGGTAGGCCTCTAGTAGCCAGCTCGTTGATCAACAGATGGTCACGGTTTCCTGACCATGGACATAGGATGTCAGTGATAACGGGATCACATCATTAGGAGAATGATGTGATGGACAAGACCCAAACTTGAGCATAACACGAGATCGTATAGTTCGTAATGCATAAGCTTTTCGGTGTCAAGTATTTATTCCTTAGACCATGAGGTTGTACAACTCCCGGATACCGTAGGAATACTTTGGGTGTGCCAACCGTCACAACATAACTGGGTGGCTATAAAGGTACGCATCGGGTATCTCCGAAAGTGTCTGTTGAGTTGGTACGAACCGAGACTGGAATGTTGTCACTCCGTATGACGGAGAGGTACCTCTGGGCCCACTCGGTAATACATCATCATAATGAGCTCAATGTGACTAAGTAGTTAGTCATGGGATGATGGATTACGGATCGAGTAAAGAGACTTGCCATAACGAGATTGAACAAGGTATTGGGAATACCGACGATCGAATCTCGGGCAAGTACCGTACCGATGGACAAAGGGAATAACATACGGGATTGAGTGAATCCTTGACACGGTGGTTCATCCGATGAAGATCATCGAGGAACATGTGGGAACCAACATGGGTATCCAGATCCCGCTGTTGGTTATTGACCGGAGAGTGGTCTCGGTCATGTCTACGTGTCTCCCGAACCCGTAGGGTCTACACACTTAAGGTTCTGTAACGCTAGAGCCGTAGAGATAAATGCACGTGGAAACCCGAAAGTTGTTCGGAGTCCCGGATGAGATCCCGGACGTCACGAGGAGTTCCGGAATGGTCCGGAGGTAAAGATTGATATATGGGAAGTCCAGTTTCGGCCAACGGGTGATCTCCGGGGGTCACCGGGAGCGTCCCGGGACCACCGGAGGGGCCCCGGGGGTCCACCGGGTGGGGCCACCCATCCCGGTGGGGCCCCTAGGCCGCGAGGGGATGTGTCCAGCCCTCTGGGCTGGCGCACCACTAAGGGAGGCCCACCTCCCCTGCGCATAGGGTTCAAACCCTAAAGGGGAGGGGGGCTTCACTTGCCTTGGGGGGCAAGGAACCCCCCTTGGCCGCCGCCCCCTTGCAGATTGGATCTGCAGGGGGTCCAGGCGCCCCCCCCCTTGCCCCTATATATATATATGGGGGAGAGGGCAGCCGCACCCCAAGTCCTGGCGCCTCTCCCCCTCCCGTCACACCTCCCAAACTCCCACGCAGGGCGCCCGGCGAAGCCCTGCTGCGATCTCCACTGCATCCGTCATCACGCCGTCGTGCTGCCGGATCTCTGACGACTTCTCCTCCCCCCTTGCTGGATCAAGAAGGAGGTGACGTTGCTGCACCGTACGTGTGTTGAACGCGGAGGTGCCGTCCGTTCGGCGCTAGATCATCGGTGACGAAGAAGGTGAAGAGTACGACTACTTCATCCTTGCTTCGTTGAAAGCTTCCGCACGCAATCTTCATAAAGGTATGTAGATGCACTCTTACTTGCTCGTTGCTAGATGTATCCATAGTTGGATCTTGGTGAAGACGTAGAATTTTTTTGAATTATGCTACGTTCCCCAACATAAAGCACCGTATCCATATAACTGCCTGTCACCTACGCTCCGCCATCCATTCCAAGTTTAGGGACCTAGGTTATAGTATCCCTATTAA
The DNA here is from genome assembly GCA_902687465.1 of Secale cereale. Lineage (NCBI taxonomy): Eukaryota > Viridiplantae > Streptophyta > Magnoliopsida > Poales > Poaceae > Secale > Secale cereale. The sequence continues at coordinate 902,892,604 of LR738710.1, read as the reverse complement.
AGAGCTGACGAAGGGGATGAGCGGAAGAGGTCGTCTACTGGACGCGGTTCAACTAGCGGAGACTCCTGGAAAAGATGGACTAAAAAGTCCCCAAGTTAGCGTATTATGGGGGGCCGTCAAGCACATCCGACAAAGATCGAGGGGGGTCTCATTGTTGCATAGCTCAGGTCAGAGCAAGGTGCCATCAGGCGTTCAACAGGCAGTCTCACGATCGGGCATGAGTGTCCTGAAGAAGAAATTGTATACTCCCTTTGGTCGGAAGGCGGCGGGGGAAGGAAGGAGACACTGGGCGGGATCTTTCAGCAGCGAATTCCCCATACAGATAGAGGCGCCTATCAAAAAGATACTCCGAAGGCTTCGGGATCGTGGTCTCATTAGCCGAAAAAGACCCAGGCCAATCCATGTGGCCTCTTTGACCAACGTCAGCGACAGAGACATAGTAAATTGGTCCCCGAGCATCGCGATAAGTCCTCTGTCCTACTACAGGTGCTGCGACAACCTTTACCAAGTCTGAACGATTGCCAACTATCAGATCCGCTGGTCCGCTATATTCACCCTAGCCCACAAGCACAAATCTCCGGCGCGGAATATAATCCTAAAGTACCCCAAAGACTCAAATATAGTCAATCAAGAAAGTGGTAAGACCCTTGCTGAGTTCCGGAACAGCATAGAGCTTGGGAAGCTCGGACTCGGTCAAGATCCGAACAACGACGGTGCGCTCAACTACATGTTTAATAAGTAGTTGTCTTTTTCTATTTGGATTTTAGCGAACAGGCGTTTACATGAGATTAGTTGAGTAGGCTTGCCTTATCTGCTATAAGATAGCTAGTTGTGGGGCTTTCGAAAAAAAGGGCTGAAGGCTTCGCTATCGCTCATGGCTTGTCTTTAGTCTTTCTAATCGTGAGGCCTTTTTCCTTCATTCATTTTGCGGTAGCTTACGCGTCAGAAAAATAGAACCTTTCCGGCCCGGAAGATCGCTGCTTCGCTTCTGGCGACTAGCTTCTACCCACAATGGCTAAAGCTACCTTGAATCAATCAATGAATGAATGATTTGTAACCCACATGGGTTCGAGGACCCGTTGGTCAAAGGAAAAGGGGGTCCAGATTCTAGGACGGAATCGTATGAGGCGAGAGTCTCACGTACGGTTCCTTTGAGAAGGTTGTGATACCACCACCTATCAGGCCCGACGAGCGGTCCACGGAGCTGCATCCCTACTCACCCAGTCTATGCACATCGCTCTTTCCAGGAGGTTGGCTGCCTATCCTAGTTCTTCCCATTTCCAAGAAGATCCCTTGTTCGATCTGGTTTAGCATCAAGGTTCTTCTTTTTCTGTTTCTATATATATGGGTCCGTGCAGCATTTCCACGATATCGTTATGATCAATTAATGGGACTTGGCCGGAAAGTGTTCTTGCCTATATCATTAGCTCGGGTAGTCCCTGTTTCAGGTGTTTCAGTCACCTTTCGATGGCTCCCTTAATGTATGAGTTTCTTCTGAAGGGGGATACTCCCTTAAAATGCCCCGCCCCTTGTTCGTTTGTCGCTGGGGATTCATTGCTCGTTCTGCGGTTAATTAGTAACGTAGCCAGCCTAATTTCTAGAATAGGGCTGCGGGCAGGAGGGCTTTGTTTGTACAATCTTGCTCGCAACACCCTCTCCTCCGGCGAACCTTCAATCGCCGCCTCTAACTGAATGCTCAACGGAGGTCGTGTACAACAACCTTAACCGCACAAGCCTGGGCTGGGCCTACCCCCATCCCTAGAGGAGTCGTATGAGGCGGAAGCTCCACGTACGATTTTGAAGCCGAGCCTTTCCAGCAATGGGGCCTAGGGGCCGATATGATGATTGGTTTAGGTAGGGCAGCCAGCCTACTATGGGCACCTGTAGGGATTAGTGCGTGAGACCGCGATCCACAAACTGACACATGGGACTCACCCTTGACTTGAGAATGGAAGAAGGGAAACATAGCATGTCACAAGAGCGAGGCGAGGGGGCTCCGCCCTACAGCGAGAGGGACGCCTCGCGAGCCGGGCTTTGGAGATGAGGCCTTTTGGCGAAGCCAAGTCAATTTTGGGCCACCAAACCCTGCAACTGAGGAAAAGGCCCTATGGAGTAAAGGGAAGCGTGTACGTTGTCACACTCCCCGCCCTCCAAAGGTGCCTAGAGGACGGGCCAGACACAGAAGAGCGACGCCCCAAGAGCGGATTCCCCACGAGCAGGGGGACAGGAGACGGCCATCTCGAGGCACATCACGACCTACAGGCAACACCAGCGAGACCCACGAAGGTAACCCGATTGGGAGTCAGAGGATCCATAGTACCCACAGCCTCCCGGACTTCATATTCATCATTTTCTAAAGAAAGGGTAAGGGATCTCTTTTCTGCAACGGAAAAAAATAAGCTCCACTGATTTGACTCGGCACAACCTAACGATACATCCAATATCAATGATATGTGCCTACCGATACGATACTCCTCCAAAAAATTGACTATATAAAGAGCTAGTGTCAATAAAAAGGCTAATGACAGAGAAGAGTCAATCTCCTTTACTCCTCCCGACACCTCAAGATGAGAAAATCCCTTCGTCTAGGCGGGCGCCCATGCCTACTCAGGGAGCAACTTCTACCACGGCTGACACATTATCTCCCACAAAGACCAACGACCCATCCCGAAGAGAAGTTGATTGACGGGGATGTCTTGAGAAGAAATTCCAGAATTTGTAGCCTCCCAAATCAAACATACATTGACAGGGGTTGCCAACAAAAAGAGAGGAAAGAGGCCCTAGTGAATTTGATATGGTACCGTACCCCAAGGAAGGGGTATACTATACTGCGCCAAAATGCAAAATGTTGAATGGGGTAGGGAACCCTGAACAACACCTCGCCCTTTTCAAAGCTACATGCGGGGATACTGGGGGCAATGAAGCTGTAAGTGCATCTAGTGCCACCCCTAGTTGGTTTTGGAGTATTGACGACAAACCTGGTTGAGGGACTAATGTGTTTGTGAGAATTGCAGGATAACACAGGTAGTAGTCCCTCATTGATTCGGTTTACCTACCGGAGATGACCCCTAAAAATGTATGAAGACATTGACAACAGTGGTGGTACATGAAGATAATCCTATTGAAGACTCTGACAGGAGAAGACATTATGTGAAGACTATGGAGCGCGAAGACTTAGATGTTTCGTTGTTTCCTTTTCTTCTTTGTTGAGTCATAGGAACCACCGTACTGTTAAGTGGGGTCCAAGTGAACTAAGTCAGAGTGACTGAAGTGATGCTCAACCAAATCCTATGTCTTCGAGCGAAGACAATGAGAGCAAATCTTATCCAGAGCTGGATGAATCAGCTTTACTTGTAGCCCAAGTAAAGTTGCCGTGTGATTGTTTGAAATCTGACCGTTGGAACACGTGTCAGTTCCTTAGTCACCCAGGGTCACTTCGGACAAATCAAGTCGGGTTGCCCAGTGGCTATAAATAGCCCACCCCCTACACCATAAATTGGTGGCTGCTCAGAGTTATTGCACGGCTTTTGTCGTTTGAGAGCAACCCACCTCCGTAGCATTTGAGAGAGAGATCCTTGCGAGGACAAAGCTAAAACACCCAGAGCCAAAGAGTGTTAGGCATCACTAAAGTCTTTCTGTGTGTGTGTGACCTGAAGACTTATTACACTTGAGGACTGTGTTTCCTCCAGTCGGTTAGGCGTCACGTTCTGAGCATCCAAAAGTCATTGTGTATTGCTGGTGAACGAAGTCTGTGAAGGTTTGGAAGTCTACCTTGAAGACTTACCAGAGTGATTGGGCGAGGACTAGGTGTCCTTAGCTCAAGGGGAATAAGGTGAAGACACGGTCTTCTGAGTTAAATCTCAGCCTCCCTAACCAGACGTACAGTTGTCATAGCAACTGGAACTGGTCTAACAAATCACTGTCTTCCCCGAGCTACTGGTTCTATCCTCTCCTTTCTCCTTACTTACTGTCTTATGTTGTGAAGCCATCGCCTGCCTGCCTTATCTGATTGACTTCACGGTGTGACTACTTGTTCTGATTGGCTTCATTCCTTCTTCCATCTTGATCCTTACTGCCTAGCTGCTATTAGTCTTCATGCTTTCACTTCATTGAGTACCTGACTATGGCTTGTCTAGTGTAGTCTACTTTCCGCTGCATATAACTAGGATTGGATTTGTCCCTTGTCTTCGAAACTTCCATGTTTAGAAGCATTTCCTAAAAATCGCCTAATCACCCCCCTCTAGTCGATATACTGCACTTTCAATTGGTATCAGAGCAAGGTACTCCCTTGTTCTGTGTGATTTGGTTTAACCACCTGGAGTTTTAGCTATGTCGACTGCAGGGATAATCAAAGTCTCCGCTGCGTGCCCCGTCTTCGATGTCACCGAATATCCCTACTGGAAGAACAAGATGCGCATGCACCTTGAAGCCATTGATGTGGACCTCTCGTTTGTCGTCAAGAACGGCGTTCCCAAGACTGGTGAAGGTATCACCCCTGCTGATGTCAAGAGGCTCGTTCAACTAGACTCAACGGCCAAGAACATCATCTGTGGTCATCTGACCAAAGGACAGTATGGTCGTGTAAGTGCCCTGGAAACGTCAAAGGAAGTCTGGGACTGGCTCTCAAAGGTCAATGAAGGAGTCTCAACCCAGAGAGATCAAAGGATCAGTGTCCTCCGCAATCTTTTCAATCGCTTCAAGAGATATGACAATGAGAATGTCCAGCACACATTCGATCATCTCACTGACATCACAAATGAGCTTCAGGCACTTGGCGCCACTGAGATCACCAAGCATGAAATCGTCAAGACCCTCCTGAGATCACTCGACAGCTCATTTGATATCCTTGCCCTGATGATTCAAGAACGCCCCGACTTCAAGACTCTCGGTCCGTCTGACATACTTGAGAGGCTCAACACACATGAGTTCCAGCTATCTGAGAAACGTGATATCTATGGTCCCAACTATGGCCGATCTCGCGCCTTGAAGGCAAAGGCTGTTTCTTCATCTGAAGAAGAATCTGACTGCAGTTCTGATGATCCTGAAGACATTGGAAAGGAGCTTGCCATGCTTGTGAAGAAGTTCCAAAAATTCACTAGGAAGAAAGGCTTCAGAAAGTCTTCACGATCCAGCTCAAGAAATGATGAAGCTTCTACCCGTGACTACAAGAAGAGAACATGTCATAAGTGCAAGAAACCTGGTCACTACATCTCTGAGTGTCCTCAGTGGGACAATGAAAAGAAGTAGAAGAAGAAGAAGAGCAAGGAATATGATTCTGATGACAAGAAAAAGAAAAAAAATACTCAAAGTCTTCTTCCATGTCTTCTTCAAAGTATTCATCACACAAGAAGAAGTCATCTGGCAAGGCTCGTGCGTTTGTTGGCAAGGAGATGGATTCAGAGGAGGAGTCTGCTTCAGAAGAAGCAGATGTGGAGTCCGAGGAGGAGTCCAATTCTGGTGCTGCAAGTCTGGCTTTAGCCACAACCTACGTTGCCAAGTCCATCTTCAACACTGAAGACAATGGCCCCGTCTCCAACATTGATGATGAGGACGACGACTCTGCTCCCACCTACTGCTTCATGGCACGCGGTGCCAAGGTAAAATCACGTGATGCTTACTTTCAAACATCTAGTGAAGATGACTCTGATTGTGAATCAAAACCTAGCTACAAAACACTTGCTAAAATTGCCACTGAACAACAAAAAGCCATGGAACATATTCAAAAACTGTTAGACAAAAGCGATGACCTGTTGGACGCGGAAATGACCCGTTCTCAGTCCTTAATTGAAGACATAAAAAATCTTCATGTTAAGTACGAGGAACTTGAAGGTCTTTATGAATCGCTCTCAAAAACTCATGAAAAGCTTTCCCACGATTACCTTCAAAGGAAGCGAGAACTTGAGAAATTGAAAGGGGCTCATGAAGATCTTCAAAAGAAAAATGAGTCACTCCGCGCACAACTGATTAGCTCCACTCAGGAAGAATTTGAACCACCATGTCTAAAATGCATTGAGCGTGATAACGCTACATCTGTTGCTGAATATTCGACTGCTGCCACTGTTGCAATATCTTCAACTACTGATGTGGTAACTAACCCCTCTGCTGAGGATACCACTACTATTGCTGATGAAAATGCGAGCTTGAAGACTTTGCTTGAAACAGGGGTGTACAAAAGCCTCAAAGGGCATAAGACTATATGTGATGTCCTCAAAAAGCAGATACTAAAACCGAAACCCTAGGAAAGAGGGTGTTGGATTCGACGGGAAAATGAATGTTGATGGCTCATACTGGAAGCCTGAGCAGTATTGTGACGCCCAAAGACCAACGTCCCAGAAGATTCCAGATGTTCCGGGTTCTCCCGTGTGTTTCATTTGTGCTTGTGTTATTTTTTTGCATTGCATCGTGTCATCATGCCATCATGTCATTAATCTTGGCATCTCAACTAAATAAATTGCATAGATCTTTTGATCTATTTAAATCGAGGGAAGAGTGACTTCTCTTTATAACATATCCTCCTAATATTATGGAGCTATTATAAATAAATATTCCATTTGTTTGGAATTAACCCAAACACACTTGCATATATTCCCCATGCCTTTTCTACTTCAAGTTTCACCGTCAAAACCTTGTCTATAATTCTTATCCGTTTTATTGAGGCTCCTCCAAAAATCCGAGCATTTTTGGACTCTTCAAAGCCTAGCCCTTGTTCAAACCATTTGAATTAAATTCAAATGAATTTGAATTTAAACCTTGCAAAATGGCCATTTCTATTTTCCTCGGATCAAGCTCATTTTTATGAGCCCGAGAAAAATAACCTCATGTGCAACTCTTTCCCTAACCCCCCTCTTTCTTTTCTTCTCTTCATTTGTTTTCTGCTAAAAAAAGAAGGGAAAAGGAGCCAGACGAACTGGGGTCATCTGGGCCTCCCAGCCGCAGCCATGGCCAAGGCCCAGCTTCCTCTCGTCGTTCCCCGAGGCCCAGGCCAGCCTCCAGGCCAGGCCCATCGCCTCCTCCAGCGCCCCCTGCGCAACCCTAGCCCGACCGAGCACATCTCCCCATCGCTCCCTCGTCCCTTTCCTCGCGCCGCCACTCCGCCCCGCACCCGAGGCCATCGATCTCTCCCTCGATCCCGCCTCCTTCTCCCTATTGCGCGACCTGCTCCTCTCCCTCTCCCTCGTTCCCTCGAGCGCCGCCCAGGCCGCCGCGCCATGGCGCCCTAAGGAATCCGTCCCCTCGCCTCATGCCTCCTTGCTGGACCGAGACGCTCCAAGTGCTCCGCCGGCGGCCTCACTGTTGGGGAACGTTGCATGGGAAACAAAAATTTTCCTACGCTCACCAAGATCAATCTAGGAGATGCATCTACGAGAGGAGAGTTGGATCCACATACCCTTGTAGATCGCTAAGCGGAAGCGTTCAAGAACGCGGTTGATGGAGTCGTACTCGCCGCGATTCAGATCGCCGAAGATCCTAGCACCGAACGGACGGTACCTCCGCGTTCTTCACACGTGCAGCCCGGTGACGTCTCCCACGCCTTGATCCAGAAAGGAGAGAGGGAGAGGTTGGGGAAGACTCCATCCAACAGCAGCACGCCGGCGTGGTGGTGGTGGAGGAGCGCGGGACTCCAGCAGGGCTTCGCCAAGCGCTGCAAGAGACGAGGAGGGAGAGGGGTAGGGCTGCGCCAAGAGGGAGACGTTCTCGTGTGTCTAGCAGCCCCAAAACCTCACATATATATAGAGGGAAGGGAGGGCTGCGCCCCCTTTAGGGTTTCCCACCCCTAGGGGTGCGGCCAGCCCTAGAAAACCCATCTAGGGTGCGGCCAAGGGGGGGAGAGAAAGGGGGCGCCCTAGGGTGGGCCTTAAGGCCCATCTGGACCTAGGGTTTGCCCCCTTCCACTCTCCATGCGCCTAGGGACTTGGTGGGGGGGCCGCACCAGCCCCCTTGGGGCTGGTCCCCTCCCACACTTAGCCCACGCAGCCTTCTGGGGCTGGTGGCCCCACCTGGTGGACCCCCGGGACCCTCCCGGTGGTCCCGGTACATTACCGATATCGCCCGAAACTTTTCCGGTGACCAAAACGGGACTTCCCATATATGAATCTTTACCTCCGGACCATTCCGGAACTCCTCGTGACATCCGGGATCTCATCCGGGACTCCGAACAACATTCGGTAACCGCGTACATACTTTCCCTATAACCCTAGCGTCATCGAACCTTAAGTGTGTAGACCCTACGGGCTCGGGAACCATGTAGTCATGACCGAGACAACTCTCCGGCCAATAACCAACAGCGGGATCTGGATACCCATGTTGGCTCCCACATGTTCCACGATGATCTCATCGGATGAACCACGATGTCAAGGATTCAATCAATCCCGTATACGATTCCCTTTGTCTATCGGTATAGCACTTGCCCGAGATTCGATCGTCGGTATACCGATACCTTGCTCAATCTCGTTACCGGCAAGTCTCTTTACTCGTTCCGTAACACATCATCCCGTGATCAACTCCTTGATCACATATTGTGCACATTATGATGATGTCCTACCGAGTGGGCCCAGAGATACCTCTCCGTCATACGGAGTGACAAATCCCAGTCTCGATTCGTGCCAACCCAACAGACACTTTCGGAGATACTTGTAGTGCACCTTTATAGCCACCCAGTTACGTTGTGACCTTTGGTACACCCAAAGCATTCCTACGGTATCCGAGAGTTGCACAATCTCATGGTCTAAGGAAAAGATACTTGACATATAGAAAAGCTTTAGCATACGAACTACACGATCTGTGCTAGGCTTAGGATTGGGTCTTGTCCATCACATCATTCTCCTAATGATGTGATCCCGTTATCAACGACATCCAATGTCCATGGTTAGGAAACCGTAACCATCTATTGATCAACGAGCTAGTCGTCTAGAGGCTCACTAGGGACATGGTGTTTGTCTATGTATCCACACATGTATCTGAGTTTCCTATCAATACAATTCTAGCATGGATAATAAACGATTATCGTGAACAAGGAAATATAATAATAACCATTTTATTATTGCCTCTAGGGCATATTTCCAACAGTCTCCCACTTGCACTAGAGTCAATAATCTAGTTCACATCGCCATGTGATTAACACTCACAGGTCACATCGCCATGTGACCAACATCCAAAGAGTTTACAAGAGTCAGTAATCTAGTTCACATCAATATGTGATTAACACTCAATGAGTTCTGTGTTTGATCATGTTATGCTTGTGAGAGAGGTTGTAGTCAACGGGTCTGCAACATCCAGATCCCTATGTACTTCGCAAAACTTTATGTCATATCATAGATGCTGCTACCACGTTCCACTTGGAGCTATTCCAAACTGTTGCTCCATTATACGTATCCGGTATCTCTACTTAGAGTTATCCGGATAGGTGTTAAGCTTGCATCGACGTAACTCTTTACGTCGAACTCTTTATCACCTCCATAACCGAGAAACATTTCCCTATTCCTCTAAGGATAATTTTGACCACTATCTAGTAATCCACTCCTGGATCACCTTTGTACCCTCTTGCCAGACATGTGGCAAGGCACACATCAGGTGCGGTACTTAGCATGGCATATCGTATAGAGCCTATGACAAAACCATAGGGGACGACCTTCGTCCTTCCTCTTTCTTCTGCCGTGGTCAAGCTTTGAGTCTTACTAAACTTCACACCCTACAAATCAGGCAAGAACTCCTTCTTTGACTGACCTATTTTGAACTCCTTCAAAATCATGTCAAAGGTGTGTGTTTCTTTTGAAAGTATCATCAGGCGTCTTGATCTATCTCTATAGATCTTGATGCCCAATTATGTAAGCAACTTTATCCAGGTCTTCCTTTGAAAAACTCATTTCAAACAACCCTTTATGCTTTCCAGAAATTCTACATCATTTCGGATCAACAATATGTCATTCACATATACTTATCAGAAATGTTGTAGTGCTCCCACTCACTTTATTGCAAATACAAGTTTCCACCAAACTTTGTATACCCAAAAACTTTGATCACTCCATCAAAGTGTATATTCCGACTCCGAAATGCTTGCTCTAGTCCATGGAAGGATCGCTGGAGCTAGCATATCCTGTAGCATCCTTAGGATCGACAAAACCTTTCTGATTGTATCACATACAACCTTTCCTTACGAAAACTGGTAAGGAAACTTGTTTTGTCATCCATCTGCCAGATTTCATAAATGCAGCTTATGCTAACATGATTCCGACGGACTTAAGCATCGCTACGGGTGAGAAAATCTCATCGTAGTCAACTCCTTGAACTTGTGGAAAAACTCTTCGCCACAAGTCGAGCTTCATAGACGGTGACATTACCGTCCACGTCCGTCTTAGTCTTAAAGATCCATTTGTCTCAATGGCTTGCCGATCATAGGGCAAGTCCACCAAAGTCCATACTTTGTTTTGATACATGGATCCTATCTCGGATTTATCGGCTTCTAACCATTTGTCGGAATATGGGCCCACCATCGCTTCTCCATAGTTCGTAGGTTCATTGTTGTTCAACAACATGACATCTAAGACAGGATCACCGTACCACTCAGGAGTAGTACATATCCTTGTCGACCTACGAGGATCGATAGCAACTTGATCTGGAGCTTCATGATCACTATCATTAGTTTCCTCTTCAACTGTCGTAGGTTCCACAGAAACATCTTTCTGTGTTGCACTACTATCCGGTTGAAGTGAGGGTTCGACAACCTCATCAAGTTCTATCTTCCTCCCACTCAATTCTTTCGAGAGAAACTCCTTCTCGAGAAAGGACCCATTCTTAGGGACAAACATTTTTGCCCTTGGATCTGAGATAGGAGGTATGCCCAACTGTTACCTTTGGGTATCCTATGAAGATGTATTTGTCCGCTTTGGGTTCGAGCTTTTCCCGGCTGAAGCCATAAGCATCGCAGCCCCAAACATTAAGAAAACGACAACTTTGGTTTCTTGCCAAACCATACGACGTCGTCTCAACGGACTTAGATGGTGCCCTATATAAAGTGAATGCAGCTGTCTCTAATGCATAACCTCAAAATAATAGCGGTAGATCGGTAAGACACACCATAGATCGCACCATATCTCATAAGGTTCGATTACGATGTCCGGACACACCATTACGCTATGGTGTTCCAGGGGACTTCAACTGCGAAACAATTCCACAATGTCTTAAGTGATTGCCAAACTCATAATTCAGATAATATCCCCTTGATCAGATCGTAGGAACATGATCTTCTTGTTATGATGATTCTTAATCTTCACTCTGAAATTTTTTGAACCTTTCAAACGTTTCAGACTTTTGCTTCATTAAGTAAATATACCATATCTACTCAAATCGTCAGTGAAGATGAGAAAATAACGATATCCACCACACGCCTTAATTCTCATTGGATCACATACATCAGCATGTATGATTTCCAATAAGTCACTTACCCGTTTCATTGTACCTGAAAACGAGATCTCAGTCATCCTGCCCATGAGGCATGGCTCGCATGTGTCAAGCGATTCAAAATCAAGTGACTCCAAACGTCCATCAGCATGGAGTTTCTTCATGCATTTTATGCCAAAATGACCTAAGCGGCAGTGCCACAAGAAAGTGGTACTATCATTATTAACTCTACATCTTTTGGCATTATCATTATGTGTATTACCATGATCGAGATTCAACGAACCATTGGGTGCATGACCATAAAGGTATTATTCATGTAAACAGAATAACCATTATTCTCTAACTTAAATGAATAACCGTATTGCGATGAACATGATCTAATCATTTTCATGCTCAACGTAGACACCTGATAACATTTATCTAGGTTCAACACTAATCTCGAAAATAGAGGAAGTGTGCGATGGTGATCTCATCAACCTTGGAAACACTTCCAACACACATCGTCACCTCGCCCTTAGCTAGTCTCCGTTCAGTCCGTAGCTTTTGCTTCAAGTCACTAATGATAGCAACTGAACCGGTATCCAATACCCATGTGCTACAAGGAGTACTAGCAAGGTACACATCAATAACACGTATATCAAATATACTTTGTTGAAGTTGCCAGCTTTTCTTATCTACCATGTATTTGGGGTAATTCCGCTACCATGTGACCGTTACCCTTGCAATCGAAGCACTTAGTCTCGAGGTTTGGGTGCAACCTTGGGTTCCCTCATCAGAGTGACAACTGGTTTGCCATTCATGAAGTTTCCCTTCTAGCCCTTGCCCCTTTTGAAACCAGTGGTCTTGCTAAACCATCAACACTTGATGCTCCTTCTTGATTTCTACTTTTGCGGTACTAAGAACCGCTAACAGCACCGGGATCATCTCCATCCTTTGCATGTCATAGTTCATCACGAAGTTCTAGTAGCTTGGTGATAGTGTCTAGAGAATTCTGTCAACCACTATCTCACCTGGAAGATTAACTCCCACTTGGTTCAAGTGATTTCAGCACCCAGACATTCTGAGCACATGCTCATTTGTTGAGCCATTCTCCTCCATCTTTTTGGCAAAAGAACTTGTCAGAGGTCTCATACCTCTCAACACGGGCATGAGCCTGAAATCCCAATTTCAGCTCTTAGAACATCTCATATGTTCTATGGCGTTCAAAACGTCATTGGAATCCTGATTCTAAGCCGTAAAGTATGGTGCACTAAACTATCAAGTAGTCATCAGGACGTCTCTGTCAGGTGTTCACAACATCCACAGACAACGTTGTAGGGGTTTGCACATCGAGCGGTGCATCAAAGACGTAAGCTTTCTGTGCAGCAGTGAGGACACTCCTCGGACTACGGACCCAGTCCGCATCATTGCTTACAATATCTTTCAACTTAGTCTTTCTCTAGGATCGTATTAAACAGGGAGCTATGTTGGGGAACGTTGCATGGAAAACAAAAATTTTTCTCTACGTTCACCAAGATCAATCTAGTAGATGCAACTACGAGGGGAGAGTAGGATCCACATACCCTTGTAGATCGCTAAGCGGAAGCGTTAAGAACGCAGTTGATGGAGTCGTACTCGCCGCGATTCAGATCGCTGAAGATCCAAGCACCGAAGCAACGGTGCCTCCGCGTTCTTCACACGTACGGCTCGGGGACGTCTCCTCCTTCTTGATCCAGCAAGGGGTGGAGGAGAGGTTGATGGAGAACCGGCAGCACGACGGCGTGGTGGTGATGGTGTAGAAGAATTCCAGCAGGGCTTCGCCTAAGCACCGCGGGAGAAGAAGATGTTATGGGAGAGGGAGGGCAGCACCGAGGCACGAACTTGTGTTGGCTGCCCTCCCTCTACCTCTCTATATATAGGGGGAAGGAGGAGAGGGGGGCGCCCTAGGGTTTCCCCTAGGGGGCCGGCGGCCAGGGAAAGGGGGGGCGGCGGCCAAGGCAGGGGGGGCGGCGGCCAAGGGCCAGCCCTAGGGTTTCCCCCCCTAGGCGCCTTGCCCCCCAAGCCAGGGGGGGTGCGGCTGCCCTAGGAGGGTCCACCTCCCCTTGCGCATGAGGAGAGGGCCCAGGGGGGGCGCACAGCCCTATGAGGGCTGTGGTGTTCCCCCTTGTGGCCCATTAGGCCCAGAAACACTTCCGGGACCCCCGAAACCCTTTCCGGTACTCCGCCGATTTCCCGATGCTCCCCGGAACACTTCCGGACTCCGAAACCTTTCATCCTATATATCAATCTTCGTCTCCGGACCATTCCGGAGACCCTCGTCATGTCCGGGATCTCATCCGGGACTCCGAACAACCTTCGGTAACCATGCACTATTCTCACTAACAACCCTAGCGTCACCGAACCTTAAGTGTGTAGACCCTGCGGGTTCGGAAACCATGTAGACATGACCGAGACACTCCCAGGTCAATAACCAATAGCGGGATCTGGATACCCATATTGGTTCCCACATGGTTCTCGATGATCTCATCGGATGAACCACGATGTCAAGGATTCAGGCAATCCCGTATACAATTCCCTTTGTCTCGTCGGTATGTTACTTGCCCGAGATTCGATCGTCGGTATCTCTATACCTAGTTCAATCTCGTTACCGGCAAGTCTCTTTACTCGTTACCGTAATACATAATCCCGTGACCAACTACTTAGTCACTTTGAGCTCATTGAGATGACGTATTACCGAGTGGGCCCGGAGATACCTCTCCGTCACACGGAGTGACAAATCCCAGTCTCGATCCATGTCAACTCAACAGACACCCTCGGAGATACCTGTAGAGTACCTTTATAGTCACCCAGTTACGTTGCGACGTTTGGCACACACAAAGCACTCCTACGGTGTCAGTGAGTTACATGATCTCATGGTCATAGGAACTTATACTTGACATGCAGAAAACTATAGCGATAACTGAACACGATCAAAAGCTATGTTTAACGTTTGGGTCTCGTCCATCACATCATTCTCCTAATGATGTGATCCCGTTATCAAATGACAACTCATGTCTATGACCTGGAAACCGCGGTCATCTTTGATCAACGAGCTAGTCATGTAGAGGCTCACTAGGGACACAAAGTCTGTCTATTTATCCACACATGTATTTGAGTTTCCAATCAATACAATTATAGCATGGATAATAAACGATTATCATGAACAAGGAAATATAATAATAACTCTTTTATTATTGCCTCTAGGGCATATTTCCAACAAGCTACAACGCAGTTATTGGTCTACTACATAATTTGCAAAGACAACTTAGACTATTGTTCATGATAAGTGAGTTTAGCTAATCAAATTACTTATAACTCCCACTCAAATTGACATCCCTCTGGTCATCCGAGCGTGACATGATCCAAATCCACCAACCCAAGTCCGATCATCACGTGAGATGAGGTGGTGTCAATGGTGAACATCTTCATGTTGATCATATCTACTACATGACTCATGCTCGACCTTTCGGTCTTCCGTGTTCCGAGGCCATGTCTGTACATGCTAGGCTCGTCAAGTCTAACCCGAGTGTTCTGCATGTGCAAAACTGGCTTGCACCCGTTGTATGCGAACGTAGAGTCTATCACACCCGATCATCACGTGGTGCTTCGAAACGACGAACCTTCGCAACGGCGCACACTTGGGGGGAACACAATTTTATCTTGAAATTTTAGTGAGGGATCATCTTATAATGCTACCGTCGTCCTAAGCAAAATAAGATGCATAAAAGGATTAACATCACATGCAAATCATAAGTGACATGATATGGCCATCAACTCGTGCTTTTGATCTCCATCTCCAAAGCACCGGCATGATCTCCATCGTCACCGGCGCCACGCCATGATCTCCATCATCATGATCTCCATCATCGTGTCGCCATCGGGGTTGTCGCGCGCCCACCATGCTCTTACTACTATTGCTACCGTTTAGCGATAAAGTAAAGCATTACAAAGCGCTTAATGATTGACACGCAGGTCATACAAAAATTAAAGACAACCCTATGGCTCCTGCCGGTTGCCGTATGCATCGACATGCAAGTCGATATTAACTATTACAACATGATCATCTCATACATCAAATATATCTCATCATGTCATTGGCCATATCATATCACATACATACCCTGCAAAAACAAGTTAGACGTCCTCTAATTTGTTGTTGCATGTTTTACGTGGCTGCTATGGGTATCTAGCAAGAACGCTTCTTACCTACGCAAAACCACAACGGTGATATTCAAGTTGCTATTTAACCTTCTACAAGGACCGCCTTGTTCTATTCCGATTCAACTAAGATAGGAGAGACAGACACCCGCCATCCATCTTATGCAACAAAAGTCACATGTCTGTCGATGGAACCGGTCTCATGTACGTGGACATGTAAAGTTGGTCCGGGCCGCTTCATCCCATAATACCGCTGAATCAAGAAAGACTAAGGAGGGCAGCAATTTAAACATCAACGCCACAAACCCTTTTGTGTTCTACTCGAGAAAGCATCTACGCAAGATCCTAGCTCATGATGCCACTGTTGGGGAACGTTGCATGGAAAACAAAAAATTTTCTCTACGTTCACCAAGATCAATCTAGTAGATGCAACTACGAGGGGAGAGTAGGATCCACATACCCTTGTAGATCGCTAAGCGGAAGCGTTAAGAACGCGGTTGATGGAGTCGTACTCGCCGCGATTCAGATCGCTGAAGATCCAAGCACCGAAGCAACGGTGCCTCCGCGTTCTTCACACGTACGGCTCGGGGACGTCTCCTCCTTCTTGATCCAGCAAGGGGTGGAGGAGAGGTTGATGGAGAACCGGCAGCACGACGGCATGGTGGTGATGGTGTAGAAGAATTCCAGCAGGGCTTCGCCTAAGCACCGCGGGAGAAGAAGATGTTATGGGAGAGGGAGGGCAGCACCGAGGCACGAACTTGTGTTTGCTGCCCTCCCTCTACCCCTCTATATATAGGGGGAAGGAGGAGAGGGGGGCGCCCTAGGGTTTCCCCCTAGGGGGGCCGGCGGCCAGGGCAGGGGGGGGCGGCGGCCAAGGGCTGCGCCTGGCCCTAGGGTTTCTCCCCCTAGGTGCCTTGCCCCCCACTCCAAGGGGTGCGGCTGCCCTAGGGGGTCCCACCCCTTAGCCGCATGAGGAGAGGGCCCAGGGGGGGCGCACAGCCCCCTGAGGGCTGTGGTGTCCCCCCTTGTGGCCCATTAGGCCCAGAACTACTTCCGGAACCCCCGAAACCCTTTTCCGGTATTCCGCCGATTTCCCGATGCTCCCCGGAACACTTCCGGACTCCGAAACCTTTCATCCTATATATCAATCTTCGTCCCCGGACCATTCCGGAGACCCTCGTCATGTCCGGGATCTCATCCGGGACTCCGAACAACCTTCGGTAACCATGCACTTTTCTCACTAACAACCCTAGCGTCACCGAACCTTAAGTGTGTAGACCCTGCGGGTTCGGAAACCATGTAGACATGACCGAGACACTCCCAGGTCAATAACCAATAGCGGGATCTGGATACCCATATTGGTTCCCACATGTTTCTCGATGATCTCATCGGATGAACCACGATGTCAAGGATTCAGGCAATCCCGTATACAATTCCCTTTGTCTCGTCGGTATGTTACTTGCCCGAGATTCGATCGTCGGTATCTCTATACCTAGTTCAATCTCGTTACCGGCAAGTCTCTTTACTCGTTACCGTAATACATAATCCCGTGACCAACTACTTAGTCACTTTGAGCTCATTGAGATGACGTATTACCGAGTGGGCCCGGAGATACCTCTCCGTCACACGGAGTGACAAATCCCAGTCTCGATCCATGTCAACTCAACAGACACCCTCGGAGATACCTGTAGAGTACCTTTATAGTCACCCAGTTACGTTGCGACGTTTGGCACACACAAAGCACTCCTACGGTGTCAGTGAGTTACATGATCTCATGGTCATAGGAACTTATACTTGACATGCAGAAAACTATAGCGATAACTGAACACGATCAAAAGCTATGTTTAACGTTTGGGTCTCGTCCATCACATCATTCTCCTAATGATGTGATCCCGTTATCAAATGACAACTCATGTCTATGACCTGGAAACCGCGGTCATCTTTGATCAACGAGCTAGTCCTGTAGAGGCTCACTAGGGACACAAAGTCTGTCTATTTATCCACACATGTATTTGAGTTTCCAATCAATACAATTATAGCATGGATAATAAACGATTATCATGAACAAGGAAATATAATAATAACTCTTTTATTATTGCCTCTAGGGCATATTTCCAACAGTCTCCCACTTGCACTAGAGTCAATAATCTAGCATTACAAGGTAATGAATCTAACACCCATAGAGTCTTGGTGTTGATCGTGCTTAGCCCGTGGAAGAGGCTTAGTCAACGGATCTGCAACATTCAAATCCGTGTGTACTTTGCAAATGTTTATGTCCTCCTCCTTGACCGAATCGCGGATGGAATTGAAGTGTCGCTTTATGTGTCTGGTCCTCTTGTGAAACCTTGGTTCCTTGGCTAGAGCAATGGCACCAGTGTTGTCACAGAACAGAGTCATTGGGTTCAGTGCACTAGGCACAACTCCAAGATCTGTCATGAACTCCTTCATCCAGACACCTTCCTTTGCCGCCTCCGAGGCAGCTATATACTCCGCTTCACATGTAGAATCAGCTACCACGCTCTGCTTGGAACTGCACCAGCTTACCGCTCCCCCGTTGAGAATATATACGTATCCGGTTTGAGACTTAGAGTCATCCGGATCAGTGTCAAAGCTTGCATCGACGTAACCCTTTACGACGAGCTCTTGATCACCTCCATAAATGAGAAACATATCCTTAGTCCTTTTCAGGTACTTTAGGATATTCTTGACCGCTGTCCAGTGATCCATACCAGGATTACTTTGAAACCTTCCGGCCATACTTATGGCAAGGCTGACATCTGGTCTTGTGCATAGCATTGCATACATGATAGAGCCTATGGCTGAAGCATAGGGGACGACACTCATCTTTTCTCTATCTTCCGCAGTCACTGGGCACTGAGTCTTACTCAACTTTGTACCTTGCAATACTGGCAAGAACCCCTTCTTGGATTGATCCATTTTGAACTTCTTCAAAACTTTATCAAGGTATGTGCTTTGTGAAAGTCCTATCAAGCGTCTTGATCTATCTCTATAGATCTTGATGCCCAATATGAAAGCAGCTTCACCGAGATCCTTCATTGAAAAACTCTTGTTCAAATACCCCTTCACGCTATCCAAAAATTCTATATTGTTTCCAATCAGCAATATGTCATCCACATATAATATTAGAAACGCTATAGAGCTCCCACTCACTTTCTTGTAAATACAAGCTTCATTGTAAACTTGTATAAACCCAAACGCTTTGATCACCTCATCAAAGCGAAGATTCCAACTCCGAGATGCTTGCACCAGCCCATAAATGGAACGCTGGAGCCTGCATACTTTGTCAGCATTCTCTGGATCGACAAAACCTTCTGGTTGCATCATATACAACTCTTCCTTAAGAAAACCGTTAAGGAACGCTGTCTTGACATCCATCTGCCAAATTTCATAATCGAAATATGCAGCTATTGCTAACATGATTCGGACGGATTTAAGCATCGCTACGGGTGAGAAAATCTCATCGTAGTCAATCCCTTGAACTTGTGAAAAACCCTTTGCCACAAGTCGAGCTTTATACACGGTGACATTACCATCAGCGTCCGTCTTCCTCTTAAAAATCCATTTATTCTGAATGGCCTTCCGCCCTTCAGGTAATACTTCCAAAGTCCATACTTTGTTTTCATACATGGATCCCATCTCGGATTTCATGGCCTCTAACCATTTGTCAGAATCCGGGCCCACCATCGCTTCTCCATAGTTCGTAGGTTCACCGTTGTCTAACAACATGACCTCCAAGACAGGGTTACCATACCACTCAGGTGCAGTGCGTACCCTTGTCGACCTACGAGGTTCGGTAGTAACTTGATCAGAAGCTTCTTGATCATCATCATTGGCTTCCTCTTCAACCTCTGCAGGCTCCACAAAAACATCTTTCTGTGCTGCGCTACTCTCTGGTTGAAGCAGAGGTTCAATAACCTCATCAAGTTCTACCTTCCTCCCACTCAATTCTTTCGAGAGAAACTCTTTCTCGAGAAAGGACCCGTTCTTAGCGACAAACACTTTGCCCTCGGATCTGAGATAGAAGGTGTACCCAACTGTTTCTTTTGGGTATCCTATGAAGACACATTTGTCCGCTTTGGGTTCGAGCTTTTCTGGCTGAAGCCTTTTGACATAAGCATCGCAACCCCAAACCTTGAGAAAAGACAACTTCGGTTTCTTACTAAACCACAGTTCATACGGTGTTGTCTCAACGGACTTAGATGGAGCCCTATTTAAAGTGAATGCAGCTGTCTCTAACGCATATCCCCAAAAAGATAGTGGCAAATCGGCAAGAGACATCATAGAACGTACCATATCTAATAGGGTTCGATTACGACGTTCGGACACACCATTACGCTGTGGTGTTCCGGGTGGCGTCAACTGTGAAACAATTCCACATTTTCTTAAGTGATCACCAAACTCATAACTCAGATATTCTCCCCCTCGATCAGATCGTAGGAACTTGATCTTCTTGTTACGATGATTTTCAACTTCACTCTGAAATTGCTTGAACTTTTCAAAAGTTTCAGACTTATGCTTCATCAAGTAAATATACCCATATCTACTTAAGTCGTCAGTGAAGGTGAGAAAATAACGATATCCACCGCGCGCCGTTACACTCATCGGACCGCACACATCAGTATGTATGATTTCCAATAAGTCACTTGCCCGTTCCATTGTCCCTGAAAACGGGGTCCTTGTCATCTTGCCCATGAGGCACGGCTCGCACGTGTCAAGTGATTCAAAATCAAGAGACTCCAAAAGCCCATCAGCATGGAGCTTCCTCATGCGTTTTACGCCGATATGACCCAGACGGCAGTGCCACAAGAAAGTGGTATTATCATTATCAACTCTACATCTTTTGGCATCAATGTTATGAACATGTGTATCACTATCGAGATTCAATAAGAATAAACCCCTAACTTCGGGTGCATGACCATAAAAGATATTACTCATATAAATAGAACAACCATTATTCTCTGACTTAAATGAGTAACCGTCTCGCAATAAACAAGATCCAGATATAATGTTCATGCTTAACGCAGGCACTAAATAACAATTATTCAGGTTCATAACTAATCCCGATGGTAATCGAAGAGCGAGCGAGCCGACGGCGATCACATCAACCTTGGAACCATTTCCCACGCGCATCGTCACTTCGTCCTTCGCCAGCCTCCGTTTATTCCGCAGTTCCTGTTTAGAGTTGCAAATGTGAGCAACCGAACCGGTATCAAATACCCAGGCACTACAACGAGAGTTGGTAAGGTACACATCAATAACATGTATATCACATATACCTTTGTTGTTGTTGGCCCCCTTCTTGTCCGCCAGATACTTGGGGCAGTTCCGCTTCCAGTGGCCGTTCCCCTTGCAATAGAAACACTCAGTCTCTGGCTTGGGCCCAGCCTTGGGTTTCTTCACTAGATTAGCAACTGCTTTGCCACCCTTCTTAGAGTTACCCTTCTTGCCCTTGCCATTCTTCTTGAAACTGGTGGTTTTATTGACCATCAACACTTGATACTCCTTCTGGATGTCTGCCTCAGCGACTTTCAGCATCAAAAACAGCTCGGCGATGGTCTTGTTCATCCCTTGCATGTTATACTGCTGCACGAAGCTCTTGTAGCTTGGAGGGAGTGACTGGAGAATTCTGTCAATGATAGCCTCATCCGGGAACACAAGTCCCAGATCAGCTATGCGGGTATAGTACCCAGACATCTTCAGTAAGTGCTCACTGACAGACGAATTCTCCTCCATCTTGCAAGCGAAGAATTTATCGGTGGTCTCATACCTCTCGATCTTAGCATTCTTCTCAAAGATGAACTTCAACTCCTGGTACATCTCATATGCACCATGACGTTCAAAACGCCTTTGAAGTCCTCCTTCCAAGCCGTACAACATGGCACACTGCACTATCGAATAGTCATCCGAACGCGTCTGCCAGACGTTCATAACGTCCGCAGAGGCTCCAGGAGCGGGGGGTTCACCTAGCGGTGCATTTAGGACATAAACCTTTTGGGCAGCTGTGAGGATGATCCTCAGATTGCGGAGCCAGTCCACAAAGTTGCTCCCATCATCTTTCAGTTTAGCTTTCTCTAGGAACGCATTAAAATTCAGGGGAGCTACTGCGCGAGCCATCTACAACAAAAGATTTGCAAAGACATTTTAGACTATTGTTCATGATAAGTGAGTTATTACCTAATCAAATTAATTATAACTCCCACTCAAATTGACATCCCTCCGGTCATTCGAGCGTGACATGATCCAAATCCACCAACCCAAGTCCGATCATCACGTGAGATGAGGTGGTGTCAATGGTGAACATCAACATGTTGATCATATCTACTATATGACTCATGCTCGACCTTTCGGTCCTCCGTGTTCCGAGGCCATGTCTGTACATGCTAGGCTCGTCAAGTCTAACCCGAGTGTTCTGCACGTGCAAAACTGGCTTGCACCCGTTGTATGCGAACGTAGAGTCTATCACACCCGATCATCACGTGGTGCTTCGAAATGACGAACCTTCGCAACGGCGCACACTCGGGGGGAACACAATTTTATCTTGAAATTTTAGTGAAGGATCATCTTATAATGCTACCGTCGTCCTAAGCAAAATAAGATGCATAAAAGGATTAACATCACATGCAAATCATAAGTGACATGATATGGCCATCAACTCGTGCTTTTGATCTCCATCTCCAAAGCACCGCCATGATCTCCATCGTCACCGGCGCCACACCATGATCCCCATCATCATGATCTCCATCATCGTGTCGCCATCGGGGTTGTCGGCGCCCACCATGCTCTTACTACTATTGCTACCGTTTAGCGATAAAGTAAAGCATTACAAAGCGCTTAATGATTGACACGCAGGTCATACAAAAATTAAAGACAACCCTATGGCTCCTGCCGGTTGCCGTATGCATCGACATGCAAGTCGATATTAACTATTACAACATGATCATCTCATACATCAAATATATCTCATCATGTCATTGGCCATATCATATCACATACATACCCTGCAAAAACAAGTTAGACGTCCTCTAATTTGTTGTTGCATGTTTTACGTGGCTGCTATGGGTATCTAGCAAGAACGCTTCTTACCTACGCAAAGCTACAACGGTGATATTCAAGTTGCTATTTAACCTTCTACAAGGACCGCCTTGTTCTATTCCGATTCAACTAAGATAGGAGAGACAGACACCCGCCAGCCATCTTATGCAACAAAAGTCACATGTCTGTCGATGGAACCGGTCTCATGTACGTGGACATGTAAAGTTGGTCCGGGCCGCTTCATCCCATAATACCGCTGAATCAAGAAAGACTAAGGAGGGCAGCAATTTAAACATCAACGCCCACAAACCCTTTTGTGTTCTACTCGAGAAAGCATCTACGCAAGATCCTAGCTCTGATGCCACTGTTGGGGAACGTTGCATGGAAAACAAAAAATTTTCTCTACGTTCACCAAGATCAATCTAGTAGATGCAACTACGAGGGGAGAGTAGGATCCACATACCCTTGTAGATCGCTAAGCGGAAGCGTTAAGAACGCGGTTGATGGAGTCGTACTCGCCGCGATTCAGATCGCCGAAGATCCTAGCACCGAAGCAACGGTGCCTCCGCGTTCTTCACACGTACGGCTCGGGGACGTCTCCTCCTTCTTGATCCAGCAAGGGGTGGAGGAGAGGTTGATGGAGAGACCGGCAGCACGACGGCGTGGTGGTGATGGTGGAGAAGGATTCCAGCAGGGCTTCGCCTAAGCACCGCGGGAGGAGAAGATGTTATGGGAGAGGGAGGGCAGCACCGAGGCACGAACGTGTGTTGGCTGCCCTCCCTCTACCTCTCTATATATAGGGGGAAGGAGGAGAGGGGGGCGCCCTAGGGTTTCCCCTAGGGGGGCCGGCGGCCAGGGCCAGGGGGGTTGGCGGCCAAGGGCCAGGCCCTAGGGTTTCCCCCCCTAGGCGCCTTGCCCCCCAAGCCAGGGGGGTGCGGCAGCCCTAGGAGGGTCCACCTCCCCTTGCGCATGAGGAGAGGTCCCAGGGGGGGCGCACAGCCCTATGAGGGCTGTGGTGTCCCCCCTTGTGGCCCATTAAGCCCAGAACCACTTCCGGGACCCCCGAAACCCTTTTCGGTAATCCGCCGATTTCCCGATGCTCCCCGGAACACTTCCGGACTCCGAAACCTTTCATCCTATATATCAATCTTCGTCTCCGGACCATTCCGGAGACCCTCGTCATGTCCGGGATCTCATCCGGGACTCCGAACAACCTTCGGTAACCATGCACTGTTCTCACTAACAACCCTAGCGTCACCGAACCTTAAGTGTGTAGACCCTGCGGGTTCGGAAACCATGTAGACATGACCGAGACACTCCCAGGTCAATAAGCAATAGCGGGATCTGGATACCCATATTGGTTCCCACATGTTTCTCGATGATCTCATCGGATGAACCACGATGTCAAGGATTCAGGCAATCCCGTATACAGTTCCCTTTGTCTCGTCGGTATGTTACTTGCCCGAGATTCGATCGTCGGTATCTCTATACCTAGTTCAATCTCGTTACCGGCAAGTCTCTTTACTCGTTACCGTAATACATAATCCCGTGACCAACTACTTAGTCACTTTGAGCTCATTGAGATGACGTATTACCGAGTGGGCCCGGAGATACCTCTCCGTCACACGGAGTGACAAATCCCAGTCTCGATCCATGTCAACTCAACAGACACCCTCGGAGATACCTTTAGAGTACCTTTATAGTCACCCAGTTACGTTGCGACGTTTGGCACACACAAAGCACTCCTACGGTGTCGGTGAGTTACATGATCTCATGGTCATAGGAACTTATACTTGACATGCAGAAAACTATAGCGATAACTGATACGATCAAAAGCTATGTTTAACGTTTGGGTCTCGTCCATCACATCATTCTCCTAATGATGTGATCCCGTTATCAAATGACAACTCATGTCTATGACCTGGAAACCGCGGTCATCTTTGATCAACGAGCTAGTCCTGTAGAGGCTCACTAGGGACACTAAGTCTGTCTATTCATCCACACATGTATTTGAGTTTCCAATCAATACAATTATAGCATGGATAATAAACGATTATCATGAACAAGGAAATATAATAATAACTCTTTTATTATTGCCTCTAGGGCATATTTCCAACAGTCTCCCACTTGCACTAGAGTCAATAATCTAGCATTACAAGGTAATGAATCTAACACCCATAGAGTCTTGGTGTTGATCGTGCTTAGCCCGTGGAAGAGGCTTAGTCAACGGATCTGCAACAATCAAATCCGTGTGTACTTTGCAAATGTTTATGTCCTCCTCCTTGACCGAATCGCGGATGGAATTGAAGCGTCGCTTTATGTGTCTGGTCCTCTTGTGAAACCTTGGTTCCTTGGCTAGAGCAATGGCACCAGTGTTGTCACAGAACAGAGTCATTGGGTTCAGTGCACTAGGCACAACTCCAAGATCTGTCATGAACTCCTTCATCCAGACACCTTCCTTTGCCGCCTCCGAGGTAGCTATATACTCCGCTTCACATGTAGAATCAGCTACCACGCTCTGCTTGGAACTGCACCAGCTTACCGCTCCCCCGTTGAGAATATATACGTATCCGATTTGAGACTTAGAGTCATCCGGATCAGTGTCAAAGCTTGCATCGACGTAACCCTTTACGACGAGCTCTTGATCACCTCCATAAACGAGAAACATATCCTTAGTCCTTTTCAGGTACTTTAGGATATTCTTGACCGCTGTCCAGTGATCCATACCAGGATTACTTTGAAACCTTCCGGCCATACTTATGGCAAGGCTGACATCTGGTCTTGTGCACAGCATTGCATACATGATAGAGCCTATGGCTGAAGCATAGGGGACGACACTCATCTTTTCTCTATCTTCCGCAGTCACTGGGCATTGAGTCTTACTCAACTTTGTACCTTGCAATACCGGCAAGAACCCCTTCTTGGATTGATCCATTTTGAACTTCTTCAAAACTTTATCAAGGTATGTACTTTGTGAAAGTCCTATCAAGCGTCTTGATCTATCTCTATAGATCTTGATGCCCAATATGAAAGCAGCTTCACCGAGATCCTTCATCGAAAAACTCTTGTTCAAATACCCCTTCACACTATCCAAAAATTCTATATTGTTTCCAATCAACAATATGTCATCCACATATAATATTAGAAACGCTATAGAGCTCCCACTCACTTTCTTGTAAATACAAGCTTCATTGTAAACTTGTATAAACCCAAACGCTTTGATCACCTCATCAAAGCGAAGATTCCAACTCCGAGATGCTTGCACCAGCCCATAAATGGAACGCTGGAGTCTGCATACTTTGTCAGCATTCTCTGGATCGACAAAACCTTCTGGTTGCATCATATACAACTCTTCCTTAAGAAAACCGTTAAGGAACGCTGTTTTGACATCCATCTGCCAAATTTCATAATCGAAATATGCAGCTATTGCTAACATGATTCGGACGGATTTAAGCATCGCTACGGGTGAGAAAGTCTCATCGTAGTCAATCCCTTGAACTTGTGAAAAACCCTTTGCCACAAGTCGAGCTTTATACACGGTGACATTACCGTCAGCGTCCGTCTTCCTCTTAAAAATCCATTTATTCTGAATGGCTTTCCGCCCTTCAGGTAATACTTCCAAAGTCCATACTTTGTTTTCATACATGGATCCCATCTCGGATTTCATGGCCTCTAACCATTTGTCGGAATCTGGGCCTACCATCGCTTCTCCATAGCTCGTAGGTTCACCGTTGTCTAACAACATGACCTCCAAGACAGGGTTACCATACCATACAGGTGCGGTGCGTACCCTTGTCGACCTACGAGGTTCGGTAGTAACTTGATCAGAAGCTCCTTGATCATCATCATTGGCTTCCTCTTCAACCTCTGCAGGCTCCACAAAAACATCTTTCTGTGCTGCGCTACTCTCTGGTTGAAGCAGAGGTTCAATAACCTCATCAAGTTCTACCTTCCTCCCACTCAATTCTTTCGAGAGAAACTCTTTCTCGAGAAAGGACCCGTTCTTAGCGACAAACACTTTGCCCTCGGATCTGAGATAGAAGGTGTACCCAACTGTTTCTTTTGGGTATCCTATGAAGACACATTTGTCCGCTTTGGGTTCGAGCTTTTCTGGCTGAAGCCTTTTGACATAAGCATCGCAACCCCAAACCTTGAGAAAAGACAACTTCGGTTTCTTACTAAACCATAGTTCATACGGTGTTGTCTCAACGGACTTAGATGGAGCCCTATTTAAAGTGAATGCAGCTGTCTCTAACGCATATCCCCAAAACGATAGTGGCAAATCGGCAAGAGACATCATAGAACGCACCATATCTAATAGGGTTCGATTACGACGTTCGGACACACCATTACGCTGTGGTGTTCCAGGTGGCGTCAACTGTGAAACAATTCCACATTTTCTTAAGTGATCACCAAACTCATAACACAGATATTCTCCCCCTCGATCAGATCGTAGGAACTTGATCTTCTTGTTACGATGATTTTCAACTTCACTCTGAAATTGCTTGAGCTTTTCAAAAGTTTCAGACTTATGCTTCATCAAGTAAATATACCCATATCTACTTAAGTCGTCAGTGAAGGTGAGAAAATAACGATATCCACCGCGCGCCGTTACACTCATCGGACCGCACACATCAGTATGTATGATTTCCAATAAGTCACTTGCCCGTTCCATTATCCCTGAAAACGGGGTCCTTGTCATCTTGCCCATGAGGCACGGCTCGCACGTGTCAAGTGATTCAAAATCAAGAGACTCCAAAAGTCCATCAGCATGGAGCTTCCTCATGCGTTTCACGCCGATATGACCCAGACGGCAGTGCCACAAGAAAGTGGTATTATCATTATCAACTCTACATCTTTTGGCATCAATGTTATGAACATGTGTATCATCACTATCGAGATTCAATAAGAATAAACCCCTAACTTCGGGTGCATGACCATAAAAGATATTACTCATATAAATAGAACAACCATTATTCTCTAACTTAAATGAGTAACCGTCTCGCAATAAACAAGATCCAGATATAATGTTCATGCTTAACGCAGGCACTAAATAACAATTATTCAGGTTCATAACTAATCCCGATGGTAATCGAAGAGCGAGCGTGCCGACGGCGATCACATCAACCTTGGAACCATTTCCCACGCGCATCGTCACTTCGTCCTTTGCCAGCCTCCGTTTATTCCGCAGTTCCTGTTTAGAGTTGCAAATGTGAGCAACCGAACCGGTATCAAATACCCAGGCACTACAACGAGAGTTGGTAAGGTACACATCAATAACATGTATATCACATATACCTTTGTTGTTGTTGGCCCCCTTCTTGTCCGCCAGATACTTGGGGCAGTTCCGCTTCCAGTGGCCGTTCCCCTTGCAATAGAAACACTCAGTCTCTGGCTTGGGCCCAGCCTTGGGTTTCTCCACTGGATTAGCAACCGCTTTGCCACCCTTCTTAGAGTTACCCTTCTTGCCCTTGCCATTCTTCTTGAAACTGGTGGTTTTATTGACCATCAACACTTGATACTCCTTCTGGATGTCTGCCTCAGCGACTTTCAGCATCGAAAACAGCTCGGCGATGGTCTTGTTCATCCCTTGCATGTTATACTGCTGCACGAAGCTCTTGTAGCTTGGAGGGAGTGACTGGAGAATTCTGTCAATGATAGCCTCATCCGGGAACACAAGTCCCAGATCAGCTATGCGGGTATAGTACCCAGACATCTTCAGTAAGTGCTCACTGACAGACGAATTCTCCTCCATCTTGCAAGCAAATAATTTATCGGTGGTCTCATACCTCTCGATCTTAGCATTCTTCTCAAAGATGAACTTCAACTCCTGGTACATCTCATATGCACCATGACGTTCAAAACGCCTTTGAAGTCCTCCTTCCAAGCCGTACAACATGGCACACGGCACTATCGAATAGTCATCCGAACGTGTCTGCCAGACGTTCAAAACGTCTGCAGGGGCTGTAGGAGCGGGGGGGTCACCTAGCGGTGCATTTATGACATAAACCTTTTGGGCAGCTGTGAGGATGATCCTCAGATTGCGGAGCCAGTCCACAAAGTTGCTCCCGTCATCTTTCAGTTTAGCTTTCTCTAGGAACGCATTAAAATTCAGGGGAGCTACTGCGCGAGCCATCTACAACCAAAAATTTGCAAAGACATTTTAGACTATTGTTCATGATAAGTGAGTTATTACCTAATCAAATTATTTATAACTCCCACTCAAATTGACATCCCTCTGGTCATTCGAGCGTGACATGATCCAAATTCACCAACCCAAGTCCGATCATCACGTGAGATGAGGTGGTGTCAATGGTGAACATCAACATGTTGATCATATCTACTATATGACTCATGCTCGACCTTTCGGTCCTCCGTGTTCTGAGGCCATGTCTGTACATGCTAGGCTCGTCAAGTCTAACCCGAGTGTTCTGCATGTGCAAAACTGGCTTGCACCCGTTGTATGCGAACGTAGAGTCTATCACACCCGATCATCACGTGGTGCTTCGAAACGACGAACCTTCGCAACGGCGCACACTCGGGGGGAACACAATTTTATCTTGAAATTTTAGTGAAGGATCACCTTATAATGCTACCGTCGTCCTAAGCAAAATAAGATGCATAAAAGGATTAACATCACATGCAAATCATAAGTGACATGATATGGCCATCAACTCGTGCTTTTGATCTCCATCTCCAAAGCACCGGCATGATCTCCATCGTCACCGGCGCCACACCATGATCTCCATCATCATGATCTCCATCATCGTGTTGCCATCGGGGTTGTCGGCGCCCAACCATGCTCTTACTACTATTGCTACCGTTTAGCGATAAAGTAAAGCATTACAAAGCGCTTAATGATTGACACGCAGGTCATACAAAAAATAAAGACAACCCTATGGCTCCTGCCGGTTGCCGTATGCATCGACATGCAAGTCGATGTTAACTATTACAACATGATCATCTCATACATCAAAATATATTTCATCATGTCATTGGCCATATCATATCACATACATACCCTGCAAAAACAAGTTAGACGTCCTCTAATTTGTTGTTGCATGTTTTACGTGGCTGCTATGGGTATCTAGTAAGAACGCTTCTTACCTACGCAAAACCACAACGGTGATATTCAAGTTGCTATTTAACCTTCTACAAGGACCGCCTTGTTCTATTCCGATTCAACTAAGATAGGAGAGACAGACACCCGCCAGCCATCTTATGCAACAAAAGTCACATGTCTGTCGATGGAACCGGTCTCATGTACGTGGACATGTAAAGTTGGTCCGGGCCGCTTCATCCCATAATACCGCTGAATCAAGAAAGACTAAGGAGGGCAGCAATTTAAACATCAACGCCACAAACCCTTTTGTGTTCTACTCGAGAAAGCATCTACGCAAGATCCTAGCTCATGATGCCACTGTTGGGGAACGTTGCATGGAAAACAAAAAATTTTCTCTACGTTCACCAAGATCAATCTAGTAGATGCAACTACGAGGGGAGAGTAGGATCCACATACCCTTGTAGATCTCTAAGCGGAAGCGTTAAGAACGCGGTTGATGGAGTCGTACTCGCCGCGATTCAGATCGCTGAAGATCCAAGCACCGAAGCAACGGTGCCTCCGCGTTCTTCACACGTACGGCTCGGGGACGTCTCCTCCTTCTTGATCCAGCAAGGGGTGGAGGAGAGGTTGATGGAGAACCGGCAGCACGACGGCGTGGTGGTGATGGTGTTGAAGAATTCCAGCAGGGCTTCGCCTAAGCACCGCGGGAGAAGAAGATGTTATGGGAGAGGGAGGGCAGCACCGAGGCACGAACTTGTGTTGGCTGCCCTCCCTCTACCTCTCTATATATAGGGGGAAGGAGGAGAGGGGGGCGCCCTAGGGTTTCCCCTAGGGGGCCGGCGGCCAGGGAAAGGGGGGGCGGCGGCCAAGGCAGGGGGGGGGCGGCGGCCAAGGGCCAGCCCTAGGGTTTCCCCCCCTAGGCGCCTTGCCCCCCAAGCCAGGGGGGTGCGGCTGCCCTAGGAGGGTCCACCTCCCCTTGCGCATGAGGAGAGGGCCCAGGGGGGGCGCACAGCCCTATGAGGGCTGTGGTGTTCCCCCTTGTGGCCCATTAGGCCCAGAAACACTTCCGGGACCCCCGAAACCCTTTCCGGTACTCCGCCGATTTCCCGATGCTCCCCGGAACACTTCCGGACTCCGAAACCTTTCATCCTATATATCAATCTTCATCTCCGGACCATTCCGGAGACCCTCGTCATGTCCGGGATCTCATCCGGGACTCCGAACAACCTTCGGTAACCATGCACTATTCTCACTAACAACCCTAGCGTCACCGAACCTTAAGTGTGTAGACCCTGCGGGTTCGGAAACCATGTAGACATGACCGAGACACTCCCAGGTCAATAACCAATAGCGGGATCTGGATACCCATATTGGTTCCCACATGTTTCTCGATGATCTCATCGGATGAACCACGATGTCAAGGATTCAGGCAATCCCGTATACAATTCCCTTTGTCTCGTCGGTATGTTACTTGCCCGAGATTCGATCGTCGGTATCTCTATACCTAGTTCAATCTCGTTACCGGCAAGTCTCTTTACTCGTTACCGTAATACATAATCCCGTGACCAACTACTTAGTCACTTTGAGCTCATTGAGATGACGTATTACCGAGTGGGCCCGGAGATACCTCTCCGTCACACGGAGTGACAAATCCCAGTCTCGATCCATGTCAACTCAACAGACACCCTCGGAGATACCTGTAGAGTACCTTTATAGTCACCCAGTTACGTTGCGACGTTTGGCACACACAAAGCACTCCTACGGTGTCAGTGAGTTACATGATCTCATGGTCATAGGAACTTATACTTGACATGCAGAAAACTATAGCGATAACTGAACACGATCAAAAGCTATGTTTAACGTTTGGGTCTCGTCCATCACATCATTCTCCTAATGATGTGATCCCGTTATCAAATGACAACTCATGTCTATGACCTGGAAACCGCGGTCATCTTTGATCAACGAGCTAGTCATGTAGAGGCTCACTAGGGACACAAAGTCTGTCTATTTATCCACACATGTATTTGAGTTTCCAATCAATACAATTATAGCATGGATAATAAACGATTATCATGAACAAGGAAATATAATAATAACTCTTTTATTATTGCCTCTAGGGCATATTTCCAACAAGCTACAACGCAGTTATTGGTCTACTACATAATTTGCAAAGACAACTTAGACTATTGTTCATGATAAGTGAGTTTAGCTAATCAAATTACTTATAACTCCCACTCAAATTGACATCCCTCTGGTCATCCGAGCGTGACATGATCCAAATCCACCAACCCAAGTCCGATCATCACGTGAGATGAGGTGGTGTCAATGGTGAACATCTTCATGTTGATCATATCTACTACATGACTCATGCTCGACCTTTCGGTCTTCCGTGTTCCGAGGCCATGTCTGTACATGCTAGGCTCGTCAAGTCTAACCCGAGTGTTCTGCATGTGCAAAACTGGCTTGCACCCGTTGTATGCGAACGTAGAGTCTATCACACCCGATCATCACGTGGTGCTTCGAAACGACGAACCTTCGCAACGGCGCACACTTGGGGGGAACACAATTTTATCTTGAAATTTTAGTGAGGGATCATCTTATAATGCTACCGTCGTCCTAAGCAAAATAAGATGCATAAAAGGATTAACATCACATGCAAATCATAAGTGACATGATATGGCCATCAACTCGTGCTTTTGATCTCCATCTCCAAAGCACCGGCATGATCTCCATCGTCACCGGCGTAACACCATGATCCCCATCATCATGATCTCCATCATCGTGTCGCCATCGGGGTTGTCGCGCGCCCACCATGCTCTTACTACTATTGCTACCGTTTAGCGATAAAGTAAAGCATTACATAGCGCTTAATGACTGACATGCAGGTCATACAAAAATTAAAGACAACCCTATGGCTCCTGCCGGTTGCCGTATACATCGACATGCAAGTCGATATTAACTATTACAACATGATCATCTCATACATCAAATATATCTCATCATGTCATTGGCCATATCATATCACATACATACCCTGCAAAAACAAGTTAGACGTCCTCTAATTTGTTGTTGCATGTTTTACGTGGCTGCTATGGGTATCTAGCAAGAACGCTTCTTACCTACGCAAAGCCACAACGGTGATATTTAAGTTGCTATTTAACCTTCTACAAGGACCGCCTTTGTCTATTCCGATTCAACTAAGATAGGAGAGACAGACACCCGCCAGCCATCTTATGCAACAAAAGTCGCATGTCTGTCGATGGAACCGGTCTCATGTACGTGGACATGTAAAGTTGGTCCGGGCCGCTTCATCCCATAATACCGCTGAATCAAGAAAGACCAAGGAGGGAAGCAATCTAAACATCAACGCCCACAAACCCCTTTGTGTTCTACTCGTGAAAACATCTACGCAAGATCCTAGCTCTGATACCACTGTTGGGGAACGTTGCATGGGAAACAAAAATTTTCCTACGCTCACCAAGATCAATCTAGGAGATGCATCTACGAGAGGAGAGTTGGATCCACATACCCTTGTAGATCGCTAAGCGGAAGCGTTCAAGAACGCGGTTGATGGAGTCGTACTCGCCGCGATTCAGATCGCCGAAGATCCTAGCACCGAACGGACGGTGCCTCCGCGTTCTTCACACGTGCAGCCCGGTGACGTCTCCCACGCCTTGATCCAGCAAGGAGAGAGGGAGAGGTTGGGGAAGACTCCATCCAACAGCAGCACGCCGGCGTGGTGGTGGTGGAGGAGCGCGGGACTCCAGCAGGGCTTCGCCAAGCGCTGCAAGAGACGAGGAGGGAGAGGGGTAGGGCTCCGCCAAGAGGGAGACGTTCTCGTGTGTCTAGCAGCCCCAAAACCTCACATATATATAGGGGGAAGGGAGGGCTGCGCCCCCTTTAGGGTTTCCCACCCCTAGGGGTGCGGCCAGCCCTAGAAAACCCATCTAGGGTGCGGCCAAGGGGGGGAGAGAGAGGGGGCGCCCTAGGGTGGGCCTTAAGGCCCATCTGGACCTAGGGTTTGCCCCCTTCCACTCTCCATGCGCCTAGGGACTTGGTGGGGGGGCGCACCAGCCCCCTTGGGGCTGGTCCCCTCCCACACTTAGCCCACGCAGCCTTCTGGGGCTGGTGGCCCCACCTGGTGGACCCCCGGGACCCTCCCGGTGGTCCCGGTACATTACCGATATCGCCCGAAACTTTTCCGGTGACCAAAACGGGACTTCCCATATATGAATCTTTACCTCCGGACCATTCCGGAACACCTCGTGACGTCCGGGATCTCATCCGGGACTCCGAACAACATTCGGTAACCGCGTACATACTTTCCCTATAACCCTAGCGTCATCGAACCTTAAGTGTGTAGACCCTACGGGCTCGGGAACCATGTAGTCATGACCGAGACAACTCTCCGGCCAATAACCAACAGCGGGATCTGGATACCCATGTTGGCTCCCACATGTTCCACGATGATCTCATCGGATGAACCACGATGTCAAGGATTCAATCAATCCCGTATACGATTCCCTTTGTCTATCGGTATAGCACTTGCCCGAGATTCGATCGTCGGTATACCGATACCTTGCTCAATCTCGTTACCGGCAAGTCTCTTTACTCGTTCCGTAACACATCATCCCGTGATCAACTCCTTGATCACATATTGTGCACATTATGATGATGTCCTACCGAGTGGGCCCAGAGATACCTCTCCGTCATACGGAGTGACAAATCCCAGTCTCGATTCGTGCCAACCCAACAGACACTTTCGGAGATACTTGTAGTGCACCTTTATAGCCACCCAGTTACGTTGTGACGTTTGGTACACCCAAAGCATTCCTACGGTATCCGAGAGTTGCACAATCTCATGGTCTAAGGAAAAGATACTTGACATATAGAAAAGCTTTAGCATACGAACTACACGATCTGTGCTAGGCTTAGGATTGGGTCTTGTCCATCACATCATTCTCCTAATGATGTGATCCCGTTATCAACGACATCCAATGTCCATGGTTAGGAAACCGTAACCATCTATTGATCAACGAGCTAGTCGTCTAGAGGCTCACTAGGGACATGGTGTTTGTCTATGTATCCACACATGTATCTGAGTTTCCTATCAATACAATTCTAGCATGGATAATAAACGATTATCGTGAACAAGGAAATATAATAATAACCATTTTATTATTGCCTCTAGGGCATATTTCCAACACTCACCTGCATCCCCGCGCGACCTCAGCGCCGCTCATCACATGGCCGGCCGTGTCGGAGCTCCATCCCGCTGCCGGGCCGTCTACGTTCTCGCGTTGCTCCTTGATGCCACCGCGCTGGGCTGCACGCGCGCGTGTCGCCGGAGTCCTCAGCGCCGCCAAGCCCTGCATCGACTCGCTGCTGCCCCTGCCTCCTCGTTGCCCGGTGAGCTTCGCCTGACCTCACCGTGGCCGTGACCGAGACCACCATCCCATTGTTGCTATTGTTGTTTCGCCAAGGACCTCGGAGACGTCAAGTTCCTCACCGTGTACGTCTACGGCTCGTGTACCCCTACGTCAATGACGACTCGACAAGTACCCCGCCGGCAAGACCGACGCCCAAACGATTACCTTCGGTGAAGAAACGTGTACGACTACCCTCGAACACCCATGGATGTGCCAAGTACCCCTTCGGACCGAGACGCCAAGTACCACTACGTGCTTGTACCACTACCGTCGCCCCGAAGACGTCCGATGCCGCGACAAGTACCTCTACGGAAACGTGAACGGCTACAAAACGTGTACCACAACCCGCGAGTACCACTACTTCCTCTACGACCTCGAACCGCCCCGAAACAAACGCTTCGAAGGTATACCCCGAGACGATGAACCGTGGACGTATGCTTGTGTTGTATGAGATGAATCGGAAGTTTGCATCGTGTCCGTTGTGTCCTCGTTTGCCTTGGCGGCAACCCGTGGGAACCCGGTGACGGGATCACCCCACCTTTTCATCTTGTTCGACTCGCTCACGCCACCTTTCTTTTGCACCGGTCTCTCGACGAGCTACCGGTACCGATATGTTGCGTGGCATCATTTTCGGATTCGCCGTCGTGGCCCCTTTCTTTCCACCACGGTGATAAATACTTCATATCTCTTCATGTTCACTTTTGCTAAAATTGCATACAACTTGCATATGTCATCCGCATCATGTTAACAACATTAAAATGTGTGAATTGTTGTTTGCTTAAAATTGCTAAACATGCATATGGGGATTTCCGGAATTGTTGTTGTAGTTTCCGGCCTCATTTAAACATGTTGCTTGTGTTGTTTTTCTGTGCTTCCTACCTCGCCATGTATTTCTTCTTGTATAGACTTGTCTTGCATCATACCTTGCCATGTATTGCATCATATATAGACTTGTGTTTTTTTTCTGTGCTTCCTACCTTGCCATGTTTTGCTTCCTGTATAGACTTGTAGTGCATCCTGTATAGAACTGTCTTGCATCATACTTGGTTGAGCATATTGTCATGTCTCGTGTGGGGTGTTTACCGTGTTGCTTGCTTCTTCTCGTTAGTGCTTGTTCCGTTGCGTTCGTGAGGATTCGTTTGTCTACCCGTGGTTCTTCTTCAAGGCGTCTACTTCGTCTTCTTTATGGATCCGTTCTTCTTCCTTGCGGGATCTCAGGCAAGATGATCATACCCTTGGATACCTTTACTACCATTGCCATGCTTAGTTGTCTCGATGCTATCATTATATGTCGCGCTACCCATCATTATTGTCAGCCCCTCTCCTTGTTGCCATGAAACCTCTAACCTTTGAAACCTTCCTAGCAAAACCATTGTTTGGCTATGTTACCCGCTTGCTCAGCCCCTCTTATAGCGTTGTTAGTTGCAGGTGAAGATGAAGATCGTTCCAGGAGGGAACTTGTTGTTGGAATATCACAATATCTATTATTATTATTAACACACCTATATACTGGGCATGGGTGGAAGGCTTGGCCTTTTGCTCGGTGTTTTGTTCCACTCATGCCACCTTAGGAGCCGATAAATCGGCATTATGTTCCTTGATTTTGCGTTCCTTACACGGTTGGGTATATGGGGACCCCTTGACACTTCGTCTTTGAATAAAACTCCTCTAGCAAGGCTCAACATTGGTTTTAATTTTCCTCATAATAACAACTTAATTAATTAATTAAATTGCATAGGGGGTCACGTCCCCGAGTATTCTTTCTACATAGCAGGGGGGCCAGTGCTGATGGTGTTGGTCCCAAACGGGCCGACCGCGGGGCCACCACGGGGAAACTCGAGGATTGGCTCCCGTAGGCTGTCCCATCCGGTCGTGGCCTGAGACGAGATACACGCGGCTACTATCAGGGTGTCGGCACGCCGGGAGGTATTGCTGGACTTGTTTTACCATTGTCGAAATGTCTTGTGCATCGGGATGCCGAGCCTGATCGGATTTCCCTAAGATAAGGGGTGATGATATTATATTTATCACTTCAGCTGATCGTGAGAGCTTGTGATGGGCTAAGTTGGGACACCCCTGCAGGGTTATGATCTTTCGAAAGACGTGCCCGTGGTTATGTGGCAGATTCGAATTTGTTAATGTCCGGTTGTAGAAAACTTGAGGGAGGATCCGAAGTAAAACACACAACTGTGTGAGTAACCGTGACCGTCTCTTTTCACTTTGAGAAGAGAACACGGTAGGGTTATGTTTGACTCGTAGGTAGTTCAGGATCTTTAGCGATCATTACTAGTTTGCGACCATTTGCGTAGATGCTCATCTTATTCTTGTACTCGTAAGTTAGCCACCATATATTGCTTAGTCGCTGCTGCAACCTCACCACTACCCTTCTCCATACCCATAAAGCTTTGCTAGTCTTGATACCCATGATTATGGGATTGCTGAGTCCTCGTGGCTCACAGATACTACAACACCAGATGCAGGTACAACTGAGTACGATGCAGGAGATGGATCAGAACTTCAGTGGGAGTTTGATGAAGAGGTGGCCGTATGTATGTGACGTTTTCGACGATCAGTAGTGGTTCCTACTAGGGGCGATCGGACCTGTGGCTTTATGTTTTTGGTATCTTTCTTTTGGATCTTCGCCCGTAGTCGGGTTGTGATGTTTTGGATGATGATTTGCTTATGTAATGTATTGTGGGACGTGGCGAGTGTAAGCCAACTATCCTTTTGCAATTTCACCCCTATTTTTACATGAGTCGTGCAAAGATACCAAACTTGAGATCATTCCAGAATGGGCTTATACCTTTAAGTCGTGCCTCGACACGTAGGAGGTATAGTCCCATCCTGGGCATTACAAGTATCCCAAAACCACATGGGTTGCTGCAAAGGAACCTTCAGTGGATCCATCTACCATATCTGGCTTCACTTGTGCTAATGCTATTATCATTGATGAATCCTTTGATGCAAACTATAAACTGTTTAAGAATCAAAATGGTGTAGTGTTTGCCAGGTATATTGGTACTGACTGCAGGAACGGGCCACCTATGAAGAAGATCTGGGTACCCAAAGGTTGTCTTGACAAACTTCCAGCAAATGTTATCATGACACCTCTTGGGAAGAAGACAAACCCCAGACCAAAGGCTTCATATGGTCCTAAGGCTTCATACAGACAAAGGACTCACCTGAGTCACCCTAACGCCAATGTTTTGCAGGGAAACCATACTCAGACCCATGAATATGAGCGTGTTTCTTCAAACCGCTATATTCATAAAACAAAGAATTTTTCTGCTTATTCTTATGAGTATTATTCTCCTCCTGCAAGACTATTTGCTAGGGCTCCAAAGCCAAAATTCTCAGATGCTGCTCTTAGACTCATTGCTTCTAAGCCACCCCTGAAGATGTGGGTGGTTAAGAAGAACTAAATTTCTCTTACAGGGAAAGGTCTCCAGCCTAAACTCAAATGCGTCTGATGCTATTGCTGGGGACCTAAAACACTTGTAGGGCACAAGATCAAATGCCCAAATGGTTTACTATCCATTATGTTCATGAATCACTTGCTAATCATCTTATCAGTCCTAACTTGGATCTAAACTTTCATAATCCACCTGTACGTCAAATGTTTATGCTTCACAATGGCTTGTGGTGAAGCCTATCCTCCTAACTGCATTGTAGGGAGTGACACCAAAGTCTTCAGAATGGATTATGGACAGTGGATGCACAAATCATATGACTGGAGATCGAAGTCTTCTTATGGACTCAACCTTACGTCCATCCAACAAGAGTCACATCACATTTGCTGATACTGGTAAAAACAAAGTGTTGGGTCTAGGTAGAGTTGCAATCTCAAGGGATCAGCACATGGATAAAGTCATGCTTGTTGAATCTCTTGGTTTCAACTTAATGTCTGTCTCAATGCTTTGTGACTTAAACATGATTGTGATATTTTCGTTGCCTTGTACTAATGGAATCTGACAAGTCTTTAGTATTTGAAGGATACAGAAAAGGTGATCTGTATATGTTAGATTTCTCAACTGGACCGCAGATGGCCGTATGTCTTCTAGCAAAAGCTTCAGAGTGCTGGCTTTGGCATCGGAGGTTAGGGCATGTTGGCATGAGGAACTTGCACACTCTCGCAAAGAAGAAGCACGTCGTAGGCATCGAGTACGTCAAGTTCAAGAAAGATCATCTATGTGGTGCCTGTGAAGCTGGGAAGATGACTAGGGCCAAGCATCCCTCGAAGACAATCATGACGACATCCAAACCCTTTGAGCTGCTTCACATGGACTTATTTGGCCCTACTCACTGCTCCACGTTCTCTACCACAGCTTGTCTCTATGGCTTCGTCATTGTTGATGATTATTCAAGATACACATGGTTTCACATAATTCTCTACAAGACTGAAGTGCAAGATGTCTTCAGACGCTTCGCCAACCGTGCCATGAACAACTATGGCGTCAAGATCAAGCATATAAGAAGTGACAATGGCACTGAGTTCAAGAACACCGGCCTTGATCTTTATCTGGATACAATGGGGATCACTCATGAGTTCTCAGCCCCGTACACACCTCAACAGAATGGCATCGTAGAGCGCAAGAACAAAACCCTAATTAAGATGGCTCGAACGATGCTCGATGAATACAAGACACCAAGAAGGTTCTGGCCCGAAGCTATTGACACTGCATGCCATATCATCATCCGTGTTTATCTTCACAAGCTTTTGAAGAAAACGTCCTATGAACTCCTCACTGGAAAGAAGCCAAATGTAAGTTACTTCAGAGTATTTGGAGCTAGGTGCTGGATCAAGGATCCACATCACATATCAAAGTTTGCACCAAAAGCACATGAATGCTTCATGCTCGAATATGGAAAGGACTCACACTCCTACAGAGTCTTCAACATTTTTCTCTATAAAGTAGTTGAAACTGTGGATGTGCAGTTTGATGAAACAAATGGTTCACAAAGAGAGTTCCTGCCAAATGTGCTGGATGAGGCTTCACCAAATGAATCTATCAAGCTAATGGGAACCGGTGAGATCATGCCTTCTGAAGCACAACATGACGAGGAACTCATCATTTTTGCTCCAAATCAACCTGACGACAATCCTCAGCCTGAAGACAACCCTCCTGACGATGACAATGTACAGCAAGAGCAAAATCTTCGTCCAGCTCATCCTCGTGTTGCAAATGAAGTACAAGTGGTAGTTTTTGGACACGTTTTCATGAAATATGGTAGTTTTTTGTTAAATACTCCATCAAAATGGATAAACAGAGATGCATCTCGAACTAAAATACGTCTAGATACATCCTTTTTATCCATTTAATGACAAGTATTTCCGGACGAAGGGAGTATCATTTACCGGATCAAGAGAGGTTCTTTGCCGGGATGCGGAGGGAGTTGCCTGCCCGAACGCGAAGGGCCTTGCATGCTCAGACGCGACTTGTGTGTCCGGGCAGCCCGTGGGCTGGGTCGCGTGGAGGAGTCTGCCCGCACTGTAGCTTGCCTAGCGAACAACACAACCACGGCCGGAGCAACCGAACAAACGGGCAGGCAAACATGCTCCATTCTCCTTTGTGGCCTTTGGTTTGGTCTGAACCACAATGGCACATTGTTTGTAACTCTTTCCTTTGTAGTGTCTTCTTGTAAACGCTTTCTTGATGCACCATCCTTTCTGGCCAGAAGTTACGCAGGTTATGGACGGCACGTATAGCAGGCGCTCCTTCAATAAATCATCCCAAAAGGATGATTAAGAAGGTGAATTGACTGTATGTTTTATTCTTTCATGCCCTAGGCTGGGCGGCCGAGCAGACGACGACAGAGGTGCCAGTGGCCTTGGAGGCCATGCTTATTAGGTCACTGTCCGGCACCTCGCCTATGTTTTGTTTAGTTTAAATTTAAGTTGAACTTGTTATTTTTTTGTCATTTTGTTTTAAATATATCAAAATGTGTTAAATTTCATCCATTTACCTTAGAATTGATTCACATTTTGTTTTGTTCGTTTGAAATGAGGCGGATATTTGTTGACTACGGTTGGACTGTCGACGTCCGGCCCGCTGTCTAAGACTGACATGCATTTAGTGGTGTCCGTCGTGATGGGTGTTAAATTTACTTTGTTGCAACTCTCTCACGCTATGGGATTTGAGGGGCTGCCTCTCACTGTGGGGCTTGTGAGTGAGCAGGCCAAGGCCGAATTTGTAGCAGCCCATCTCAGTCCAGCTGAGCTGTAGAGCAGAGCAGAGCAGAGGAGAGGTCTAGCCCAGCCGTAGAGCAGAGGTCGCTGCCAAAAACCCTATTCCCTGCCGCCGCCGCCCCCGCCCAAATTTCCCCTCCGCAGTCCGCACAAGCACCGGCAATGGCGGCACCGCAGAGGCCGACTACGACGACTACGGCGTCGATGTGCCTCCCGGATACGGCGCGGGGCACGCACGTCGTCACGGTCGCCGGCTACAGGCTGCACAAGGGCCTCGGCGTCGGCAACTTCATCCGATCTGCCACCTTCGCCGTCGGTGGCTACGACTGGTGCATCCGCTACTACCCCGACGGATTCAGTCCTGAATACAAGGACTGTGTTTCAGTCTGCGTCGAGCTCCAGAGCAAGAACTCCGTGGTGAGGGCGCTCTACGACCTGAGGCTCACCAACCGGGCCACCAGTCTGTCGTCACTCATCTTCTCCCGGCCGTCGTCCTTCCCGGCGTTCGACTCCTGCAAGAACGACCATGTCAGGGGGGCTTACATGTTCATGAAGAGGGACCTCCTGGAGGCATCCCCCTACCTGCAGGATGACTGCATCGTGATCCAGTGCGATGTGACTGTTCTCCTCAAGAAAATATCGGCCGTGGCGACCACCACCACCAAGACGCCTGAGGAGATTCAGGTGCCGCCGTCGGACCTATTGAACAATCTCGCAATGCTGCTTGAGGGGAAGAAAGGGGCGGACTTGGTGATCAAAGTCGGTGAGGAGACCTTCTACGCACACAAGACCGTGCTTGCGATGCGGTCTCCGGTGTTTGATGCAGAGCTCTATGGGCCAATGGCAATGTGCGACACCGGGAAGCAGTGCATACAGATTGTGGACATGCAGCCCGCCGTTTTCGGAGCATTGCTTCACTTCATATACACAGATTCATTGCCTGCCATGGATGGCCTCCTTGACAGCCATGACAAGAGGGAGGTGATCAGGCATCTGCTTGTGGCTGCAGACAGGTATGCCATGGACAGGCTCAAGCTGATGTGTGAGAACATCCTCTGCAAGGGTCTAGATGCCGAGAGTGTGGCGGCCACATTAGCTCTAGCTGATCAGCATGGTTGCAGCAAGCTGAGAGACGCTTGCATTAAGTATATCAAGCTCTTCTGTTAGAACAGAGGAAATGTCTGATCGCCTGACCAGAGGGCATGTATTGCTGTCCTTATAGCTTATATATGTATGTATTTATGTGATATGCACTGCTGTCCTTTAGATCATGTTGCCTTGTTCTGAAGTCCACATATATTTGGGAAGAGATGAGTAAGTTTATCAGAAATTATGTTGGCTAGACCTATAGTACTCCCTTTGTTCACTTTTATAAGTCCTTGAAGACATTTCAGACAGTGTGTAAAGCAGTTCATTTTCTTATGTCTGAAACGACTTATAAAAGTGAACGGAGGGAGTATTATATATGAATCCATGACAGCTTCCCGTGAATGTGCTGATAATTATATATGTTGGCTAGACCTATATGTGAATCCATGACAGCTTCTTATGAATGTGCTGATATTTATCCTCATCTTCTTTCCTTTTTGTGCTTTTTTTTCCTGAAATAAATCTGTGATTTCGCCAGGCTAACAACAATGGGCTGCAGGTCATAACCGTGTACATTGTTCTAACACCACTTCCATGTACATTTTATTACTGTATGCAAACAATCATGGAATTTTAGTCTATTGATAGTAATAATTATACACCGTCGTAAGTAAACATAACATCGATCTTACAGTTCCCAAGATATATTGTGTCCAACAAGTTGCTTGTGACTCCTGTTTATCTTTAGAAACGGGAGTTTGGGTGTATTTGCCGAGTTTTCTTTCTTCGAAGTTTCTCTTCCAGTGTGGGAACTCTGGAGGATACTTCTGGTTGCTACTCGGTGCCATGTTACATTTGATGTCATAAGACATTCTATTTCAGAAGTTACATGCGCATTTCGATTGCGACAGGAACCGAACTGTTTCATCCTATGAAATTTCTGTTGAATTCCAAACATGCCTGCTTTTACCTCTGAATTGAAATTCCAAACATGCCTGCTTTTCCCTGCTAGTGCTAAGGCACGCGCACCTGGTGCCTGAATTGCACCCAAGTGTTGTTCATGATTCGAGGGGGGAAACATACCTGCGATGTGATGTGGTGGGCGTTGAGGCCCCGCTCCCCCGCTCCCGCTAGGGTTCCCCGCCCCCGCCGCCCGTCCGGCACGGCGCCCCGCTCCCCCGCTCACCCGGCGCAGCCGCCCCGCCCCGCGTCCCCCCTCCCCATCCCGCCGCCTCCGCCGTCTCCCCGGGAGGCGGCCAGGGCGGCGCCCGACCTCCCTCTGCCCTCGTCCGCCCCTTCTTCGTCCTCCCCGGGAGGCGGATCTGGTCGGGTGGTGTCGGCAGCGGCGGGCCGTTCCTTACCCGCGCGCGATCCTCCTTCCTGGGGTGGGGGGAGGCGGCGGTGATGTCGGCCGGTGGCGGTCCGGCGTCCCGGTGCGGAGGCCGGCGACGCTCGCCGTGGTGGTGCCGCCTCTTGGCGGCAGGGCGGTCCGGTGGTGCTGGTCGACCGGTGGCGTGTCCCCGGCCCAGATCTGGGCCCGTAGGGTCTCTTCTGGGTCCTTGCGGGTCGACTCCGGCGCGACTGCGATGCCTTCTGTATGGGGAGTCAGGGGAGCGGCTTGGACTAGGACAGCGACGCCGACGGCGTGCCAGCTGCTGCGCGGAGGTGGGAGCTGTCCGGGCCTTTGGGGCCACGGGCCCGGTAGGCTCCTGCTATGGCGTCCGGTCGGCTACCGTCGTGGACGGTGGAGGTGGGGCCCTCCCGTATGCCGACGGTGTTGCTGCCCTGGTCCCGGCTCCTCTTCTTCGTTGTGCAGACCATCTTCGCGGTGTCGTGGTGAGACAGCGAGTGAAGCTCCCTGTCCGTGTTGGCATAGGGTGGTGGTCGGTTTGGTGGCGAGCCCCGAAGTGGAGAACTATGGAGAACTATGAAAGCTTCCGTCCTTTATTATTAGATAAAGATAGCATCATTATTATTTACTTTGCTCA
The DNA here is from genome assembly GCA_902687465.1 of Secale cereale. Lineage (NCBI taxonomy): Eukaryota > Viridiplantae > Streptophyta > Magnoliopsida > Poales > Poaceae > Secale > Secale cereale. The sequence goes on along the minus strand of LR738710.1, from coordinate 902,848,222 downwards.
TCGTCCCCACTCTGTTCCTTAGACCACTGTTAGAGATGAGGAAGGAGTCGTAGAAGCTCTTGAGCATGTGCACGAAATGTTAGACAGAGGTGGCTGCCTGAACATGTCCTACAAGCATATTTGTTTGTGGATTGAGCCACTGAGGTGAAGCACTGAAATATGCATCTATCATCTCTGCCCTTCGCAGGTGCTCTAGCCATAGCAAGTTTTCTGCTCTACCCCAAAACTTTAGGCGGGTGTGTTGTTTTCGGTGCTTCAGTTCCTCTGGGCAAATCATTTGCTGACAGGGTGGCAGGTGAAGCCAGAAAGGTAACAACAGCCCAGCAGCCATGATTAATCTGAACATATTCATACCAAAATCTTCCTGCAAATGTGGTGTCGCTGATTTCTTAAAAACCTGCGGATCCATGGGAAGGCAGACGGGGTGGTACTGTTTGGATGCGCATTTCTCCAAGAGCTTGGCATGGCCTGCGAATTCAAGGTGGTATACAAATAGATGAACTTGAACATTGCCACATTGGAGCTTTGATTTTTAAGCTTCGCTAACTATATTGTTCATTGATTTTTTCCTTGAACATGTATGCTATCAGACTTGCCCAACTCTTGGTCACTCACTTGTGGATGAAGAGCCGAAGCTGAAGCTGGACATTTTTGCATCATAAGGTATTTTTGACGATGGATATTCGATTTCTAGGGATGTCTCAAGGAGCTGAAGCTGCAACACCATCATCGTCGTCTCGACTACAAAGATTTCCACTAGGTACTCCTCAGTTTCCCTTGCCACATGATCCAGTGAAATGTTTATCATACTGCTAGATGGCCAGGTGTCTGGCATCTCAGTTCGTGTGTGACTGACTAGAGGTCTCTAGGCCCGCATTGCTTTGGCTTATCCATGATTAATGTTTTTTTTGTGGTCATACGAACAGATTTAGCCTGAATTCTTACAGTTAATTTTTTTGTAGTTAACAGAATTGACAGGTCACTGGTTTTTTTTGGGGGGTATTTTTCTTTTTACGATGGGCTTTAGCCTTTTCTACAGTTCTTAATAACCAGCGAGAGGAGTGATCCCAATTCAAATATTTTATCTTTTTTCCTGTAAAAATGATAGATGCAAAATGGACATACAAGTCTACAGTACCAACTCAGAACGATGGTGGAGGAGTCGTACTTTAGTACTTTGTTTTGCTAATAAACTCTCACTCTATTTGCTTCTGTAATTACGTAGAGTAATACGTTTTGACACATACTCCCTCCGTTCCTAAATATAAGTCTTTGGAGAGATTCCACCATGGACTAGATACGGAGCAAAATGAGTGAATCTACACTTTAAAATGCATCTACATACATCCGTATGTGGTCCATAGTGAAATCTCTACAAAGACTTATATTTAGGAACGGAGGAAGTAGGTGGGTATTGTGGTTGTTCACCCCTTTTGAGCAAGAAAAGTTTTTCTTTTCCAAAAGAAAAATACTAGGCAAGTTCAAGCGAGTCCACCGGGATTTCATAGCCGTGGCCATACCCCACTCGTCGGTGCCACAGAGAATGTCGTGATTGTATTATCCACCACACCGCCACCTAGGCAATAGATAGCACATGCCAACGGAGTGATCGGCCGTCACCCAAAAAAAAAAAAACATTTCCTCTAGGCCCCCTTCCCCTTTTCTTTCCAGTTAAATCCTTTTCACCTTATATTGTAACTTCAATTCGGCAGATTTTGTCTGTTGGTGCAGGAAAGCACCTAACAGAACACAACTACCACTATACCTATCGGCTGATAATTTCGCGCCTACGAACAGTGCCGTCACAGTTTTCTCATGCTATGTAGACATGCACAAAAGCATTTCCATTGGCTCGCGGAGCCCTCTCCACCAATTGCATGCCGCCAGCCGAGTGGAATAGAAACCTGATTAGGCATGTGCGACATCTTGTGTTTCATGGATCATGCATTTTTTTACATGCATTTCTCACTATACCACAACGTTGTATGGATATCATTTTTTATCCTTGAGGGGGCTTTGTATTCACAACTCTTAAGTGACCCCCAAAAGATCATTTTTGTGATGAAGGAAACGCAAGTTAACACTTATAGCTTGACATCCCTATACTCAGGGCCGGTCCTGAAATTTTAGGGGCCCGGGGCGAAACTATAACCCGAGGCCCTTAAATGTAAGGATGAAAATAATAATGAATTATATGTATTGCTCTATATGTATAGATAATGTCATCGATAACACTAAAAGTGATCCAGAAGCAATATTAATATCCAAAATCAATATATGTTGAATGGGTAGTTGTGGCTAAACATATTAGAACAGGACCATAATATGTACTACTCCCTCTGTGCCAAAATACAAGACAGTTTTTGTCGTTTAAATTGAACTGTAAACAGGTTTTATATTTCAGATAAAGGTAGAGGTAGTATTTGTGAATTCCTATTTTAACAAGAAAATGAGGGCTCTCAGATTAACACGTTTGAGCTGTAATTTTCGTAACTATCAAAGAACATAGTTAATTCCCCACAAATAAAGCATATTTAATTAAAATGGATCGGCTAATTTGGTTTTGGTATGAAAGAAAATTAAATCCCCAAATCAGTGTGATCTCTTACCTCTCTCAATAGATTAAAATGGTCGACATGTCCCTTTACATCGATGCATCGTCGACTCTTCGCGGCTGCAGACATATGGGTCCAATGTCTCTTTGTGTGTATAGCCCCATGCATAATATCCCTGGAAGAGAGAATAGCACGTCAAAGACTCAGAAATCAGAAGAGGTCATGCATTTGTGGACACACTCTGGCGGGGATCTGGCGAGGCCTGGGATCTGGTTCGTATAGGCGTACAGTAAGAAGCCATGGGGTTTCGGTGAGTGGCCGCTGGTCGAGGGCAACATGGCGCCGCGTTCAGGCAGTCGGCGGCCGGGGAACAATGGCGATCCAGTGAGGGTGTATAGGATAAGAATTCTATGATGGTTCCATATTTTTACGGGATCTATCTTTCTTTTTTTAACAGACGGGATCTATCTGTGATGGTTAACTTTGCGTTGTTTTCGGAAATTAATTACCGAAACGTTGCATCCTTCCCTGAGTAGTAGGCTAGCAGGCTGGAGTCGATCACGTAGTATCTTTCGCGAAAACAAAGTACGCGCGACTTGCCTACATGGGCTAAAGCAAAGCCCGTAGCTGGGGGCCCCTCTGGTTCGGGGGCCCGGGGCGGCCGGCCCCCTGCCCCCCCTCAGGGCCGGGCCTGCCTATACTATATATATGGATGCTTTCATGAATTTGCTTTGGTAACAAAATTACATGTACACCGAGAGTGATAATGCTTGTGGAGGTGTATCATGCTAGGATTACATTTCTTCTAGTCCCCAATCAATACATTTGTGAGATCTGAAATACTGGAGGAAAACAAAGAAACGAGAAGGCATTTCACTCCTTTAATTTCTTGATTTTTTTGCGACGAAATCTTCTTCACGTGTTGTTCCTTCAAGGTCTTTCCAATATAACAACACAAATACACTTAAGGAAAACGATGGTATGCCTTCCTAAACGGAGGACCGTACCGTGGTCTGGCTCGGCTTTGGCCCAGCTAACATCCCTAGTTTATGTAGGGTGGAACACCCTTGCTCTTGAGTAATATACTCCTTTTACCCCCGCAAAAAAAGTGATGAAAATAGTTACAATAAAGACCAGGACCATCACATTCTCTAAATTTGTTTAAGTATTTTAGTGCGCAAGTATTTTAGTAAGCATTCTCTCTCTCTCTAACACACACACACACGCACGCACGCACAAACTTGGAGCCTGCTTGGTTTGGTTGATTGGTTGGGTTCCAATTTTTTGTAATCCGTCTACCCAAGTTTGATCTTTGACAAATGTTGTCTTGCCAAAACTTGGCATGCCAAAATTTGGTTCCAGACAAAGTAGCTCCGTGCAGCCATCCATCATTTTTGTGAAGAAAGTCATTAATTTTTTTCTGTAAATTTAAATGGAATCATGGTCAATATGTTAGTACAGCTTTACCGAAGGTAATGGGTGGATAATGAAATATGAGTAGGGTCGATGGATGAATGTGTTTCATCGAACATACCATATTACATGTATTTCTCGCTACACAATAACTATCAACATGCACAAATAACATTTCTCATCTCTTAAAAAATATATTTCTTGCCTCTTTATTGAAATTTATTTTCACAACTGCTAAATGAATACGAAAAGAACATACATGAAAACAAGATGTTTCCACATGATATTTTCTAATGTAGATGACCCATAAGATGAATGAATATCGAACTTACATGCAGTTTCACACTTTCAGACTGACATTTCGGGGGTGTTCGGGAGTCCACCCGCTCCGTGGAAATTAAGAATCTTGGGAGTACCGTTCCGCTCGCTCCGCACTTTTTAACGAGAACTCCGTCAGCTCCGAGAGCTGCCTCGCGGAGCGGAGGGGCTCCGAACAGGCCCTTCATATTCCACATATATGATGCCTTTGGAAACTTATCGAATGTGCCACGCTAGGTTAAATATTGCCTTTACTCATTCAATATATTTGTGAGCCCTAAGATGCTGGAGGAAAGCAAAGAAACTGAATGCATGTACTTATATTTGTTATTCGACAGCTGTCCCTCACAAGATTCTTCATGTTTTGTATCATGGGCGCCTTTAATTACAATGGACTGCCGTCACTTTGTGAGATCATCTTATGCTTTCATCGTAGAATATAATCCGTTCATAGCATTGGGAATGGTGAAGACTTGGGCCATCACATTTCTCTATGTTCAGTTTTAAATAGGAATATGTTTGTGAGACACAATTTTTTACAAGGCACTCCTATTACAGGAACATTGAATCTTTTACCATTGAATCTTGCGGATAGTCCCACACCCTTGTCAAAACTCGCTTAGAGAATGGTTCTAGTGCAACAAGGCAGGGAGCAAGGTGGGGATATACTATGTGGTAAAACACTACCACACCCACGCATGCTCAGCCTCCACAACCACATCTGCACAACAGGCGCCTTAGAAGAGTGTTCTTTTGTTCCCCAACATAAACCTCTGTGTTGCCTATTGATTGGGAGCTCCACCTGTTCG
>LR738710.1:902823292-902838687 GCA_902687465.1 Secale cereale | reverse complement strand
GGGCAATTAGATGTGGCCACGTTCTCTTCCTGTAAAATTTTGTACCAATCACCGTGTACGTCTAGTATTATTGGTTGTAGAGCCAAATGTCAAGCTAACCAAATATCCCACAACGAGGGACACCACGTTTCATGGTTTTCACTCTACTAGCAAAAGAGCCCGTGCGTTGCAACGGGAGAGAAAATCATCATATTTGATTTGATTTATTATGACACAAAAACAATTATTTCATCCCTTAGAATTAAACTTCTAACCATGACTCTCAGTGTACACTTCTAATCTTAGGTTTTCAATAATAAAAAAAATTCAACCATGACATATGTGAACACTATTAGTTGCGGAAAATTCCGTTGGTACAAAATTCTTCAAAATACATTAGAGATAAGTATACTTATACAGCTTCTACATTCTCAAAAGAACAGGTTGGTTGTTTCAAATAGAAGATCTCTGGAAACTTATGGACAAAAGTAAAAAAATGAATATAGGAAATAAACATACACGAATTAGATTACGCTAGGTAGACCTTATTTTCATGATACATCACCTTGTTTATCATGCTGCTTCAGAGTAACTTATCAAGTGACACTATTTCTATATGTATGTGAAACTGGCCTATAAAGTTTCACAAGACACAGATTGCAAAATGAAAAAAAAAAATATCAAGTGATCACCATGTGCTTCTCCATCTTGTTTTTCTATAACTAATCAAAGAATATAAAGCAGAGCCCCATAGCAACAGGATGCAGAGGAGGCTTCTCTGGATTGCGCCAGTGTATAACATTAAAAGGCTGCAAAGAAGAAAACCACAGATCAATAATTCAGCATTAAACTATTTAAGGGAATTAACCTTACGTAACAAATACAAATACTACATACTCTATCAGTATTGAAGTGGAGTCCAAAATTCAAAAACATGGTCAAGCAACAAGATCATGATGAAGCAGTAAGAGAACAATGTATTCATAGTCATAACCATCAAAATCAGGTGGGGATAACATGCATCTTGCTTGTGTAGAGAGTGTTCAATAATACACTGAATAAAATACTGAACATTGATAGAATGATTACAAAAATCTTCCTGCTATGGAGGTCAAGCTAGATACAAACTCCTTTTCTGCAGTATTAAATGGATTTTATCCATGGATGGTACTCAAAGTGTGGACAACAGGACACCAGGCTCTCTACTTTTTTTTGTAACAAAGCAGATAAGGGTAACCAAACTAAAGCATGGCCACACCATGATACACAATGAACTTCTCTATTTGACAGATAGCATGCGAGCATGATTTTTACGTTGAGACGGAGCAGATGATTGTGGGAGCTTTGCATCGGGATGTCAGCAACTTGGTGACCACAGGAGGCCGAGGCTAGCGGGAGAGCAAGCAACATGTGGCAGCTAGAGGAAGAAGGAGCTACAACACATGAGAGTGGGTGGAGGATACATGACTATACCCGCTGCCATTAAACTCATCAAGGAGCTCATCCACCATAGAGATCAGTATTTTGTCCATGGCACAAATACCATGAATTATTCTTGCTTCTTGACAACATGGACCCAGGGGACTTCCAATTGCAATGGTGTTTGATGCCTCATATAGCATGTTGTCGCACTGAAGTTGAATCTCATCCTTCTAGACAGTTAACAGTGTGGTTCTGTGTAGAGTTTTAACAAACAAAATATCTTATCTTTGGCTTAAGGCCCAGACTGAGGGATATCTTGTCTCTAACTGACAACTAACTAACTTGAATGATACTATTTCTAACTTTAAGATAACAGAGATTACATCCCTTAATTGGAGCCAACTAAGGCTTCCTTATTACCTGTGCTAGTGAGAACTACACCTTATAGCTGGAATAGAGGGGGTATTAAGCATTGTTGTCTAGTTATCTGTCTTCAGCATATCTACATTTGTAGTGCCTAATATGTTAAGATAGGCTCTGTGGAATTGGTTGGGAAAAACTTTGAACTCGCGACACTTGAAATTCCCTACTGTAGCAGACTTTGTATACTTATACATGGTTCTCATGCTACTACCACATTTGATGTGTCCAAGCAATTTCTGGATTATTTAGACACTTACCCTTTCACATGTTGTGACACCCGAAGACCGACGTCCCAGAAGATTCCAGATGTTCCGAGTGCTCCCGTGTGTTTCATTTGTGCTTGTGTTAATTATTTTGCTTTGCATCATGTCATCATTCCTTCATGTCATTAATCTTTTGCATCTCAACTAAATAAATCGCGTGGACCTTCGGTCCATTTAAATCGAGGGAAGTGTGACTTCTCTTTATAACATATAAAAGCCTCTCAATATTATTAGGGAGCTATATAATAAATATTCCATTGTTTGGAATTAACCGAGACACACTTGCATTTATTCTCCAGACCTCTTTTGCTTCAAGTTTCACCGCCAAACCGTCTCTTCTATTCTCTTCCCTTTTATCGAGGCTCCTCCTAAAGTCTAGACTCCTTTCAAACTCCTTTAATGCAAGCTAAATATTTTGGTTTGCACTTCCCCTATTTTTGTTGGAACCACTTTTGTTGGGTTGGTTTTATTCCTTAAAGCCTTACAAAAATGTTCCATCATTTATTTACTGTTCATGGCCTCCTTTCTTAATTTTTTGGACTCTCTCTATTTATTTATTTTCTGCTAAGAAATATATGGAGAGGAGGCAGCCGGCCCAGCCGGCCTCCTTTTGGCCCAAACCTCCTCCAGCCTCTTGGGCCTCCTCCTCCCTCCTAGGCCCATCAGGCCATCCTCCCTCGCAGCCCGTTCCCTCTGCTAACCCTAGCCGACCGCACCCCGTTCCCCGTCGCTCCTCTTCTCCCACCGAGCGCCGCAACCCTCGATCCCCAGCTTCTTCCATCGATCCCCATCTCTCAGCCTCGTCCCCATCTCCCTCGAGCATCCAGCGCCCGTGCCCTCCTCCTCTCGCTCCCTGCTCCCGATCCCGCAGCGCCCCGCACCATCTCCTGCGCGCCCCAGGCCGGCCAGGCCCGCCTCCCGCCGTCCCGTCCGCGCCTCCGTCGCCAGGCGCGAGCGCCGCGCACCGTGGCCTCGCTCCAGCGCCTAGCCCCGTCCCCTGCTCCTCCTCGATGCCCCGCGGCCTCGAGCAGCTCCTCCACGGCCGCATCGCCATGGCCTCCCCAGGCCTCTGCCGCCCGAGGCCTGCAGCCACCTCCGCAAAGGCTGCATCGCCCCTGCCTCCTCGCCGTTCCCTCGTCCAGTGCGCCGAGCCGCGCGATCTCAACCGAGGGGAGGAGCCCCTCGGCAGCCTCGTTCCAGAGCGCCCCGACGTCCGCCTCTGACCGCTGCCAGCGCGAGCACCTTCCCCGCAGCACGCCGTGCCATGTTTGTTTTGTTGCTGCTATTATAATTTTTCTGCAAAGTCCAAGTACCTCCGTCGCCGTTGCCTAGTACAACTACTTTCACGATGATCCGAAGACCAAGTTATGCCAAGATCGACACCGAAAGGGTTCGGATCCGTCAAGTTCGACTACAAGAACTAAGTACCACTACGTCACAAGAACCAAAACCGACCCCGACAAGTACCACGACGACCCCTTAAGTACATCTACGGATACCCGAACGCCTACGAACCGTGTACGACTTCCGTCGCCGAAGGCCGTCGAGTGAACAACTACCGCCGCCCCGAAGATGTTGGTTTCATCAAGTACCTCTCCGAACGTGAACGCCTACTTCCTCTACGAATCGCGAGAACGGCTACATAACGAGTACCTCTACGGAACAACTACTTCCCTCTACGAACGTGTACCCCGACCGCCTCGAGAACGTCTACTTCCACTACGTCCCTCGACGACTCGAACCGCTTCGAAGGTATAACCCCAAGACGATGACCCGTCGTATGCTTGTGTTGTATGAGATGTTTCACTTGTGTGCTCCGTGCCCGTATCGTCCTTTTGTCGTGCTCCTCGGTTGCCTCGTCGCCGACTCGTGGGAACCCGATAACGGGATCACCCCACCTTTCTTCTTGTTCGACTCGCTCGCCGCCTTTCTTTTGCACCGGTCTCTCAACGAGTTACCGGAACCGAGATGTTGCCGTTGCATCATTTTCGGATCGTTGCCATGGCACCCTTTCCTTCCACCACGGTGACAATACTTCTTATCTCTTCTTGTTAACCTTTAATTAAAAACTTGCATATACTTGATCATGTCATCCGCATCATGTTAACAACATTAAAAAGGTGTGAATTGTTGTTTGCTTAACATTGCTAACATGCTCATGGGATTTTTCCGGATATGTCGTTGTGATTTTCCGGCCTCATTTAAATTGCCTAGATAGGTAGTTTACTTTTTATTCACCTCTTGCAATGTTAACAAACATTTAATCTTGTCTTGTAAATAAACGAGAGTCAATTAAATAATTAAATGAGGTGTTTCGTCAATATGCAACTCGTTGCATATTGAGCTCCACTTAACTTGTAGTACTTGTTTGTGTACTTTGCCATGCCATGCATATTTAAACCGGACATGCATCATACTTGGATGTGCATCATATGCCATGGTTATGATATGTGTGTTTACCGTGTTGTTTGCTTCTTTCCGGTTGCTTCTCTTGTTAGCTTCGGTTTCGTTTCGGAGTTGTGAGGATTCGCTCGACTGTTGCTCCGCCTACTTCATGGACTTGTTCTTCTTCCTTGCGGAGTCCCAGGCAAGATGATCATACCCTTGGATACCTTCACTACCATTGCCATGCTTAGTTGTCTCGATGCTATCGTTACATGTCGCGCTACCCATCTTTTATGTCAGCCTCTCCTTGTTGCCATGAAACCTCTAACCTTTGAAACATTCCTAGCAAAACCCCTGTTTGGCTATGTTACCCGCTTGCTCAGCCCCTCTTATAGCGTTGTTAGTTGCAGGTGAAGATGAAGATCGTTCCAGGTGGGAACTTGTTGTTGGAATATCACAATATCTATTATTATTATTAACACACCTATATACTGGGCATTGGTGGAAGGCTTGGCCTTTTGCTCGGTGTTTTGTTCCACTCATGCCACCTTAGGCGCCGATAAACCGGCATTATGTTCCTTGATTTTGCGTTCCTTACACGATGGGTGGATGGGGACCCCTTGACAGTTCGACTTTGAATAAAAATCCTCCAGCAAGGCCCAACATTGGTTTTAATTTGCTCATAATAACAACTTAATTAATTAATTAATTGCATAGGGGGTCATGTCCCCGGGTTCTTAATTCTACATAACAGGGGGGGCCAGTGCTGATGGTGTTGGTCCCAAACGGGCGGACTGCGGGAACCACCACGGGGAAACTCGAGGATTGGGTCCTGTAGGATGTCCCATCCGGACGTGGCCTGAGACGAGATACGCGCGGCTACTATCAGGGTGTCGGCACGCCGGGATGTCTTGCTGGACTAGTTTTACCATTGTCGAAATGTCTTGTGCACCGGGATGCCGAGCCTGATCGGATTTCCCTAAGATAAGGGGTGATGATATTATATTTATCACTTCAGCTAATCGTGAGAGCTTGTGATGGGCTAAGTTGGGACACCCCTGCAGGGTTATAATCTTTCGAAATCCGTGCCCGCGGTTATGTGGCAGATTGGAATTTGTTAATGTCCAGTTGTAGAAAACTTGACAGAGGATCCGAAGTAAAACACACAACTGTGTGAGTAACCGTGACTGTCTCTTTTCACTTTGAGAAGAGAACACGGTGGGGTTATGTTTGACTCGTAGGTAGTTCAGGATCTTTAGCGATCACTACTAGCTGCGACCGTTTGCGTAGATGCTCATCTTATTCTTGTACTCGTAAGTTAGCCACCATATTATGCTTATCCACGGCTGCAACCTCACCACCTTACCTCTTCCTACCCATAAAGCTTTGCTAGTCTCGATGCCCATGGTTATGGGATTGCTGAGTCCTCGTGGCTCACAGTTACTACAACACCAGATGCAGGTTCAGCCGAGAATGATGCAGAAGGTGGATCAGAACTTCCCTGGGAGCTCGATGAAGAGAGTGGCCGTATGCTAGAGACATTTTCGACGATCAGTAGTGATTTCTACTAGGGGCGATTCAGACCTGTGGCTTTATGTTTTGGTATCTTTCTTTTGGATCTTCACCCGTAGTCGGGTTGTGATGTTTTGAATGATGTTTTGCTTATGTAATGTATTGTGTGAAGTGGCGAGTGTAAGCCAACTATCTCCTTTTGCAATTTAATCCCTCTTTTACATGAGTCGTGCAAAGATACCAAACTTGAGATCATTCCAGAATGGGCTTATACCTTTAAGTCGTGCCTCGACACGTAGGAGGTATAGTCCCATCCTGGGCATTACAAGTTGGTATTCAGAGCCTTCTCCGACCTAGAAGCCCCCACTGATTGATCGAATCGTTGACGGTTGAGTCTAGGCACACACTTGAAAATATTTTGAGTCCTATATATATATCGGAGAGTAGGAATTCTTTTGCTCCTCATCTCTTTTCACACTGGTGAGGATTCCAGACGATTGCTTTTATCTCTTCTACTCTAAAAAATGCACCAAATTTTTTTTAGGATCACGCGAGTATTGTTTGGATTGTTCCGATGTCTTTGTGACGAGAACATTGTTCTCGATGCCTCCTGACATTAGGGGTTGTGGCAGTGTCCCGGGGAGTTGAGCTCCGAGGTGTTGTCGTTACAAACATATCGTGGCAGTATTGGAATACTTAAGACGGCCGACATCGAAAACTCTCCTATGCGGTTAGTGGCAAGATAACCCCGACATCACCCAGTACTGGGGAGGTAGTTCGGGAGTATTGCCATAGCTTGTATAGTAGATGCGTTTCGAAGGTCTGAGGTAAACGGTTTCCGGAGATAACTGGTTATGTGTTGAAGGATGGATACAGCTGGATGTAGGATTAGAGTTGAGTGCGCGGTGCTTCCCCTGTATCCCCAACACCTGATTGCATAACTGGAAACTTTCGGAAATTAATAGGTGGGGTCATCTAGTAGCTCGTAGGCATTCTTCCAACGAATGCATGATATGAAGTTCGGGGTTCTACATTGAGTGAAGTGGTTTTATGGGCTTGTTCCGATCGGGAGTTGCATCTTAAAGGGTCCTTGGCTATGCTGATCCGGGGATTGCAAAACCCTTTTGTAACACGTTCCATGAGCTTTCAGCACGAATATGTCGGACGAAGCTTCTATCTTGTATTTGTTCTTCTGCTCCTTGTTGTTTTTATTTACCTTTTGTTCTCTCAAGTGGCTTCTCGACAAGTTGATGTACCTGCGGAATCCATTCGTTCAATTCTCTGTTCGGATGATATTGTGAAGATTATGTTGCAACATATCTATCCTTTGTTTCGTTTTGATTCTGGTATTCGAGTTGCTTCGATGTCAAGTGTTGATTCCATACCTTTCCAATCGGTGTTCTCATATTTTTATGGGAGTGCTAATTCTTCTTGACCATCGAGATTTTCATGTTAATCCTTTCAACCGGTGTGCCTTCTCTTCAAGTTATTCCATACGGACGCCGTTGAGAAATATGACGATTTGTCTGTTTCATTCATTCCAAGTTGTCTTTGTTTTCCCCACCCTCCCACCCTTTTCTTTATGGAGCCATAAATTCTCAGATGAAGTATCCATTTAATTCATGTGATGTTTCTTCATTCTTTTCCTTCAATGTTCTTATCCGGTGATTTATCGTGAAGATGCTCAAGAACTCCTAGTTCATCACTCTTTTGTTCTCAAATTCTGCCGGTGGATGTAATTCAAGATTTCGGTGTTGATCTTATCCTTTTTCCTCATTTCACAATGTTTTCTTATTCCGGTGCTCCAATTAATCATTCTCCTCTTGCTATTCATATCCGGAGTGTTGAAGATATCTCAGAAGATTCGTGTTTCCATTCTTAATCCGTTCAAGCTATGTTGAGGATTATCATCTTACTCAAGCCATGCAATTCATCTGGTGCAATATCTCTTAAGCAATCTTTTTCAACGGTGATTTCTTTGAGTGGGCCCTAACCCACAGGTCATTTCCCAGGATCTTACCGGACTCTTCTATTTTTTCTAGAGTTATACTCAAATTCTTTTCAAAGTGTGACGTAAGAATGATTTCCATCAGTCACATACCTTCTCGAAGATCGCTTTCAAATTTTTTTTCATCATTGGTTCAACCTTTTTAATTCTTCATTCCGGAGTGCTCAACAATTCTTATGGCATTTCCCGTCTTCATTCTCAACATTTGGAGACCGGAGAAGTGTTTCTCTTAAATCTTGGCCTGTCTTCTTGAAGATTCGTGGTTCTAGCTTCATGCCATCCTCATTGTTGTTCCGTTTGTGAGGAATTCTTTCATACCCATATGAAGCATTTCATGAATTCTTTTCTTTGTGTTCCTCCGAAGGCCATCATTTCAGAATATTTCTTCGTTCTCAGTTTTCAACTTTGTCCTCCAAATATTCTTCATTGATGCCTCTTCGTTCGTCTCCATATTCTTACGGTGGTTCTTTCAAGATTACCCTTCCGTTGTTATCATTTTAATTCATTTGTTCTTTTCATAATCCTACCAGTGAGTCGTTGAAGACTTTTCTCAAGTTTGGATCTATCTCTCTCCAATCCTTTTCAAGAAGAATAAGTAGTATGCCAAATCCATTGCTTGTCGCCAATTTAAATTGGTGAAGGATATGCATAACATAAATCTTATTCTAGTTTCTTCCAAGTGATTAATCTCTTTTTTTCCGGAGATTGTTCATCATATCATATCCTTGGTTCTAAGTTGTTCATCTTGTTTTCCGAAGCTCCAAGTTATTTCAATTATATCATTCCAAAGCTCAATCTAAGTCATCGCAGGCCTTGAATCTTATTCTTTTCATCTTTCACTTCTCATGCTTTCATTACCGGAGTTCTCTTGGTGGTTCATCATGTTTTAATTCATCCTCGAAGTCTTCATCAAGATTCTTGTTGGAGCTCAAACATTCTTCATCTTGCTTTCCAATTGCAATCCTTCTACCTTATCTTTTCCGATGGTGTTATGCCATTTTTGACAATTTTCCTTCATGTTTCATGATTCACAAGTTGTCAAGAATGAAATATTTAAACCCATCATCCTTATTTTCTCAGGAGATCCTTTCAACCTCCCATTTTGTTTGTTGGAGTTATTTGGGTTATATTTCACCTAAAAGCTTTCCCTAAGGATTGTTGCTATTATGGTGCTTATAAATGACCCAAGTTCTTCATTTATCATTCCGGTGAAATAAGTTTATCGTCTCCTTGTTGATCTCAATGCAATCAATCGTTTCCGTTAGTGGCCGGTTGTCACCTCATAATTTTGAGATGTTTCCATAAGCCCACAACAAGAGCTTCTTCCTTTTTCGTTGTTGATTTTTCCTTCAACCACATTCAACCCTTCTTCGTAAGGATGCTCTTTCAAATTCAATTTTGAGAGAGATTGTCATTTTCTTCTCCGTTCTTTCTTCCCAACGATCTTGCATCTATTCTTTCGTTTTGGAGGCTTTGTGTTATTGCTCTCTTTAACCTTCATCTCGTTTTATAGAGATCATGTTCTTTCCTTGTTTATCATTTAACCGGAGTGTTGTATTCTTCATTCAGTTCCGTCATTTATCTAGTTTTGCCTCTCTTTTTAACCGGAGTGCTGTCTGAATCTTTCTTAACCTTGTGCCATTCTTTTAATTGTTCCGGAGGCAGTGTGTTGTTGATTTCATCAAGTATCATCCCAACGTGGCAAGTTCATGTTCAATTCCTTACATTTTCAGACGGAGTGCTGTCCAAATTATGTCATTCTTATTCCTTGGCTATACCGTTGCAGTTTCATATTCTTTTGGTTCGTAAGCTCTTGTTTCATGTCTTTCAACCTGCAAGGTTCTCATTATGTTCCTTGTTCCTCCATTTTACCCGAGTGCTCTTAACTTCGTTCATCTCCATTGTATTCTTCTTTCAAGTTGGTCAACCTCTCAGGTTCGTGGTTTCACTCGTTGTCAAAGAAGCAACTTTGTTTTACCTCTTCCTTTTCCGTTTTATCCGTGCCATCTCTAGGATCTCGGGTCGAGATCCTCTGTTAGTGTGCGAGAGTTGTGACGCCCGAAGACCGACGTCCCAGAAGATTCCAGATGTTCCGGGTGCTCCCGTGTGTTTCATTTGTGCTTGTGTTAATTATTTTGCTTTGCATCATGTCATCATTCCTTCATGTCATTAATCTTTTGCATCTCAACTAAATAAATCGTGTGGACCTTCGGTCCATTTAAATCGAGGGAAGTGTGACTTCTCTTTATAACATATAAAAGCCTCTCAATATTATTAGGGAGCTATATAATAAATATTCCATTGTTTGGAATTAACCGCGACACACTTGCATTTATTCTCCATACCTCTTTTGCTTCAAGTTTCACCGCCAAACCGTCTCTTCTATTCTTTTCCCTTTTATCGAGGCTCCTCCTAAAGCCTAGACTCCTTTCAAACTCCTTTAATGCAAGCTAAATATTTTGGTTTGCACTTCCCCTATTTTTGTTGGAACCACTTTTGTTGGGTTGGTTTTATTCCTTAAAGCCTTACAAAAATGTTCCATCATTCATTTACTGTTCATGGCCTCCTTTCTTAATTTTTTGGACTCTTTCTATTTATTTATTTTCTGCTAAGAAATATATGGAGAGGAGGCAGCCGGCCCAGCCGGCCTCCTTTTGGCCCAAACCTCCTCCAGCCTCTTGGGCCTCCTCCTCCCTCCTAGGCCCATCAGGCCATCCTCCCTCGCAGCCCGTTCCCTCTGCTAACCCTAGCTGACCGCACCCCGTTCCCCGTGGCCTCCCTCCAGCGCCGAGCCCCGTCCCCTGCTCCTCCTCGATGCCCCGCGGCCTCGAGCAGCTCCTCCACGGCCGCATCGCCATGGCCTCCCCAGGCCTCTGCCGCCCGAGGCCTGCAGCCACCTCTGCCAAGGCTGCAGCGCCCCTGCCTCCTCGCCGTTCCCTCGTCCAGTGCGCCGAGCCGCGCGATCTCAACCGAGGGGAGGAGCCCCTCGGCAGCCTCGTTCCAGAGCGCCCCGACGTCCGCCTCTGACCGCTGCCAGCACGAGCACCTTCCCCGCAGCATGCCGTGCCGTGTTTGTTTTGTTGCTGCTGTTAAAATTTTTCTGCAAAGTCCAAGTACCTCCGTCGCCGGTGCCTAGTACAACTACTTTCACGACGATCCGAAGACCAAGTTATGCCAAGATCGACACCGAAAGGGTTCGGATCCGTCAAGTTCGACTACAAGAACCAAGTACCACTACGTCACAAGAACCAAGACCGACCCCGACAAGTACCACGACGACCCCTCAAGTACATCTACGGATACCCGAACGCCTACGAACCGTGTACAACTACCGTCGCCGAAGGCCGTCGAGTGAACAACTACCGCCGCCCCGAAGATGTTGGTTTCGTCAAGTACCTCTCCGAACGTGAACGCCTACTTCCTCTACGAATCGCGAGAACGGCTACATAACGAGTACCTCTACGGAACAACTACTTCCCTCTACGAACGTGTACCCCGACCGCCTCGAGAACGTCTACTTCCACTACGTCCCTCGACGACTCGAACCGCTTCGAGAATGAACGCTTCGAAGGTATAACCACAAGACAATGACCCGTCGTATGCTTGTGTTGTATGAGATGTTTCACTTGTGTGCTCCGTGCCCGTATCAACCTTTTGTCTTGCTCCTCGGTTGCCTCGTCGCCGACTCGTGGGAACCCGATAACGGGATCACCCCACCTTTCTTCTTGTTCGACTCGCTCGCCGCCTTTCTTTTGCACCGGTCTCTCAACGAGTTACCGGAACCGAGATGTTGCCGTTGCATCATTTTCGGATCGTTGCCGTGGCACCCTTTCCTTCCACCACGGTGACAATACTTCTTATCTCTTCTTGTTAACATTTAATTAAAAACTTGCATATACTTGATCATGTCATCCACATCATGTTAACAACATTAAAAAGGTGTGAATTGTTGTTTGCTTAACATTGCTAAACATACTCATGGGGATTTTTCCGGATATGTTGTTGTGATTTTCCGGCCTCATTTAAATTGCCTAGATAGGTAGTTTACTTTTGATTCACCTCTTGCAATGTTAACAAAAATTTAATCTTGTCTTGTAAATAAACGAGAGTCAATTAAATAATTAAATGTGGTATTTCGTCAATATGCAACTCGTTGCATATTGAGCTCCACTTAACTTGTAGTACTTGTTTGTGCACTTTGCCATGCCATGCATATTTAAACCGGACATGCATCATACTTGGATGTGCATCGTATGCCATGGTTATGATATGTGTGTTTACCGTGTTGTTTGCTTCTTTCCGGTTGCTTCTCTTGTTAGCTTCGGTTTCGTACCGGAGTTGTGAGGATTCGCTCGACTGTTGCTCCATCTACTTCATGGATTTGTTCTTCTTCCTTGCGGAGTCCCAGGAAAGATGATCATACCCTTCGATACCTTTACTACAATTGCCATGCTTAGTTGTCTCGATGCTATCGTTACATGTCGCGCTACCCATCTTTTATGTCAGCCTCTCCTTGTTGCCATGAAACCTCTAACCTTTGAAACATTCCTAGCAAAACCCATGTTTGGCTATGTTACCCGCTTGCTCAGCCCCTCTTATAGCGTTGTTAGTTGCAGGTGAAGATGAAGATCGTTCCAGGTGGGAACTTGTTGTTGGAATATCACAATATCTATTATTATTATTAACACACCTATATACTGGGCATTGGTGGAAGGCTTGGCCTTTTGCTCGGTGTTTTGTTCCACTCATGCCACCTTAGGCGCCGATAAACCGGCATTATGTTCCTTGATTTTGCGTTCCTTACACGATGGGTGGATGGGGACCCCTTGACAGTTCGACTTTGAATAAAAATCCTCCAGCAAGGCCCAACATTGGTTTTAATTTGCTCATAATAACAACTTAATTAATTAATTAATTGCATAGGGGGTCATGTCCCCGGGTTCTTAATTCTACATAACAGGGGGGGCCAGTGCTGATGGTGTTGGTCCCAAACGGGCGGACTGCGGGAACCACCACGGGGAAACTCGAGGATTGGGTCCTGTAGGATGTCCCATCCGGACGTGGCCTGAGACGAGATACGCGCGGCTACTATCAGGGTGTCGGCACGCCGGGAGGTCTTGCTGGACTAGTTTTACCATTGTCGAAATGTCTTGTGCACCGGGATGCCGAGCCTGATCGGATTTCCCTAAGATAAGGGGTGATGATATTATATTTATCACTTCAGCTAATCATGAGAGCTTGTGATGGGCTAAGTTGGGACACCCCTGCAGGGTTATAATCTTCCGAAAGCCGTGCCCGCGGTTATGTGGCAGATTGGAATTTGTTAATGTTCGGTTGTAGAAAACTTGACAGAGGATCCGAAGTAAAACACACAACTGTGTGAGTAACCGTGACTGTCTCTTTTCACTTTGAGAAGAGAACACGGTGGGGTTATGTTTGACTCGTAGGTAGTTCAGGATCTTTAGCGATCACTACTAGCTGCGACCGTTTGCGTAGATGCTCATCTTATTCTTGTACTCGTAAGTTAGCCACCATATTATGCTTATCCGCTGCTGCAACCTCACCACTTTACCTCTTCCTACCCATAAAGCTTTGCTAGTCTCGATACCCATGGTTATGGGATTGCTGAGTCCTCGTGGCTCACAGTTACTACAACACCAGATGCAGGTTCAGCCGAGAATGATGCAGAAGGTGGATCAGAACTTCCCTGGGAGCTCGATGAAGAGAGTGGCCGTATGCTAGAGACGTTTTCGACGATCAGTAGTGATTTCTACTAGGGGCGATTCAGACCTGTGGCTTTATGTTTTGGTATCTTTCTTTTGGATCTTCACCCGTAGTCGGGTTGTGATGTTTTGAATGATGTTTTGCTTATGTAATGTATTGTGTGAAGTGGCGAGTGTAAGCCAACTATCTCCTTTTGCAATTTAATCCCTCTTTTACATGAGTCGTGCAAAGATACCAAACTTGAGATCATTCCAGAATGGGCTTATACCTTTAAATCGTGCCTCGACACGTAGGAGGTATAGTCCCATCCTGGGCATTACACATGTGACCTTCTAACCTTATATATTTTGCATGTACAACCATATATGTAAATTACCCTGCATTATTCAACCTCTTGTAAGTTATAGGTAAGGTCCATGTGAATGGCAGAGTTGTGAACAAAGCTGGAACGCAAGTATCTAACAAGTCAGTCATCTAAATCAAGGTTGAAATCCTGAAATATGTATGTAGGTGATGCTCCAAATAATTAGCTGTACATAGGTCCATTATCCTATTTTTGAAAGTAATAGTAACACCAGGTTCACAAAGCTCACAATCGTATCATTAGTTGTGACCAAATTGAGGGCTGGGCATAAGCTTCAGGCATCTATCAAAGAATTTGGAGTTGACTGTGATGGAAAGATAGCCCGTGATTCAGCGTTGTCTACAGATGGTTTTACCTACTGTTTACTTCAGCATGTGGAAATTCAGAAAACAATTCAATTCATGAACTCCAAAGGATAAATGTACCCAAAAATTCCAGGACATGGTTTCCAATTTGAAAGATCAAACACAGCAAACTGGTTGTTTAGCCCAACACTAAAAATCAAACTCACCTCTATCGAATCTCAAGCTAGCGTACTTCTTTGCCTTGCCTGGCGAGCCCGTCGGCCGGTCACCGGAGCTCCATCGCCGATGAATCCCTCCCTCACCCTGTGCAAGATGCCGCCACCACCGGAGCAAGCCGGCGCACCAGCCGCCAGATCCGTCAACGATGCACCCGAATCCGCCGCCCTCCTCGCGTCGCCGCCTCGCCTCGCGTCCCCCGCCGGCCGCCTGCCCGTTCCGGCTAAGTCCAGAGCCGCCAGCCTTTTTCCCTGCATCGAGGAGTCGCTCCAAGCGTCGCCATCCGCGTGCTCCCCGCATGGTTGACGAGCAGCTGCCGCTAGGTGTCGCACGAGATGCGTCCGGATTTGGCGTCCGCACGGATCGAGGACGGGCACCGCAGAGTGGAGGGACATCGGCCGAGGAGGGATGAGAGCGCGGCTGCGACGGAGGGATGGGGGCGTGGCGGCGGCGGAAACCCTCGGGTTCTCGTGCTGGGCAGCAATTTCATCGACGGGCGAGTCAGGGCTGCGTAGGAACCATTTTTTTTCCACTTACTTTGGACTACGGGTTGATTTGTGTAAACTTCAGGGGATTTTTTGCAAAAGTACTGATGACGGGCGACCAGAAGCCATCCATGGTTTATTAGTAGGTAAAGATTGGCTCGCGGAGTCCTCTCCACTAATTGCCTGTGCCACCAGCTGAGTGGAAATGAAACCTGATTAGACTCGTGCGAGTTCTTGTGTTCCATCATGCATTTTTTACACGCATTTCTCGCTACCACAACTAACACAAATGCATCATTTCTTATCTCT
>LR738710.1:902803906-902822988 GCA_902687465.1 Secale cereale | reverse complement strand
GCTTTGTATTCACGACTCTAAAATGACCCACCAAAAGGACATTACATGATGGAAAATCAATCGATAGCTTTTAGCATGACATAACATCAAACAAAAAACACTTCTAGTGTGACATCCCAATACTATATATGTATGCCTGCATGCACTTGCTTTGAGAACAAAAATACATGTAGTCCGAGAGTGATACAAGTGTGTCATGCTAGGCTTCCATTTCCAGCCCTAAATCAATGTATCACTGAGCTTTGAGATACTAGAGGAAAACAAAGAGACTAGAAGGTGTATCAGTCTCTTTTTTCCTGGCTTCTTATGATGAAAGCTTCTTCATGTGTTGTCTCATCAAAGATTTTATAATAGAGTGTCACAAATGCCCTTAGCAAAATGGCCGTATGCCTTCCTAAATGGAAGTGCCACACAATTTATACGGAAAAGAAAAACCCATGGGTCCAATCTAAACTTTGTTGTTGGCGTCATATGTAGCACTGGCAGTGATGAAGATAGTTGAAACACGAAGGCCTCTTTTGAGTATGAAGGTGTTTGTAGAACAGGAGTATTTTTCCTTGTTTGGAAGACATTCCAATTGTCTGGACACACTGATTCAAGTGTTCGCTCCTCGTAATAGAAGATATGATGTATGATAATCCCTAAAGAAAATCGAAATTTTATTTGTAAATCGAAGGTCGAGTACCATTCTTAGTGGTTCCTGTGGATAAATATGGACATATTTGTTGTTGGTCATGCAAGTGTACTCGGGTGGTTGGTTAAGGAAGTTGTTGTACATCACTGGCAGGCTGCCGCCATCACTGTTCACGTCGTCTACAACACTCTCATAACCCACGCCAAAGAAGTTGTCTTCCCACGCCCTTCGGCAGCATAACCTACCACTAAGTCAACGATCACGACTCCACTGAGACGGGCAAGCGGATGCTCGTCCAAATTGCACATACTCCTCCGCCACCCCCGTCACTCCTCCCCCCACCATCACAATCACACTGCTATGTAATGCATCAAGTGTCCGAATGTTTTTTTGGACTATATACTGCAAGGCAAGAACCTCACAACTTTTTATTAAAACCAATAGAGAAAAAGTACATGTTAAGGAACAAAGTTAGGAGAGTGGTTAACTATGTACAGGAGGAGGCATACAACAGGATCTAAACTTGCCTAAGGTAGGGATGAAACCCATGCTATCAAGTTATCGTTGTATTTATATTTAATTCTATGAGAAAGCAGAGACATGTCATGAATGAAGTTCATAGATCAAGACCTTTTTTTGCGCGGACATGGATCAAGACTTGGCCAAGAGAAATGTTTATGATTGATCCTCTCTCGTCTCGTTGCTCCATCAATTTTAATTGTGTTGTTGTAGGTGATGAGGTCATCAATGTTGTTCGGCATCCCATAGGGTCGGAGGATGCCTATGGTCCACCGTAGGTGATGAGGTCATCAATGTTGTTCGGCATCCCATAGGGTCGGAGGATGTCTATAGTACTAAACCAAATTTGTGGCCCACTGGTTTTTTTAGAGATGTGTCCCACTGGTTTGGTATCACAGAGAATGCGGTGGTTGGGTTCTCCACCACTCCACCGCCCAGGACGGGCAATAGTTTTTTTTGAGGGTTAGGCCAAATTTTATTCATCGAAGACCACAGAAAGTGGGATACAAGTTGTGTCATGGGGCTGGCCTAGTCACACATGACGACCCGAAACAAGAATAAGAGAAAATCTAGCTGATCTATGTGCCTCGTAGTTGTTGGCATGACCTTCAAAAGTAAATTTACATGAAAAGGATAGAGCTCTAGCCGTAATCTCACTGGTGATGGCTGCATAGCTGCCTAGAGTACCCTGGTTGATATCTTGGACCACTTGCTTGGAGTGTGAGGCTACGATAAATTGATTAACGTGGAGATCCTCAGCAAGGCAAAGTGCCTCACGGCATGCAATCATCTCCATTGTCGCTGGATCATCCACTCCATCTATCACGATGGCCGAACTGCCCAAGCAATTTCCTTCATTATCTCGGCACACTGCAGCTGCCTATCCTCTTCTACCCCTCCTGATTCCAGCGTCAACATTAATCTTTGCATATTGGGGTGGTGGAGCTCTAGGGCGCCTCGGTGCCCTCCCTTCTGTAGGTAGCTGCGCAACTACGGGTTGGTCTTGTCGAGTAACACGAATCAAAGATAACTCTTCCAAAAATCTATTTATGAAAGAGAAGATAGCATGTGGGCTCTGAAAAATTCCTTCATGGACAGCCTTCCTACGTGATGTCCAAATTGCCCACAAGGTAACTGCCAGTTTTATGAACTTCTCATGCGACAATGATTCCAGCTGAGTGAAGGGCCAGTTTTTGGCCAAAGGTTCAGACATCGTTGCTACCTCTTGAGCTTGCGTTGTATTCCCTCGAAGAGGAAAGGGAGATGCAGCACAGTAGCGTAAGTATTTCCCTCAGTTTTTGAGAAGCAAGGTATCAATCCAGTAGGAGACCACGCGCGAGTCCCTCGCACCTGCACAAACAAATAAAAACTTCGCAGCCAACGCGATAAGGGGTTGTCAATCCCTTTACGGTCATTTACGAAAGTAAGATCTGATAGAGATGATAGTTTATATTTTTGGTATTTTTAGTTTATAAGAACAGCAAATAAAAGCGGTAAAAGTAAAGTAGATGTAGATGGATATGTTGAGAATAGACCCGGGGGCCATAGTTTTCTCTAGTGGCTTCTCTCATGATAGCGATATTCTATGGCGGGTAAACAAATTACTGTCGAGCAATTGATAGAAAAGTGAATAATTATGAGACTATCTAGGCATGATCATTGTATATAGGCATCACATCCGAGACAAGTAGACCGAAACGATTCTGCATCTACTACTATTACTCCACACATCGACCGCTATCCAGCATGCATCTAGTGTATTGAGTTCATACGAACAGAGTAACGCCTTAAGCAAGATGACATGATGTAGAGGGATAAACTCAAGAAATATGATATAAACCCCATCTTTTTATCCTCGATGGCAACAATACAATACGTGCCTTGCTGCCCCTACTGTCATTGGGAAAGGACACCGCAAAATTAAACCCAAAGCCAAGCACTTCTCCCATTGCAAGAACTATAGATGTAGTAGGCCAAACCAAACCAATAATTCGAAGAGACTTGCAAGGATATTATCAGCACACATAAAAAGTTCAGAGAAGAACCAAATATCTTTCATAAATAACCTTGATCATAAACTCACAATTCATCGGATCTCGACAAACACACCGCAAAAAGAGATTACATCGAATAGATCTCCTCGAAGACCGAGGAGAACTTTGTATTGAGATCTAGAGAGAGAGAGAAGAAGCCATCTAGATACTAGCTATGGACCCGTAGGTCTGTGGTAAACTACTCACAACTCATGGTGAGGGCGATGATGATGATGATGAAGGCCTCCGTGATGGATCCCCCTCCGGTGGATCTCCGGAACGGCTCTAAGATGGGATCTCCACGGGAACAGAAGGTACGGCGGTGGAATTAGGGTTTTCTCTCTGTTCAAGGAGTTTCTGGGGTACGTGGACTTATATAGGAAGAAGGAGGGCACCGGGGGAGTCACGGGGGCTCCACGAGGCAGGGGGGCGCGCCCTGGGAAGGGGGGCGCGCCCCCACCCCCGTGGGCCCCTCGTGGCTCTTCTGACGTGGTTCTCAAGTTCTTCGTGCGTGATTTTCTCCAAAAATATCTCTCGCGAAGGTTTCATTCCGTTTGGACTCCGTTTGATATTCTTTTTCTTCAAAACCCTAAAACAGGCAAAAAAACAACAATCTGGACTGGGCCTTTGAGTTAGTAGGTTAGTCCCAAAAATGATATAAAAGTGAATGATAAAGCCCATTAAACATCCAAGACTTAATAAATAATAGCATGGAATGATCAAAAATTATAGATACGTTGGAGACGTATCAAGCATCCCCAAGCTTAATTCCTGCTCGTCCTCGAGTAGGTAAATGATAAAGAAAGAATTTTTGATGTGGAATGCTAACCAATATAATTTTTCAATGTAATTCTCTTAATTGTGGCATGAATGTTCAGATCTGAAAGATTCAAAACAAAATTCTATATTGACATAAGAAATAACAATACTTCAAGCAATACTAACAAAGCAATCATGTCTTCTCAAAATACTATGGCTAAAGAAAGTTATCCCTACAAAATCATATAGTCTGGCTATGCTCCCTCTTCATCACACAAAATATTCATATCATGCACAACCCCGATTTCAGCCAAGCATTTGTTTTCATACTCTATCTTTTCAAACCTTTCAACTTTCACGCAATACATGAGCGTGAGCCATGGATATAACATTATGGGTGGAATAGAGGTGGTTGCAGAGAAGACAAAAAGGAGGGAGATAGTCTCACATCGACTAGGCGTATCAACGGGCTATGGAGATGCCCGTCAATAGATATCAATGTGAGTGAGTAGGGATTGCCACGCAACGGATGCACTAGAGCTAAATATGAATGTAAGCTCAACAAAAGAAACTAGTGGGTGTGCATCCAACTTGCTTGCTCACGAAGACCTAGGGCATTTGAGGAAGCCCATCATTGGAATATACAAGCCAAGTTCCAAAATGAAAATTCCCACTAGTATATGAAAGTGACTAAGCATGAGACTCTCTACAATGAAGAACATGGTGCTACTTTGAAGCACAAGTGTGGAAAAAAGATAGTAGCAATTGTCCCTTCTCTCTTTTCTCTCTTTTTTTGGAGGGGCTGTCTCTCATTTTTTTATTAGCCCCTCTCTATTTTTTTGGGCCATCTTTTTTTTTATTGGCCTTTCCTCACATGGTATAATGCTCTAATAATGATGGTCATCACACTTTTTATTACAACTCGAAATTACAACTCGATACTACAACAAGTATGACTCTACATGAATGCCTTCGGCGGTGTACCGGGATATGAAATGAATCAAGAGTGACATATATGAAAAATTATGCATGGTGGCTTTTCCACAACTATGATGTCAACTACATGATCATGCATGGCAATATGACAATATGATGCGTGTCATATGAATGGAACGATGGAAAGTTGCATGTCAATATATCTCGGAATGGCTATCGAAATGCCATGATAGGTAGGTATGGTGGCTGTTTTGAGGAACAATATGGTGGCTGTTTTGAGGAAGGATATATAGTGGGTTTATGGCACCGGCGAAAGTTGCGCGGTACAAGAGAGGCTAGCAATGGTGGAAGGGTGAGAGTGTGTATAATCCATGGACTCAACATTAGTCATAAGAACTCATATACTTATTACAAAAATTTACGAGTCATCAAAACAAAGCAATCAACGCATGCTCCTAGGGGGGAGGTTGGTAGGAGTTAATCATCGCGCGCCCCCGACCTCCACACAAAGGTTGGCACTCTAAAAATACCTCATGCTCTAACTTCGTCACATAGCGGTTCACCATACGTGCATGATACGGGAATCACTAACCTTAACACAAGTATTTCTCAATTTCATAATGACTCCACTAGCATGACTCTAATATCACTATCCTAATGTCTCAAAACATTTATCAAGCATCCAACATCTCATTCTATTCAATGCACTTAGTGTGATTTTTTTTTACTACATTGACATTGGATGTCTATCATGTGAAGACTAGTTTCTTTAGCCTAATCACATTACGATGGTATTTTAATAGACTCTCAAATAGATATAAGTGAAGCATGAGAGTTCAACAATTTCTACAAAATATTACCACCACCGTGCTCTAAAAGATATAAGTGAAGCACTAGAGCAAAAACTATTCAACTCAAAAGATATAAGTGAAGCACATAGAGTGTTCTAATAATTTCTAGGCCATATTTAACTCTCTCAAATAGGTGTGTCCAGCAAGGATGATTATGGAAAACTAACAAGAAAATACTCAAATTATCCAAGACGCTCCAAGCAAAACACATAGCATGTTGCGAATAAAAATATAGCTCCAAGTATAGTTGCCGATGGATGAAGACGAAAGAGGGGATGCCTTCCCGGGGCATCCCCAAGCTTAGGCTTTTGATTATCTTGAATTTACTTGGGGTGCCATGGGCATCCCAAGATTAGGCCTTTGATACTCCTTGTTCCATAGTCCATCAAAGCAATACTCAAAACTTGAAAACTTCACAACACAAAACTTAGACAAAAATTCTCGTGAGCTCCGTTAGTATAAGAAAGCAAACCCCTACTCAAAGGTGCAGCAATGAATTCATTCTTTGTTTATATTGGTGTTAAACCTACTGTATTCGAACTTCTCTATGGTTCATATCCTCCAATACTACTCATAGATGCATCGGCATAAGCAAACAACACACGAAAAACAGAATCTGTCAAAAACAGAACAGTCCGTAGTAATCTGCAGGTTTAGCCTACTCCTGGAACTTCAAAAAATTCAAACTAAATTGGTAAATTTGCGGCATTTGTCTACCAATCATCTGAAAAAAGAATCAACTAAAAATCACGCTCCAGTAAAATCTGAAGACTACTTTAGCGAGTGCTAACGATTCTGTTTTTCACGGAAAGATCACATAAACTTCACACAAGTCTTCCCAAAGGTTCTACTTGGAACAAACACTAAACAAAACATGAAAACACATCTAATCAGAGGCTAGATGCAATATTAATTCCTAAACAGAAGCAAAAACAAAAAATATAAAATTGGGTTGCCTCCCAACAAGCTCTTTCTTTATAGCCATTAAGATAGGCTTGAGAATTTCAATGATGCTCACATGAAAGATAAGAATTGAAGCACAAAGAGAGCATCATAAATCATGTGAAAAACACATCTAAGTCTAACATACTTCCTATGCATAGTCATCTTATAGAAAAACAAATTACCAAGACAAGCAAGATCTAGCATATGCAAGGAAGGAGAAAGAAACAATAGCAATCTCAACATAACGAGAGGTAATTTAGTAACATGAAAATTCCTACAACCATATTTCCCTCTCTCATAATAATTGCATGTAGGATCATGATCAAATTCAACAAAATAATTATCACATAACATATTCTCAACACGGTCCACATGCATGCAAAGTTGACACTCTTACAAAATAGTGGGACTAACATAGAACAAAGTCATTGCTTCTCCAAGCGCACTTTTATCAAAAAACTCATAAGATTGATCAATATCTAAAGTAGTGGGATCAAAAGTTGACATTCTTTTAAACCCACTTTCAATACTATGGCAAACATTATTATCAATCTCATATTCATGACGGGGTTTAAATAAATTTTCAAGATCGTAAGAATCATCACCCCAATCATGATCACTACAACAAGTAGTGGGCATAGCAAAATAAGCATCCCCAAGCTTAGGGTTTTGCATATCATTAGCACAATTGACATCAATAAAAAATTTAGTAACATCATTGCAATCATGCTTTTTACTCAAGGAGTTAACATGAATCACTTTTTCTATTAACAAATCCTCACAATTTCCAGATTCATAAATTTCAAGCAAAACCCCATAAAGATAATCTAGTGCACGCAACTCACTAGAAATAGGTTCAACATAATTGGATCTCTTAAAGAGATTAGCAAGTGGATGAGGATTCATACTTTAGCAAGCGAAGATACAAGCTAGATGAGGGCACATAGCAACACAAGCAAACAAGAGGCACGCGAACGATAAACATAGGCGGAAGAAGGGCAAATAAAACAGTAAGGGTGAAGTGGGGGAGAGGAAAACGAGAGGCAAATAAATGTAATGCGAAGGATAAGGGTTTGTGATAGGTACTTGGTATATGAATTTTGCGTAAGCCTCCCCGGCAACGGCGCCAGAAATTCTTCTTGCTACCTCTTGAGCTTGCGTCGTATTCCCTCGAAGAGGAAAGGGAGATGCAACACAGTAGCGTAAGTATTTCCCTCAGTTTTTGAGAACCAAGGTATCAATCCAGTAGGAGACCACACGCGAGTCCCTCGCACCGGCACAAACAAATAAGAACTTCGCAGCCAATGCGATAAGGGGTTGTCAATCTCTTTACGGTCACTTACGAAAGTGAGATCTGATAGAGATGATAGTTTTTATTTTTGGTATTTTTAGTTTATAAGAACAGAAAATAAAAGCGGTAAAAGTAAAGTAGATGTAGATGGATATGTTGAGAATAGACCCGGGGGCCATAGTTTTCTCTAGTGGCTTCTCTCATGATAGCGATATTCTACGACGGGTAAACAAATTACTGTCGAGCAATTGATAGAAAAGTGAATAATTATGAGACTATATAGGCATGATCATTGTATATAGGCATCACGTCCGAGACAAGTATACCGAAACGATTCTGCATCTACTACTATTACTCCACACATTGACCGCTATCCAACATGCATCTAGTGTATTGAGTCCATACGAACAGAGTAACGCCTTAAGCAAGATGACATGATGTAGAGGGATAAACTCAAGCAATATGATATAAACCCCATCTTTTTATCCTCGATGGCAACAATACAATACGTGCCTTGCTGTCACTACTGTCACTGGGAAAGGACACCGCAAGATTGAACCCAAAGCCAAGCACTTCTCCCATTGCAAGAACTATAGATGTAGTAGGCCAAACCAAACCAATAATTCGAAGAGACTTGCAAGGATATTATGAGCACACATAAAAAGTTCAGAGAAGAACCAAATATCTTTCATAGATAACCTTGATCATAAACTCACAATTCATCAGATCTCGACAAACACACCGCAAAAAGAGATTACATTGAATAGATCTCCTCGAAGACCGAGGAGAACTTTGTATTGAGATCCAGAGAGAGAGAAGAAGCCATCTAGATACTAGCTATGGACCCGAAGGTCTGTGGTAAACTACTCACAACTCATGGTGAGGGCGATGATGATGATGATGAAGGCCTCCGTGATGGAGCCCCCTCCGATGGAGCTCCGGAACAGGCTCCAAGATGGGATCTCCACAGGAACAGAAGGTACGGCGGTGGAATTAGGGTTTTCTCTCTGTTCACGGAGTTTCTGGGGTACGTGGACTTATATAGGAAGAAGGAGGGCACCGAGGGAGTCACGGGGGCTCCACGAGGAAGGGGGGCATGCCCTGGGAAGGGGGCGCGTCCCCCACCCTCGTGGGCCCCTCATGGCTCTTCTGACGTGGTTCTCAAGTTCTTCGTGCGTGATTTTCTCCAAAAATATCTCTCGCGAAGGTTTCATTCCGTTTGGACTCCGTTTGATATTATTTTTCCGCAAAACCCTAAAACAGGCGAAAAAACAGCAATCTGGACTCGGCCTTTGGGTTAGTAGGTTAGTCCCAAAAATGATATAAAAGTGAATGATAAAGCCCATTAAACATCCAAGACTTAATAAATAATAGCATGGTACAATCAAAAATTATAGATACGTTGGAGACGTATCAATCGTCAATAAGCTTATCGCCATATCCTCATCCACCAATGCCCACGTGCATGGAGAGGAGGTGCATTCTAGTAAAGAGTGGCGCCATGAATTTGTAGCTCCGCATAGCCCACATGCGGCATCGTTCGTCATATGGCGGTGGCATATTACATCCTCAGTCGACAAAGATTGCTTGGCTAGCCTCCATAAGAACATGTGGATTTTACTAGGAACCAGCGTCCTCCATAACGATTTCCATGCTCCCTCGACTCTACCACCTGATGAAGTCGCCGTGCCATACAGCCAAGCTTCCCTTCTGTTTCGAGTCGAGACAAGCATGTTATATGCAGATTTAACAGACAAGGATCCATTCCTCTCATAGTTCCAGCTCCAGAAATCATCAACGTTGCGCGTGCATAATGGGATACCCAAAATGGCCGGGACATCTATAGGCAAGAATATTTCCCGCACCCGCTCATATTCCATGTAGCACTCATCGGATTTATCAGCTCAGCAACAAAAGTTGGCCAGTTCTGTGAAAACAGCCATATGGGCGCATCATCTCGGATCTGGGTAGCCAATTCTCGTTCCATATGTTAGTTGTGAGGCCATTGCCTATCCTTTTTGTAATACCCTGCTGCAGGATGTCGCACCCTTCCACTATGGCTCTCCATATCTGTCTAGGGTGATTTCCCATGTTGGCATTGAGGATATCTGCGTTAGGGAAATAGATGCTTTTCAAAAGCCGAGCACTCAAAGTGTTGGGGTTCTGAAGAAGGCGCCATGCTTGTCGAGCAAGCATGGCCAAATTAAAAAGTTAGAAGTCCTTGAACCCAAGTCCACAAATACACTTTGGTTGGGTCATAGCTTTCCATGAGACCATGTGTGGTTTGCGTTGCCCCTGTTTACTTCCCCCCCAGAATCTCCTGATCATCATGTTTCGGTGTTCGCACAGTCCCCTGGGTAGTCTGAAGCATGACATGGAGTAGATCGGAACAACCTGGGCGATAGCTTTGACGAGGACCTCCTTTCCCGCAGCGGACATGGTGCTGGCTATCCACCCTTGTATCTTGCTCCAAAGGCGATCTTTAAGATACTTAGAGGCTCCATTATTTGAACTCCCAATATCAGAGGGCATACCTAGGTACTTATCGTTGAGGGTTTCATTCGGGGCATTCAAAATGCCTTTTATGTCATTGCGTACGTTATCTGGAACACCTTTACTGAAAAAGATGGATGATTTGCCGTAATTGATGCGCTGACCTGTAGATTGACATTATTCGTCGAACACCTGGTGCACCTCGGTAGCACCCATACTATTTGCCTTATAGAACAGCAGGCTGTCATCTGCGAATAAGAGATGGTTTACCTGTGGCGCACTAGGTGCCACGTGGAGTCCACTCATGTTTGATGACTCACTTTTAGATTTTAACCGGCACGAAAGGCCCTCTGCTGCCAACGAAAAAGTATTCATGGTGATATCGGGTCCCCCTGTCGGATCCATCTCGAAGGTATGAATTCCTCAAGTTTCCGTCCATTAAATAAGACTGGGAATTTGATGGAGCTTACCAAGCCCATCACAATACCAACCCATCGCTTTGTAAAGCCCAGCTTCAACATAATAGCTCGAAGGTACTCCCATTCCACCATGTCATATGCCTTCATCATGTCGAGCTTCAGTGCACAACATTGGTGTTTCTTTGCCCTGTTTCTTTTCATGAAATGCAGACATTCGTAAGCTGTAATAATCTTGTCAGTGATGAGCCTACCCGGGACAAAACCTGACTGTTCCTCTGAGATGATATCTAGGAGTACTTGCTTCAAACAGTTGGATATCACTTTTGAGGCGATTTTATAAAGTACATTGCACAAGCTAATGGGTCAGAACTATGAAAGTAAAGTAGGATTTTTTACCTTCGGAATTAGAACCAATATAGTTTCATTTATGCACCCAGCTGACTCAGTCCCTTCCACTATTCTCAGCACCACCCTGGTAATGTCGTCCCTGCATACTTCCAAGTGGCGTTGGAAAAAATGTGCGGGGAACCTGTCCGGCCCTGGTGCTTTGGTGGGAAACATCTGGAACAAAGCCACCTTGACCTCGTCCACTATACGGTGAATTCAGAAGCTCATTCATCACCGATGTCACCTTGCACGGTACTATGTCCAAGACCCTGTTCATGTCATGTATGACGTCGGAAGTATACGTGTTTTTATAGAAAGTTGTTCCCATCATCTCCATCTCCTCTCAATCTTCCGCAATTTGACCATTCTCCTCCAGCAAGGACTTAATTTGGTTTTTCCTGCGGCATCGACTAGCACGGAGGTGGAAGAAATATGTATTTTTATCCCCATGCTTAAGCCACTCAATGCGAGCGCGCTGCCTCCAAAGTATCTCTTCGCGGTGATACAATTCCACCATGCGGTCTGTAGCTTTAATTTCTGCATGGGAAGGTCCAGTCCGGCCTGGGATCGCACGCCATACCTGTAGCTGATTCTTTAATTGGCTGATCTCCCTTCTTACATTACCAAAATGGTCCCGATCCCACTGAGATAAATCAGCTCTCAAATTTTTCAGTTTCCCTGCTATAGATTCTGCGGTGTCTCCCTACGTATTGCTCCAGCCTGCCTCCACTACACCATCCAGCGCTGGGTCCCGCTCCCATGCAAGCTCATATTTCAATTGTTTTGGCCCCTTTTACATGCACGTACATCACTGATCTTGAGAATCAATGGAATATGATCGGATGTAGTGGTTGTTTTGTGCTCAAGAATAGCATCAGGATAAGACAATGTAAATTCTGCATTTGCCACACATCTATCCAACCGAACCCTAGTATAAGTGCCACCGGCGACTTTCTTCTCAAAGGTCCAGTTTAATCCCTTATAGCCAATATCTGATAGCCCACGGGTGTCTAGGGCATCTCAAAATGCATCCATCTGTGCTTGGCTGCGATTGTTCATGCCATCGTGTTCATGAGCGTGAAGGACTTCATTAAAATCACCAATGACGGCCTATGGGCCATTACCCGTCCCTACTATTCCTCTAAGCAAGTTCCAGGTCTTATATCTCTCAGCTACCCGGGCTTCTCCATACACAAAAGTAAACCGCACCTGTGATTCCATAAGATCATCATCCTGAACATCTATATGATACTCAGAGGAGCCAACAATATCGACTTTTGTTGCATCATTCCAAAATATTCCAAGACCTCCACTCCTTCCATTACTACTAACAACAAAACCTCTATCAAATCATAAAGTGCTAGATAAGTATTCAACACAGGAACCCTCTATTTGAGTTTCCAAAATGCATAAGATAGAGGGGGCATATTGCTTCAACATATACCGAAGCTCTTTAACTGTCGCGTGGTTGCCAACTACACGACTGTTCCACACAAGGAGACTCATTACGCTAGGCGCGTCCCTACGTGGGGGCCCGCCAAGCACGCATCAATAGGTTTGTTGACTGAAGAATTCTTCCCGTTCACTTTATCTGCAGCTGAAGGTGTGGACTTGTTTCTTTTCAAGTCCTGCTTCGAGGAAGGGCTCTGCGGTATCTCTGTGGTTGTGAGCAAGAGAGTCTGGTCTGCAGGAGGCGTGATTGCAGTGTTATTCAGCAGGGTCTTCGCCTCAGCTGGTAGTGCAGCCCCTCTCTTCCTATTATTTTCCTTGTCCCGCATTACAATATCGTTGTTTTCTTCAGGGTTCTCATACTCATCAAATCCATCGCGCTGCTTAGTTGGTGATCCTCTTCCCTGACCTCTACCAGAATGTCCCCTGCCTCTTGCACCACGTGATCCTCTTCCTTCCCCCGGTCCTCTTCCTGCACCTCTGAACCAAGTAGCTTTAAGGTCCTTGAAAACTAGGGCCTTTGGGTGATGAACCCCGTCCCCACACTCCTTGAACAGGTAACTGAGATGGCCAAAAACAACACACCAGTCAGGTAATCTCTCAAATTTCACTCGGAAGATCTCACGGACGACCTCTTGCTTCCTCTTAACCACTAGTGACACAACATTCTTGAGGGGTTTGGAGACATTAATTCTGACCCGCACCCTACAGAAGTTTCCTTCAAAATCCAAAGATTTTGGCTCTGCATAAATGAACTCGCCCACCGTTGCCGACAAAGCTTTGATTTTTGAAAAATACCCGTCTGGCAGGTCATGAATCTGCATCTAGATGTCTATCTTGTTGAGGGCTATAGTGGATGGCCACGTGAAGCCATCATAGTGTGCAAGCACAACAACCTTCCCCTTATGCTCCCATGGCCCTTCCTGCATTACTCGTTCCCAGTCGCCAAGGCACGAGAACTGCATCGTGTAGAGGTTCTCCTCAAGGGGTCGGATCTTTACCTCTTGCGCCTGGTCCCAGGCAACCCTCATGTTCCTATAGAACCAGTACTGGCTGTAGTTCTTGTTTGTGTGCACCCGTGCTACAGCCATCCATCTTGTTGCCTCCTCCGGCAGTTCATCCTCCTCGACCACCACATCTTGAAGGTTCTCTTCATTGAGTCCCAATTCTTCCATCATCACCTCCAGATAAGAAGTGGCAGAGCCCGATCTCTTGCCTGAAGATATTGTTTTCGGGGGCGGTGGTTCCCTACCTTCCCCGAGCACCCCCCCCCCCTTGCAGGCCAGGGTTACCCCCGATGCTGGATCAGAGAGGGAGGGGAGAGGGGACGTCATGTCTCAACGATGGTGGACTCGCCACCACCGAGAGGAAGCTAAACCCTAGCGAGAGGGGAACTGCTAGGAGGGCAATAGTTGCAGAGCAACAATGCTAGACGGACGTGAAGTTACAGGGAGTTTATGGGGCTGATGGGCTGTGATTGGCAGAGATTTAATTAGCAGGGCGGCCCCATCAGTGAAAATGGGGGGGGAGGGGCAATTGGATGAGGCCACGTTCTCTCCCTATAAAGTTTTGTATTAATCACCATGTACGTCTAGTATTATTGGTTGTAGAGCCACATGGCAAGCTAACCAAATATCCTACACCCAGGGACACCACGTTTCATGGTTTTCACTCTATTGGCTCGCGGAGCCCTCTCCACTAATTGCCTGTGCCACCAGCTGAGTGGAATTGAAACCTGATTAGACTCGTGCGATTTCTTGTGTTTCATCATGCGTTTTTTACACGCATTTCTCGCCACCACAACTAACACAAATGCATCATTTCTTATCTCTTGGGGGGGGGGGGGCTTTGTATTCACGACTCTAAGAGCATCTCCAACAGCCGCGCGATGCGCCGCGCCGCGCCCAAAAATCGCATTTGCCGCGCGCGCTTCGGCTGGTTTGCCGCGCCGCGCCGCGCTGGCTCCAGCGGCTGCTGTAAAATGCAGCGCGCGCGCTCCGCTCCAACAGCGCGCAAAAATGCAGCGCGCGCTGCTACAGCAGCGCCAAATATGACATTTGGACACAAAATGAAACATTCAATCAAAATGCAATGAACATGTGAAATTTAACAAGTTGATGATGAATACATAAAAAGTCGCCCACAAGTTCATCCAACCAAGTCCAAATGCAAACCAAGTTCAAAATACAAGTGCAACCAACAAAGTTCAAGACATATATAAAACACATCAACCATCTTGCTCGTCTTCTTCGTCTTCTTCCTCTTCTTCCGCCGACGATTCTTCCTCTTCTTCCGCCGATGAATCTTCCTCTTCATGACGCACCGCATCACTTGTAGCTCCGACGTGAGGCACATCGAAAGGCATGGCCGGAGGTGCACCCATGCCTCCCATGGCGGCCGGAGGTGCACCCATGCCTCCCATGAGAGAAGCAAAACTCATGGCACCCATGCCTCCCATAACGTTGGAGGGTGCTCCAATGCCACCCATGGCTCCCATAGCATTGGAGGGTGCTCGAAAGCCACCCATACCTCCCATGGCGGCCGGAGGTGCACCCATGCCTCCAAAGCCACCCAAGCCTCCAATGGAGCCGAGGCCCATGCCACCCATGCCGCCGCCGAGGCCACCGCCACCCATGCCGCCGAGGCCACCGCCGCCACCCATGCCGCCACCCATTGTGTTGATCATGGCTCTTTTTTGAATCAAGACTTCTTGACGGGCAAGGTTGACATATTCCATTTGCGCTTCATTGAACAAAGATGTGTCCAAGAAGAACAAGTTTTTTTCCCATTCCATCAACCTAGTTCGCTCCTCCATGGCAACCTTCCTCTCCTCCAATGCCACTTTCCTCTCCTCGGCGGCCACCCTCCTCTCCTCGGCCGCCAACTTCCTCTCCTCGGCCGCGACATCTTGGTTCCTTGCCATTTTCCTCACCTTGTTCGCTTCTTTTCTTGCCTTCACAATAGCTTCCATAGCATTTGTGAGCTCATCATCTCCTTTCCTCTTCTTCTTTTCGGTTTTGTCCTTCTTGCACCCATCCTGTCGTTTTGGTTTCGAGTATGAAACCGAGTTGGGTGTGGGGCTTCTCATGCCCTCCTCACTTGAGGCATCATCCTCCTCCTCATCATCATTCAACTCAATTGTGCGCTTGCGTTTGTTGCTCAAATGCAAATCATCCAAATCTTCACGCTTCCTCCATTTCTCATCATCCTTCAACACTTCATAGCAATGAGGCAAGGTAAAGATCTTTCCTTTCTTGATCTTCCCCTTCTTGGTTGTCCTCGTCTCTTCTCTGAACAAGTTTTGTGCAATGTTGTACTACAAGAAAAACAAAACAAGTTAGCACTTCGGACACCAAAAAAAAGTATGATGAACATGTATGAGATGGCACTTACTCTATCATCCTCATTTGTCCCACTTGGGTTAAGCTTGTCAACTGCCTTTTGTGCGGACGCCCACTTTTGACAATCCGAGTTGATTGTCGACCATCGGGACCGAAGTGATCTCTCGGAGCGGTCAATTCCACTCATGTTCTGAGCATCAAAGTGTTCTTTCATTCGCCCCCAATAAGCATCTCTACTTTGATCACCTCCAACGGATGGATCCCTCGACACTTGCAACCAAGTATTGCATAGTAATTTGTCATCATTGATGGTGTAATTGCCCGCTCTTCCTTTCGGCGCCTCGACAATGCCCTCACCCTCCTCGTCCACCTCAAACTCATGGTCGTCCAAATGGATTTCATTGGTTTGAGACCAATGCGAATTGTTGGACCCAACACCCATAGTTGACATGTATGCATCATCGTTGAGACTACAAATGCAAATATAAGCTATCTATATGATGATGCATTGAACAAATAACAAGAAAATAAAAGTTGGAATTTTTTTCACCTTGTGGGCATTTCGTCGAGCACGTGGTGCGCGTCGGCCGCCGGCTCAACGGTTGAGCTCGCCGGCGCTTCGGTAGACGCCGGAGCCGTCCGCCGCCCTGCAAGCTTCTTCTTCTTCGAGGTGCCGGAGCCGTCCGCCGCCTTCTTCTTCGCGGATATTTTTCTTTTCTTCGCCTCCGACGCATTGGGGAGTTTTGACGGTGCGGCGGTAGCACGGGACGGCGCCGGCGCAACGCCGCTCGTCGGCGTGGTCATCCGCGGCGGCAAGAAGAGGCTGCGCGCGAGGCCGACCGATGGCGGAGCTCCGGTGGCGGCGGCAGCGCCCGCGCCAACGCTCGCCGCGCTAGGGTTTGCGGCGGCGGCGGCGGCGGCGGCGGCGGCGGCGGTGGCGGCGGCGGCGGGGGGGTCGCGGCTGTACAGTGGGATGAGAGGGGCTCCGGTGTGCGCATCCATGGCGGAAGGGGCGCGAGCGCCGGCGCGCGCGAGTGGAAGAAGAAGGGAAAAAGGGAAGTTCGCGCGCGCGCTCGAGTGTGCCGCGCGCGGAAGTGGACGCACCAAATCAACAGCGCGGGATGGGGCATTCACCAGCGCGCCCAACTCGTTTTAGCGCGCGCGCGTTTTTAGCGCGCGCGCGTTTTTTGCGCGCCCGCTGGAGCTGTGCGACGCGTTGCGCGCGCTAAAATGGCGTTTTTTCCGGCGCGGCGCTAGTATAGCGCGGCTGTTGGAGATGCTCTAAAATGACCCACCAAAAGAACATTACATGATGGAAAATCAAGCTAAAGCTTTTAGCATGACATAATATCAAACAAAAAACACTTCTAGTGTGACATCCCTATACTATATATGTATGCCTTCATGCACTTGTCTTGAGAACAAAAATACGTGTAGTCGGAGAGTGATAATGCTCGTAGAAGTGTGTCATGCTAGGCTTCCATTTCCAGCCCTAAATCAATGTATCACTGAGCTCTGAGATACTAGAGGAAAACAAAGAAACTAGAAGGCATATCAGTCTCTTTTTTCCTGGCTTCTTATATGATGAAAGCTTCTTCACGTGTTGTCTTGTCAAAGATTTTATAATAGTGTCACAAATGCCCTTAGCAAAATGGCCGTATGCCTTCCTAAATGGAAGTGCCACACAATTTATCCAGAAAAGAAAACCCGTGCGTCCAATCCAAACTTTGTTGTTGGCGTCATATGTAGCACTGGCAATGATGAAGATAGCTGAAACGCGAAGGCCTCTTTTGAGTATGAAGGTGTTTGTAGAACAGGAGTATTTTTCCTTGTTTGGAAGACATTCCAATTGTCTCTACAGACTGATTCAAGTCTTCGCTCCTCGTAATTGTAGAGATGATGTATGATAATCCCTAAAGAAAATTGAAATTTTACTTGTAAATAGAAGGTCGAGTACCATTGCTAGTGGTTCCTGTGGATAAATATGGACATATTTGTTGTGGGTCATGCATGTGTGCTCGGGTCCTAAAGTGAACACGTGGTGGTTGGTTAAGAAAGTTGTTGCACATCACTGTTATAACCCAGTTGCTTGAGAAAATCATCAATCCACGGTACTGACCAAGTGTCACTATCACAATTATCAAACAAGTCGACCTCATAGTCCATATAAGCCATGTTGCAACCACGTCCACAAAAAATCCTTTGTGTTGTATTTGGACAGTGAAAAGGCCATCAAAAGATCCTGCAATCAGAAATGCAGCTTCATTTGTCAGACCATTTAACATGCTACAAAGTACTGAAACTAACAAAAAAATCAGTAAAGAAATTCTATCATACAGTTTAGTTAACTGAAAGTATCCTAGAATATAGTAAACTGAATTGCAAAAAAAAAAAATCAGTTAAATTAAAGTGTCCAATGCATATCTCTGTTAACACAATTTTGAACTCAAAATTTCCAGATTTATGTTATACAAAATGTTCCCCTAAATTACTATCAAACGCACCCATGTGTCGTTTTTAATACCATCGATTTTATGATGCGTATGTGTCATTTTAAATACCAGTGAATACAATTGGAATTGTTTTTGGAAGGTATTCTCTCTTATCAACCACTATGCTCAAAGACCACTTCCGTCTCTTATCAGATGGCATAGATGTATTAAGAATTCAACTTCCAGTTATATACATTCAGAGTGGTCTGACGAAAACCTTGCTCTCACACTGACATTGATAAACAAAAGGTAAGCGAAATGTAAGAAAGAAAACTTTGCTCTCACACTGACATTGTAAACAAAAGGTAAGCAAAATGTAAGAAAGTTTAGACCTGTAGTGTTTTCAAACTCTATTTTGCACACAAGACAGTGTAGAAGAGAAAGGATAGGCTGTGCAACACAATGCATTGATCGGTGCACCAGGCACGTATATATGAGTACAGAGGGGGGCCACAACCTCAACTATACAGAGGAACTAGGAGGTGGGCCCAAGACACAATATACACGTACACAATATATTCAACAAC
The DNA here is from genome assembly GCA_902687465.1 of Secale cereale. Classification (NCBI taxonomy): domain Eukaryota; kingdom Viridiplantae; phylum Streptophyta; class Magnoliopsida; order Poales; family Poaceae; genus Secale; species Secale cereale. The sequence continues at coordinate 902,803,912 of LR738710.1, read as the reverse complement.
CCCCCC
>LR738710.1:902761611-902803734 GCA_902687465.1 Secale cereale | reverse complement strand
CCCCCCCCCCGGCGGTCGAAGCGGCACCAGAGAGGCAAAGACAGGAACGAAACTCCTCGAAGGTGGAAGTCGGCAGTCCCTTAGTCATCACATTGGCGAACAGTTGTGCAGTCGGAACATGAAGGACCCGAATACGTCCAAGGGCCACATGCTCGCGCACAAAGTGAATGTCCAGCTCAATGTGCTTAGTCCGGCGATGATGAACGGGGTTGGCGGAAAGGTACACCGCAGAAAACGTCGGGTCGCCGAACGACCTCAATGCCAAGGAAATAATGTAGAGCGTCCAGGTCCTTGATGACAAACTCATCACGCTGCCGGAGAGTAATCTGCTGAAAAAGGGCTGCGGACGAGGCCGTCAGGATGATGTCATCGACGTAGTGGAGCAAATAGGCAGTCGTGTCGCCGCGGTCCTAGACAAACAACGAGGCATCTGAGCGAGTGACGCTGAAGCCCAGTGTCTGAAGGAACCCGGCGATACGCTGGTACCAGGCGCGTGGTGCTTGCTTGAGCCCGTAGAGAGACCGGGACAACAAACACACATGCCTAGTAAGAGATGCGTCAACGAAACCGGTCGGCTGCTCACAATAAACCTGCTCCTCAAGATGACCGTGAAGGAAGGCGTTGGAGACATCCATCTGATGAACTCGCCAGCCTCGGGAAACTGCCAGCTGGAGAACTGTGCGGATCGTGCCCGGTTTGACAACCGGGGCAAACGTCTCGGTGAAGTCGACTCCAGCGCGTTGCCGAAAACCACGGACCACCTAGTGAGCCTTTAGCGCTCAAGTGTACCAGCCGAGCGGGTCTTATGGCGAAAGACCCACTTGCCGCTGATGACATTGGCACGAGAAGGCCGAAGAACCAGTGTCCAGGTACGCTTCCGCTGAAGAGCGTCAAACTCTTCCTGCATCGCAGCAAGCCAGTGAGGATCACGAAGGGCTGTGCGAGCGGACACAGGGATCGATGACGGCTTGTTGGTGGAGGAGGCGAGAAGATACTCGTCGTTGGAGTACCGTAGACTCGGGCGATGAACGCCGGCTCGAGCCCGAGTGATGGGGCGAGAAGGCAACTCGGCGACTGGCGAGGCAGTCGATGAAGCAGCCCACAAGGCGGCTGGTGAGGCAGCCGGCGAGGCCGCCGAGGCCATTGAAGAAGCGCCGCCCAAGGCCGCCGAAGCGCCCGTGCCTGAGGCCGCTGATTCGTCCATGCCCGAGGCGTAGGGGGCGAGCGAGGCGAGGGTGGCCGGCGAGGAGGGGGCGCCGCCCGAGGCACCCGAGGCGGCGGGGCTGGCCGAGAGGCCGGCGACGGGGTGGTCGGTGAAGATGCCGGCGAGGCGAGCGATGCCGAGGCCCCTGACGGAGTCGGCGAGGCCATCGTGGGGGCGTGAATCGTGGCTTGTCCCACGGCAGGAGGACCACCGAAGCCCGGAGGCGGTCCAAGAATCGAGCGGGGCCGTCCACCTGACGAGGTAGCGGGGGAGCCGCCGGTGGCCGGCGGCGATCGGGCGACGGGAGGTACTTGCTGAAATGGAAACACCGTCTCATCAAAGTAAACGTGCCGAGAGGTGAACACACGATGTGAGACGGGATGGTAGCAGCGGTATCCTTTGGTGTTAGGTGGGTAGCCGAGGAAGATACAAGCAACTGAGCGCAGTGCAAGCTTATGAGGCGCACTGGTAGCGAGGCTAGGATAGCAGAGACATCCAAAAATGCGAAGGCCATCATAAGATGGGGGGCGCACCAAAGAGGAGATGGTGAGGGGCATAGTTCCAGCTTGGGCGACACGGGCGCATGTTAATGAGGAGGGTGGCGGTGGCGAGAGTGTCCGGCCAAAACCGGGGAGGCACGTTAGAGTGAAAGAGTAACGTGCGGACGTAGTCATTAAGGGTGCGAAGGATACGCTCGGCACGACCATTTTGTTGGGACGTGTAGGGGCAAGTGACGCGGAAGATAGTGCCGTGGGAGGCTAGAAGGTTACGAAGATCGGCGTTGTCAAACTCTTTTCCGTTGTTAATTTGTAAAGCAATGATAGGACGACCGATCTGTGTGATGACGTAGGAATAAAAGACGGTGAGTGTGGCAAGAGCATCGGACTTGCGACGAAGAGGAAATGTCCACACATAATGATAGAAATCATCTAAGATCACCAAATAGTATAGGTAGCCCATGTTGCTTGCAACCGGGGTTGTCCAAACATCACTATGCAATAACTGAAACGGAAAAGTGGAAATAGTGGTAGATGTGCCAAAGGGAAGACAAACGTGCTTGCCAACACGACAAGCCTCACAAGTATGGTCATCGGTCTTATTGAAGGAAATATGCCCTAGAGGCAATAATAAAGATGTTATTTGTATTTCCTTATATCATGATAAATGTCTTTTATTCATGCTAGAATTGTATTAACCGGAAACTTAGTACATGTGTGAATACATAGACTAAACAGTAAGTCCCTAGTATGCCTCTACTAGACTAGCTCATTGATCAAAGATGGTTATGTTTCCTAGCCATAGACATGAGTTGTCATTTGATCAACGGGATCACATCATTAGGAGAATGATGTGATGGACAAGACCCATCCGTTAGCATAGCACTATGATCGTTTAGTTTAACTGCTATTGCTTTCTTCATGACTTATACATGTTCCTATGACTATGAGATTATGCAACTCCCGAATACCGTAGGAACACCTTGTGTGCTATCAAACGTCACAACGTAACTGGGTGATCATAAAGATGCTCTACAGGTGTCTCCGAAAGTATTCGTGGTGTTGGCATAGATCAAGATTAGGATTTGTCACTCCGAGTGTCAGAGAGGTATCTCTGGGCCCTCTCGGTAACACACATCACAATAAGCCTTGCAAGCAAAAGACTAATGAGTTAGTCACGAGATGATGTGTTACGGAACGAGTAAAGAGACTTGCCGGTAACGAGATTGAACTAGGTATAGAGATACCGACGATCGAATCTCGGGCAAGTAACATACCGTTTGACAAAAGGAACAACGAATGTTGTTATGCGGTTCTGACCGATAAAAGATCTTCGTAGAATATGTAGGAGCCTATATGAACATCCAGGTTCCGCTATTGGTTATTGACCGGAGATGAGTCTCGGTCATGTCTACATAGTTCTCGAACCCGTAGGGTCCGCACGCTTAACGTTTGATGACGATCGGTATTATGAGTTTATGAGTATTGATGTACCGAAGGTAGTTCGGAGTCCCGGATGAGATCACGGACATGACGAGGAGTCTCGGAATGTCCGAGACATAAAGATTGATATATTGGACGACTATATTCGGACACCGGAAGTGTTCCGGAAAAGTTTCGGATTTATCGGGATTGCCGGAGGGGGTTACCGGAACCCCCTACGAGAGGGGATGGTCCATAGTGGGCCTAAAGGGAAAGAGAGAGGCAGCCCATAGGGCTGGCCGGCGCCCCCACCTAGGGTTCCTAGTTGGACTAGGATTGGGGGGGGGGGGGGCGCCACCTCTCCTATTCCTTTCCCTCTTCCTTCTTTTGGTGAATCCTACTAGGAATAGGATTGCAATCCTATTCCTAGTAGGAGTCCACTCCCTAGCCGCACCAGGAAGGGCCGGCCGGCCTCCCTCCCTTGCTCCTTTATATACGGGGGCAGGGGGGCACCCAATGACACACAAGTTGAATTGTTTTAGCCGTGTGCGGTGCCCCCCTCCACAGAAACACACCTCGGTCATACCGTCGCGAAGCGTAGGCGAAGCCCTGCGCCGGTGCATACATCATATCCGTCACCACGCCGTCGTGCTGATGAAACTCTCCCGTGAAGCTCAACTGGATCAAGAGCTCGTGGGACGTCATCAAGCTGAACATGTGCTGAACGCGGAGGTGCCATACGTTCGGTGCTTGATCGGTTGGATCGCGAAGAAGTTCGACAACATCAACCGCGTCGCTTGACACTTCCGCTCCCGGTCTACGAGGGTACGTAGACACGCTCTTCCCTCTCGTTGCTATACATCTGGTAGATAGATCTTGCGTGATCGTAGGGAAATTTTAAATACTACGTTCCCCAACAGTGGTATCAGAGCCAGGTCTATGCGTAGATGATATGCACGAGTAGAACAAAATGAGTTGTGGGCGATACTAGTCATACTGCTTACCAGCATGTCATACTTTGCTTCGGCGGTATTGTGAGATGAAGCGGCCCGGACCGACATTACGCGTACGCTTACGCGAGACTGGTTTCACCGTTACGAGCACTCGTTGCTTAAAGGTGACTGGCGGGTGTCTGTCTCTCTCACTTTAGCTGAATCAAGTGTGGCTACGCCCGGTCCTTGTGAAGGTTAAAACAGCACATACTTGACGAAACATCGTTGTGGTTTTATATGCGTAGGTAAGAACGGTTCTTGCTAAGCCCGTAGCAGCCACGTAAAACTTGCAACAACAAAGTAGAGGACGTCTAACTTGTTTTTGCAGGGCATGTTGTGATGTGATATGGTCAAGACATGATGAGTTATACGGTTTTGTATGAGATGATCATGTTTTGTAAAGTTATCGGCAACTGGTAGGAGCCATATGGTTGTCACTTTATTGTATGAAATGCAATCGCCATGTAATTGCTTTACTTTGTCACTAAGCGGTAGCGATAGTCGTAGAAGCAATAGTTGGCGAGACGACAACGATGCTACGATGGAGATCAAGCTGTCGCGCCGGTGACGAAGGTGATCATGACGGTGCTTTGGAGATGGAGATCAAAAGCACAAGATGATGATGGCCATATCATGTCACATATTTTGATTGCATGTGATGTTTATCTTATTATGCTTCTTATTTTGCTTAGAACGACGGTAGCATTATAAGATGATCCCTTACTAAATTTCAAGGTATAAGTGTTCTCCCTGAGTATGCACCGTTGCGAAAGTTCGTCGTGCCGAGACACCACGTGATGATCGGGTGTGATAAGCTCTACGTTCAAATACAACGGGTGTAAGCCAGTTTTGCACACGCAGAATACTCGGGTTAAACTTGACGAGCCTAGCATATACAGATATGGCCTCGAAACACTGGAGACCGAATGGTCGAGCGTGAATCATATAGTAGATATGATCAACATAAGATGTTCACCATTGAAACTACTCCATCTCACGTGATGATCGGACATGGTTTAGTTGATTTGGATCACGTGATCATTTAGATGACCAGAGGGATGTCTATCTAAGTGGGAGTTCTTTAAATTAATATGATTAAATTGAACTTTAATTTATCATGAACTTAGTCCTGATAGTTTTGCATATCTATGTCGTTGTAGATCAATGGCCCGTGCTACCGTTCCTTTGAATTTTAATGCATTCCTAGAGAAAGCTAAGTTGAAAGATGATGGTAGCAATTACACGGACTGGGTCCGTAACCTGAGGATTATCCTCATTGCTGCACAGAAGAATTATGTCCTTGAAGCACCGCTAGGTGACAAGCCCCCTTCCGCTAATGTAGACACTTTGAACGTCTGGCAGTCGTGGTCTGATGACTACACGATAGTTCAGTCTGCCATGCTTTACGGCTTAGAACCGGGACTTCAACGACGTTTTGAACGTCATGGACCATATGAGATGTTCCAGGAGTTGAAGTTAATATTTCAAGCAAATGCCCGAATTGAGAAATATGAGATTTCCAATAAGTTCTACAGCTGCAAAATGGAGGAGAATAGTTCTATCAGTGAACACTTGCTCAGAATGTCTGGGTACTACAATCATATAACTCAACTTGGTTGCAAAGTTGACGAGGATAGTGTTATTGATAGAGTTCTTCAATCACTGCCACCAAGCTATAAAGGCTTCGTGATGAACTATAACATGCAAGGGATGCAAAAGACAATTCCCGAGCTCTTCGCTATGCTCAAAGCTGCGGAGGTAGAAATCAAAAAGGAGCATCAAGTGTTGATGGTTAGCAAGAACACTAGTTTCAAAAAAAAGGGCAAGGGAAAGAAAGGGAACTTCAAAAAGAATAGCAAGTCAGTTGCTACTTCCACGAAGAAACCCAAATCTGGAGCCAAGCCTGAAACTGAGTGCTTCTACTGCAAGGGGACTGGACACTGGAAGCGGAACTGCCCCAAGTATTTGGCGGATAAGAAGGATGGCAAGATGAACAAAGGTATTTGTGATATACATGTTATTGATGTGTACCTTACTAATGCTCGTAGTAGTACCTGGGTATTTGATACCGGTTCGGTTGCTAATATTTGTAACTCGAAACAGGGACTACGGATTAAACGAAGATTAGTTAAGGACGAGGTAACGATGCGCGTGGGAAACGGTTCCAAAGTCGATGTGATCGCCGTCGGCACGCTACCTCTACATCTACCTTCGGGATTAGTTTTAGACCTAAATAATTGTTATTTGGTGCCAGCGTTGAGCATGAACATTATATCTGGATCTTGTTTATTGCGAGACTATTCATTTAAATCAGAGAATAATGGTTGTTCTATTTTAATGAATAATATCTTTTATGGTCATGCACCCTTAAAGAGTGTTCTATTCTTATTGGATCTCGATTGTAGTGATACACATATTCATAATATTGAAACCAAAAGATGCAAGGTTAATAATGATAGTGCAACTTATTTGTGGCACTGCCGTTTAGGTCATATTGGTGTAAAACGCATGAAGAAACTCCATAATAATGGACTTTTGGAATCACTTGATTATGAATCACTTGGTGCTTGCGAACCATGCCTCATGGGCAAGATGACTAAAACTCCGTTCTCCGGAACTATGGAGCGAGCAACATATTTGTTGGAAATCATACATACTGATGTATGTGGACCAATGAGTGTTGATGCTCGCGGCGGGTATCGTTATTTTCTGACCTTCACTGATGATTTGAGCAGATATGGGTATATCTACTTAATGAAACACAAGTCTGAAACATTTGAAAAGTTCAAAGAATTTCAGAGTGAAGTAGAGAATCATCGTAACAAGAAAATAAAGTTCCTACGATCTGATCGTGGGGGAGAATATTTGAGTTACGAGTTTGGTCTTCATTTGAAACAATGTGGAATAGTTTCACAACTCACGCCACCTGGAACACCACAGCGTAATGGTGTGTCCGAACGGCGTAACCGTACTTTATTGGATATGGTGCGATCTATGATGTCTCTTACCGATTCACCACTATCGTTCTGGGGTTATGCTTTAGAGACAGCTGCATTCACGTTAAATAGGGCACCATCTAAATCCGTTGATACGACACCTTATGAACTATGGTTTGGCAAGAAACCAAAGTTGTCGTTTCTTAAAGTTTGGGGCTGCGATGCTTATGTGAAAACACTTCAACCTGATAAGCTCGAACCCAAGTCGGAAAAATGTGTCTTCATAGGATACCCAAAAGAGACTGTTGGGTACACCTTCTATCACAGATCCGAAGGCAAAATATTCGTTGCTAAGAACGGATCCTTTCTAGAAAAAGAGTTTCTCTCGAAAGAAGTGAGTGGGAGGAAAGTAGAACTTGATGAGGTAATTGTACCTTCTCCCGGATTGGAAAGTAGTACATCACAGGAAATTGTTCCAGTGATTCCTACACCAATTAGTGAGGAAGTTAATGATAATGATCATGAAACTTCGGATCAAGTTTCTACTGAACGTCGTAGATCAACCAGAGTACGTTCCGCACCAGAGTGGTACGGCAACCCAGTTCTGTAAATCATGTTACTAGACCATGATGAACCTACGAACTATGAGGAAGCGATGATGAGCCCAGATTCCGCAAAATGGCTTGAAGCCATGAAATCTGAGATGGGATCCATGTATGAGAACAAAGTGTGGACTTTGGTTGACTTGCCCGATGATCGGCAAGCCATCGAAAACAAATGGATGTTCAAGAGGAAGACCGACGCAGACGGTAATATTACTGTTTACAAAGCTCGACTTGTTGCGAATGGTTTTCGACAAGTTCAAGGAGTTGACTACGATGAGACTTTCTCACCTGTAGCGATGCTTAAGTCTGTCCGAATCATGTTAGCAATTGCCGCATTTTATGATTATGAAATCTGGCAAATGGATGTCAAAACTGCATTCCTGAATGGATATCTCAAAGAAGAGTTGTATATGATGCAACCAGAAGGTTTTGTCGATCCAAAAGGTGCTAACAAAGTATGCAAACTCCAGCGATCCATCTATGGACTGGTACAAGCATCTCGGAGTTGGAATATACGTTTTGATGAGGTGATCAAAGCATATGGTTTTATACAGACTTTTGGAGAAGCCTGTATTTACAAGAAAGTGAGTGGGAGCTCTGTAGCATTTCTAATATTATATGTAGATGACATATTGTTGATTGGAAATGATATAGAATTTCTGGATAGCATAAAAGGATACTTGAATAAGAGTTTTTCAATGAAAAACCTCGGTGAAGCTGCTTATATATTAGGTATCAAGATCTATAGAGATAGATCAAGACGCTTAATTGGACTTTCACAAAGCACATACCTTGATAAGATTTTAAAGAAGTTCAAAATGGATCAGTCAAAGAAAGGGTTCTTGCCTGTTTTACAAGGTATGAAGTTGAGTAAGACTCAATGCCCGACCACTGCAGAAGATAGAGAGAAAATGAAAGTCATTCCCTATGCCTCAGCCATAGGATCTATCATGTATGCAATGCTGTGTACCAGACCTGATGTGTGCCTTGCTATAAGTCTAGCAGGGAGGTACCAAAGTAATCCAGGAGTGGATCACTGGACAGCGGTCAAAAACATCCTAAAGTATCTGAAAAGAACAAAGGATATGTTTCTCGTATATGGAGGTGACAAAGAGCTCGTCGTAAACGGTTACGTCGATTCTAGCTTTGACACTGATCCGGATGACTCAAAGTCACAAACCGGATATGTATTTTTATTGAACGGTGGAGCTGTCAGTTGGTGCAGTTCCAAGCAGAGCGTCGTGGCGGGATCTACGTGTGAAGCGGAATACATAGCTGCTTCGGAAGCAGCAAATGAAGGAGTCTGGATGAAGGAGTTCATATCCGATCTAGGTGTAATACCTAGTGCATCGGGTCCAATGAAAATCTTTTGTGACAACACTGGAGCCATAGCCTTGGCAAAGGAATCCAGGTTTCACAAGAGAACAAAACACATCAAAAGATGCTTCAATTCCATCCGCGATCTAGTCAAGGAGGGAGATATAGAGATTTGCAAAATACATACGGATCTGAATGTTGCAGACCCGTTGACTAAGCCTCTTCCACGGGCAAAACATGATCAGCACCAGGACTCCATGGGTGTGAGGATCATCACTTTGTAATCTAGATTATTGACTATAGTTCAAGTGGGAGACTGAAGGAAATATGCCCTAGAGGCAATAATAAAGATGTTATTTGTATTTCCTTATATCATGATAAATGTCTTTTATTCATGCTAGAATTGTATTAACCGGAAACTTAGTACATGTGTGAATACATAGACAAAACAGTATGTCCCTAGTATGCCTCTACTAGACTAGCTCATTGATCAAAGATGGTTATGTTTCCTAGCCATAGACATGAGTTGTCATTTGATCAACGGGATCACATCATTAGGAGAATGATGTGATGGACAAGACCCATCCGTTAGCATAGCACTATGATCGTTTAGTTTAACTGCTATTGCTTTCTTCATGACTTATACATGTTCCTATGACTATGAGATTATGCAACTCCCGAATACCGTAGGAACACCTTGTGTGCTATCAAACGTCACAACGTAACTGGGTGATCATAAAGATGCTCTACAGGTGTCTCCGAAAGTATTTGTGGTGTTGGCATAGATCAAGATTGGGATTTGTCACTCCGAGTGTCGGAGAGGTATCTCTGGGCCCTCTCGGTAACACACATCATAATAAGCCTTGCAAGCAAAAGACTAATGAGTTAGTCACGAGATGATGTGTTACGGAACGAGTAAAGAGACTTGCCGGCAACGAGATTGAACTAGGTATAAAGATACCGACGATCGAATCTCGGGCAAGTAACATACCGTTTGACAAAAGGAACAACGTATGTTGTTATGCGGTTCTGACCGATAAAAGATCTTCGTAGAATATGTAGGAGCCAATATGAACATCCAGGTTCCGCTATTGGTTATTGACCAGAGATGAGTCTCGGTCATGTCTACATAGTTCTCGAACCCGTAGGGTCCGCACGCTTAACGTTTGATGACGATCGGTATTATGAGTTTTTGAGTATTGATGTACCGAAGGTAGTTCGGAGTCCCGGATGAGATCACGGACATGACGAGGAGTCTCGGAATGCCCGAGACATAAAGATTGATATATTGGACGGCTATATTCGGACACCGGAAGTATACCGGAAAAGTTTCGGATTTATCGGGAATGCCGGAGGGGGTTACCGGAACCCCCTACGAGAGGGGATGGTCCATAGTGGGCCTAAAGGGTGAGAGAGAGACAGCCCATAGGGCTGGCCGGCGCCCCCACCTAGGAATCCTAGTTGGACTAGGATTGGGGGGGCGCCACCTCTCCTATTCCTTTCCCCCTTCTTCCTTTCGGTGAATCCTACTAGGAATAGGATTGCAATCCTATTCCTAGTAGGACTCCCTCCCTAGCCGCACCAGGAGAGGTTGGCCGGCCTCCCTCCCCTGCTCCTTTATATACGGGGGCAGGGGGGCACCCAAAGACACACAAGTTGAATTGTTTTAGCCGTGTGCGGTGCCCCCCTCCACAGAATCACACCTCGGTCGTACCGTCGCGGAGCTTAGGCGAAGCCCTGCGCCGGTGAACACATCATATCTGTCACCACGCCGTCGTGCTGACGAAACTCTCCCGTGAAGCTCAACTGGATCAAGAGCTCGTGGGACGTCATCAAGCTGAACGTGTGCTGAACGCGGAGGTGCCGTACGTTCGGTGCTTGATCGGTTGGATCGCGAAGAAGTTCGACAACATCAACCGCGTCACTTGACGCTTCCGCTCCCGGTCTACGAGGGTACGTAGACACACTCTCCCCTCTCGTTGCTATGCATCTGGTAGATAGATCTTGCGTGATCGTAGGAAAATTTTAAAATACTACGTTCCCCAACACGACCACTGCAGAAGATAGAGAGAAAATGAAAGTCATTCCCTATGCCTCAGCCATAGGATCTATCATGTATGCAATGCTGTGTACCAGACCTGATGTGTGCCTTGCTATAAGTCTAGCAGGGAGGTACCAAAGTAATCCAGGAGTGGATCACTGGACATCGGTCAAAAACATCCTAAAGTATCTGAAAAGAACAAAGGATATGTTTCTCGTATATGGAGGTGACAAAGAGCTCGTCGTAAACGGTTACGTCGATTCTAGCTTTGACACTGATCCGGATGACTCAAAGTCACAAACCGGATATGTATTTTTATTGAACGGTGGAGCTGTCAGTTGGTGCAGTTCCAAGCAGAGCGTCGTGGCGGGATCTACGTGTGAAGCGGAATACATAGCTGCTTCGGAAGCAGCAAATGAAGGAGTCTGGATGAAGGAGTTCATATCCGATCTAGGTGTAGTACCTAGTGCATCGGGTCCAATGAAAATCTTTTGTGACAACACTGGAGCCATAGCCTTGGCGAAGGAATCCAGGTTTCACAAGAGAACAAAGCACATCAAAAGACGCTTCAATTCCATCCGCGATCTAGTCAAGGAGGGAGACATAGAAATTTGCAAAATACATACGGATCTGAATGTTGCAGACCCGTTGACTAAGCCTCTTCCACGGGCAAAACATGATCAACACCAAGACTCCATGGGTGTGAGGATCATCACTTTGTAATCTAGATTATTGACTCTAGTTCAAGTGGGAGACTGAAGGAAATATGCCCTAGAGGCAATAATAAAGATGTTATTTGTATTTCCTTATATCATGATAAATGTCTTTTATTCATGCTAGAATTGTATTAACCGGAAACTTAGTACATGTGTGGATACATAGACAAAAACAGTATGTCCCTAGTATGCCTCTACTAGACTAGCTCATTGATCAAAGATGGTTATGTTTCCTAGCCATAGACATGAGTTGTCATTTGATCAACGGGATCACATCATTAGGAGAATGATGTGATGGACAAGACCCATCTGTTAGCATAGCACTATGATCGTTTAGTTTTACTGCTATTGCTTTCTTCATGACTTATACATGTTCCTATGACTATGAGATTATGCAACTCCCGAATACCGTAGGAACACCTTGTGTGCTATCAAACGTCACAACGTAACTGGGTGATCATAAAGATGCTCTACAGGTGTCTCCGAAAGTATTCGTGGTGTTGGCATAGATCAAGATTAGGATTTGTCACTCCGAGTGTCGGAGAGGTATCTCTGGGCCCTCTCGGTAACACACATCACAATAAGCCTTGCAAGCAAAAGACTAATGAGTTAGTCACGAGATGATGTGTTACGGAACGAGTAAATAGACTTGCCGGTAACGAGATTGAACTAGGTATAGAGATACCGACGATCGAATCTCGGGCAAGTAACATACCGTTTGACAAAAGGAACAACGTATGTTGTTATGCGGTTCTGACCGATAAAAGATCTTCGTAGAATATGTAGGAGCCTATATGAACATCCAGGTTCCGCTATTGGTTATTGACCGGAGATGAGTCTCGGTCATGTCTACATAGTTCTCGAACCCGTAGGGTCCGCACGCTTAACGTTTGATGACGATCGGTATTATGAGTTTATGAGTATTGATATACCGAAGGTAGTTCGGAGTCCCGGATGAGATCACGGACATGACGAGGAGTCTCGGAATGTCCGAGACATAAAGATTGATATATTGGACGACTATATTCAGACACTGGAAGTGTTCCGGAAAAGTTTCGGATTTATCGGGATTGCCGGAGGGGGTTACCGGAACCCCCTACGAGAGGGGATGGTCCATAGTGGGCCTAAAGGGAAAGAGAGAGGCAGCCCATAGGGCTGGCCGGCGCCCCCACCTAGGGTTCCTAGTTGGACTAGGATTGGGGGGGGCGCCACCTCTCCTATTCCTTTCCCTCTTCCTTCTTTTGGTGAATCCTACTAGGAATAGGATTGCAATCATATTCCTAGTAGGAGTCCACTCCCTAGCCGCACCAGGAAGGGTCGGCCGGCCTCCCTCCCTTGCTCCTTTATATACAGGGGCAGGGGGGCACCCAATGACACACAAGTTGAATTGTTTTAGCCGTGTGCGGTGCCCCCCTCCACAGAAACACACCTCGGTCATACCGTCGCGGAGCTTAGGCGAAGCCCTGTGCCGGTGAATACATCATATCCGTCACCACGCCGTCGTGCTGACGAAACTCTCCCGTGAAGCTCAACTGGATCAAGAGCTCGTGGGACGTCATCAAGCTGAACATGTGCTGAACGCGGAGGTGTCGTACGTTCGGTGCTTGATCGGTTGGATCGCGAAGAAGTTCGACAACATCAACCGCGTCGCTTGACGCTTCCGCTCCCGGTCTACGAGGGTACGTAGACACGCTCTTCCCACTCGTTGCTATACATCTGGTAGATAGATCTTGCGTGATCGTAGGAAAATTTTAAATACTACGTTCCCCAACACTTATTGCACGAGAATGAAAAACTCTTAAGTATTTGACGCAAAGTGGTGGAGTTCGGGTGTCCCAAACGAGCATGCCAAAGGTCGACACTTGTGGCGAGGGCGACTAGGGTGGTGGAGCCGGTGGTGGAGGAGTGCACCGGATAGAGCTCGTTAGGGCTATCGCAACGGTGAAGGACCATCCGAGTACGGGCGTCCTTCACAGAAAAGCCGACATCATAAATTCAACGATAATGGGATTCTCACGGGTAAGACGACAAACAGATACAAGGTTCGTAATTAAGTCAGGAGACACAAGAATGTCAAACATAGTGATAGGTGTAGATGTGGAAGGAAACTAAGCACGACCAACATGTGTGATGGGTAAAGAGGAACCGTTGCCAACGGTGATGCAAGTGGGAGTATGAACTGGAGTGGAGGAGGTGAGAGTACCGGGATGAGGTGTCATGTGGGCGGTGGTGCCTGAGTCCATGTACCAAGCACCGCCGGTACTAAGCGCCGCCGGTGATAGGGCCAAGGGTAGGGCGGCCAAGGAAGTAGTGTCCCATGGCGGTGAGACCGGCAGTGAGGCGAAGCCGCCGTAGGGCTGAACCGGGGCAGGCGGAGCATGGCCGCTGACCATCGGCGTGGCGAGCAGAGCCGCGGAGTCGGCACTGGCCGGTTGCTGCGGCACGGCGAAGTAGGCCAGATGGCCCGCGGGAAAAACTTGTGACGTGGTGAAGGAATCTGGCGCGTCCGCGTACATGTAGCTGAAGAGAGACGACGCGGCAGAAGACATCGCAGTGGCAGCGGCACGGGCGGCGACGGCGGCGGGATGGGCGGCGACAGCCCGGTGTGGTGGCGGCGACGGCACAGCGCTGCGGGCGGGCGAGCTGCCAACCAACTAGCGCGGAGGGCGAGCGGGTGTCTGGGCGGGCACGCGAGGGAAGGCGAGACTGGGCGCGCGTGCGAGCGAAGACGAGCGCTGGTGGGTGAGGGTCGCGCTAGCGGGTGCGGGTCGCGCTAGCGGGGGCGGGTCAGCGAGGCGGGCTGGAGCGGGGCGGGTTGGAGCAGCGGTTTAGAGATCGACGCGGGATGGCGCGGGAGGTGTGAGGGCAGCGACGGCGTAAGAGGTGCGCGGGGGGTAGCGGCGGCGCAGGAGGTGCGCGGGCGGCGGCGGGGAGGTGGCGGCGGTTGGTGTGGGGGCGCACGGGCGGCGGCAACGGGGAGGTGGCGGCGGTCTTCAGCAAAATCAAAATTGAAAAGCTGCAACCTTTAAACCCCCGATTGAACCCAGAACGAATCTGCTATTTTGCCGATCGAATCCATCGTGGATGAACACCTACTCAATTCACGGCACTCGCAACACGGGATATACATGTAAAATCATATTTCCATGGCATGATCATTTTTCCCTAACCTAATCAGGGTTAGAGAGGGGTGAGAGACAACACATACAACACACACAAACGAGGCATAAAACTCACCATAGTGTGGTGCATCTTCGCCAGGCCGCCGACGGCAAGGCTCCCCCATGTCATCACCACCACCCACTGTGCTCGTCTGTCGCCATGTCTGTCGCCGCCTCGAGTTGATGGGGGAGAGAAGGAAAGAAAGAAGGGATGCGAGGATGCGAGCGTTTTGCACTTCTGCCTCGCAATATTAAGTTCATCCCCGGACCAAATCGCAAAATATGAAAAGACAACGGACAACCTTCTCTTGCCGTTTCAAGGGTTTTTCCTACTATTGCTTACATAGTTAGGAGAGTATCTGCAAAATGCCACACGCCAGTCGATCCCCACCGCTTCCGGCCGCTGACAGTGGACCCACGCGTCAGGATACGCTCGCAGCTCTGCTTTGCACCATATGTGCTCGCAAAAACAGGTTTTTGCACCACTTTTCCGTATTTTACAACATCAGGCACCAAACTGCACGTCCTAAACAACTTTGTGTACCACTTGTGCATTTACCTCTTTCAGTATAACACAATTTTATTACTCCTTCCGTTCCGATTTACTCGTCGTGGTTTTAGTTCAGAACTAAAACCACGGCGAGTAAAATCGGAATGGAGAGTACCTTTGAGTGCACATTGTCTTCACAATTCTTAAACGACCACAAAAAGAACATACATAAAAAATCAAGTGTTTCCACATGAGCTCATGTACGTGGTGCATGACCTGCAAAATGAGGGAACACCAAACTCACATGCAAGCTCACACCTCTCTCTATATATATGTATGCTCTCAGGAAATTGTTCGTAACATAATTCGATATCTGTAGACCGAGAGTGATAATAGTTGCACATGTGTAATGCTAGGCGTACCTTTTTTCCTTCCCGTTTGATATATTTGTGAGCTCTGAGATACTAGAGAAAAACAAAGAAAGTAGAAGACATTTCAATCTTATTGCTTACTGGTAGTTGTCCCACACAAGTTGTTGGAATTTTGCTAGTAGGCCTTTGGCCCAAAGCCCAACTAAAATTCTGAAATTCTCTTGGCTCATTCATGCACACATGTGAGTGGAGTGAGTGGCACTAAAGTTTGGTGATTGCATCTGATTCTAAACAGGCTATCTCTGATATTGGAAGAAGAAGTATGGGAAAGAACGGTGCAGTTGTTCATGACATCAATCATAGATCAGCTCTTATTAATTGTACTTTTACGTTTGAAGGCCATGTATTCAATATGGAAGCACATAGATTAGCCAAGTTCTCTTTGAGTAGAGGGCCGGGGCGCCACGTATGGCTGGGCCAACCCCATAACCTTGCTTGTATGATGAATAAATTTGTTTCACCCCCTAAAAAAACCACGGAAGTTGAGAGAGAGTTGCGCCTCTTTATAAGGTTAGCTCTTCTACCACTTGTATGAGCATGAGAAGATGAGACCTACACGCGCGCTCCTCCTCCTCGCTCTCCTCGCCACGCCTCCTCACGACGCGCCGCGGGTTGCGGGAATGAGCCGAGCCGAGGACAGAGCTATGCACGTTGTCTATATTTTTGCTGCTCAGGAATAATTAATAAATCGTAATTAACAGACATGTTAATTGCTCAGCCGTTTCCGATCCATTTGGATCGTGGGGCTGTTACTTGGACGTGGTGTTTTCTCCACGACCTACCCGGCCCACATTATATAGCCAGGCAGACGTCTACCCTAGCCGCCGCCACAACATATGGTTTGGCACCACCGTTCCAGATCATTGCGCCGCCACGCATGTCATCTCCATCCCTCCTTCCGGCGTGCACCGCGAGAAGGGACAGCAGACCTCCGGAACCCCGCCTCTTGTGATCCTGTACGGGAGAGGGGCGATCAGGTTTTTGGGGAGCGCACTCGCGCGACTGCTGGTAGCGACGACTTCGCCAATGACGACTTCTTCCCCGACCTCGGCAACCTCATCCTCAACGACATGGGCGACAACACCGGCGCCGGCGGTGCTGCTCCCGCTGCACCGTACGTGTTTCTATCCGAGATCATGGTAGAATCCATGTTTCTAGTATGTGCCCTCGATGTGATCTGTTCATCTAATATACTAGTTCGCATGATTAGTTTAATCTCTGCTTTTGCTGTCATGATTTACTTTCTGTTTATTCGGATTAAATCTCGTAGTAATTTGCTCATATTTTCAACCATCCAAAACCTGATCGTAGGCAAATTACTCTGAGTGGTTTTACTGCGTATTTGAAGCCGCCTGCCTTTAAGGGGGCGCAATATAAGAGGTGGCGCACGAGAGCACTCTACTGGTTTCAAACCATGGGCTGCTATGACGCCACTAAGGGTAAGCCTGAGGGCGATCTTAATCCAGCACAGATGGAAGTTTTTGAGAAGATCGACACTCTCTTTAAAGGCGCCCTTCTGAGTGTTCTTGATGATTCCATTGTGGATTCATATATGTCGTTTGACAATGTCAATGACATGTGGGCTGCGCTCGAGGCGAAGTTTGGTGCCTCGGATGCCAGGAGCGAGTTGTACGTCCAGGAGCAATTCTATGACTACAAGATGACTGATGAGCGCCTTGTTGTACAGCAGGCCCATGAGATACAGTCAGTCGCCAAGGAACTTGAGTACTTTAAGTGTGTGTTGTCGGACAAATTTGTCGCTGGGGGCATCATTGCCTAGCTTCCACCTTCGTGGAACAATTTTGCTACTTCCCTGAAACACAAGAGACGGGAGTTTTTCGTTTCGGATCTCATTGGTACTCTTGATGTTGAAGAGAATGCGAGAGCAAAATACACATGTGCTCGAGTTGCTGAGGGAGCTTCTAGTGCCCACATGGTACAGAAGAAGAACTTCCAGCCCAACAAGTTAAAAAATAACAAGAACAAAACTCAGGGCAAAGGCAAGTTTGATGCAAAGAACAAGCCGTCACATCTTACCAACTTCAAGAAGAATTCTCATAAGGACGGGAAGGAACTTTGCCATGTCTGCGGTGATCCTAATCACTTGGCTCCGAAGTGTCCTAACCGCTTTGAGGAGTGCGAATATGAGAAGAGCGACAAGTCCACTAATGTTGTCATCGGTGATAATGATATGAAGGAATCTGGGTACGGTATTCTTCCTACCGTCCTTTCAGTATTTCAATCTTCTGATTGGCTAATTGACACTGGTGCCAATGTACATGTTTGTGCTGACGCCTCCATGTTTTCTTCTTACTAGGTCACAGGGACTTCTCCCGTGCTGATGGGGAACGGGTCACATGCCATCGTTCGAGGTGTTGATACGGTCGATCTGAAGTTTACTTCGGGAAAGATCGTGCGTCTGAAGAACGTTCATCATGTGCCCTCCATCAATAAGAATCTCGTTAACGGTTCCCGCTTGTGTCGAGATGGTTTTAAGTTGGTTTTTGAGTCCAATAAAGTTGTAATTTCTAAGTATGGAAAATTTGTTGGAAAGGGCTATGAGTGCGGAGGCTTGTTCCGCCTGTCTTTGTCAGATATTTCCCTAAAGTTATTAATAATGTTTGCCACAATAATGAGTCTAATATTTGGCATTCACGACTTTGTCATATTAACTTTGGTTGCATGACGCGGCTAGCCAATATGAGTTTAATTCCAAAATTCACTAATGTCAAGGGCTCCAAGTGTCAAGTGTGTGTGCAAGCTAAGCAACCTCGCAAGTCCCATAAGACTGTAGAGGCTAGAGACTTGGCGCCACTAGAGATTATACATTTTGATCTATGTGAGATGAATGGCGTGTTGACAAAAGGTGGAAAGAAATACTTCATGACGTTGATTGATGACTCCACTAGATTTTGTCATGTGTATCTTCTGAATTCAAAAGATCAGGCTTTACATTTCTTCAAAATCTATAAAACTGAAGCAAAGAACCAACTTGATTGAAAAAATAAACGGTTTAGGTCTGATCGTGGTGGAGAATATTTTTCCAATGAGTTTGATTTGTTTTGTGCGGAACATGGTATAATCCATGAGAGGACGCCTGCCTACTCACCTCGGTCAAATGGGGTGGCCGAAAGAAAGAACCGAACTCTAACTGATTTGGTTAACGCCATGTTAGACACATCGGGTCTCTCCAAGGCATGGTAGGGGGGAGGCGCTAATGACTGCATGTCATGTCCTAAACCGAGTTCCCACAAAGGATAAAACCATGACTCCTTTTGAGGAATGAGAAAGGAAAATATTGAAATTCTCCTATCTACGTACTTGGGGTTGTTTGGCGAAAGTCAATATACCAATTTCCAAGAAGCGCAAGCTTGGACCAAAAACCGTGGATTGTGTTCTTCTGGGCTATGCTTTTCATAGCATTGGTTATAGATTTTTGATAATAAAATCTGAGGTATCCGACATGCATGTTAGTACAATTATATAGTCGAATGATGCGACTTTTTTGACGACATATTTCCTATGAAGGGTATGTCGTGTTCATCAAATCAGGAGATACCTACTCCATCTAGTGAGGAATTTGCTATAATTCCTGAACCCACCATTGCGATGGAACACATTGAGATTCCTTTTGAGGATGACAAAGAAACTGCTGTAAGGAGTAAGAGACAGAGGACTGCAAAGTCCTTTGGTGATGATTTCATTGTGTACCTCGTGGATGACACACCCAGGACTATTTCAGAAGCCTATGCATCTTTTGATGCTGACTACTGGAAGGAAGCTGTCCGCAGTGAGATGGATTCCATGTTATCTAATGAAACCTGGGAAATCACTGATCGTCCTTATGGGTGCAAACCTGTAGGATGTAAGTGGGTGTTCAAGAAAAAGCTTAGACCTGATGGTACGATTGAAAAGTACAAGGCACGGCTTGTGGCTAAGGGTTATACCCAAAAAGAAGGTGAAGACTATTTTGATACTTATTCACCTGTGTCTAGACTGACCACTATTCGGGTGCTAATATCACTGGCTGCCTGACACGGTCTTCTCGTTCATCAAATGGACGTTAAGACGACTTTCCTCAATGGAGAGTTGAAGGAGGAAATTTATATGGATCAACCCGATGGTTTTATAGTACCTGGTCAGGAAGGAAAGGTGTGCAAGTTATTAATGTCTTTATATGGCCTTAAACAAGCTCCTAAGGAGTGGCATGAGAAGTTCGAAAGAACATTAACTGCTGCAGGCTTTGTAGTAACTGATGGTGACAAGTGTGTGTACTATCGCCATGGTGGGGGCGAAGGAGTTATTCTTTGTCTGTATGTCGATGACATACTGATCTTTGGAACCAAACTTGATTTAATCAAGGAGGTTAAGGATTTCTTATCTCATTGTTTTGAGATGAAGGATCTAGGAGTGGTTGATGTTATCTTAAACATCAAGCTATTAAGAGATGAGAATGGTGGGATTACACTGCTTCAGTCTCACTATGTGGAAAAGGTCTTGAGTCGTTTTGGGTATAGCGACTGCCAGCCTTCTCCAACTTCATATGATGCTAGTGTGTTGCTTCGAAAGAATCGACGGATTGCTAGAGACCAACTGAGATACTCTCAGATTATTGGCTCGTTTATGTATTTGGCGAGTGCCACGAGGCCTGATATCTCGTTAGCTATGAGCAAACTGAGCCGGTTTATGTCAAAACCGGGAGATGATCATTGGCGTGCGCTTGAGAGAGTTATGCGCTACTTGAAAGGCACTGCGATCTATGGGATTCACTACACCGGGTATCCAAGGGTACTGGAGGGTTATAGTGACTCAAACTGGATATCTGATGCTGATGAGATTAAGGCCAAAAGTAGTTATGTTTTTACACTTGGTGGTGGTGCTGTTTCCTGGAAGTCTTGCTAGCAGACCATCTTAACGAGGTCTACTATGGAAGCAGAACTCACATCATTAGACACTGCCATTGTTGAAGCAGAGTGGCTTCGTGAGCTCTTGATGGACTTACCTATGGTTGAAAAACCAATACCCCCTATCCTGATGAACAGTGATAATCAAACTGTGATCGTTAAGATAAATAATTCTAAGGAGAATATGAAGTCCTCAAGGCATGTGAAGAGGAGATTGAAATCTATCAGAAAATTGAAGAACTCCGGAGTTATTATGTTGGATTATATCCAAACGTCGAAAAACTTGGCAGATCCCTTCACAAAGGGTTTGTCATGTAATGTGATAGATAATGCATCAATGGAGATGGGTTTGAGGCCCACGGCATGAGTTTTCCACGGTGGTAACCCACTCTATGTGACCGAAGATCCCGTGAAGTAGAAGTGAGAAACAAGCTATTGGTCAGCTGAGAGGAGAGTATCCTTGTATTAGTTATCCCACTCCGTGAAGATGCAATACTCTCCTGATCTGCATGGCAGGTTGATACTTATCTTAATATGTTCCAAGTGGCTTATTCGGGTAAGCAGAGATGTTGCCCTGCAGAGCATCTCCCGAGGAACACACCTATATGAATTCGACTGTTAACGTCGCAGTCTGTGAGAATTGGGTGTTCTCTAATAAATTCATGAAAGGCCCTGGAGTACGACGTATACGCTCCACCCGCGGGGAAGCCTTGCGGCAGCCCAGTATCGGTCAAGAATTTGTGTGAACCTAGTCTCACAGAAAACTTGTAGTTCAAGGCATAGTCCACTATTCAAGTTGTCATCTAGTGTAGCATAAATCTCTGAGTGGAAGTTCAACTTTACAGTCTCCAATGAGACTTTCTGGGGGATTGTTGGAATTTTGCTAGTAGGCCTTTGGCCCAAAGCCCAACTAAAATTCTGAAATTCTCTTGGCCCATTCATGCACACATGTGAGTGGAGTGAGTGGCACTACAGTTTAGTCCCACCATGGAAGTTGAGAGAGAGTTGCACCTCTTTATAAGGTTAGCTCTTCTACCACTTGTATGAGCATGAGAGGATGAGACCTACACGTGCGCTCCTCCTCCTCGCTCTCCTCGCCACGCCTTGTCGTGATGCGCCGCGGGTTGCGGGAATGAGCTGAGCCGAGGACAGAGCTATGCATGTGGGCTCTGAAAATTCCTTCATGGATAGCCTTCCTACGTGATGTCCATATTGCCCACAAGGTAACTGCCAGTTTTACGAACTTCTCATGCGACAATGATTGCAGCTGAGTGAAGGGCCAGTTTTTGGCCAAAGGTTCAGACATCGTCAATAAGCTTATCGCCATATGCTCATCCACCAATGCCCATGTGCATCGAGAGGAGGTGCATTCTAGTAAATAGTGACACCATGAATCTGTAGCTCCGCATAGCCCACATGTGATATCGTTCGTCATATGGTGGTGGCATCTTACATCCTCAGTCGGCAAAGATTGCTTGGCTAGCCTCCATAAGAACATGCGGATTTTACTAGGAACCCGCATCCTCCATAACGATTTACATGCTCCCTCGGCTCTACCACCCGATGAACTCGCTGTGCCATACAGCCAAGCTTCCCTTCTGTTCCGAGTCGAGACAAGCATGTTATATGCAGATTTAATAGAGAAGGATCCATTCCTCTCATAGTTCCAGCTCCAGAAATCATCAACGTTGCGCGTGCATAATGGGATACCCAAAATGACCGGGACATCTATAGGCAAGAATATTTCCCGCACCCGCTCATATTCCATGTAGCACTCATCGGATTTATCAGCTCAGCAACAAAAGTTGGCCGGTTCTGTGAAAACAGCCATATGGGCGCATCATCTCGGATCTAGGTAGCCAATTCTCGTTCCATATGTTAGTTGTGAGGCCATTGCCTATCCTCTTTATAATACCCAGCTGCAGGATGTCGCGCCCTTCCACTATGCCTCTCCATATCTGGCTAGGGTGATTTCCCAAGTTGGCATTTAGGATATCTGCATTAGGGAAATAGATGCTTTTCAAAAGCCGAGCACTCAATGTGTTGGGGTTCTGAAGAAGGCGCCATGCTCGTCGAGCAAGCATGGCCAAATTAAAAAGTTCGAAGTCCTTGAACCCAAGTCCACCCATACACTTTGGTTGGGTCATAGCTTTCCATGAGACCCAGTGTGGTTTGCGTTGCCCCTGTTTACTTCCCCACCAGAATCTCCTAATCAACATGTTTTGGTGTTCACAGTCCCCTGGGTAGTCTGAAGCATGACATGGAGTAGACCGGAACAGCCTGGGCGACAGCTTTGACGAGGACCTCCTTTCCCGCAGCGGACATGGTGCTAGCTATCCACCCTTGTATCTTGCTCCAAAGGCGGTCTTTAAGATACTTAGAGGCTCCATTCTTTGAACTCCCAATATCAGAGGGCATACCCAGGTACTTACCGTTCAGGGTTTCATTCGGGGCATTCAAAATGCCTTTTATGTCATTGCATACGTTATCTGGAACACCTTTACTGAAAAAGATGGATGATTTGCCATAATTGATGCGCTGACCTGTAGATTGATAGTACTCGTCGAACACCTGGTGCACCTCGGTAGCACCCATACTATTTTCCTTGAAGAACAGCAGGCTCTCATCTGCGAATCAGAGATGGTTTACCTGTGGCGCACTGGGTGCCACCTGGAGTCCACTCATGTTTGATGACTCACTTTTAGATTTTAACAGGCACGAAAGGCCCTCTGCTGCCAACAAGAACAAGTATGGTGATATCGGGTCCCCCTGTTGGATCCCTCTCGAATGTATGAATTCCTCAAGTTTCTGTCCATTAAATAAGACTGGGAATTTGACGGAGCTTACCAAGCCCATCACAATACCAACCAATCACTCTGTAAAGCCCAGCTTCAACATAATAGCTCGAAGGTACTCCCATTCCACCCTGTCATATGCCTTCATCATGTCGAGCTTCAGTGCACAACATTGATGTTTCTTTGCCTTGTTTCTTTTCATGAAATACAGACATTCGTAAACTGTAATAATGTTGTCAGTGATGAGCCTACCCGGGACAAAACATGACTGTTCCTCTGAGATGATATCCGGGAGTACTTGCTTCAAACGGTTGGATATCACTTTTGAGGCGATTTTATAAAGTACATTGCACAAGCTAATGGGTCGGAACTGTGAAAGTAAAGTAGGATTTTTTACCTTCGGAATTATAACCAATATAGTTTCGTTTATGCACCCAGCTGACTCAGTCCCTTCCACTATTCTCAGCACCACCCTGGTAATGTCGTCCCTGCATACTTCCCAGTGGCATTGGAAAAAATGTGCGGGGAACCCATCCGGCCCCAGTGCTTTGGTGGGAAACATCAGGAACAAAGCCACCTTGACCTCGTCCACTATACGGTGAATTCAGAAGCTCATTCATCGCCGGTGTCACCTTGCATGGTACTGTGTCCAAGACCATGTTCATGTCCTGCATGCCCTCGGAAGTATACATGTTTTTATAGAAAGTTGTTCCCATCATCTCCATCTCCTCTCTATCTTCCGTAATTTGACCATTCTCCTCCAGCAAGGACTTAATTTGGTTTTTCCTATGGCGTCGACTAGCACGGGGGTGGAAGAAATATATATTTTTATCCCGTGCTTAAGCCACTCGATGCGAGCGCGCTGCCTCCAATGTATCTCTTCGCGGTGATACAATTCCACCAGGCAGTCTGTAGCTTTAATTTCTACGTGGGAAGGTCCAGTCCGGCCTGGGATCGCACGCCATACCTGTAGCTGATTCTTTAATTGGCTGATCTCCCTTCTTACATTACCAAAATGGTCCTGATCCCACTGAGATAAATCAGCTCCCAGACTTTTCAGTTTCCCTGCTACAGATTCTGCGGTGTCTCCCTGCGTATTGCTCCTGCCTGCCTCCACTACACCATCCAGCGTTGGGTCCCGCTCCCATGCAAGCTCATATTTAAATTGCTTTGGGCCCCTTTTACATGCACGTACATCACTGATCTTGAGAACCAATGGAATATGATCGGATGTATCGGATGTTTTGTGCTCAAGAACAACATCAGGATAAGAAAATCTAAATTCTGCATTTGCCACACATCTATCCAACCGAACCCTAGTATAAGTGCCACCGGCGACTTTCTTCTCAAAGGTCCAGTTTAATCCCTTATAGCCAATATCCGATAGCCTACGGGTGTCTAGGGAATCTCGGAATGCATCCATCTACGCCTGGTTGCGATTGTTCACGCCATCGTGTTCATGAGCGTGAAGGACACTAGTGCAAAACGGGCCATTTGTCCCGGTTTGTCAGGGCCATTTGTCCCGGTTGGGGAACCGGGACTAAACGGTCGATACAAATGCCCTAGACCATTAGTCCCGGTTCTTATACCAACCGGGACAAATGGCCCACCACGTGGCAGGTGCGGCTTGCGCTGCCAGGGGGGCCTTTTGTCCCGGTTTGTAGCAACAACCGGGACAAATAAGCTTCCACGCGTCAGCACTTCAGGGGTTAGGGTTTATGTTTTTTTTCTGAAGGAGGGGGGGGGGGTTTGTGGGTTTTTTATGGTTAATTTAGGGGTTTCATATATTGTGTTAGCTAGCTAAATAGAGAGAAGTGTCCTCTCTTGTCTCCGTGCATGCTCATATAACAATGCATCATCATCGTCGTTGTCATAATAAAAAAGTCATACCCATCATCATCGTCATCTCACAACTTCTACTCGTTGTCATAATAACAAGTCCTGCTCATCATCATCATCATAGTCATCTAACAACTTCTTAGCACATGATCATAAGTAGCCAGACTTAATTATGTACACCCTCTCTAAGGTGAAATAGCATAAAATAAGATAGGCCCTCACTCTCCATTATGGAGAATGCAGATTATCATGTCTCCAATTCTTGGCTTTCGCACAATGTCACTTCCATATAGCTGCCTACGACTGACCATACATTTCTTCCAATCTTTGATTGTCAAGTCTTCATTGGATTTAGAAATCCTGTATGGACAGTTATGTGTAGGATGATGACCTGACGAGTACGGGAATAAGCTCATAACATTGAGGTGACCATTCTGAAACATCAGATGAGGCACACAATCCGATGGGATTTTCTGTAAAAAACATAGTAATAACTTCGTAGTTAGTAATGTAGTTTAGTTTTTAGAAGAATTTATGCAAAAGATGATCGGCCACAAATCTTACCATGACATCTCCATGGATGTTATCGTAGCTCAACATGTGCACTAGTGGCACGTATTGACCATAATGTGCAGGAGTTTTAGCATAGGTATTGTGACGCTCAAAATCAGAAAGTAACGAGACAAGATGATTTTTCTTCTGACAAGTTAATTCCGCACCATCAGTGTAGTGGGTTCTGTCTACCATCTTCCGTATATTTCTTGAAGAATGGAAATAAGCTGTTAATGGAAATAAGCTGTCAATTATTTTGAAAGACACAATGCAACATAAATTACTTAATAAATATGTTTGAGAAACTCATATAGAGGTAGAACTGGAAGCATATCAACAAGGACCCACATGCCATCGTCATCATCACCAAGGTCAAAGGTGACATACATACCCTCCTGAAAATCATATGCCTTGCACAGTGCTCTCTAGTTCGAGCAACCAAAATGGGTTACACTCTCCTAATTGTATAGCTTTACAAGAAAATCATAATCATGATGGGTCCTGAGATGAATTTGCTTTGTTTCCATACTTTCATGATCTTCTAAATCCAGATGCTCCAAGACATAGCGTCTTGCATGGCATGGGATAAGCTAGTCGAAATGTAAAAGAAGAAAATTGCACATTGAAAAGAAAGCATAAGTCATGCTTAATTACCAAACAAGACTTGTCGTGTTGCATACCGTCTCAAAATCAAAGGCCTCATCGAGCTTAACACTGAAGCATCGATCGTCTACCAAGTGTGGCCTATCGCACTGACCCCGGTCGTCGCCACACCAGTCGCACGCTGGGATCCTATCGTCATCGTCAGACGACGACATTTCCTACATATTGTAGCACAAGTCATGCCAAAATTCAATGGTTGAAAATATAAACAAAAACATATCAACATATCTTAATTATAGGACTCATATATATTGACATGGAGATTTGGTTCGACTCCAGTTTGAGCATTCAATAAGCAAAACTAAATCATCTCTTGCGTCCGTACATCGTCGATTATTATCACTAATACATCTCGAATAGTATCATACATATAGCATCACTAATTAATTAATAAAGCTAAAACCCTAGCGAACGAAGGGTATCGGCGCGGGCGGTGGACACCCAAAGAGAAGGAACCATCACAGGATCATAGCTCCAGTGAGATCCCTGAAGAACCTGCCATGTATTGTCGAACCTGCCCTGCAACGCAACCATGTAGCGACGGACGTGTTTGTCCTCCTCGCTGACATGGTGACGTACAACCTTCGCGGGGTCCTCAAGCCTCTGCACCGTCACTGGCCCGCGCGCCCGCCACCAAAGAAGGTTAGGGTCAACAACGGGTTGGCTCCTCATCAAGTTGCGCCCACAGGAAGGAAGCACCTCCCAATACCAGCCCGGCGGAGCCCAGTCCCGAACATGACCCCTCTGATCACTACCAGAGGACTTGTGTTACAACATGTCCAAAAACGTGCTACTGTGCCATAGAGTAACACATTTTGAGATGTGTTACGTTAGGCCGTGTTACTAGATGTACCCATTGTCACACACGATATTTGTTCCAATACGTCAAAAATTGTGTTACACTCGTGCTATAGTAACATGTATCATTTGTGTTACTAAATGAACTAGTAACATGATTTTATAGCTATAGCAACACACGTAGTAACATATTTTCGTATATATAGTAACAACGCCAGTAACACATTTTCTAACTCCCGTAACATAATTAGTAACATATTATTTAAGTTGTAGCAACACATTTAGTAACATAATTTTCCATAAACTGTAACACAATAATTGATGGCAGCCAATCACCCTAGTAACACATTTGGTAGTACAAAAATAGTGTAATGCCCAGGATGGAGTTATACCTCCTACGGGTCGAGGCCCGACTTAAAGGCATAAGTCCATCCTAGAATGATCTCAAGTTTGGTAATCTTTGCACAACTCATGTAAAAGAGGGATGGTAAACTTAAAATAGTCGGCTTACAATCGCCACGTCACAGAATAACAGTACAAGTCTCAAAACATCATACAATAAGATCACTACAACCCTCTAAGGGCAAAATCCAAATGTCAAAGTACCAAACTCAGATTAATAAAACAACCACAGGCGGATCGAATCCTAGTAAGAGTCTCCACTACTGATCGTCCGGGTAGCGCACGTAGTAACGACTACGCTCCTCGTCGTACTCCCAATCCAGCTCGGTGCCATCACCTGGATAGCTCACGGCTGGACCTGCATCTGGTGTGAAGTAACTGTGAGCCACAGAGGACTCAGCAATCCCGTTCCCGGGTAACAGAACTATCAAAGCCTTTAGGTGAGGGAAAGGCTGAAGAAAGAAATGAGGTGAAGGAACAACAAAGAGTCTGCAGCAGCAACTAGCACTAACTTACGCAAGAGAGAGCGAGAAGAGAAGGCAAAGCGAGAAGTGATCACGAAGTGATCCTAGCTACAAGCTCACAAACATAACCCCTCCGTGTTCAACTCCCGAATCCCGATTCGGAAATTGACAGTCACGGAACACACGCTGGTAGTGTATTAGTATCATTGTGTCAAGTTATCTACAACCGGAATTAACAAGCTCCCATCTGCCACATAACCGCGGGCACGGCTTTCGAAAGTTCAAACCCTGCAGGGGTGTTCCAACTTGACCCATTACAAGCCCACGATCCGCGGAGTCGCAACTCCAAAGTGGGAAGACCCGAGTATCCTCGGAATCCCGTGCTCAAGATATACCGAGCTAAGGTAAGGCTAATCCAGCAAATCCTCCCGGCGTGTCGACACCCTGATAGTAGCCGCGCGTATCTAGGTCTCAGGACACGACCGGATGGGCGATGCTACAGGACCCAAACCTCGAGTTTCCCCGTGGTGGTTCCCGCAGGACCCCCGTTTGGGACCAACACCATCGGCACTGGCCCCCCCTGCTATGTAGAAATAAAGGATCCTCGAGGGAGCGACCCTCTATGCAAATTTAATTAATTAATTAAGTTGTTATTATGAGGCAAATAGTACCAAATGTTGGGACTTGCTGGAAAAGACTTAGCACTTAGCGGTTTATCAAGGGGGTCCCATACACCCCAACCGTGTTAGGAACGCATAATCAAGGAACATAACACCGGTTTATACGGTTCCTAACGGCAAGAGTGGAACAAAACACCAAGCAAAAGGCTTAGCCTTCCACCCTGCCAGTATATAGATGATTTCATTTTTAAGCATTTATATAGTGTGATATAACCCAACCAAACTTCAACATGAAGCAAGCATCTTCAAACTTCACCTGCAACTAACAATGCTATAAGAAGGGCTGAGCGAAGCGTACTTAGCCAAGCAACGGTTTGCGTAGGTAGGGTGGTTAAACATGGCAATGGTTACAAGTAGGAGGCTGACAAGAAGAACATGGGCATCGAGGCAAAACTATAGATCGAGACTACTAGCAAAAGACAAAGATAGTAATGTTATCGGGGTTCGGTCATCTTGCCTGAAGAGAAGAAGTTCGGATCAAAAGAAGGGTCCTCTTGCTCAAACTCGTTGGAAACCTCGTGCTCAACCTCGTGGAAAACTCGTGCTCAACTTCGGGCTCTAAACAAGACAAACACACCAAGCACCAATCAACACGATGCAATGCGCACTCGAAAAACATGTATGCATGATGGATGCACTAGAGATGCACATGGAGCACGGAAAACATCACTCAAGCAAAACACCTCAAAACAAGATAACAACCTGATATTATTAATCTACACAGAAAAACACCCAAGTTTGATATAAAGATCGCTGAAATCGGAGTTACGGGCTAAAAGTTATGCCCGAAACAAGATTTGAGCGAAAACTGCAAATTACAGCAACATGGCATCTTGGGAGCTCAAAATAAATAATCTACAGCACCCAAAAAGCATGGCAAAGGACTTGAACACAATCTAGATATAATGAACAGCAACTAGGTCCAAAGTGCACCCCAAACGGAGTCACGGATCACTAGCAATGATCTTGGACATATTGAACTTTGAAATAAAATTCTGGCAGCAGAATTTTATTGAAAGTTTGGAGCAAAAGATAAACATGCTACAGCACCTCAAATGGACATGTGAGGACATGGATGGAAAGACAACAATATATACTTCATGGAACAATCAAAATACACCCCAAAACTATCATGCTTTGTCCTACAACATCACACGAACATGGCATCGGAACGTTACAGATTTCAGACTTAGTGAAATTTCACTAAGTCCTAAAACAGCAACATCATCATAGCAACAAAAAGAGCATGTTTAAGACACCTCGGAACTAAACATGGCAAAGGGTAAGCACCTCATCAAAATACATATGAAGGTGATCCCGAAACACACAAGCATGCATCAATGTGGTGAACACACCGATTACAACGAGCTCAACAACATGGCATTTCATAACAAGTAAAAACACAACATATGAACATGGCATCTTGCAACGATGATAACAAGGAAACAATACATCTACCATGCAACCTATCACAAGCAACACGTAGTTCGTGACAAGACGAACACGTGGACATGACATTTGCATCGTTTGGACAAACGAGCTAGAAGATATCACATGTCAAAGGTGGCACAAAATAACACATAACAGCAGTTTATATCATCATGCACTCTTGTAACAGCAAAACACGCCCCTAGATGACCTCTAACATGCATGACTACAACAGGTAAAACGTAGAGGGCATCTCCACGAACATCTGGACATGCTACACGCGCGAAACGGAGTTACACACAAAAAGTTATGCACGTTGGAAGATAGCATCACAGAACAAGAAAAACAGGGGCTAGGGTTTTGAAAATAGACCTCAGATCTAAAAGTTCAGATCTGGAACAGTAGATGGGCCCTGGCGCGGAAGCAGATCGGGCCTGGCGCGGCTACAGTGCGGCGGCCCGCAGCTGGAGCTGGTTGCCTGATCCGGCGCGGGGCGAGGCGGCCCGCGTGCGGCTGGCCCGGGGCGCGGAAGGAGAGCAGGCCCGACGAGGCGAGGCCGGCCCAGCCGGGGCGCTGGCCCGCGCGCGGCGGAAGAGGCCCGTGGGGCGGTGCGGCGGTGCGACGAGCGAAGCGGCCTGCGGGAGCCCACGGGGAGGAGCAGCCCGGCCGACGGCGGCTGGCGGAGCAGAGGCGGCCCGGCCTGCGGGGAGCGGCCCGCTCGGCGCGCTGGCGAAGGGAGGAGGAAGCCGGTCGAGTGGGGACCAGGCCGGCCCAGCGACGGGTGGCTGGCGGCTACAGCGAAGGCCGGGGATGTGGTCCCCCTTGGGCCGCGGGTGGACGAAGCGAGCCGAGGCCCGACGCGAGCAGCGACGCGGTCGAGCGGCTCGGTCGACCTGGCGACCGCGATCTGGCGTGGAGACCTGGCGAAGGCTCGAGGCGTGCGTTGACTTGGAGCGAAATCGCCGGAGACGGTCGGATCGAGCGATCCCAGTCGGTGGGAACGGCACTGACTTCGAGGGGAGCTGGCCGGTGGATCGGATCTGGGAAGGAAAAAGGAAAAAAACATAGGGGAAGGAGGAAGAAGAAGGGAGATGTCCAAATAGACCTAGGGTCTATATATAGCAATTATAGACTAGGGTTTGGGACTAGGGTGTTTAGGAGCCCTCCGATCTGGATCCAACGGATCCGATCGCGGGGATGTTTTAAAAGGCCCAGACGGAGAAAAGAGACTGCAGCAGGGGTATCTCCGGGACACGAAGTAAGGGCACTTCGGACCCACACGGACAACGGAGGGAAAAGTCAACGGAGTCCAAACGAGACGAGATTTGAGAGGCGGGTTGCACACAACAAAACAACAACACACAACACAACCTCACGGCACACCGGTAACGAAAAACGCCCGAACAACAAAGAAGGCCTACGGGACGTCACGGACACGTGAGGGAGCTCCGGAACACGAAACGGACAACGGGAAGAAACGCCACGAACCGGATGCAACCCACAACACAAACAAAATGCAATGCACATGTCTACATGATATGAATGAATGCCACACACTCACACAACAAAACGACGAAAGCCCGAAAGACAAAGAACCCGAAATGGAAATAGATGAAGCCGGAGATTTATTATAAGCCCAAAAGGGAAAGTATTACATCCGGGGCATTACAAATAGCGGGCCTAATATAATATGCTAGAGCAAATAGCTATCATTTTGCATTCACTAAATATAGGCCAGTCATGGTTTAAGGTTTCCCACGCAAGAAGGCGAGGAACAGACACGTCTCCACTTCATTCAAACGAAAATAAAAGTAGGTTTTGTAATTCGCAAGGACATTCCTGATATCAAATCCACATACATAGACACATTGCACACTATAATAAGATTAATGTTGAAAGTCAAAACAATAGAAGTGCACTATTAAAAACAGCATCAAGTTTTCAATCTTGGTAATCAGTATCAAATAGAGTACCACAGATATATCATCTTGCATGTCAAATCTACTTCGTATACATCAGTATCTTCCACATTTTTAAAGGAATATTAGCTTCCGCTGCCATAGAGTAGTCCAGACTGCATGTTCCATTTGATTATTGCTATTACAACCACAACTTCTGCTACCCCCTGAAAATTCCGGTCGAATCAACAATAATTCACGTCATTACAATATCTCCTGCCAGAAACTTTGAAAAGCTTTTGAAAATCAGAAATGTCATAAACTAGAAAGAAGAACCATATTTTTCTTGGAATACTCACGACAATAACAAGTTCGTGTGTACAACAATGAAGAACAATACGTACAGAATTTACTAAAATATAAAATCTCCAAGTTTATGTTATTGATTAAGATGCACATAATAAGTCTAATTAAGAGCATGTCATTTTGATTGCTGCCAACATGCTAGTTTACATTATTTACTGCTGACATAACAGAAAAAAATGGAAGTTCAGCATTAATGTCCAAACTGAAGCAGATTGCACATCAAATCAAACAAAATGGTAAATAAGTTAACTAAGAAATTGCTAATCCATACCATTTTCGAAGAATTAATTTCTGTCATCTACCAAGCAAAAAGAACATGCATGTTAATTTACAAGAGAACATGTAAAACATGAGCTATGGGAACAACCAGCAACTACAAAAGGGTTGGACGTATAGACCTTTTGGGGAGTTGGCCTTTTTTACTGAACCACAAGTGTCAGAAGCTTGAACTTGTTTTCTAGCAGTCATGGAGAATTTGTGAGTTCCACTAGAGTTGTACCTACGGGTGATGCAACAACATATAAATGAAACAACAGTGAACATGCATATCCTGGTAAATACATAACAAACTTAGCTTTCCTTCACTTAAGTATGGGCAACTTCAATTATTGATTTATTTTCGAAAAAAATTGCAAATAGTTTATTGTACATTAAGTACCCTTCTAGACTGGCAACCATAGCTGCTACTCAAGGGATTCGAAGATGTGCATAAGTGGAAGAAGCCTAAACTTGGCTTGCTTGAGCGGACTAGTACCTCAGAAAAGTGATCACACACTTGTGATATTTTTTTTCATCTGCGAGGTTGTTCATCCATTTCCTTCTTTTTCTATTCATGCTCCTCTTTTCTTTCTAGGTCGTTCATCCATTTCCTTCTTTTTCTGTTGATGCCCCTCTTTTCTTTCTTTCTTCTTCTTCTTTATAAACTCGCATCACCTCTTCAGTCATCTCAACATCACCAACTCCAGCAGGTTCGACCATCTAAAAATCAGTTACATAATTAGAATTCATGGGATAATTCTTCTCTACTGATTCGAGGCAAGAAGAATTAAACAAGAATTCCAAAATACAAGTTACAACTAACATCATCTGAACAATAGTACTTACATCCACCAAAATCAGTAACAAATACTAGTAGGACCCTGATTCTCCACTAACATCATACGAACATTTAGGCAAAATAAGCAAAAAATAAACAAGTCACCAATAATACAGAACAGTGCATCCAAGTTACCATGTACATACAGAACAGTGCACAAAGAATGAAACAAAAATTCGACAGTAATGATGGGAGACGGGGGTTTATTACGTTGACTGATTGCTCAGTGTCTACTGTGGAAGACGTGGTGGCGAACTGCAGAAGAAGACACAAAGATGCCCAGGTGTCGAGGTGGACGGACGGTCGCCGCTGAGTTGCCGATGTGGAGAGTTGGGACAATTTTGAAGGCTCGAAGCTCGAATCAAAGGTGGGTGGGCGTTGGGCGGACGGCCAGGCTACGGCGGGTCCTTGGCCTCCTCTGGTCCTCTCCTTCCTTGCTTGCAGCGAGTCCAGCCACGACGCAGCTGTCGGCGGTCAGTGAGAACGCGAGGTGGGAGAAGCGGGAGATGCCAGCCGCCGGGGGAGTTGGCGTCGGGTGTGGATGGGTGGGGGAGAAGATGCAGTGGGAAGTGGCGCCGGCGGCGTCTCAGCCGCTTCGATGAGTAGCGGCGGCGGCGGCGGCTGAGTCGGGCGGAGTGGTAGGGCAGGCGATTGCGGGGCTGCGAGCGTGGGGTGCTATCTATACCTGGCCAGATGGGCCAGCCCGGCCCCGCACGGCCCGCCCTGAGTTAAACGGGCCAGGCACGGCACGGCCCGACCAGGCACGCTTAGTACACGGGCCGTGCCGGGCCGGCACGCGTGCTGACCTTCAAGGCCCAGGCACGGCACTACTATTAAACGGGCCAGCCCATCGGCACGTTTAGCCATCAGCCCACCTAATTTTTAGCCTATTTCCTCTATAAAAAATTATAAATAAATAAAAATAAATTAATAAACCTAAATGGGCCGTGCCGGGCCGGCACGCGTGCCCAGCCTCTAGGCCCAGGCACGGCCCTAGGCGGGCCACGTGCCGGGCACGGCCCGATTAATCACGTGCCGGGCCGGACCACCACGGGCCAGGCACGCGTGCTAATGGGCCGGCCCGCCAGGTATAACTGCTATCTAGGTCTAGACCACGTGGGATGGGTGGGCTTGTACTGGGCTGTAGGCAGGGAGGGTTCGGTTTGTAGGCCTGCTAACCTCCCCTAAAAAGAAAGTAGCCCATATAACAGAATTTTCGTGTGAAAAACTGAAAATTATGTTTTCCGGTTTCAGTTCAGTTTTTGGCTTTTCAGTTTTGGTTTAGTTTTCGGTTGATCGATTTTTATGCTCACTCAGAATCATATATTCTATCAAAAAATAAAAACAGACAATGAACAAAGATACTTGTAGTTGCTTAGGTGCCGAACTCATCTTGACATACATGTCGTGAATGCGGGAATGGAGGCGGAGCGCGACCTACTACCTATATTTCGTCGATCTCGCATTGTTGCTCCCAAAAGTGCCGCCAAATCAAGGACAAGCCCAACATCACCAACATCGTGGGAAAACAAATATCGAAAACCTGCAGGTATGTGACAATAGACATGCAATGGCAGGTGGAAAAGACAAAAGAAAATATTTTGGACTCACTGTATTGCATTACACATAGCTTTGTTGGAGATCTGAACCCCCATTGAGTTCTTAGCGATGATGAGGGCCAATGATGCCGCCTTTCTCGCCGATACCAGCGTCACCGGTCCGCCGTCTATGGGGATCTAACATGCGTATGATGAGAACAAGTAAGAAGAGATTGGCGGCGATGCGCTGTTTGAGAGAAGGGTGATTCGCCGTCTTTGACGGATCTGATGGCAACTTGTGGGGTGGTGATGATGAAGGAAGATTGGGGAGGAGTAGGAGAGTGAGGATACATGGCGACAATGATGTGAGAGACGACACATAGAGTGCGAGAAGGGTGGTTTAGGTCTTGGCATTTGATGCAGGGTTAAATTGATCATTTTTTTACTCCACACGTACACGACCAGAAATTTTGTCTGCCCGACTCCGAACGCGCCTGTCAAATTGGTATTTTCTCCGTCACTGGAGGATGCTGGCCCGACGTGACATCATCTACACAACATTTGATTAGAATTCCTGGTTTTATAACATTACATATACTTATAGTAAAAAAACAAAAACACTTAAATGAACCTTGGAAAACAATAGAAAATTTAGAGTCATAATTTTTGCGCTCGCAAACAATTATAAACTACGATGTCCATATCACCATGGCTCCTAAAATATAATGATTTTATGTATTTTTAAATATTAGTAGATAATTGTCTGTGCATTGCAACCTTGTTATAAGCATTCTAGTAGATTAGCCCATGATTGCACGACTATTATTGCATTGATGCACTAAATCTTAGCAAGTTTCTATATGCAATCGCCATAATTTACCTGTCATCTTATTGTTAAGAACTTACCTGTTAAGAATTTTTTTGACTTAGCAAAGAAAATATGTATTTATTTTGGTGAGTTAATAAAAAATGGGGCAATTGATTTCATTTTAGGGAAAATTCGTAGGTGAAAAATTAGTTGGAGGAAAAAATCAAAGAGAATAATTAAATAGGAGGACGTATATAAGGAAGGCTGGATGAAAAAAGAGGTCAAATGGGAACCTTACGTTCTTTTTAAGTAGTGTATAAATAAATAGAGATTTAAGTAGTAGAGAATAACAGATCTGAGATACATATTGTTATTTTTGTACATAGAAACATTGATACACACATAGTTACAACATGATATGAGTAGATGGTGTGTATGCCGACCTTCACTTCACCTTATAGGGAAGGCCGTACGCTAACAAGCATTGACACAAGGATGTTTTTTGCATAGCTTTCGTCACGTCGTTAGAGCCCAACTTAGTCATGTATTGGGGAAGTGTCGAGGGAGGCTTGGGAGAAGGCCACGGGTTGCGATCGACTTTCAAAATCCAACTCCTAGAACACTCTTTCTCAACGTTGGTGTGAGTCGTACACAACTTTTCAGATCCGATGCTAGGCTTCATGAAGTCGTCTGGGTGCACTAGCACCCTCCATCGTTTTATTTAAGTGAAGTGAACATAGTGCATGTCCAAGCGGGTTGTTTATAGCACAGGGGGTACTTTTTGAGGGAAAATAGCTAGTCTTTATTGATCAATAACAATGTTCACACGTATAACATTGGATCGGGAAGAGATCCCAACAATATGTGCCTCCCTTGAGGAAGAGAAACACCAAACCTAGCTTGAATATGAGCTTCAAAATCAGAAGCTCGTGGTTCAAGCAATAACACACATGAAGTAAATGCTTGAAAAGTTTCTAGTATTTCTTTGATAACATTTTTTAAAATCACAAACATTTTCTAAAACAGTGGACAGTTTTTAAGTTCAATAACATTTTTATAAATTTATGAACATTTTCTTAAAACCAACAATTTCTTATTGAAAGTCATGAATATTATTTAAACTCATGATGTTTTTTAAAAATTCATAAATTCTTTCTGAATTCACAAACATTTTTATGAATTCATGTGTACTTTTCAAAACTCATAAAAAATCAAATTAGTGAACATTTTTTGAACTTCATGATTATTTTGAATTCATGATATTTTGTTAAGTCGTGAACAGTTTTTGAACTCACGAACATTTTTTTATTCATGTATATTTTTCGATTATACAATCATATTTTTTTAATGCGTGAGCATTTTTTAGAGTCAAACTATTGTGCATTTTTTGAACTTCATAATTATTTTTTGAAGTCATGAACATTTTTTGAGCTAGCAAACATTTTTTAATTCACAATTAAAAAAACAGGAACTCTTTTTATACTCGTCATTTTGTTCTGAATTTTTTATATACAATTTTGAATTTGCGGAGATATTTTAAAAGTTTACCGAACATATATTGAAATCCTTAAATATGAAGGTAAACAAGGAATAAAACGAAAAAAGAAAAAAAAACATGGAAACAAACATGTGCCGCCACGCACGGGTTGGCGCAATAACGCGGGGGTACGGTCATTTGAGCAACGCCCCGCACTGGGCCGGGCCGAATTATTTGGTCCGGTTAGCTTTTAGGCCACTAGCCCATTGGTGGATTGAAAAAAAGGGGGTGGTTACCATAGCGCCACTGCTCTACTGAATAGTAAAAATAGTTATAACGTGGGATTTTACCACGGATGGTTGCTTGGCCTGATGGTTAGCTTTTCTTCTTATTGTAAGCCTCTAGTTCTTGTTTTGATACCTATAAAGGGCACTTTTTTCTGCCATTTTGAAATATGTGACATGTTGGTCCTAGTTGATGAATACATCAAAAAAAATTATGTTAACTAGCGGGCCCTATGTGATGATGAAAAATTACTAGTGCACTTAATCAAATTCTATGATTTCCTCCCAAGAATTTGTAACATTACGTACCAACATACAATCATGTGTTACTGCCGTCATATCACGTAACACATGTGCAGTAACGTAATTCTATATGTTACTGTTGTAATATTCGTGTAACACCTTTTCAGATTGGACCGAGTATGTGTTACCGTCAACTTTGCAACACAATTAATATGTTACTAAGTATATACTAGTAACACGTTTTGTCATTTGTTACATCATTGTGTTACTTAAAGTCTGTTTTGTTGTAGTGGATCAAGCAGGCCTCCGTTGAGTCGACGACGAGGATGCGGGATAGTCATCGTCGACATCGATGCGGGAATAATTGCTTGAACTAAAAGAATAAACTAGTTCTATTAATTCAACTAGTTCACCTAAGCACTTACTATAAATAAAAATGAACTAGTTCTACTAATTTTACTAAGAATTAGTTCTACAAACTACTTGAACTAAAAGAATAAACTAGTTCTATAAAATTAAACTAGTTTTACTAAGAATAAAAACTAGTTCTATTAACGAGTTCAACTAATAAGCACTTACTATAAATAAACTGAACTATAGTTTCTTACTAAAAATAAACTAGTTTTACTAAAATTAAACTAGTTTTACTAAAAATAAACTAGTTCTATTAATTCAACTAGTTCAACTAATAAGCACTTACTATAAATAAACTGAACTAGCTAGTTCTTACTAAAAATAAACTAGTTTTACTAAAAAAATAAACTAGTTCTATTTAATTCAACTAGTTTCAACTACATTCTATCACTAAAACTATAAAAAAACTATAAAAACAGAAAATTCATCTAACATTTGTGTATATAACTAAGTAACATTTTTAAAATTCATCTAACATTTGTATAATTACTATATACAAATGTGCAAATTCATCTAACAAATTCATCTAACATTTGTATAATTACTATAATTTTCTAACATTTAGAAAATTCATCTAACAGAGGAAGGGGATCGGGGGCCGGCGGCGCTCATAGGGCGACGGCGTCGGGGCACGGGCGGCGGGGAAGGCGACGGTCGGCGGCGAGACGGGGACGGCGACGACTAGGGGGCAGACGACCGGCGGCGAGACGGGGACGGCGAGGTCAGCGGGAACGGCGACGACGAGGCAGGGCGACGGCGACGGGGACGGCGACAAAGAGGCAGGGCGACGGCGGCGGGGACGGCGATGACGAGGCAGGGCGACGGCGGCGGGGATGGCGAGCAGCCTGGCGGCGTCGGGCTGCTGGGAACTGACGATGGCAATCTGAAAATCTTCCAAGGGTTGCTTATATAGCAGAAGTATTGGTCCCGGTTCGTGTCACCAACCGGGACCAATTCCACCCTTTAGTCCCGGTTGGTGCCACCAACCGGGACAAATGGCCAGTTTTCAGCAGCCCAGAGGGCGGGAAAAAGAGGCCATTGGTCCCGGTTGGTGGCACCAACCGGGACTAAAGATGGGCATTGGTCCTGGTTGGTGCCACGAACCGGTACCAATGCGCCCATTTAGTCCCGGTTCATGAGACCAACCGGGACCAATGACCCCGTGCTGCCCGTGGATGGCCAAAATTTTTAGTCCCACCTCGCTAGTTGAGAGGGGCGCGTAGTGGTTTATAAGCACCACTGCCGCACCTCTCTTGAGCTCCTCTCCATTGCAGGCTTACGGGCCTAATTTGACACTGCTATGCATATGGGCCTACCGGGCCTTCTGGACCTTCTGCGGGCCTGAATCCTGGCTCACTGTTGGGTTTCTAGTCGTATTCAGGGCGTGGTGACCCAGTAGGCTTTTTCCCGTTTTTTTTTCTTTGCTGCTTTATTTTTTTAGTTTTGTTTCTACTTTCTAAAAAATACTTACTATTGTTATTTTTGTTTATTTTATTAAAGTTTGTTTATTTTACTTTACTGTTGCTATTTTTGTTTATTTTATTAGATTTTGTTTATTTTACTTTATTAAAGTTTATTTTTTACTTATTTATTTTATTTTTTGCTTTTTTATTTATTTTTTCGAATTTATTTGAACTACAGCCTTTTTCTGTGTTCAAAATGCACCATTCAAAGCAACATCATCAATTTTCAACCATTTCTGACCTCATTTGCTATTTTTCATGCATTTACTGTTTTTTTTTGAGCTAAATGACCCTGAAATTAAAAAGTATTTCAAATGAACTCTGAAAAGGTTGAAAGTTGGCATGGTATCATCATTTCACCCACATAACATGTGCAAAAAAGTACAGAGGGTTACAGCAAAAACTGGATGTACTTCGTGTACAAAACGGACAATCTCTTTCGAGGTACCAGGATTTCAGACGAGAACTCGTCTGTTACAAAGGGATTTCATTTTTTTGAATTTATTTGAACAACAGTATTTTTCTGTGTTCAAAATGCACCATTCAAAGCACTGTTCAAGAAATCTTCCGATTCAGCGATTTATCGTCCGATTTATCGCTACCCTTGGGGTGACCGATAAGATTATGCCTTGTCTTTATCATTTATCATTTGGGCCGATTTATGGCTTGGACAAGCGATTTATTGGGAATCTATCGATAAATCGAGCCTATTCGTAGCACTATGTTTGCAAAAACTATGTTTATTTGTGTTTTGTGGACCTTGTTATGCAATATGTAATATTTTTTCTATTTTGTTTGTCACTATATCATGATTCAAAGGCTAGTATTCAAGGTAACACTTCTGTCCAATATTCTTTTGGTGTTGAATATAGCATATTTTAGTGTTAGGAACCTGGGATTTGAAAAAATGGCCGATTAATAGTCGACCGATAAAATCGATTAATCCGTCGATTTCTGATTAATCTCTAATCCCCAGGTGACCGAGACGATAACGATAAGCGATATCCTAAACATTGATTCAAAGCAACATCATCAATTTTCAACCATTTCTGACCTCATTTGCTATTTTTCATGCATTTACTGATTTTTTAGCTAAATGACCCTGAAATTGAAAAGCATTTCAAATGACTCTGAAAAGGTTGAAAGTTGGCATGGCATCATCATTTCACCCACATAACATGTGCAAAAAAGTAGAGAGGTTACAGCAAAAACTGGATGTACTTCGTGTACAAAACGGACAATCTTTTTCGAGGTACCAGGATTTCAAACGAGAACTCGTCTGTTACAAAGGGATTTCATTTTTTTGAACTTATTTGAACTACAGTCTTTTTCTGTGTTCAAAATGCACTATTCAAAGCAACATCATCAATTTTCAACCATTTCTGACCTCATTTGCTATTTTTCGTGCATTTACTGATTTTTTTAGCTAAATGACCCTGAAATTGAAAAGCATTTCAAATGAACTCTGAAAAGGTTGAAAGTTAGCATGGTATCATCATTTCACCCACATAACATGTGCAAAAAAGTAGAGAGGGTTACCGCAAAAACTAGATGCACTTCGTGTACAAAACGGACAATCTCTTTCGAGGTACCAGGATTTCAGACCAGAACTCGTCTGTTACAAAGGGATTTCATTTTTTGAACTTATTTGAACTACAGTTCGTTTCTGTGTTCAAAATGCACCATTCAAAGCAACATCATCAATTTTCAACCATTTCTGACCTCATTTGCTATTTTTCATGCATTTACTGATTTTTTTTGAGCTAAATGACCCTCAAATTGGAAAGCATTTCAAATGAACTCTGAAAAGGTTGAAACTTGGCATGGCATCATCATTTCACCCACATAAGATGTGCAAAAAAGTAGAGAGGGTTACAGCAAAAACTGGATGCACTTCGTGTACAAAACGGACAATCTCTTTTGAGGTACCAGGATTTCAGACGAGAACTCGTCTGTTACAAAGGGATTTTATTTTTTTGAATTTATTTGAACTACAGTATTTTTCTGTGTTCAAAATGCACCATTCAAAGCAACATCATCAATTTTCAACCATTTCTGACCTCATTTGCTATTTTTCATGCATTTACTTGTTTTTTTTAGCTAAATGACCCTGAAATTGAAAAGCATTTCAAATGAACTCTGAAATTGAAAAGCATTTCAAATGAACTCTGAAAAGGTTGAAAGTTGGCATGGTATCAT